>OZ007570.1:34367083-35027083 GCA_963931925.1 Onchidella celtica | reverse complement strand
AACCATATAAGACAAAATGCAGATGGTTGAACAGAGCCTACTTTACCTCCAGTGTACATATTTTTCTTATACAGCGGTGCAAAAATATGATCTTTTCAGGCCGGGGGCGCCATCCGGCCCGTCATTACCTCGCCCTTGGTTCTCACCAAGCTAGTGACATCTAGACACTCACATGTCTTGTTTCGTCCACCCCCCCCCCCCCCAGACATTCAGCCATCATATCCAGTGACCACAGACTAATCTACTGACGGCGAACTCGTCACTGGTTTGTCAAAAAGTGACGCGGGATCTGCATTTGGAATCACAGTACAAAACTCCTGGCTGGCTATAGTAGATATCATCGTCAAAAATAACAAAAGAGAGCTTATGGTACTGGAAGACATTGTACTGCAACACACAGAAAAGAAAGATCTCTGTGACAAATACATTTCACGGCCAGGACAAAATATAATCAGGCTAAATGACATTGTAAAAGTACATAATTTCCAACAAAGAAGTGACAAACCTAATTTTAAGGATCTTCAACACTCATGCTTAGCATTTGCATTGCGGCAACGTTTGCCTGAAAATGGTAAAGGAGAACTCAGTGGTAATGAGCAACAATGATTTTTAATAATGTTATTATTTTCAATATTATATTAAATTATGTTTACTAATATTATACTATTATATTAAATATTGTTATAAATCGAAGCGGGTAAATCTATTTCAATCTGTTGAGAAAGAAAAGACCTGTTAAAGTGCAGCTTCCGAGATATCTTTTGATCTTACTAATACGTCAGCGGTAAATTAATGTCCCCAGGTGAATGCATGGTTCTTCAGAACTTTCAGATTGGGTAAGTTAATATTCAATTATTGATCAATCCTGGTTGTAACTTCTGACATGGCTGGACAAGAGCGCACATAAAAAAGGGTTGCATCTCTACAACTCGCTCAGTTTCATTTGGGACCAGGGAGAAAGGCAGTAAGGAAAGACCAAATCGAACAAAAAAAAAAAAAAAAATATGCCGATGGTAGATCTATATATAAAAGTTAAATATTAAGAATGTTGGGTGCCCACATAAAATATAAAAACGGTATATTAGAAAAAGGAAGTATTTCTATGACATATTGAGATTGGATCCATTAATTTTTTATTTACATGTTTTAGGAATTTTGAATGTCATGAATCTATGACTGCAAGTAAGACAGTTGCAGACTTTAAAACATAATTACTTAACAGTATTAATACTGTAATAACATATAAAAATATTTTGATGTTTATTTGAATTTAAATTGTTCTGTCACTTCCAGATCACTTACAATGAGAGATAGAAGAAAAAATTGCTTGCTTTATGTCTTAATGACCCGGGCAAGGAACCTTGAAGAGAGAGTGGCTGTGAGTTATGGTGATGGATGGACGGAAGGAGCAGGTGGGTGAGTGGATTTGAGGTGGAGCCGAGTGGTTGGGGTCTGGCAGGAGGCAGTGAGGAGGGAGGGGGAGGAGGACGAAACAAGACATGTGAGTGTCTAGATGTCACTAGCTTGGTGAGAACCAATGGCGAGGTAATGACGGGCCCGATGGCGCCCCCGGTCTGAAAAGATCATATTTTGCACCGCTGTATAAGAAAAATATGTACACACGACGCTAATGTTTGTCCTGATCTTCTCCGGGGTGTCAGCAGCCAACACTGCCTGGAGCACCCGATCATGTTGACGCACGGTTACTAATGACGTGCTGAGGAAACCCACAGCATTTACCCTGTCTCTGTTTATCTGTTTGTCCTCGTCAGCTAATGACGACCGTTTGCATCACAGAGAAGCAACTGTCCCAGGAAAGATCCCCGTCTTCTTGGTATAATCTTCAAGCCATAAATTTTAAAATATTTTGCCATCTTTTTTTTTCTGAAGTCGGCAGTACCCACCCCATTCCTGGCTAGCTATCGTGTGATCACGGAGGTCCCAACTCTAAATATAACCCCCCACCATCATTGAGCCATTGTATGGAGCTCATCTCCATAATATAATAACGTTTATTTAGCACCGTGACGCTCGGTGGCCCTCGCCCGCCGGCCCACGTTCTGACAACATGATGAAATCCCATCCGTCAATTTGCTGGTAGGGGACCCCCCTCTTAGTAGCGGCCATGATCTAAACTTTCGCCTTGTGCCCTTTTACCGTCAGCTTATTAATTCCCTGAGAGGTGTTGACATTGATCTGATACAAGTGTACTGATGAATTCTTATGTTGAATGTTGTACGTGTCGCTGAAACAACATTTCATTACGGGATCCCCCTGCTGAAGCAACGCTCGGACGAGGTGTCCCGATAAAACCAACATTATTTCAATCCATGTATCAGAAACAAAATTTAGTAAAATCACGAGTAATTAGAAGGAAGAGCAGAACTTCGGAGCCACCTTAAGAACACTTATCCGAGTAATGATTTCTTTGTTTTGTCTCTATACAAATATACTGAAACATTATACATCAGCCCTCCGTTTCTCCCTGAAGCAGTAACAACAGTTTTGAAGACCAAGGAGTGAAATCAAAGAACACAAAAATATTATAATAATTTTTTTCTTCATTTTTTATTTCGTTACGTTGAAGTCGAGGTTTATAACGCAATGAGGTCAAGCGGGATTTGACCCGCGACTTCTGAGTCGGATAGAGAACAAGGCCTCTGTAATCTGGTGCACACCTCATTATAGCGAAAAAAAATTAGATGTTTCTTGAAAACTGTCCCACTGGATTTATTTCAAACTTAGCACATGCTAACATTTCATACCAACAGTTGGTAAACTGCAGCATGATTTTGAGTTGCTTCTTTGCACATTATTAAAGAAAAAAAATGATTGGACCTAATTTGAAAAAAAAAAAGGTCTTCGGTACAAAACTGTGCCAAACGCCACATCAACATTATGAGGCTCATCATCATCATCATCATTATCATCATCAACAACAACAAACTAAACAATAAAACAATAATAATAGTGGCAGCCAACACAACAACAAACAACAAACAACAAACAACAGTAACTAGAACAGCATCATTAAACTAACAGAACACCGTTATGTCCTTAGTTAAATGGTAATTAGTTCAACCTGCTCCCAGTATTACTTTCCACCTCTCCCGGACAGTCTAAGAGACAGAGACGGTGGCCAATCTGCCATAGCCGAATGAGACCTAAATGCTTTACTACCGTAAAACTTAAACCTGTATAATTTAGCAACAATCCTGCCATTGAACACCAAAGTAAACAGTTGTTCCCCTCTTCACACTGCAAATACAAATAATCACAGACTTGTCCAGGATACATAATTGCCATCTCGATCCAGAGTCAAATTTCACTGGCATTGCTAATGATCGATTACGAACCACGGATGGTCAGGGGAAATCGCCCCCCTCATTCTGACTGGCTATCATTATCCGTTTGAATCTCTGTTGACATTGATCCTGTTATTATCGAATCACCGAGTATCGAATTCGGTTCTCTACGAAAGTGGACTTTTTCTGTCTCTTCCGAATGGTTGAAAAAAGAAGAAAGGTAAGAAAATGTCGAAGTCGGTCTTATTTCAGTGTGGTCTCAGTATCAGAAAGAAGGTTGAATGTTCAAACCTACATAATTCATGCTTTGTTCATTTCGGAGGGAAATAAGAGCTATCATTCTGTGTCATTCAATGAAACATTAGCCTTGTTTAAAAAGCACTTAAACTCGCTATCTCGTTAGACATTACAGACTGCTTAGCTAATACTTCAATATGTTATATCCAAAGATTGTTATGGCTGGACATAATATAAGTTTCAGTCTTCATTGAAGGAACTTAAACATTTTGGCCCTAGTAACTGCTAGGAATTGTGCTTGCTTTAGGGAAGTATCACTCTAAGCCCGGAACATCACAACCAGTGGCTGCCAGCGAAATGCACACCGAAGAAATAATGGCAGAAACTGACTGTGTCTGACCGGGCTTAGTATGATGATAGTGTCTTCCCGGATTTACTGAGAAAATAATAGGAAATTATGGAGTGCACTAAGTCTTCTTGTATGCCAGCAGCTGACTGTGCCGTTCAAGGATTAATATGATACCCTCCCCCCTTCCCCCTTAACTGAGAATTCTATGTGCATTCAATCTGGACTCATAACTTTAACTCAGTTTTCAATATGAATACAAGGACAACCATCACCCTTGTAGTTTGTCCATGAAGTGCGGTCGCACATGAAGTACGGTAACGGGATTCAGCTTACTTACTTGTTGAAGTTAAAAGTTTTATCGAACTCGGAATCAGCGCTGTAAAAAATCTTTTGGATACCGTAAGCCAATGTACTTTAGGACCGGAGGCAAAACATTGCAAAGAATAGCAATGGTAATGGTAGCAGTGGTGGTAGTTATAGGGTTTGTTTGTTGTTTCTTTTTCTCAGATACAAGGTCATCTTTATCAACATCATTATCAATATCTGCAACAACAACAACAACAACATTTCTGCCCCTCAGGAAGAGAAAATATTTCAATGTATCTGAAACCAGTACAGATATGCATAATAAACTCAATTTTACCTCTTCGTTTTGGCCAGCTACGAAAGCCAGCTGCCACTTTAAGCTAAGCCACACATTAGGGAATAGTAAAAGTTCAAGTTATAATACTGAGACTCACATTTAAAAAAAAATAAAATAACAAACGCATCACCATAAAACCACAGTTGGAGATGTTAGAACAATGAATCTGATTAAGGATCGCTGGTTGGTATCAGAATCTGTTAACCTGATTGACCGAAGAAAAAAATTGGGGCTCCAAATTGCTAAAATTTAAACTGGGTCACACTTGTTTTGGACTCACGACATGCGGTTATTATTGTAAATTGTAAAGACATTCATTGTATTGTTCAGGGCATCAGAGGCCTACACATAGAGAGTAAAACAGATTGAAAAAAAGAGAAGAAGAGAAGAATAATATTGTTTTCATAGAAAACGTTCAGTTCGTCAATTTTAAACTATAAAAGCTGTAAGTTAGGACAGTGGTCCCCAACCACCGGGCCGCGGACTAGTACCGGTCCGTTGATCAATTGGTACCGGGCCGCACAGGAAACATTTAATTATTTCCATTTTATCTACTATCTGAGATTAACTATTTTTTATTTTCCTTTTATTTTGCAGGTTACATCTCGGTCACTTAAGCGCTGAAATTTAACCCATATATTAGCCAAAAATGAATACGGAACAGACGTCGTTAGAACGTTTCCTTGTTCAAAGGAGCAAACTGGACATAAGCAATACACTTCGGGTGTCATTGTCTCCTTTTACCCTCAGATGGAACCGTCTCGTTGCAGAGAAACAAGCTCAGAGTTCTCATTGATTTAGCCTTCTAGTGAGTTAAAATGTTAAATCACTTTATATTTATTTTTTGGTGAAACTGTATTTTATTTTGAAGGCATGTTTAAATACAATTAAATCAAAAATTATAAAATTAAAACAATCTAAAATATAAACAATCAACGGCCCCCCCCCCTGTAACAGGGTGATAGATTGGCAAGGTATAACTAGTAGTTATAATAATATTGTGCCTATAACTAGCGTGGGAAGATAGTTAACGGCGGGGAGACAGAGTCATTGTAGGCCAGAGGGGGAAAGTATGGGATGCAACTGAAGCGCTTTGACACCCGAAAAGGGTAGTGTTTACTTGACCGCCGTACTTGTCGATCAGATCACCTGGGAATTGCTTGGGGGGTAGAGCTGTTTCAATAGTATTTGACGTGGAGCCGACGGGGGTGGCTATTAGGATAACTAATGCACACTCGGTGGGCGTCTTGGGACGCTACCTGACTGGGTATAAATCCCCGAACGCTCCTTCCAACTTCAGACCGCTGAGAGCACTCACCAGCTTCGTGCCGAAGAGGAGACCACAACTGCAACTGTAACTTTGTACTAGTCTTGTGAGTGGGGAAGGTCAGGGAACCCGCAAACATCCTTTGTCAGAGCGTGGTATCTTTGGTATCTTGTCGGCATTTGAGCTGTTGCTGAGTGGTAAGTTAATTGTACGATGTATGTGTATTTTACTTAATGTTCATGATTGTAGAACCTAAATCTAGTGGGTTTACTTTGGTATAACTACTGCCTCTGAGAGAGTCACGGAAACGCCGTTACATATATGTTACGAAACCTTATAGGATGGGGTCTGTTAGAGAGAGCGTTATTCTTCGTGGGGAACGTGTAAATATCATTAAAACTGTATTGATCGTTTATTCTATTGCCTATATATGGGAGCCTATGGAGTATGGGAGCTGCAGCCTGACTTATAACAGTGTCAGCGGTTAAAAGTATTAATGACGAATATCCGTCATGGAGTAAGTACGGAAGTCATGCCTTCCAGCAGTAGATTAGGAAGTTGCGATTGTTTTTCTACAGAGGAGGAAGAACAACACCTTCTTGGCTTCTCAACTTCTTGTCCTTTGATTTACGACATCGTGGCGTCTTGGCTTCCCGACCTATTGGTACCTGCCGATACCTGTTGATCTAACTGCGCAGTCAAGCCAGGGTAGAGAGGAAGAACCAGTGCCCAGATAGCGCCATACACCCCTAAAGGAGAGGTTTCCTTATGCTGAATGTTCCCATGTGTTTTATAAAATGTGCTAGAGATTGAATATTACGAAGCCATTTAATTAGCATGTACTGATTTGCATCAACTTCATTCCATCGAAATTCACATGAAATTGTATGACCTATGTTCCTATTATTATTGAATGAATTAATAATTATTGTATATATGTAAGCAATACAGATATCGTTTGTTATAACTTATAGAAGAGAGATAGTCGATTATTTAGTGTGTTTGTGCCGTGCCCATCACGGCTGGTGTCAGAAGAAAGTTAGTGAGAGAAAGTGGAAACATCACACCCCCCCCCCCCTCAGCGGGCCGCAGTAAAAAGTAAAATTATCAACATGTTGACCGGTCCGCGGCGATAAAAAGGTTGGGGAGGACTGAGTTAGAAGACCGGGAGTCAGTTTGTCTGGACTCTACAAAGGATTAAATCAGAACAAGAATATACCGTGCAATAATGTGTCGCCGGAACTGTTTCAACTTTCATGAGAAATGCTGGAAGAGATTCACCTTGGCAAAGGTGTATATTAAAATACACTAATAATAATGTACTTTTTTCATTTTATTTTATCAATATTCAGGTTTACGAAACTGTACAGCTGCGAGTTAACGTCATGACTGTGCTTCACCAAAGCTGATTTACTCTCCTGAAAGATATGAATTTGTTTGTCAGATAGTGATAACCTCACGGTTTGTCTGTTTAGGTAAAAGGACACAAATATAAATATGTTACTGAGTGATTCAAAGTGGTTTACCTTTCACTAAGGTATTTGTATGTGAGAAACACAAATTTACATAGTCTCATGATGTGGTTGTAAAATGTAGGAGTATTCTCTATTATAATAATGTGATAAATACTATAATCTATACTATAATATATTTGTGGACTTGAGATTTTTCGTTGCAGAAAGCTTCTGAACCACTCAACACTCAGACTTCAAATTTTATATGGTGCATCAGAATGGATGTAAGGGTGCACAGTTTTTAACAGAAGTCTCAAATCGGTGTACTTTTTAAAATTGGAAATGTATTGTTTCCCCAATTTTAGATCTATTTCGAGTCATGGTTCGCCATTTTAAGGTTTCGTTATCACTTCCTGCGATGTGTTCACTATCAAACACACTAACCCGTGCGCAAATCATGCTATTGTACGGAATGCGCAGGGTGTCAACTCACAAAGGCAGAGCAGTAAAACTTATTTGAAAACAAACAAACAAAAATAAAATAAACAAATAGGAACAGGCAAGATGAAGCAGGTCCATAATAACCACCCAGAGCTGAAACTGATATTCAAACCGATTTATCCCGGGCAGGGCCGGGGACCTCAGCTAGTAACTATATAATTATGATGGGTTACTGTGCGACTATAATTGATTTACATTTGACCTAGGAGTATTACATAACAGCAGGACATTACACATTTGACAAAAAGATATGGCTATTAGATAAAAGCAGGACATTTTGCCATAATTAGGACAAAAAGATATGGTTATTAGATAAAAGCAGGACATTTTGCCATAATTAGGACAAAAAGATACGGGTATTAGATAAAAGCAGGATATCCCTCATTTTGGCAAAAACAAACGAGTTTCAGATAAAAGTAGGGCATTTCACACTTGAAATCAATTAAAATAATGATGAGTATAGGTAACAGCAGGACTTTTGGCTGAAATCCCGTCCGTCTGTGGATTAGGACAGAAACACAAAATAGTTTTGTGCACTATTCAACATCACTGGCTGCAGTTATTACAGAAACATCTGGCACTCGGAGACTGAAGTAACTTGGTAATAATTTTGCAGCCTCATGAGAATGGATATTTCATCTCTCGCATTTGATTCTTGGACGCTGAACAAAAAGACGTGATATATGCAACTTTTCTGGTGCCAGATGTATAAAATAAATGAACAACCAATAAAGAGTGCCCAAAGGTTCCATTTTGTTCATACTGTAGTATCATGCTATCAAATTGGTAATATTATGTGAAACAGTAAGGCTATGAATCTGTGCTAAAACCCACAGCACCCCTATGCTTAAACAGAGCGACAACCATAATATCTGCGGCACTGCATACAGGGGCGGGGCCTGAAAAGTGAGCCTGAACACGGCCGGTTGACACCTGAAAAGATGAGAGTTAATGGCTTTGCATAGATGACATGTCCATTCTTCTCACACGCGAGGCCAAATCTGCAGTCTTAACGCGACAAGAGAGGACGTAGGAAAGGGATCAGATCTCCCGTGTTTGCCGTCTTCCTTGGCTTAGACTAATTGCCTGTCGGTTTGTTGGTCTATTTGTTTTATGAAATGCGATGCCCGAGAATTTTTTTTTTTTTTTGTTTTGCTTCCTCTACCCCAGTGGTTCTTAACCCTAGGGGAGGGAAAATTTTCAGGATTTGAAGAATGAAATACCTGAGCCAGCGACCGTCCTCTGTTCTTTTAATTGATGCACTTGTTCCTTGAAGTAGAAGAGTAGTACAGTTTGTAATACCTCTGAAAAGCATTTTAACTGCAGCTTCAACGTCGTGCCAAGGCTTCAAATTCACAGACCGTCCGTAGAAAAAACCACAATGATTTAAGTTTGTGACTCTGCAGGGTCTCTTTGTTAAAAAAGTCATATTTCTGTGCCTGAAAACTGTCTGATTTACTGCATATTGGGCTCCAGTGTGGTAAGCAGGAACAATGATAAATGTTCCACTCATGCAAGAATCCATGGGATTTCAAGAGTGAAATACTTAGTCCCGTCAGCACTTGACTGTCCAGTATACTGGCAGTAGATCAACATTTTTATCCAGCACAAAATGATTTCAGGCGTCGCAGCTATGTACGGCCATACATGAACTTCACCAGTTGGGGATTTCAGGGTAAGAAAAATCTAAGCCCTCGCTTTGTCCACTATTGCATCTTCAGTTGAATGAACTTATTAAAACAAAAAACAATGTCAAATATCGTGCTAATGTGCAAGTCCATACATAAATCCATTCTATCTGAGTCTAATTATACAGTTTTTGAAAGACAAACTGGTTAACATTTGTTGAGGAAAATTAATATCATGAGATACGTTGAATGGCTCTTTGTTTCACGAGAGCCTCCCTCAAAGGATGCTGGCCTTTGACACTCTGAATGTTACAGTAAGGGGGGGTAACAGGTTTTAGAAGTTCAAGAACCATCACTCTACCTCATCCCAGTAGGCGACGGCTTATGTATGCAACGCATTTGTGTTTTCATTTGGAATGTATTTTTGCCCCCTTTTCTTCCATTCATTTTCATCCCTCTCCTGTCCGCTCCATTCAGTGTCTGTTTACTCAGAAACATGTGCAAACAATTAAGCACTCCAGTTTTATAAAGAACAAATGAATAGAAAAAAAAAAAGGCGTCACGCAGATAGTAATGAATTTGTTTAGTAAGAGAGATGCTCTTGTATCTTTTTATTTAGGTCCACAAAACCTAACTTTCCCACACCAGCGTGTTAATTTATATAGAAAGGTATAGTGTAACCCCAATAAGTACCATTCTGACAAAAGGTAAATTAAACACCCGGGGTAGGTGACAGGTACCCGTCTTATTGTAGAGCTTGTCTACTACATACTACTGAAAGTAAATTTGGCTAGATTAAATCTTGAAGCACCGATAACAATGCAGCTATTATTAGTATTTTATCAAATGATAACACTCTGATCTTTTTGTGTGGAAGAAATTTCAATATTGAACATTGCCAGATATATCAATAGTTAGATAGACAGTACAGATGACAGAAATAAATATTATTGATAGATGGACTATACTGAGAGAAAAAAAATATAGACAGATCGAGATAAATACATGAATAGACCGAGAGACAGTTAGACGGATATAATAAACAGTCAGACAGGCAGACAGACAGGCAGACAGATAGATTATAGATAGATAGATAGATAGATAGATAGATAGATAGATAGATAGATAGACAGATGGATAGATAGACAGACAGACAGACAGACAGACAGACAGACAGATAGATAGATAGACAGACAGACAGACAGACAGACAGATAGACAGACAGACAGACAGACAGATAGATAGATAGATAGATAGATAGATAGATAGATAGATAGATAGATAGATAGATAGATAGATAGATAGATAGATAGATAGATAGATAGATAGACAGATATATAGATAGGTAGATAGATAGATAGATAGATAGATAGATAGATAGATAGATAGATAGATAGATAGATAGATAGATAGAGAGATAGATAGATAGATAGATAGATAGAGAGATAGATAGATAGATAGATAGATAGATAGAAAGATAGATAGATAGATAGATAGATAGATAGATAACATTAATATATAAATGTCCAGATGACCACCACATCAACAGTTTCTTTGCTCCACCTTCCACAACCCCCACCTCCACCCGTATCTCCCAACCCATCACGCTTTCCAGAAACAAACAAACAAACACACAAAAAAATCCAGAAACAAAATCAATCTATCAAGGCAAAATGTAACATTAGGTCATTAGCTGCCAATATTATGATCCTCTCAACGTTTCATGACCAAACGCCTAATTGGCGAGATCTCTATTCAACTACAGCTGTCGTGTCATCAGGTGTTTAGTAAGCTGTTAAACGAGAATGAGTACGCTATGAAATTTGCCTTTAAAAACAGAACAGAACTTAAAACAAGGCATAAAAGCACGAATATATCTTTCGTAACTATTGCAAATAAATTCGCTTCTCATGAAAACATTGATCTCACATGCCTCAAAAACACAGAAATACACAGGTGTGAAAGTCGTAATACCGTAAAATTCGCTAAACTGCAGTTAATGCGTGTTCTCGCTTACATTTGTTACCCGTCTATAAAATCATCGTCAAAGGTTATAATGGGCAATAGAGCATCTCATTCCGTATAATCCGTATCACAAATAGTTAAAAGACTGAGCCCATACACCCGTGAACGATATAGAATCACATCATTACAACTTTGACAAGTTAAAGATGCTGTAACGCTGGGGTTTATTTGCGTTTTCCAGCGGGCCGACATCAAAAAGGCCTTTTATGGGCCTAGCAGGACTTTTAATTAGAATAAACGCAACATCAAGCGCTTAGCGGGGGCATAATTATAATTATTAAGAAAAAAAGGGCATTGTCAGAATGATCTAAGAATGATTTCCGGCTTTGAAAATCTGGAGTTTTTGTTTTGAGAGGCTTAAGCACAGTAGAAGACAGAACAGGTGTTGCCTCATTAAAACCTTTGCCATAAAGTGACGTTATGAAGCTTTTCTGGATGTGTAAGATTTAGTGCAATTTGGAAGCTGGTCGTTATGCTATTCATGAGTTTTTAATTGCTGCGTATCATTTTTATTATGTTTTGTTCCAGTAACACCATGCTGGCCATTTATTTAGTTGTATATTTATTTATCCATTTATACTAACTTTTTTATTTACAATTATTAAAATTGGATGCTTCTATTATCATTTAAAATAATGACAACAGACCCTCCGTATTGTGTTATTATTATTATTATCGTTGTTATCCTTATTATTAGTAGTATTGTTGTAGCTCTTGCACTTTACACTATAAAGTTAAAGAGACACCTCAGTTCTTCTTCTTGTCCTTTTGTAAGGCCCCGCACGCACTATGTTAAAATTGACCACCAGTTCAATGCAAGCAATCTTTCGCGTGGTGTTCAGCACGGCAAACTCTTTGCCAAGCAAGCAAAAATCTTCGTTTGCGCGCCATGCAGCAGACGAAACGGGATAGTGCGCGCGGCCCCTAATGGAAGTGCTTTCGTGGCACGCCCAGCGAGTCATGATTTAAAATTTAAGTTTCAGGCCACATGATTGTGCTTTTAGCATTTCCACCTGACGTCACGAAAGTTGGTAAGTGATTTCAGAATAGATAGGATAAATTAATAACATTTGTTTTAGGGCTAGGGTGAGGTGTATGTTTGGAGTCAGGATCAGTGGCGAATCTATTACGAAAGTAATGAAGCTTAAGCTTCTGGGGCCCTAATCCCGGACGGGGCCTGAAGAAACTTTTTTCAGTGAGTGAATTTTGGCTGTTGCACAGTAATATAATAATTGCTGGTTGCGAAGGGACCCCATATGATTGCAGTTCAAGCTTCAGGGCCCCAAAATGTCGGCCCGCCACTGGTCAGGATTATGTTATTTTACTTTCAAAGTAAAACTGAGCGTGACGTGGAAAGAACAGTACTTTTAATAAACAATGTACATGTCTGTGTGTGAAGAAACGGTGGCACTTTCCCAGTTCATGATAATAATAATAATAATAATAACAATAATAATAATACATTGCACTTATACAGGGCTCCATCCCATTAACGATAAGGCACTAAGTGTTATACAATCACTTATTTCATACTGTTTCTGAATCATGTACACAAACAACCACGTCACACACAAATAAATTTATTTACATTTGCAAAAATTAATAAGACATAAATTTGTTGACAAAAATAGAAAATAAACAAAAACATTCATGGGTATCTAAATGTAAAAAGATGGCTCTTCAGCTACTGTTTAAAAGACATAAAAATTTCAATCGTTCCCACCGACTTAGGTAGAGAGGTCCAAATCTGAAGCCCATATTAGAACGGAACGATTTTTCGCCCAGGGTCTTCAAGGACATTTTAAAAAAAATGTAAACTTTTTAGTGCCTTCTTAATACATGATAATTATAAGACCTTTTATCACCTGTAGGGAGATCATGTTGAAGATTACGGTAAGAGTTTAGATTTGAGTATAGGCCAAGATTTACCACGATAGAGATAGTATTCCGCTAGACCCAGGGCTTCAGTACTAAGATCCTCCAAGACCGTCAGTGGCTGACCTACATTTTTGGGACCCTGAAGCTTGAACTGTTATGGGGCCCTTTCACAACCAGCTACAATAGTGCAAAATCCAAAATTCACTCATTAAAAAAAAAGTTTCTTTTGGGCCTCCAGGATTAGGAGCCCCGAAGCTTTTAAGCCTCATTAGTTTCACAGTAGATCTGCCACTGTCGACGGTCTTGTAATTTTTTGCCCAATTTCAGAACAATATTCTGCCACAAGTCTTCTTCTTCTTCTTCGTTTTTTATAAGGTACGAAACTTTAAAGATACGCGCAACAAGACCTTGAAATACTTCGCAATATACAGTTATCTCCGTTAAGATGCCCTGCGTTTACCGAGCTTGACACGAATGAACCCTCTGCAATGCGACAAATACGAGATGGATTCACTTTTAAATAATCACAGGAAGATATTGTGAGTGAATCTAACGAAATAGGTTGTAAGGTAAAAGACCAAATTTCTGAAAAATAAAAAGAAAAATACAACAACTCCAAAGCGGGGGAAATGAGATTTGCTTTATAACTAGAAAGACTGGCCATTTTTTTCAGCATTCAGCTAAAATATTTTGTTGAAATCGTCTTAGAAATATTTTATTTGATTTTTTAAAGAGGTATAAAAGTGTCACCTCTAGCTTGGTTTTGTCAGATCCACCCTCAAATTAATTTCTTCAATGCAATTTTTTCTTTTCTTTTTGGCTTTAAAAAAAGTGATGATATAATTATAAGAGGCAAAGGTCTATGTTTACTTTCTCAGCTTTTTACTTTGAGCGTAACAATTTTTCAAGACATCCAAGATCTTTCTGTTTGCCTTCCTTTAATTCAGTGGAACATATTAAACTATATTTCTTAATGGAAATAGAAAGTAAATCTAGTTGAACATGGAAATAATACCGCCCAATAGTAATTTCCCAGCGGTACCTTAAACTTCGGCGCGCATCAGCTGATTTTGATGACTTGTGTCGTCTAGTTAGATGGCGAGCTCATGATGTTTGAGTTTCACTGAGATCCAGCGTTGGCTGATGTGCCGGGTCTTATTGAAACTGAATGGTGACATGGCCATCCAACTAGTTGGCCGATCAAAATCGGCTGATGCGCGCCTAAGCTAAGTCTACCATACACACAACGCTGGCATGAAATAAACTCTCATTATTTGTGACATGTATTTTCTTGTTCATCTTGTCATCTCTGAAGGAGGCCGAAATCTGCAATCTACGGGACAATCTACAAATCTACAAGAACAGAATTTTGCTATGTTTACAAAATTCATATACCAGACATGCTTTACAGTTCGGGTCTTTTCCTGTTAGATATTTAATTTGACTTTTATTTGATATTGTTCATAAGAATCTGAAAGCTGAAAACTAATTCAAAGTGAAAAAAACAAACACGCACACACACACACACAAAACAGTGAATGGCGCAAAGTGGTCATTATCCTACCGGCGCGCCGTTAAACTCAAACTCACATTCATGAATCGGTATAGACAGGCAGTACTAAGCTCAGTCACACTAAGAACATTTTTACGTAAGCTTATCACCCTCATGGGGTATATGAAAAAAAAATATTCATAAACACACACATACACAGTCTTGAAACAGTTTCGTCATTAAAAGCGGGTACGACCATCTCGAACGTTTGTTAATGCTTGACACTGACGCCTTATGCCATTATATCATTTGGAATGTCCAGGCTATAGAATCAATGGTCCAACGGTCAGCCGTCCCCCCAAACCCCGCCCTAAGACCGCGACTCTACCCGCTTTAAGGACCAGCTGGCGACAAGTGAAACAGCGTCGCTACCCCGGGTACGGCACCGGCAGAATGGTCGTCTTGCCCGCCCCGAGCTTTGTCAACTGACAGGTTAGCCACCAGAGACCATGGCGTCGACGACAGCAAACCGCAGGGACGTCAGCAACAACATCAACATCAGCGACGGGAAGAAGAGTATCAAGCTTCACCCGGCACCCCAGACCACCCGCATTGTCGTCGGCAACAGGAGGCGACGATGCATGGAATTATTTTTCCTAACCACTTTACAGCTATCTGTGCCGTGGGCTATGTTTTTACAATTTAAGCCCGGTGATAACAAAGCGTTGTATACAGTCGTTTAATGAGATCACAAATGACGAATATAATTATGTCCCGAATAAGAGGGGAATTTCTGTAGTTCAAAAATGCAACATAGTAATGTCTTATTGTGGTGTCGCATGTGTGGTTTGAATAATTCATGTGCAATAGTATCTTCATTTCCAACAGCAAGCTTACCTACATAATAATGGTGTTTTTTACTGTACACTGTTCAATAATTTCTCAATACTGGGTTTGTTATAATTTTGATCATGAATTGTAAGATCAAATTTCTCTAAAAACCTTGTTGGGAACGACACTGTGCCCAGCTTTTTATTCAATTTTTATTATTATCATTTTTAAAATTCATTTTTGCCAGCAGTGTCGAACCTTATGATCAATAGATTTGCTGTCAGCTGTTTAGACACTTTGCCTTCAATTTCCGTGGAAAATGTGGGAAACTTGACGCATTGAAGATATTCTACACTGTTTATCTTCCTGCATCTCCCCATGCAAGAGTCTCCACAGTAATGAAACCACAAGGATAATCAAAAGTGAAATTTTAATGGCAGCTCTCCGTAAAATAGTTTTTACTTGTATTTGGAAAAAGAACAAAAGTGGCTTTCCGTCCTTTCTAAGATGTGAAGAAACCATCACACCTTTGCATCGAGTTATTTCATGATTCGGTAACTCTACAAAAAACCCAGTAATTCATTGGTGGATAATAAATTGTTTTACGACCTCACTATTCAAAAACTTTGCGTTTACCTTGAAGTAAAGTGCAGTTTCTGTTCTTTGTGGTTCAACATTATTCCATGTAATGTTTGACAATGTTTTATATTCTCCTTTTTCCGAATCAAGAGCATGAGTTCAAATTGGCAGTATATTAATTGGCTATTGCAAAACATGACTTACAACTACAGGGACTGCCTAATCATTCGATTTAGTATCTGGAATGTGGAAGAATAAATATTGAATCTGTTTTTAAAGGAAACTGTACCGCTAAACAGCATTCCATTTAAATGGAACGAAAACCCGTGTTGAACTTCGTTAATATGACAAGATTCAATTGAGCTTTACAGTCAAAGTGGCGCTTGACGTCTCAATAGCGCTGGAGAGGTACTCAAGTTAGGACAGGAGGGCTCCCTTTTCAACTTCAGGTCGGGCGAGAATAAGGTAATAATTGAAAATGTTATAGTAACCTATATTTCATCTCCGCACATGAAGATCTCTCCGTACATAGCTCTTCAAATTATATTCAAGTATTCTTTATTTATTTAAGTTGTTGTAAAAATAATAATATTGCAATAATAATCACCATCATCATAATAATGACACTGATGATGATGATAATAATAATAATAATATCAGTAATGACGAGACCACCAGATTCGTAATAATCTCGCTAAAGGCGACAATGATAATAATTTCTGCGTAAAATTTACTTTACCGAGTAGGGGATGCCCTTTGTGATTTACAACATTGTCAGTAAGGCTGGCAGCTCACTGAGTCAAATCTGTTTTGCTTCGGTTTTGACTCTCACTGTCTTTCTTTGAAACGATTAGCCAGACAGACTTCACTAAACTTCACTAGCTGGCGAGGTCCCGTTTAACCCTGCTGTCCACATCTCAAACTAAAAACCGAGGTAAAACAGACGTTACTCAGTGGGCGATTAGCCTTATGTTTTGGTAAACGCATTAATCATTGTGGCCGTTTGCATGAATTGAGTGTAAATCCGCCCGTTTTGCACCATGGTGCAGGTTTAGTAGTGCGTATAATGTCTAAGACGTTATAATATTAACATTAGGCATGGACAGGCTTGCAATAACGGATTCAGGAGGCAGCCATAGCAGATTTTGTAGTGCTTTCTTTATTTATAGAAACTCCCGTTGTGGTAACCATAACAATAATAACATGCCAGGTAAGCGAGTATGCCAAAGTGGCTTTGGCAAGTTGAATGGACATTACACCCCTCTCCAACTTAGATAAATAATTTCAATTAAATTTTAAAATAGGGAAGGGTTCATATTTATCCATCCAACCCGTCCTGTCATCTAGGCTTGAGACATCATGGAGATAATTCTTAAATGCTAGGACGATGGTAAGAATCCTCAGTATAATAATCGTTCCTAAGTGGTGTATCTGGCAGGCAGTTTAACAATACGACCGCTTCTAGTTACAGTGTTGGGGTGATTTATCTGTGTTTTTAAACGAGGAGATGGTGGAGAGGATGGGACCTCGTCCACATCTAGTGAGCCTGGTTGCTCGACCTGCAACCCCGTTGGATAGAGAGGTTGGGTTGGCTTTTGCAGATCGTGTGACCGTGATGGTTGGTCTTCTTCAGGTTTTCCAGGGAGACTATCAATGTCATCTTCCCGCATGTCATGTACCAAAGGTTCTGGTTCTTGAACTGAGACAGTTTTGAAGAACGAGGAGTTTCTGGTAACTGAATGTTGATTATTAGCTGCTGTCACCATGCTCCCCTTTATATCTTTGATAATGTAGGGTGCTGGATTGTAGGGAGGTGAGAGCTTGTTTTGTCTCGGCTGACGTACCAGTACAGCATCTGTTAGGTGTAGTTTATGTTGCTGAGTGTTTCGCTTGGTGTCAGCGTATCCTTTCTGTCGCATCTTCGCCGACAAATCGTTGTCCGCGATGTTCTCAGTCAGTTTCGTCTGGTCGGTAATGACCTCAGGTAGAGTAGTTCTCATCTTTCTGCCTGTGAGTGCTTCATGAGGTGAGACTTTGGTGGAGCTGTGCGGAGTGGCTCGGTACTGGCGGAGGAAGTTTGGTAGTTCCTGTTTCCAGTTAGACCCCTCTGCTTCACAGGTATGAACGAATTTGTTCAAAGATCTAACAAATCGTTCTGCCTCTCCATTTGCTTCTGGCCACAAAGGCGAAACCTTGCGATGGTGGAAGCCCAGCTTCCTAGCAAAAGATGAAAAGTCTTCTCCATTAAATGGAGCCCCGTTGTCTGACTTCAAGACACTGGGAGT
This sequence comes from Onchidella celtica, assembly GCA_963931925.1. Taxonomy (NCBI): domain Eukaryota; kingdom Metazoa; phylum Mollusca; class Gastropoda; order Systellommatophora; family Onchidiidae; genus Onchidella; species Onchidella celtica. Next base: position 35,008,609 of record OZ007570.1, on the reverse strand, counting down.
TCCGAATCTTGCGAATATCTGGTTAAGTTTCGGTGTCACCACACGTGCTGATGTTGAACTGATGATTTCCACCTCAGGAAAACGGCTGTAGTCATCAATGACGATGAGGAGATATTCTCCCGTAGGGAATGGGCCTGCAAAGTCAATGGATAACTCGTCCCATGGACGCTTGGGTAGTGGTGTCATCTGAAGTGGGTCACGTTGTTTGGGACTGGTGGTGGATGATTGGCAGGGAATGCATCCTTTTAGATGGTCCTCAACCATCTTGTCAATGCGCGGGAACCAGACCTTCTCACGAATGAGTTGTTTCGTTTTTACAACCCCTTGATGAGATGCATGTGCTAGCTTGATGACTTGTTTCTGTAAACTTGCTGGGACGACAACTCGGCTCTGCCTAAGGACAACTCCATCATGGACCGAGAATTCATCCTTCAACTGCTTGAAGGGCGCTACAGATTTGGCGTTCCATTTTCCAGACATGATGGCGGTCATGACGTTTTGTAGCTGTTCATCATGGCTTGTAGCTTCTTTGACCTCGGTGAGTGTGAGGGCATGAGGAATCGATGCGTTTGTCACGTAACGAATGAAGTTCTCCCCGTCGTTGTCTCTGCTTGGTTTCGTGGATGGGTGACGAGAGAGGTAATCTGCTGGGTTAGCCTCATCTCGGCCTGGGCTGTACTTAAGGGTGAACTCATACGGCATGAGGCGTAATCTCCAGCGATCCATCCGTGCTGAACATGGTTTGCTGCTGCGGATGATGCCCAAAAGAGGCTTGTGGTCTGTGGTGACGGTGAAAGTAGAACCATACAGGTAGACGTGGAACTTCTCAACGCCGTATACCACAGCCAGCATCTCTCCCTCTGTTTGGCTGTAGCGACTCTCAACATCTGTTAGAGCACGGCTGGCATAGCAAATGACTCTGCCCTGTTGAGTCAACATGGCCCCAAGACCGCACGGAGATGCGTCGACTATGATCTCCGTGTGTTTCTGGGGGTCAAAATATGCCATTACTCCGACCTTGGTGAGTGCTTCCTTCAGAGTGTTGAAGGCTTTTTCTTGAGCTTTTCCCCATGTCCACGCCTGTGACTTCCTGGTGAGTCTCCTGGGGGGTTCAGTGATGGTAGCATACCCGTCTATGTACCTCGACACAAACTGGGTCATGCCAAGAAAGATCGTAGCTCTGACACTGAAGCTGGAGGCGCTGCGTTGGTGACAGCTTTGACCTTTTGAGGCTCTGGTGACATGCCGTCTTGTCCAAATATGTGCCCCAAGAACGATAGTTGATGGACACCAAACAAACATTTTTCTTTGTTCAGCTTTGCCCCTCTTTGTCGGAGCCGGGCGAGTGTTTCTCTGAGGCTTTCATCGTGTTCTGCTTTGTTCTTGCCATGGACAATTATATCGTCTATGAAGTGTGTGACGCCTGGGATGTCATGAAGAATGCCACTGAGAGCTTGTTGGAACATTTCTGGAGCAGCGTTCACTCCAAACATGAGTCTCTTAAAGCGTCTTAGTCCGACATGGGTGGAAAAAGTTGTGATGAACCTGCTTTCCTTGTCCAGCTCTAATTGGTGAAAAGCTTGTTTCAAGTCAATGCGGCTGAAGACGGTTGATCCGTTTAGATCATTTATCATGTCCTCAATCGTTGGCATGGGATGTCGGTCTCGCTTGATTGCCTTGTTAGCTTCTCGCATGTCAATGCAAAGTCTAACTCCGCCAGACTTTTTGGGAACAACGACGATGGGACTAACCCATGGTGTGGGTCCATCAACAGCTTCGATGATGTCCTCTCGTTCAAGACGGTGAAGTTCCTTTTCAACGTCCCTCCGCACATGATATGGGGTTCTGCGGTATATCTGAGCTTTTGGGGGCACTTGGTTGTCAATGTGCAGCTTGACATTGATGCCTTTGATCTTTCCAAATCCTTCATACAGGTCCTCTGGTATATGAAGGTTGAGGGCAAACAAAATTATGCCAAGATCCTCAGACGTTGCGCCAGAGAGAAGGTTTCGACATGATCGGTCCAAAGTTTCAACCACGTAAAACTTTGCATCTGTTCGTCGCTGTTTCTGCTTGTGAAATACCTTGGAGGTAAAGGAACCCATCACAGGAAGCCTGTCTGTAGTGTTGTACCCATAAATGGGTGTAGAGCTGGGCTCGAGTTTTGGCTTTGGTCTCAGTTTCTCGTATGTTTTCTTTGTGAGGACATTCACTGACGCTCCTGTATCCACGATGACATCAGTATCCTGGTCGTACAGCGATACTACTGTCCGGGGTAGTTTTTTTGATGTTTTTATGGTGAACACACCGTCGCTGTCGCTGTCATCTGCCACGTGATTTACTGGTGCGTAAACTTTCTTTGAGGAACGGCATACCTTAGCAAAATGGTTTGTTTTGTTGCATGCAATGCACGTCTTACCTTTGGCAGGGCATGGTTTGGATGGTGGGTGTGGGAATATTCCTCCACAATTTCTGCATCTCTGGTGTTTAGCAGCAGGTGCTTTGTTAATGTTGTTGTAGTTGAATTTCCATTTCTCCTTGGGCGGCCCTCTCTTTGTGTGTGCACCTTTCCCACCCACAGCACACGCTGAGTCAGCTGCAGACTCAATTTGTCGTGTCTGTTGTTCTGTTAACTCATCGTTTCTTGCTTCTGCAATCAGCTGATTGAGTGTTAGCCGATCGCGCAGGGCTTTTTTTTCGCAGTTTCGATGAGATGATGCCTTCGATGCTGCGCTAAAATCTCTCTGTCCACACCTGTGAAGGAACAGAGTGCTGCCTGGGTTCTCAGCCTGACATGAAACTGGTCTACGTTTTCTGAAGGCAGTTGTTTCATTTTCCTCAGTTTGAATGCTTCAAACGTGGTGTTGACTCTTGGTGTGAAGTATGTTTCCAGCTCCTTTTTCAACGAAGTGTATGACTCTTTGCTTTCTGGCGTGAAGGTTTCTACTAGGTCAAATACCTCATCACCGCCATAGTGCATCAAAAGGGCTTGTTTACGCTCTTCGGATGAAATGTCCATAGCTACGATTAGGTTCTCAAATTTGGAGAGCCACTTCTTCCACCTGGTTCCAGCTGATAGTTCATCTTCCCTAACTTTAAAAGGAGGGAAATGCGGCAGTGCATTAGCCATACTTTGTATTTAGTCTGAGGACAGATGTCACTGTAGATCTATGGATACCTTCTTCTTTTGTTGACCTAAAAACGTAGGCGTAGGAAAGGCTGTCCGTAGTCGTTTTAACCACGTATAGAGGCCTACCCAGCGCTTTGTGGATAGCTCGACACACTCGTCACTAGATCTACATCTAGTTCAATTACGGTACTTTAAACAGCTAGAAACGTTGAAAGAAAGATTCTACCACTTTATATTGTGAGATTCGGCTACCTAGGTGTAAACTCAAATTTATTCGGTATGCATGAACTAAAGTTACCCCTACCTCTCCCCACGCATCAATTGCCGCTTACTGCTGTCACAAAAATTGACACAGAATTTGTATCCGCCAATCTCTGCCACGAGAAAACAACGCCGATCAAAACAAAACTAAGAGATCGAGGGTGAGTGCAAAACCAAAATTCTTCCTTGGCCCTTGAAGTCTCGGGTTGGAATAAAATATTAGTTACTTCCTTTCTTACTTTCTAGCAGACGATACTTTCCCAAGCCAGTGGTTTAGTCGTCCACGGAGAAAGTATAAAGTTACGAACCCTTTTACGCGTGGATGTAGGACTAGGCAAAGTTCACGCATACTAAGTAGCATTTTGCATCGGCCCATAACGCCTACAAAAACGTGTAACTAGTTACACACAGTTCATGTATATGTCCATTTGTCATTAAGTTTATATACAGGAGTTCAGGCATGTATTGAGTCCTTGTCCCATGTTTTACTGGGATTTTTTTTTGTCTGAAAATTTAATTAAAAACAAAAAACACGTTCATGTAACTGCACTCTTGTACACATTCAGAAAGTCTCTTGTTACTATGGCTGTGAATCGTGAAAGTTCCTTTTCTAAATATGTTAAGGATTTTGCAGATTTTTAACGAATCCACCAGCAGTTTTAGTGGAGTTAATATTCAAAAGATCGTGTTTTTTAATTTTTTTTTTGATGGAAATTGTCTATACATGGAGATTTTCAAAACACAATCGGATCGGTGACAGACAGATAGATGGAAAGATAGATAAATAGATAGACAGATAGACAGACAGACAGACAGACAGACAGAGAGATAGAGACATAGAAAGAAAGATAGATAGATAGATAGATAGATAGATAGATAGATAGATAGATAGATAGATAGATAGATAGATAGATAGATAGATAGATAGCTAGATAGATAGATAGATAGCTAGATAGATAGGCAGATAGATAGATAGATAGATAGATAAGATAAGATAAGATAAGATAAGATAAGATAAGATAAATTTTATTCGTCCTTGTACAAGGAAATTTGTTTTGATCATTGAATACATAACAATACAGTTACAGAAACAGAAATTATAATATATAGAGCGCTCGCACACACACACACACACACTAGTGGATAAACAAAATTAACAGTGCACACAATATGCTTCCGTTACTAAAGCACATTGACCTGACACGCAGGACACAATTCAACTGTACACAGATTACGATCAAGATGACGACATTATTGTAACATCCTAGTTGATGATGGAATAAACGATTTAAAGTAGAGCTCAGTTTTAGTTTTCTTTGACAACAGCCTTAAACTTCTTACAGATCTTATGCATTCTTTGTTCAGGGGATGTTGGGGGTCATTTATAATATTATTAGCTTTTTTAATATAAGCACCAGTGAACAGCTCATCAAAATATGACAGATCACAGTTACAAATTTTTGATGCTTTTTAAATTAAAATATTGATCTTATTTTTATCTTTTTGTAAGATGTTTCCTCCCCAACAGACAACTCTATACATTAACTCCATACGCTCTGAATAGCCATGGTGTAAAATATTTTCAGAATGCTTTTGCTAACTTTTAAAGAGCGGAGCTTTCTGAGGAAATACATGCGCTGGTTGGCTTTCTTGTATGTTACATGCTCATGTCAGTTAAGCAATGAATCAATAGTAATGCCAAGATATTTGGCCTCTGTGACAATTTCATTGTTGATAGTAAGAGGGCAAACAGGATCGTTGTTATTTTTCCTAAAGTCCTAGATAGATAGATAGATAGATAGATAGATAGATAGATAGATAGATAGATAGATAGATAGATAGATAGATAGACAGAAAGACAGACAGACAGACAGACAGACAGACAGACAGACAGACAGACAGACAGACAGACAGACAGACAGACAGATAGATAGATAGATAGATAGATAGATAGATAGATAGATAGATAGATACATTTGTCATATAGATCTAATTATTTTGCATGAAACGAAATTTGTCATAAGTAAAGTCATAACGGAAAAAGACATATTTAAGATTAATTTATTTGACAGCGTCTGCGTCGTGGTCCTGTTTCTGTCATAATCTCTTACGCGGGCGCCGAAAATAACATCAAGCGCAGCGCCCTTGCATTTATCCCACAGCCAGTCTAGAAAAAATAACTTCCCGAAATGGGCGTTCCGGAAGAGCTATGCTATGGTCTGGTAGGCCCTAGAGCCCCACGTTAGAGCAGGTTGAATCAAGCGTTCCATTAAATCGTTACAACGTGGGATAAAAGGCACCCTGTCCTCCTCTTTGTGCTTCTCCACTTTTTCCGTTAAAACGAATAAAAAATGAATAACGAATGAATATTCCTCAGTGAAAACGAAGACCCACGCGGATAGAAAGAAAATACAAGTTGTTAAAAATTTTACCGCTCCCCCCCCCGAGTTTTCTTCACGTTCACCGTTCTCCTTCTGTCAGATTTGACATGAACAAATGGGTGATTTTGACACAAACTTAAATAATAAACCATCGATTTAGACTGGCTTTGCCGCACTTGCTCAAGTCTATTGTGCGTCTGTTTTGACTCAGTGAGCGAGGTCTTTTTTCCGTCAGCTGTCTCAAGACAGTATCGACGCATTAGTAGCTAGTGAGACACAACTGTTTCGACCTCACCAGTGAGCGAGGCCCCATCTAAATGCTGGACAAGTTTAGAAACTTAAATGAGACACGTTTAGATTCTTTTCAACATCATCATTACCCGCCTTTTCACTCACCATCAATCTCCTCAAACGCCCTTTCCCCTTTCATCCAATTCTCACTCCCCTCCCCTCCCCCTTAAAAATATTCCCTAAAAGAGATATCACGTTTGAAGCTCCCGGCCGTATCTCTATGAGACATCTGTGGTGTGAGCCCGCCCCCTTTGCTGACAGGTCTGCATCCGGGGAGCCTTTGATGTCACCGATACGGCATTCTCGGCTATCACAGGGCGGGTGGACACTCGTCAGCGGCATAGGGTAGAGGGAGGGTCCGTGACAGGAAGCCAAATCGTGGTGTATTGTTAGGTCCTGATTTTGTTACAGAGTAATCAACGTTGAGACGAGAGTTTGTTTATGTGTATGTGTGTGCATGTGTGTGTGTGTGAGAGAGAGAGAGAAAGAAAGAGAGACAGAGAAAAGGAGGAAGACAGAGAGAGAAAGGGAAAAACAAAGAGAACGAGAGAGAGAGAAACGAAGAGAGATAAGAAACAGAGAGAGAGAAACAGAAAGAGGTAGAAGGAGAGAGAGAAAGAAGGAGAGAAAGAGAGAGAGAGAGTGAGAGAGAGAGGGAGGGAGGGAGAGAGGTAAGAGAAGGTTCTAAAGGTGCCAGTTCACACTGGAAAGAACCCAACAAAAAGTTTAGTTAGTATAAGAGATAGCTGAGCATCTGCGGGTGCAAAGAGACGAAAAGAATAAGAATTTTAGTAGTATTCTAGTATTATAGTAACAGAATAATAACAGAGAAATGGTGGCGGGAACAACACCAGTCCATCAACAACACATAGGGCAGCTGCAGAGGGTGATTTCATTTTGAGGTCTTTATTTTAGGAGGTTCGCTGCCCTTGGCATTTACACCTCACTTTACTTGTTTTATTATTTCTTGTTCTGGCGGGAGGGGGGGGGGGGAGGGGGAGATGATATGGATAAATTTTAATCTATTAATTTCAATTTTGCCCGGGCAGCGGCCTTTCGGCCTGCTCTTTACGATTTCCAACTGCCAAGGTATCTTTAACGTGCGCAACGTGCGCACGGGCCCTCCGAATTTTTTCGTCCTTATCCGAGAAGACTAGGTACTCGATCCTACCCCCCAATAGGACCAGGGACTTGAAAATATGAGAAAAATCCAATTTCCAAGAACTACTCGATCCTACCCCCCAATAGGACCAGGGACTTGAAAACGCGAGAAAAATCCAATTTCCAACATGCCTGCACTGCCCGGGTTTAGAACCCGGGACCCTTGGCATGAGAGGCGAGCACCTTGCCTCTAGACCACCTTGCAGAGGGTGAAATGGTTTGGGCACCTTTTACGAATGCCGAGCTCCCAGCCGGCACATCGTGCATAAAACAAAGTAACATGCTGTGAGGGGCTGTTCTCTGGACACAAGGCTGGTGGCAGACCAACGAAGACTTGGACCAGTGACGTCAAAGAAGCTCTGACGACCCACGGCATTACGTCAAGTCAATCTTGCCAGCTGGCTGCGGACAGAAAGCACTTTCTTCCTGCGACGCGCTGGGGGATACAGGTAACAAGCAATAGTAACAGAACGATGACAGCGAAATAAAAAAATTAATAAATTTCAGTATTCTATCTTAAACGAATCATAATTTAATCACTGTTTTGACTGTCAGTACTCCAAGACTTCCTACATATTAGAAGAGTCTTGCTGCTTCATGTAGTCTGTAATATTGACTCGCGATGGATCAGTAAAAGACACTTTAACACATGTCAAAATTTCAGTCAAGGCTGAAGACACGTTACATCCAAAGAAGGTAAAAAATTACCACTCGACTTAATCAAACAGAGGAGAGGCACTACAAAAACTCTTCACTCTCAGCGTGTGCGGCGGCAGGTTCAAAGTAAATATTTCTCATGGGGGGTTGACTCTGTTCGCATACATGGCAGTGGTTTATCTATCTATCTATCTATCTATCTATCTATCTATCTATCTATCTATCTATCTATCTATCTATCTATCTATCTATCTATCTATCTATCTATCTATCTATCTATCTATCTATCTATCTATCTGTTTGTCCGCCGGTCAGTCTATCTATCCATCTATCGATCTCTCTCTCTCTCTCTCTCTCTCTCTCTATCTACCTATCTATCTATCCATCTATATGTCTGTCTATCTGTGTGTCTGTCTGTCCGCCAGTCCGTCTATTTATCTATGCATCTATTGATCTCTCTCTCTCTCTCTCTCTTTATCTATCTATCTATCTATCTATCTATCTATCTATCTATCTATCTATCTATCTATCTATCTATCTATCTATCTATCTATCTATCTATCTATCTATCTATCTATCTATCTATCTATCTATCTATCTATGCGTCGGTCCATTCTTCCATCCATCCATTCATCCTTCCATTCGCTCATGCGTCCGTCCGCCTGCCAGTCTGTGGATCTTTCTATAATTTTATCTCTATGTCTGTCTGTCTGCCTACCTATCCACCAGTCCGTCTGTCTGTCTATCTGACTATTATGTCTATGAAGAGTGAACATTTACATAAAGATATCACGCTACGATGAAAGGGCATTAATTAACCTTCTTTGTTAAAACACATCTGCATTTTCGTTCATCATCTTTGGTATATACACAGAGCTGGCCCATCTTGAAATCCTTACAGAAACTTTGTGTTATTAATTTTTTGAACTGTTTGCCTGTCATGTCCCCATTAAACAGCGCACGGCAAGTGTCAAGATATGAATAAGTGCTAAATAGACATTTGACACGTATCGACTCGACTGGTGGGTAAATTGATTAAGTACATGATCTGGCAAACCGTAGAGCTCGAGAAGGAGGGAGTGATCATTGGCGGGGAAATGTTTTTCTCTCTCTAAAAAAACAACCACAACAAAAATAACACAAAACACGAACCAGTAAAAGTAAATAAATACCCTGTTTCCCTAGCCCCTGGTTAGAATTCCAGGAATTTGCTGATTTCAGGAATTTCAACGTAAAGTAGAAAATTTTATGTTGATGTAGATGGTCAACCTCCAACTGCAATAAGATGACGTTGCTTGTACATACGTTTTCACTGCTTCAGGGCATTAGAAATATGTCCAGCTTTTTGTTTTTAAACTCCTCCTTTTCTATTTTGTCACTTTGTAAAAATGACCAAGCTTCAAAGACTTTTCCGGAGCACAAAAGCTCGATTTAAATTGATTAAGGTGGCTTCATTTTTGACACACGAAGTACATACTAGATAGAATCAGAAATTTCGGTGACAAACAAGTTGATCTAGGTATTCCAGCCGAAGAAGATTATTATGGAAAGTGAACAACTGTGCTTAGTTCTTGACGGGAATTTAGAGTCAACATGCCAGGGTAAGATAAGATAAGAATTACATTATTATCCCACGAGGGAAGTCCAGTTTCACAGGGAGTTTAACAGCACCTAGTTACATGGTACACAATCATATCTTACACATCATTACATAAACATTCCTACCTCAATAAGAGGCATGTTACATGAAGTAACACGGTATGGAACCTTAGTGAAAATATGGCACACATCTAGCTAAAATGTGTTCTTGAATCGAATTGCGAAGAGTTAACAAAAACGATCTTCCGTATCTTTCTCTGTTTGCCTTGATGTGTACTACTCTACTGCTTCTGGCTGATCTAGGAATTTGATGAAACAGAAGGTGGTGTCTGTCATTTAAGATGGATATGAACTTCCTAACAAAAGCATTAATTTTTGAGTACAGATAAGTAATAAAAAGAAGAAATAAACAAAGTAGGGAATGTTTTTGTTTCCTTTCTTCTTTGGTATATTCTCATTCGTTTCAAATCATGGAGAACATCATTTAATCTATGATAGATCCAACAGCCCGCAAAAATGAGTTGTGTATGCTTTGGATAAATTTAGATAGTGAATCTGTAGGAAGTAAAAATATGTTTCTTGAAAAAATTTACTAAAACTGGCATTTTGTGGACTGAAAATGAGATTTGCCAGCTAGACTTAACCATTACAAAACATAAAGAGTTCCAATAAGTCGATACGACACAGACGCTGAAGTTCTCGGAAACACAATCATCTTAGCTCACAGGCCGAGTGTGTTTACACGTAATATGACAGTGACGCAGAATAAAACAAGTTTACCACAACAATTAAAAAAAATAAAAAATTTTGGTGGATAAATCGGGCCATTACGTTCATGCCTGTCAACAGACATTGGAATCAATAAAATATTACATCCTTACAGACAGAAAATATTGCTAACTCTAAATGAGGGAAGAACATCTTCAGACATGTCACATAATGTAACAATATTAACCTAGTAATATAGCACATCAGCCACAGTCATAACGAAAAGAACATAATACTAATTGCCTGTTCCAAATTGGACCTCGGCTTTAGTATTTTGATAAGGAGATAGAATAAATCGGAACTGTGAAACGGCATGATAAGTGCCACAAAGCATTTTAAAACAAATGTCAGAGTGTGCCTGTGTTATAGCCCTTCTACATACTGTAAGATCTCCCGTTTTTCGGATAATGCAGACAGAAAAAGCAAGGGCTAAGATCGCCTTTTTACTGTGTCTTGTAAAATCTGAGCAAGAACATGAAGTAAGTAACGTGAAAGACGCCCGTGTGGTATGCACAATTTAAGACTGAATTAAAACAACAACAACAACAAACCTTTGTATTGATTGGTTTGGTTAAAAATAGAAAATAATGACTGAATCATATACAAGACCCAAGTAGAGATGTTGAAATGTTAAAAAAAAAAAAGAAGAAATTACAGTATGCCAAGTGCTGTTTTAAATGTTTTTACAAAGTTCGTTTCCCTCACACACACAAATTTCAGGAAGGCATTAATGTGAACCTGCCGTAAGGCACTTGATCCGTACGATTGATGCTCTGCGACCACTTGAATTACAAATCCAATGTCATACAGGGGGACACTTGAACACTGTATTGGCCTTTTAAACCATGCATTCGAGAGGGTTAACTTCTACTGTATTGTAGGTCATAGGAGTGCGAGAAAACCACTCAGGTCTGGAGGGTTAAGAGAGTAGAGCCAGGCTGTATTTGTTACGGGCAGGATTAAAGATCAAACGAGAGACATCAGTACTGTACATTACTGGATGATTTGGCTAGGGGATAGAATGTAGGCAGGAATAGAGAAATCGGATGAATAGGTAAGTGGATAAACAGGACAGGGGGGGGGGAGGGGGGTCAATAGTCATTAGGGGAGATTAGATAGATAGATAGATAGATAGATAGATAGATAGATAGATAGATAGATAGATAGATAGATAGATGGATGGATGCATGAATGAATGGATGGATGGATGGGTGGATAGATAGATATATAGATGGATGGATGGATGGATGGATGGATGGATGGATGGATGGATGGATGGATGGATGGATGGATGGAAAGATAGATAGATAGATAGATAGATAGATAGATAGATAGATAGATAGATAGATAGATAGATAGATAGATAGATAGATAGGAATCAAAGGCTCAGCTGATGCATTCATTAATGAATGAAGGATAATAAACTGGATAACTGTGAATGACAGGATACACTGGATGATTTGGATGTTGATCAGACTGCAGGTGGAAAGACTGGATTACTGACTTAACTGCTGGTTTAAAATTCCTATAAATTGTCCCACTTAAATATGCGTCACTAACACCTGTAAAACAGTATCGGGTAATCTTTACCACGGGCGGTTGACTTTGACCTCCACACAGTGTAAATCAGGAATACACACCTGTTAATTTGAGCTAAAGAAGACGATCAAAAGTATCCAAGCTTGGTTTCCTTTCTTCTCCAGTCGTGATTCACACAGTTAAAAATAATCAGGAGTGACAGACTGATGAGGGATGGTTGGATATGAAAAAATACTAGAGTCTAGATACAAAAAGACGAGACGGCTAGCACAGACTTCGCACAGCCACGTAGCGGCGAAGGGAGAAGCCATGAGCAATGCCGTACTTTACAAAGCCAATATAATAAGGAAAATATTGAATTTTGTTTACTGCCCAGTTTTTACTGTAGGCCTTGATTGAAATAACTTATTTTGTAATCATAAATTCAACCACTTTAGGAAATCTCTGTTGTTGTTGTTTTTTTCTTTGTCGCAGTAGCTGTGTAATAAATCCGCACCATCAACTTATCATTATACCAAGCTTTCTTTTCGTGCAATGAGCCATGGGCCCTTGCCCCCCCCCCCCCCTCCCATCAGCGAGCAAACTGTGTCCACGATATTTTATATTTTTTCAGAGACACGAAGAAGGGAGTGTCCCATATTATTGTATCTCATCCCTTTGGTATTATTCACCCTGAGTGGTGCGAAGGCAGGTGATTCTCGCGGGAAAGGTGTGAGAACATATTTGTGGAGATACAAAGACGTGTTGCCTGTTTCATAACATACAAGTGAAGCTAGGTTATTATCTAACCGAGAAGAGAACAACTAATACATTTTAGTAAATAATGAATGGCTGGGTGAAAGAATGAACTAATGACTGACTGAATGAATAAGGCCCATGACGCTGAGCCATGTCTGTTTTTCGTTTGTTTTGACTCAATGCGTGAGGTCTGTTTTCCCCACAGCTGAATGAAGACAGGTTTGACGCACTACAACTAGCGAGACAGTCTCGTTTCAATCTCACCAGTAGGCGAAGTCCCGTTTAACTCCATAGTCCAAATTTAACACTGGAAAACCAAGACCAAAAAAAACCCAACAAACTTGACTAAGTAGATGCCACCGGCCTTACTCACGTTCACTCATTCATGACTCAGTGATTCATGTAAATTATTTGCGTATGGCACAGGCTTTACGCACAACTGAAGCACTGTGGTACTTTAAAAACAAGCAGTAGAATGGGATATCATATTTTTATGTAATGTCCCGTCTTGCTAAAAATCTGTTTACGACTTAAGAGACGTCGTAAATGGCTATATTTGATTTCCTTCTCCAGGACACAGTGAAAGGGACGGAGGGTTTTTGCTGCACATTTTCTTTGACAATACAAATCACATGACTGTTATGAATAACTTCACATAGTCGATAAGAATAACCTTCTTTTAACCAACCGTTTTATAAAGCAAAATTGTTCTGTAACCCAAACACGGACTATCATTCTGGAGTTGGGGACCAACTTTCCTTTCAGATAGAGATGATCGCTTATTTCAGGCAGCACAGAACAAGAAGGTTAGTTTCACTGAGATCCCTCGCACCAGCCAACCCTTAGGATCTCACTGAAACTAAACATCGTGACATCATCGCCCGAGCAAAGTCACCCATCAACATCGCATGGTGCGCGCCCAGGCTTGCAGTTCCTTTGGATTTAAATAGTCACAGGATAATTATCACCAAAGTCAAGTAGCTCTGAATAACGACTAGAAAACTGGCCAGTGAGTCAAAACTGAGGCTTTATGCGCTAACTTTTCAGATGAAACTTGTGGTTAGTGCTGCCCGTGTAACAAACCACAAACCCAAAGACTGACAGAAGCATCAATAACTTCACAAGAGCAGACCAAAGTCTCCAGGCGGCTACAAGCCTTGTATACCGTGTTTGCGTCCATTCTTTTTACCAGGGGTACATCAAATATTGAAGGTTGTTACAAAACTCTCAATAATATTTGTCTTTCTATCTCCAGCACTGCCTGGGTCCTCCACACCTCTACCTCCGCCATGTTTGATTCCCCACTTTCACCGACGCCATGTTTTGTTTACACACAGCAACGAAGATGGCTTACTCCGTTGATTCGTCGATTCAAGAGGCGAACTGGAGCTCTTCAGCTGAATAAGGAGAACAAAGTGTAGTGCTTTACTAAAAGAAGGCGGGGCTTGAAAATTCACCGATCATATTTACATGTTTTTGCACCACTCCTCTTGTGAAAATTTGCATTACACTATGTTGTAGGTGGTCGCAAAGTTTCACAGATAGGCATAAATATGTAATAGTATCACTGACAGGGGCGTCTTGCTTGTCACAGTAAAGTATTCCCTCGGCTTTCTGTAGCGATAGGATTATGAATGGAATCAGACACAGATATTACAATAACATGAGACAGCTAGCGCGTTTAGAGTGCACGGATTTCGCACAGCCACCTAGCGGCGAATACGCGGAAGTCATGAACAATGCCGTATTTTACAAAGCCAGTGTAGGGAAAATACTGAAGTTTGTTCACTATTCGTCTATCACTGTAGACCTTGACTGAAATCACTTGTTTTGTAATTGTAATTTCAATCGCTGTGGGAAAATTCTGGCTTTTTTTACGCGCAATGTAGTACTGTAACATCCACCTCATTAATTTATTATGATATAAAACATTTTTTTTCATGCGATGTGCCATGGGCCCCGCCCCCGATAAGCGCGCAAACTGTGTGCACAATTTTTATACAATCTCCAAGAATGGAGTGTGTCATCTGATTGTATTTAGTGCCTTTGATATTGCTAATGTTTGCCAAATGAAACCTGAAAGCAAAGGTTATCTTTATTTTTGATGACCAGAAAACAACCTTGTACACTAGATTTTGTTTCTTTTGACTGAGGCAGTTGGACAAACTAAAAAAGACAACAAACTACACAGAACTGTCAGGAAAGATAACAGATTGGGCCCAAACGAAACCTTTCTGGGAAACAAAGTGATCCTGAGCCGTGATGAATGAACGTACGTGGATCTTACAAAACCTGGCTGATGGTGAAATCTTCGTATCTCTTTAAAGAATCAAACTAAAATAAATATTTATGTGGCCATTTGAAGCAAAAGTTTGTAACTAAATGCAGAAAAATGGCTCATCTTTCATGTTACAAGCAGATAGCAATTCCGTGGACCCCCCCCCCACCCCCGCCCCCAACCTTTGGAGGGGTTTTCTCTGGATTTTGGTCTTTCACCTTAAGTCCGATTTCGTCAGATCCAGGCACATGTTATAAGTGACCTTCTCTCCTGGGTTTGAGCCAGAAAAATAAATGTAGCTCAAACAAAAGAAATGCGGTGCAAGGAGGCTCACACAAACAGGAAAGAGCCAATTCCATTACGATATGAATCAGATAGTATTCTTCGGGGAAAATGTTCCCCTGTTCCTCCTTACGATGATAACGATGTGGAGCCGCAGAACTAAAATCCAATGGAATTCACACAACCCGTCTTTCATTTAACTCTTTGACTTGTAACTATTTGGAAACTACTTGTTTAATTTTGCCAGAAAAACGGCCTTGATAAATTATATTTCTCACTAAATGGGCCACCAACCTAAATATTGATTTGTCCGCCTATCTGAAATTCTGTGGATCCGACACTGATTTTGAACAAACAGGTTCTGCTCTTTTCGAATGTTAAAAACACACACTCGACTCAGCATCATGAGATCTAACATTTGCATGTCTGAGCAAACACCATACAAGGTTTATGCTGTCTTACTTTCCTCTTTTCTGTCTTTGCCAGAATCTTGCTAGTGTGATTTTTACATTAAATTTACCTCCCCTCCCCTCTCCAGCTTCTTTTAAATCATTTTCTCGAACACAGGCAAACGTGTCGTGATACATTTTGAAGGCACGATGATAGAATTCTAGAGTACGTAACGGTATGTGAGATGCTAACATGCACACAGATTTGTCTTGGCTCTTTCACCTTTAATTTTTGTTATCACCAGCAAAATGTGCCAGTCGTCTATTTCTTTGTTATGACTTAGGTCTAGCATAATTTGTTATCTGGCATGAAAGAAGTTAAGATCTACAGATTGATTTAAAAACTTTTATAAGCATATAAAAATTCGTTTCCCATCTATAGAAAACAACTCTGAAAATTTTACCAATGTGATAGAGTTTATGCAGAACAGTTTAATTCTATATGTGAAATTTAAACTAGTCAGGCTCTGAATATCAAACATAAATAAAGTACCCAGACAGACCGTGAAAGGCTCTTGTTATGCCGAAGAGCCGTACAACCCAGACTCAGACTCAAACTTAAGTCTAAGAGCGCTTCCTTTTAACAAAGGGGGAAATCTGTTTTTGTATATTAAATAAAGTTGCAGTCAGTTTCTGGCCTGGTCTGTGGTCACAGCTGTACTAATTGCGGACCGTTAAAAATAAGAAATACGATGCATGTTAGCACAATGTTAGACCTGTTTCGTGCAAGGAATAATTTCTTTTTTACTAGATGTTCACCTGTTGGGTCTCAGGGAGAGTCGACGGAGGTTGGTTGTTTTTTTTTTGCTTACGCATTTATCATTAGGATTTTGTCACTGAGAAATTTTGGAGTTCACCAAGAAGCTTTGAACTCTGAAATATGCGAAGTTAAATAAAGAAGTCGGAGAGGAAAGGGGGGGGGGTGGGTGTGAGAGAGAGAGAGGAAAAGAAGAAAGAAAGAGAGAGAGACAGAGAGACAGAGAGTTACATGGCCCTTTGTGACAGTGCCATTGACAGTATCGGATATTAGATTACATACAAAGTAATCACGACCTGTTCTCAAAATCAGTGCCAGGTTGCCGGGTTATCTTGAGGCAGGTGAACGGGTGTCTCGTCTTTCCCTTGGAATCATCACGTCCACCGAGATGTGCCGGACACTGTGGGGACACGGCTTTGATACAACACAAGCCTTAGGCTTAACGGCCAACTGACTATGGATTAGCGGAGGAGTGTAGACTTACATTTGACACGTGTTGTTCATGGTACAATTACTAAGGTTGAAAACAAACCATCGAGAGACACGATCCATTTCAGAATACGCAGTTTCGTGATTAAATACGCGCGAATAACGTTGCATAACGTTAAGTTATTAATTTGAACGCTACTTTCGACAAAAACACTTCTAAAACTGGATTGAAAATCGCATTATTTGTTTGAAAAATTGACGCTTAGAGATCCGGGCATTATCTCTAGACAGGACATTTTCAAGTTACGTACCGCAAATCATTTGTAAGTGTGAACAAATCCTTAACATGTTGGTGACTTTGTTCGTATATCAGATCAGAGTCAAGCGTAAAACTGGCTTTTGCTTTGATAACACCTAAGTTTATCTAAAGAGGACTTCACGACATATAATAACGGCTTTTCGAATGCGTGATACATGTGTGGGATGAAGGGCTTTAACACGGGGAGGATTAGATAGTGTGGGTGACCATTGAAAAGTGGTATTTTGACGGTATCGTCTCCACATGAATGTAATCTGAGAACACATTCCGTGGATTAGTTACTACAACACATCGGTAGGAGTCATTTCTAAAGTTACCAAATGCTAAATACTCTACAACCATTTGACACCGCTAAGAGGAAGAAAGAAATTTCCTACATTTCTACGCCCCACGAGTGAAAAACAGAAAGAACGGGATGGTGGCAACAAAGAATGAGAGGATCAGACTACAGTGCGTTTCAAAACTATTTGTCCAGCGACTAAACTGACAGTGCCTTTTGAACGGATGAATAAAAATCTCTGAAATTTTGCATGCTGTGTATTTTCAATTAGCTTCACCAGAAAGGTATTTTTCCACATGGATTTATATGGATATAAGTAAAATCCTTTCATAAAAGTATATATCATATTTTAAAGGTTTTTACAATAAATGACGTTCAACATGATCTTAGCGCTAAGCATATAGTATGGTCAGCAATGTTCAGAAGACATTCGCTGACGGACCTTGACATTCACAATAGTAATTGTTACGAAGCATTGTATTGTCTTATCGGGGACGTAAACCTTTTTATTCTTTATTTGCAGTAAGAAACTATTATTATGTAGATTAATAAACAAAAACTTAACGACCTAGTAGCAAGCCCTTCCCTACTCATCAGTTAACAGCAAATCGCGATCATAATTCTTGTTTTCTTTTTTTAAATATTTTTTTATCCCACTTTCTGAAAAACTGGAGATTTTTTAGTATGTAGAAAAGGTATAACAAAAGCACACTTTAACACGTGTTTAAAATGCTTTTTGGCACTTGTCAAGCTGTTTCACAGTTCCAATTTATTTTACCCCGTTATCATTTCTATTACCGCACTAACGCTGCAAACGTTTTTAAAGTCGAATAATCTCCGTTGTGCACAAAGTGGAATTGGAACAAACAAGAGCTATGTTTCAAATTTGATACACTTGTCATGCATGAGCGTCTTCAGGATGCCGTCACATAAAATTCATTCAGACACGAGAAATGGTGAAGGCTTCATTTTAGGATTATTTTTTTATCTTCCATTCGCGACTGACACAGACTGCATTAATAACCCAACATTCAATGACTCATACGTGTGCTCACATTACAAAATGCCCCGTGAGCACACTACTGCAACTTTCAGGAAAGGCCGTAAGTTCCTCTTCACTGAAAAACTATTGAGGTCATAGGGAAAAGCTAAGATGGGGTGGTTACAGTAAATAATGAGGTTGGTAGGCTGCTCGGTTTGTGGGCTCAAAGGCTGCAAGGTGTTCTTACGGGTGTTCGCTAATATCTTAGAAACTGTACCTTTGTCAAATTTTACACCAGCATAATGGCTGCCCAGTTTTACTGTGACTTTATCTCATTGTATAGTTGTAAAACAACGATAAATTTATCGTGGTGTTCCGCCCAGGAAAGCTATACATGCATTCATGATGTCAGTTGTCCAGTGTGTACCGCGAAGGGCGTATGTTATGATGACTGTATCCTTTGCACTGAATTGACAAAGGCTTCTTAAACTCTTACAACTCAAAACAAATACACGGGAACATTAAAACAATATTAAATAAATTCAAATAAACAAAATAACCAATAAACAACTAAATCATTCATTATTTAACGACTGAATAATAAAATATTATATTAAATGTCTAAAATAGCTAAGAAAAGTGTCCTAGATGAGTGTATAAACTAGTAAAATGTGTATGCGAGTGAATTATCTATAGACTCTTGATGTATGATATCAAAAGTAAGTTTCAAAATTTAATTCTCGTAACAAAATCAATATTACAGTCAGGATGAGTTAGTTGCCTGTCCAGAAAGGATACCTGCTTGGGGCCCTCAATAGAATATGTACGATCGTATCTGTCGAGTTTTACTATGTACGCTTTTCACACGCAATGGCCGCGTTCTTTATTTGATTACTAGTAACTGCCCCATTCTCCGAATGGTAAAAACAACAACAACAAAGAACACCATTTCAGACCGAAAGGTATGGGCACAAAAACATAGGTTATCACTGATGCCGAGATGGGTAGGATCGTCCACAAAACTCAGCGATTAACAGACTAAAAATTTTTCAGGAAGTGATAATGTCATGCCCCATGTGTTCGTGAATATGAAGAATCGGAGGCAGTCAATTAGTGACATAAAGCAAACACATACAAGAGAAAAAAAATATATTTCCGCACCATCTCAAATGTCCAAATCTAAAAAACAACCTTCTGCACGCCGAAAGGAAAGCACCTGTCAAGTTTCACACAAATCCGAGTTTAGTGAGCGGCGCTAGGTCTCGTTATAAATTGAGCGAGGTTTTTTATTATGTAAATTTTTTTTTCCAGTTCCATAAATTTGCTGGTCTGAACAGAAAGACAATACTTTGCTACGTTCAGTTACAATTTTTGGAAACCAAAAAATTCTGTGTTGTTTGTTGGAGACGATGATAAACGTTGCAATTAATGATCTCTGACTTTCTCTGTGTGTTTGTGTGTCTGTCTGTGTGTGAGTCTCGCTGTCTCTCTCCCTCCGTCTCTGTTTATCTGTCTCCCTCTGTCTCTCTTTGTTTAGATCTCTCTCGTGCCTCTCTCCACACTCTCTCTATCTTCCCCTCTCTGTCTCTTTATGCGTGTGTCTCTCTGTTTCTCATCATGTCTGTCCAGCTGCCTTCTAATCTCTTGATCTCTCTGTGGGCGTCTCTCGGTCTCTATCTGTGTAGCGCTGTATCTATCCCTTTCTCTCACTCTCTCTCTCTCTCTCTCTGTGTCTGTCTCCCTGTTTCTCTCTGTGTGTCTGTTTGTGGTGTGTGTGTGTGTGTGTGTGTGTGTGTGTGTGTATGTGTGTGTCGCTCTCTCAAATTCCCATTTTGACAATCGGGGAGTTTTTTTAATAAGATCGGAAACATAATGAGTTGTGATAGTCTCCTTGTATCCTCCTCCCCCCCCACCCCCCCCCTCACCAAAAAAAAACCCCAAACGCCAGACCCTCTGTGACACGACTCGACCCAATACCCATAAAGCAGAACACTTATATTCTATCCCAAAATGACCACGGCCATTTCCCCCTGTGACCAGCGGGCTGAACGCTGGCGAGCTGTGTGGCGACTTCTCATGTCAACAATAAATCCGTCTCATATCTACCTGCTCGCTTATCTCCACACCACATCAAGCTGGGCTGACACTGAGACAGGCCACAGTCATCAGACCTCAGGGAACTCGGGACATTGGCTATCTGACCTGGGAATCTGGCCGGAATTCGCCGTCATTATTTAAGTCATCATAGTACTAGGAGGAGAGACTGCTGAATGTGAAAGTGCCATTATCCCATCTTCAAAGTTTCAAGACATTACCACGTTCTTTGTAATCCATATCATAAACAAAGATGATCTTTTAAAAATAAATCACGTTACCTCCAAAACAAAACAAAACAACAACAACAACAACAACAACATCAACTGATTTTTCACTTTTAGATGATTCACAACTCTGATGTATGTAGAATACATAAATCATACAACTTTGATATGAATCTGAATCTTTTATACATTTATTTATTTAATTTTTTCTTTGATGATTGTTTTAAAAGTAGATTTGTGCACATTCTGGTCTTACAGTATCAGAAAGGTATTTATAGAACTTATGCCCTGTCAAAAGATGTTTTTGCTTGGTGATGATGAGAGAGGACTCATTAATTTAATGAAACATTCGCTGTCTGCAGGACAATGTAAAATTAAATGAATCACTCCCGTCTTTCTGCATAAGGAGGGCGTCATACTAAGCCCGGGAACTTCACAGCCAGATGCTGCCTGCAAAATGTATACCCAGGAAATAATGGCAGAAGCTGACTATGTCTGCCCGGGCTTGGTATGATAGGGTCCTCCCGGATTTACTGAGAAGACACAGAAAATCATGGAGTGTACTTCTTGGGCCGATCGGGGCACAGTGTGATACCATCCTAACTGCTTGGGTTCCACTCCGTTTTTAACCTGATATCTCTGCAAATGAAATGTGTGGACCTGAACTAGATACATCGAGATCTATATAACTGGTCTGAGCATGAACTGGCTCCATGGACAATTTCAACATACATGGTGTCACATTCATTGTATACATAGATCTAGTGCAAGGATCGGCAAGCAGAGGGTCTTTTAGCTTTCACTTAGCGTTCATCTGCAGCTCTTTCCTTCTCAGAAAGGCTGTTGCTTGGGGACAGTATTAGTTTACATACTAAGCAATTGACGAGCCGTGAACACAAAAACTCGGTATTTCCTCTCCTCGGCTTTGTAAGTAGCGTACGGGCATATAACAAATTATGCCGGTAAAAAAACAAACAAAAAAAACAACACACACCAAAAAACAAAACAAAAACCCAACAACCTGATGTATCGACTTGCATGCCTATTGTGGTTCACGCTGAATTTGAATTCTATCGAAAATCTCAAATAAGATGGCCCTTCTTTTCTGAAAAGTTTGCCGACCCCATCTCTAGAGAGTTGGAAACCGCTGTCCAGGAGAAAAGAGTTAACCACTTTTCAGTGTTGTAAATATAATGAAATATTCTGGGAAGCAATCGTTATTATGGTGATGGCTTTCAGTTCTATTTTTTCCCTTTAAAATATCTGTATTAAAGGAGAGGATAGATGAATTCGTTTGCTAGCAAATGAACGCTACCTGAGTGTGAAAGATGACGGGACGAGATCTAGTAGGATATTCATGTGGCGGAAATTGACTGAGGTGGATAACAGCGTTTTTTTTTAGAGTACGGCAAAGCTTCTCAGCCTATACAGAGGTACGCTGAGTTTTTCATGAACGGTAATGATACGGGCAAACAAAAATACTGTTATGTCAGTCAGCAGTTATACATGATTGGTATTTCCACTTGCGTTTTGAAGTATATCGCTATTATGAAAACTAGACAATGTGTGTTACTTATATCACCCAAATTGTGATTGAAACCGTCATGCAAGGCTTTACCGCCATTGTGTAAGTAATTAAAGTAAATAAATAAGTAACTAAAATGTAGGTGGATCTGACAAAACCGGACGCTAAAAATGAAAATTTAATACTTTTGTAAAAAATGGAAATAAACTATTTCTAAGACGATGTCAAGCAAAATGTTTTAATTCAGGGCAGAAAAATGGCTGTTCTTTCATTATTATGAGCAAATCTCAATTTCCATAGACAACCTCCACCCCTCCCCTCCCCTCCCGCCCCTTATGAAGGCTTTTCTCATGAATTTGGTCACTCATAGTAAGACCGACTTCGTCAGATCCACTTACAAATTTGAAAATTAGGGGAACGGCATATTATAATTATGCTATTAAAGGAAACTGACCTTTAGGTTGATTGTTAGGTAAGTGATAAAACTAAAACACTTTTCATGTTGCACCCGATAGTTCTCGTTCAATTTCACTTTCTGATGAACAAAACGAAATTATTAGGAATGCAAAATTACCACTCAGACAGATAAATAAAACTCATTTTATTCTAGAAAGTAATACTAAAAAGGAAATTTGACCTTGGTTGGCGCATAGTATGGTCTTTTTCTCAGTCAAAATGTGGCAAAAAAGAAAAAGTTGTCTGCAGCAAGCCTCGTATAAGAAAGAATACAGAAACGATGTAAAAAGACAAATCAAGCTTTCTGCCGGTTGACCTTTCAGGAAAAAAAAAAGTAACAGGATAGAAAACTGAATGAATAAACAACTTGAACAATAAAAAAAAATAGTGGAATGTGTCGCAAACACGGCTACTTAGCTGCGAGTTCCAGACTTGAATTTTCGGAAGGCAGCCCGTCCGTCAATGTATCATGGCTACATCATTGCTACACACAACTTGTTTCTTCCTGCCATATTTTGACTTTGCTTCAAGCCTTGCTGCCCCCCCATAGATTTGCTGTCTTTTTTTACACGGTCTTTTCCTGTAACCCAGCAAAGTCATGGGCCTATGTTGCCAGTGCCAGATTAAGGCATGGGCTTTATGGGCTGCAGCCTAGGGGCTTCCTCCAACTGAGGGCCTCCAAACATTAAGTGAAATTAAACATATCAAAATCTTATTTTCATTTTTATTGCAGGTCATTCTCCTTAAAACAAATACTATTATTGTTATGAAAATGTTGGCAGATATTATATACTATTGTAAGCTGCCCGGGCAAAATTGAAACTAAAAATTAATAGATTAAAATTCAGCCATATCACCTCCATATCTCCAACAAAAAAAAAATGTACATAATTCATTATCAATTATTAAAAATAGGGAGAACCCCTTAAGGCAGACTACACGGAGGAATGCACCTCCTGCAACACCGTTGATTCCACGCGTATCGACCATGTCGTACCAATGGATCAAATCAACACTGTCGAGAGGGGGAAAGTGCACCATGGGCTAGGCACTTTCTCCATACCCACAGCCCAGGCATGCAGCACAAAAACTATTTAGCTGCTGACCGCCTGCCAAGACGATAAGAGCCAGTTATGTTATGTAATTAAAAAAAAATCCGAAATTCCTGCTTTTATTAATTATTACTGGGCACCCCACAGTATCATTCTATAACCCAGAAACCTACAAACTCGTAATCCGGCCCTGTAGGTTACCCACGGTTTGAGGAGCTCTGACTAATGGGAGATCGTTTTACCAGCGAGCTCATAAACTAGCCATCTCCTCCGTCCCGGTTATTAAATAGGAGAACATGGTGGAAAACGAAAAAGAAATGATATCCTTGTGAACGAGAGAGAGAGAGATTCCATTGAGCTTGTTGTATACAACACAAAAGCTGGGTGGTCCTGTCAAAAGACCTTTACCTGGATATAATCAGCACATGTCATGTCGAATTTCACTGACAATAGCCAATCTAATGTCTGTCATCATTGCTATGGAAGGAATATTATCACATTTAGGTAGAATGGGACCGAAATATGGATCTATAGATATCAATAAGTACATTCGGATATTGTTGGACATAACACTTAAACAGCTCACAGGGGAAAAAAAAGGGAGGGGGGGGGGGCGAGGGGGGCGCTGTTTAGGGCCGTGTGGTGAAAATACTCACAATGGACTTTACTGTGAACAATTTATTGTCAGTTTTGGAATAGGTTACTACGGCGACTTCGCCAACAATAAGGTTATTACCATTATCAATGAATTAGCTAAACCTAATCCTACCCTTAAATCTAACTCGCAAAGAACGGTATCCTAAGTTGCATGAATTGAAGTAATTTCATATTTTACGGACTTTTCTCCTCTATCGATATGTTTTTTTTTGTTTTTTTAAAATTAATTAATTAATTTCTTTGGGTGCCAGCTCGCAGCCTGTCAATAATGGAAAATACGAAGATCAACATTCCAATATGTTCTAAATGATATTCTATATTATTTATGCATTGTCTCTTTTGTATTATGTTATATTAAATATATATCTTTTATATAATTATTTCAACAGGAAATGATTGTATAGAATCGAAGCGAAACAGGATAATATGTTACTTAACTGCGAGTTCTTGCTTCGTTAGCAGCACCAAAGCACCTGCGTCTGTCAAATGCATGGATTCTATACATTTCCTGTTGAAATCTTTTTTTGTTCGTTTTTTTTTTTTCATTTGAAAAAGGCGAAAGCCGAAAATTTTGTGTACTTTCTGTCTTCTCTTTAGTTTGCTTTATATCGTTTGGGTTTTATTTCTCATGCAAAGTTTCGTTACATACTTTTTCTTTTTGCCCAATTTTGACTTTGCTTATAGACCTGCTGCGACCCCACAGTTTTTCTGTGGTTTTTATGATATTTCGTCACTCCTGATAGAACCTATCCAGTCTAAATCATAATCTTACCATGGTGGAGCGGGGAGGGGGGGGGGGACCGGCAAGCACCTAAAACTGATGAAGCTGATGATAAAAAATGATGAAACTTGTTGCACTGCTTCAAATTTTGACGATAACTTACAAAGGACACCCCCGTTTTAGTAAAATATTGTATTTACTAATTTTGAGCTGCCAAAAACGGCACGCCTTTTCGTCGAGTAAAATCAAAAAGTATGACTGGAAATTTCGTTCTTGACCTGTCTTTACACAATGGTGGTCGAAAACCAGTGCTATCATATCTGTGTATTTCAACGTGAAATTATGGTGTAACCAGTGGGTTCTATTAGTCTATTAGAATCGAATTTAAAGGCCGTTTCCAATGTGGCCTAGATCTAGATGTACGGTTCGGCTTTTTAAAAGAATTTGCAAGATTTTTTTTTGCCCGGGCCGGTTAGTAATAAAAAAATGGAGTAAAGTAGAACCAATTTTAACAATAAGAAATACCCCCTTACCATTTCTGCACACTTAGTTCGGTAAGGCTAAGTGAATTATTTTAAAAGCACCTAAATGCACCAAAAATAGCACCGCGACAATAGGCGGACGTGACGTCGCCCTATGACGTAGAACGAAAAAAAGAAAAGCTCTGGGAAAGTCCGTCTTTTTTTTTCATTCCGTTCCGCAGCTTTAGTAGACGGCTGAGTGCCTGGAACCTGTCACCAGCACCACTAGACATTAACGCTTTCTGCCTCCAGTATATTTCTTTCCTTCACGCGGCACAATCCAGAAAGGAATATATCACCGAGGCCATGACGTCAGAAAAAGCTGAACACGTGACCGGCATCGTCCTTCAGCCATTGTGGAAAACACAAAAAATTGATTGGGTAAATGCATAGAGCTCTGTAAATGTTGTGTAGTTCTTTGGGTAAATGCTAGATCTATAGATCTATCTAGATCTATACCCTGATGAAAATTTCTGTAGTAGGAAGTTTAATCTTCTGCTGCATGGGAATATTTCAGAAGAATTCTCAGCAAACATTCCTTCCCCCGAATTAGAGCAACCACCCCCTCCCTCACCATCAACTCTCATTTACCAGTAGTGTTCAAAGACCCCTCAAGGCTTGTCATTCCACGAACCTTAGGTATCAATGGAAAGTAGATCTATCCTATTCATCTATTCGTTAAACTGATGTTTTACACAGCTTGCACTGTTGCAGCTGACTGCTGCTGCCAGCTTTTTGTACTAAACTCTAGATAGCGATCTCTAATCTGATTCGGGGACAAGGTGGTCTAGAGGCAAGGTGCTCGCCTCTCATGCAGTGCAGGCATGTTGGAAAGTGGATTTTTCTCATATTTTCAAGTCCCTGGTCCTATTGGGGGGTAGGATCGAGTAGTTCTTGGAAATTGGATTTTTCTCATATTTTCAAGTCCCTGGTCCTATTGGGGGGTAGGATCGAGTACCTAGTCTTCTCGGATAAGGACGAAAAAATTCGGAGGGCCCGTGTGCACGTTGCGCACGTTAAAGATACCTTGGCAGTTGGAAATCGTAAAGAGCAGGCCGAAAGGCCGCTGCCCGGGCAAAATTGAAATTAATAGATTAAAATTTATCCATATCCTCTCCCCCCCCCCTCCCGCCAAAACAAGAAATAATAAAACAAGTAAAGTGAGGTGTAAATGCCAAGGGCAGCGAACCTCCAAAAATAAAGACCTCAAATCTAATCTGATTCCAGATATCGATCTACAGAGAGAAGATATCGTTGTGATAGCATCTGCCGTTTGTTTCATTCATTTGATTTGTAAATATTTAATGGTTATCACCATCTGATGTATCATGTGGGCAACATGCCACCTTAGTTCTTCTATGTTCTATCCCCATTTTCTGAAAAACTGATCGTTTAGTATAATATAGAAGAGGAATAGCATATGCACACTTTGACACTTGTTGCAAATGCGTTGTGGCATTTACCGAGCTGTTTCACAAGTCCGATTTATTCTAACTCCTTAAAATAATACTAACGTATTAAAATTTAACGTGGAATTTCTCAGACGTCCAAAAAGTGGAGTTTGAGCAAACAGGAACTAAGATCACGAGTTACAGTCAAATGCATTGAGAAGTGACTCTGTACTGTGAGGGCACGTCATGTTTTTTGACCATTTATCATCATCATCATTGCCCTTCACGAACGACAGCCCTCCACTTGGTTTATCCTGTGCAACACCGTTTACCTCATCAAGTAAGAAAAGAACAAAAAGTAAGCATAAGGTTCCTAATTAACTAATCACAGATGTTAATGACAATTTTTCTAATGAAAATGGAGCTGCTTTACAAGCAAAGCGTGATGATATTTATCATCCGCAGACTGTGAGAAAGAACGTGTTTGAGAAGAGCAATGTGAACTATACGATCTCAGTCAACGAGGATCGCAGCTCCAAGGGAAGGCACCCATTCTTTTTCAGAAATGTGAGTATAATACAAGTTATTTCCCCTGAAATAAAGCAAACCTACCGCACAAAGAAGATGCGGCACGTTGCAAAACCTTGCTTGAGGAATACAGAAACGATACGATAAAGGAAACATAGAATACAATATTATACATTATGTAACAAACTAGATACAAATTAAAGGGAAATACAAAACAACTTTTTCTCTTTTTTTTTGCTTCGTATTTACTTTGTTTCATACTTTGCCGCCATTCCATAGAGTTTCAGATTTGTCAATTCCCCTGGATTAGTAGGCTACTATTCGTTGCTATGACGACAGTGCTGGGTTGGGAGTAACCGGAAATCTCTAGGTGTTTTCTCAGAAAATGTGTAGACGGTGAGAAGATTAGACTGTTTTTTTTATTTCTCGTATGAGCACAGGGGAATTTCTGAATATCTTGGACGTAACATAAACCTTGTAGTGACAGGACGATTAAGAAGTTCATCCTGGAAGTGTGTGTTCGTGTGTGTGTGGGGAGTGGGGTGGGTTGGGGATGGGTGGGGAGGGGGAGGGGGGGGGGAGTGAGAGTTTCTGAGGAGTGTACGTAACTTTTTAAAAATTAAACAGCTTTTTGATTATGGTAATGAATTAAACAGCTTTTGATTATGATAATGAATTAAACAGCTTTTTGATTATCATAATGAACGAAACAGTTTTTTTGACAATGGTAATGAAGTAAATAATATTTTTGATTATGGTAATGAATTCAACAGGTGTTTTTTTAAGGATGGTAATGAATTCAACAGGTTTTTTTAAATTATGGTAATGAATTCAATAGTTTCTTTTATCATGGACGTGAATTAAACAGTTTAATCTATTTACTATCTTTCGTAAAAAGTGGTATGATGTTACATAGCTTTTCAGCTCAAATATAAGTGAGTAACAACACGGAATTTAAATGCAACAAATACAAAACAAACCACAATTGTATCTGATTTTGTTTCTTGCACATTTGGATTTCCTACCTAGTTTTAGCACCAAATTTGCCTGCATTCATTTCAATTTGCTACTTGACATTTGAACTTCCTATATGATATTTCAACTTTCGAGGTGTATATCCGAACAGCAAAAACCATATAAATATAGAATCAAGGCTACATAATTTTCTAATGAAACAATCTTTCAAGCAGTACACATAAAAGCGCCAAAATGGAGCGTATGCACACCAAGATGGTCAGATCTGTGTACAGTGAATTCCCAACTTTTGGACTTCCAAAACAGAATTTGTTTTTTTGGCGGGGGAGGAAGAGGGGATTTGTTCCGTTTTGCTACCCCTTTTAAGGCTCTAATCATCATCACCTGAGACTCCTTGCCTAAACAAACAAACAAACAACAACGTCATCACCATCAACAACAACAACTATTACTCCCCCCCCCCTCTCCCACCCTTACACTACGACACCCACCCCAAAACAAGCTAATTTGCACCATCTCTCTCTCATATTCATATTATGAAGGGAAAAAGAAACTAACACATGCACACAGGTAGAGAAAGAGAGCGAGAGAGAACAACAAAGAAAGAAAGAAAGAGAGAGAAAGAGAGAGAAAGAGAGAGAGAGAAAGAAAGAGAGAGAGAGAGAGAGAGAGAGAGAGAGAGAGAGAGAGAGAGAGAGAGAGATAGACAGAAAGAAAGATAGATAGCTAGAATAGACAGATAGATGTCACTACTGGACTCTCAGTGGTTAGATGAAAGAGGCCCAACCTCTTTTCTGCGGGTGGTTGGCGGAAGCTTCTGGTGGGGTCTCCTTCTGTCCTATCCTATCCGTCTATTACATCGTCGGGTTGTGTCCATATTGGCTGTGTGCATGTTTGTCTCTTTAAGAAAATGAGGATCGAAACTTTGAAGAATTGCGTAAAATCAGAAGACAACTTTTGGCCACAAACACATACGTCGGAAAGTTTTTAACCGATTGGAATGGCAATTATACATAATGAAATTAGGAGTGAGAGAACCATTTTCATGGCAAAACCTCAAAATCCGCAAAATGTCGCAATCAACAAAACGGCAAATACCCCACCATACTCCGTCTGTTGTCTTGATGTTTTGTTTGTTTGTTCTAGCCCAGGGTGATTGTTATCGTGTCGACTCAATCTTCAAACATCCTGTTTTCTACGAACTCAGGTTCAAGGTCACTGATAGCCTTGTTTACCCACCCCTAGCCTTGAGATTATAGCACAAGTAATTGCAAACTTTGTGCATTATGAAAGACTAAACCGGGTAATGTTAGGGCAATTCCAATTCGGGATGTAATTACTGTGTTATGTCTACAGAGATATAACGTTTTAATTATGCGTTTGTGTCAGTGTGACTAGAATTGTATTCAGCAATTTTTGCACCTTCCGAGAAAGGCCAGCCTTGAATTATATGGGCGCGAATGTGTCAATGATTGACACCCTTTTCTCATTTACTACTTTTCGTACCCTTGGCTTTAATCTCCACCCCTCCCCCACTACCCCTGTAGGGGCCCACGGCCATTAGAATAATGACTTTTTGGGGGGGCAGGGGGCACCTCAGGTTTGGTGGGCCCCTCACACAGAAAATGAAAATACACGGCAAATCACCAGATTTACACATCAAAGCCCATTTATTGCATGTAACTAGAACTGAGAAGTTAAACATATATAGAAGTTAAATGAGTTACACTACTACTACTATTTCCTGCTGCACCCACTGGTGCTTAGGGCAGCCCTGTCTGTCCTGAGCCATCTTTGCGAGAGTTCCCCAAGAGTGATTGAAGGATCTCATCTCTGCCTCAATCGTTCTCCGCCGGGTTGCCTTGGGTCTGCCTCGCTTGAGCCTTCCATCCGGTGTCCACAGAAGTGCCGTTTTGGTGATAGAATTTGCTTCCTTTCGCACACGTGTCCAAGCCATCTCCATCGTCTCTTCGTGATGATGTTGGCTATTTCTTCTTGCTTGCATCGCCTTAGTTACAATAAGTTACAAGTATATGTTTAAAATAAATACGTATGCATGTAAAGTAAAAACATATCTTGCTTCAGCTGTTTGCTCCAAGTCACTTCCTTATTTTTCCCTAGTATTTTGGTGGTGGAAATGGTAGTTTTATAGCAAAATTTACAATTTTCTTTTTATAAGAAAAAACTAATTGTTCCATTATTTTGCAGTCGTATAAAGCCTCCCCCCCCCTCCCCTTGCAATTGCTCCCTTTGGCCTTCTGTCAATCCCGCCCTCTGGATGTCCATGATAAGGCCTCTGTGTTCCAAAACTTCAGGTGACAGTTTGCACGGACTATGGTATTTGACTGTTTCATGATAAATATAAGTTTCATGTCATTAAGAACCTGATTTGGCGAAAACAGCAGCAGCAACAACAACAACAACACTTTAATCGAATACCATGCTTGAAAAATGCACCCAGACTGCCCAGAACCCCCTCCCTCCCCCCTTCCCCGTGTGGAACTTTTTTTCGTCGGGGGCACCACCCCCACCCCACTCCAAGCGTACCTACTGTAAGGATGGTGAATTGAGTAATGACATTAGTACGAGTAAGTGTAGCTTGGAGCAAAGACGAAAAGTTTAAAAGAATTTTACCCTCCCATTGCTTTACTGCAGATATAAAACATTGTTCCATTTACGTTCGATTCATTCAAACGCAATGGCTTTATTTCAAGTAACATTCAAAATTAGTTAAAGACGTGCTTGGCTAATTAATGATAAAGGTTGTTGCAAGAGAGGCAGAGTGGGAAAGGAGAAATAGGATTGAAAGGTGGATTCAGTGGGTGCATGCTGGGATACTTGATATGGCTGGGGCTTAGATGAAGGCGGTGTGGTTGGGTGGGGGGAGGGGCGGCGAGGGGCGGGGGGGGGGGAGGTGTGCTGGAGAGCACTAGTCTCTTAACTGGATGCCCCTGGAGATATCTATATAATAAAAAATAAGAACTCGCTCGATTTTTTTACAAGATCTACGGTGCTCATACAGCTGGGATTTCCTTGATACTTTGAAGGTGCCTTGATTTCGCCATGCGGAAGGTCTTTTCACAGAGAAATGATAGAGAAGAATTTTTTTGAGTTTGCTTTGTGTCGCTGATTCCGTCCCCCACCCCTGATCCTTTCTTTTCACGAACACAAGAGCTCAAGACGTCAGGACTTCATGTAACTTTGTCCGTTGTTAAACAAAACCGCCCAGTTCGTAGAATACTGAGATTTCATGACCATCTTCACAGATGTAGTGCGCAGGGCATTAACGTGCAAGTAGACAATAGGACAAAAGATACTAGATTCCATTGGACGAGAGACTTCCTTCTTCGCACCTCTAAAAAAATCGAGTGCACAGTTTATGCGCTGATCGAGGGTGGGACTGATGGCTGATGATGAAGAGAATGGCTGATATAATGATAAATTAATGATCTGGAATTGTTACAGTACTAAGCGACTGATAAAACAACAACACAAAAACAACAAAAATCCAGAGTTTTCCTACAGTAGTTGAAGTTATAACTACAAAATGAATGACTTCGAATACAGCGACACCTAAACAGTGAAAAAAATCAATATTTTTCCTACATTTTTTTGCTCATGATTTCCGCACATTCACCGCTAGGTGGAGGTGCGAAATCTGTGCACACTAAACGCACCAGCTGTCTCATGTTATTGCATCTCTAGTATCTTTGATAAGACTAGACTACATAAACACAAACAAAACAAATAATTAAACAAACAAACCAAAGCAACAACTAAATAAACGTAAAGGGCAAAGGGAAGCAGACCCATCATAATCGTACAGAACTGAAACCAATAAACATATTTATCCTGGGTTCATCTAGGTACCGCTGCCGGTCTGTGTATACATTTCAGATTAAACCCCAGTATTCCAAAAGAATTAAAAATGAACCTAAATTGATTTCCCGATAAAACAGCTTGGAGCCTCCTAGTTTCACATTCAATTGTTGGTAGGGCGAAGTCTACGTCCAATGTCTCCCGAGGACCTGAAATTCGCTTCGCTGCCTCAAATTAAAACTTAAGAGAAATACAGAACACTAAGTTGTTTAAGAAACGCTAGAAAATACATATTTTTAATTGATGGACTTTAACCATATCTGCTTCTGACTATTGTCCCATGTTTAATTTATTCATTGTACCGATGAGTTGGACATGAGTTGAAAAATAACGCTTAGGTGCTTAGATTGCCTGTGGCAGGATGAAGCGCAACATAAATGTTATTTATTATTATTATTATTATTATCAAATCCCTAAACTATGTAATTTGGTAAGTGTAACCTGATCTTATCTGGCTTTCAGTCTACCAGTTGTAATTCTCTTTCTGTCCACAGGACAATCGCAAGGAGACAGCATACATTTTGCAAAAGGAGCAATTAGGTACGTGGACTGTGTCAAATGTAAAACAACGAACAACTACAAACAATAGCAAGAACAAAACATTCACAATTTTAGTAGCCTAAAACTGCAATTTATTCATCTGTTTAGAAAATACAGAGACAGGCACTAGGGCAAAAAAAAACAACAACACAACAAAACCACCAGACACCCCAAACCAAATCAAAAAAATAAACAACAACATAAAACAACATCAGAAAGACGGACAGACTGACGGACAGACAGACAGACAGACAGACAGACAGACAGACAGACAGATAGATAGATAGATAGATAGATAGATAGATAGATAGATAGATAGATAGATAGATAGAGAGACAGATAAGTAGATAGATAGATAGATAGATAGATAGATAGATAGATAGATAGATAGATAGATAGATAGATAGATAGATAGATAGATAGATAGACAGATAGGTAGATAGATAGATAGATAGATAGATAGATAGATAGATAGATAGATAGATAGATAGATAGATAGATAGATAGATAGATAGATAGATAGACAGGCAGATAGATAGATAGATAGATAGATAGATAGATAGATAGATAGATAGATAGATAGATAGGTACATAAATACATACATACATACATAGAAAGACAGACAGACAGACAGTCAGACAAACGCATACAAGGTAATGCTGGCGAAGGGAATTATGACCGGTGAAAATGATAAAAATGGGAAAAAAGTGCTAAAAGATATAAATTAGCAGCATGCTCAAATTTTAGTACTTTACAATAATTTCCCACTTAAGCACTTGTACAGTAATGCCCTTGTTGTGCTCCTCCCCTAACAGATCGGAACAAAGACCGTCAAACGAACCCTCCCCGCTATCGGCCACCTTACAACCGCAAGCGTTGGAGCTCAGACATCTCCCGGAAACCTCCAGCCTCCCAATGACACAACTGCCTCAAATGTTCAACTACTTTTTAGTTTTCCCCCTTTCGGAGTGGTAGACCACTGTCTGCCAAAAAGTGCAAGCTCCGAATTCTAATGTATAATTGTGATGATGTCTTTTATTTTATATAAACATATTTCATGATTTCTCTGGGCATTTTACACTATACAGCATTTTATACACAAACCCCTTGCATCACGCCTGTCTCCTCTTTAAACCATTTCTCTGTGCTATTCTAATGGAAGAGGCATAGCCCTGTTTCCTAGAAAGACTATCAACGAAACTATAAAA
This sequence comes from Onchidella celtica, assembly GCA_963931925.1. Lineage (NCBI taxonomy): Eukaryota > Metazoa > Mollusca > Gastropoda > Systellommatophora > Onchidiidae > Onchidella > Onchidella celtica. Next base: position 34,974,533 of record OZ007570.1, on the reverse strand, counting down.
AATAAGTCTGTTTCCTGTCATGGACCATGAGGCAAGCCTTCAGAAACTTATATTTCATTGCTACTCAGAGAATGCAACAGAAAAAACCCTAAAGAAAACACATAATTTAATTTCAGCGCAGATATATGCATCTTATACTTTCAATGGTTTACTCGTGTGGCACATGCTTACTTAATCTTGTTTTTTTTTCATTTGGTTACATCATTGTCTTCAAATGTTAAGTATTATGGAGAAAACATACAAAATACACCAAAAGGCTAAAGATATTTCTTCCTCTAGAAAACTATCTTAAGGATTTCTTTCCTTCTTTTTATTTCTTCAGAGAATACTAATGATCCCCCCCCCCACCCCCAGCCTCCCCCCCCCCCCCCCACACACATTTTAGAGGAAAAGAAATTCAATGCTGATTAGATTTTCTCTATATACCACTTTTTAGAAAAGTATTTTTCACTTTTCAATTGGTTTATGTGGTGATTCTGAGAGACAAAATGGTTGTGCACTGACTGATGATAACCATAGTACGCGACTATTTTTTACCTTTTCTCACCATGCACAGGTATTGTCTTTAAACCGTGATGTCTGAAACTTCATAGGGCTGTTGTACGATATTAAGGACGTGCACTTCATTAAGGCTGAAGGATTTTCATTACTACATATATTTCATCCTTGCTTTACTGAGTGCATACTTTTATCAATTTATATTAAATACCAAGGGGATGAAATGGGTTTGTTGGCAAGTATGCTGTCTCTATCTTCAGTAAGAATGTGGTCAAAGACCAATAACATAACGAGATCAGAATCCTACGTTGAGCCATGAGGACAAAGAACAACACATATTATATAGATACGTACCAGTCTGAATTACACAACACCATGTATGTATAACAATGGATATGTTATGGATGGATTCTACACTTGAAAACTATGTGGTGAAAGAAATCATTCTGCAGCATTTATCATACACCGAAGACTCTGTAACATTCCGTAACACTACAGACAAATAAACACGGAATATGTACAGGCTGTGCGTCGCAGTGTCTTTTCTTTCTGAGTGCTGGCGTGAGTGATATCAATGCAATGAATGTGTTAGATAATGGAGACGGCGTTTTTTGATTGGCTGTCGTCACTTGTACGTACGTTTCCCAAGACATTTGCGCTAGGGGCACGTATATGGACGTACCTATCCCTAACTCTGTCCATATCCTCAACACTAAATCTTATCGAATCCCTAACCCTACCCCTTAATCTTCACCCCCCCCCCCCAAAAAAAAAAACAGGAGGAAAACAAAAAGGAAATCTGGTGGTCTAGAGGCAAGGTGCTGGCCTCTCATGCCAAAGGTACCGGGTTCAAATCCCGGTCGGTGCAGGCATGTTGGAATTTTGGGATTTTTCTCATATTTTCCTGTCCCTGATCCTATGGGAGGTAAGATCGAGTACCTAGTCTTCCCGGATAAGGACAAGAAATTCGGAGGGCCCGTGTGCACGTTGCACAAGTTAAAGATACCTTGGCAGTTGGAAATCGAAAAGAGCAGGCCCGACAGGCGGCTGCCCAGGCAAAATTAAATAAAATTCATCCCTACCATTCCCTCCCGCTCCTCCCCTCATCTCCCCCCCCCTCCAAAAAAAAACAACAAAAACCGCTGACCGGCGCTGCACTGTGGCGACGACGTGCCTGTTCCAGTTGTAACTGGGCTGCAATGGCACAAAGGCAAATTTCCCAAATGGGAGTAAAGAAATATACAAAATACAAAAATACAAAAGATAAAAAAAAATTAAGGCTGTTGTTAGGCGTATTTCGGGAGGAGCTCTGTGGCCCTGGAGTCACAAAAAGCTTTTAAGATACCTACATAGGGAACGTACGTACAAGTAACAACAGTATTTTCGGTTTGTTTCACGTGACGTAGCTAAACTTGTGCTCTTACGAAATTTTTACTTTTATTCCGTTTTTTGTCGAAACTTTCCACGACATTATTTCTTCGTTTTCAATTACAAAATAATCTCTGCGAGCGTGCATGTTGAAAAAGAACTCTTTGCCAGTGCGCATGCTCAGCAGCCGTGTGGTGAACATCACAACTGAGGGTGACGTAAGTGAGGCAAACCAATAAATAATAACATAACGATTGCTATGCCCATGTAAGCCACATCGCACTGTGAGTGAAAAATCATTTTGTGACAAAAACCTACACAAAGAAACTAAACAAAAAGACAGAGAAGTATTCTTATGTTGGGACTTCAGAACTTCAGAAACTCAAGCCACAATGGCATCAAGGGAAATGAAACGGGAAGACGTCATGGCCAAAGACACATTGAAACATCCGCCAGAGCACCCAAAAATACCACATACTGACTTTGAACCTGCTTCTAGTAACTTCATTGAATCGAGGTGGCGAGAGAGGTGGGATGAATAAACAACAAAAAAACTACACTTTATCCAAGATCAACTTGGACAGTGAACCCTTGCCTCTCAACAAAATCGGAGAGATGAATATAGTCCTTAGTAGACTCCGCCCCGTCATACCCACCTCACACACCGTTTTTTACTCAGGGTTGTAGATACCCCGCATGTGTGGCATGCAATAGCCAACTATCAATAAAACATATTATTTTGACTGAATATGTAGACTTCATGCATATCCGAAGAAGGCACTATGCCTGCAGACCCATGAAAGAATTATTTTCTAACGTGGACCCGCAACGTATCATAATAAATATGCTTTTTGAGAGAGGTTAAGGTCTCATTTACAAAACTTGTTTCAGATCCATACAAAACAACTTTACTTTACTGATGTTATAAAATTATGTGAAAATATTTAATTCCATTGTTAAATTTAGAAGCTCTGGATACGAAACATATATAAAGAACATGTACCCAAATACACCGCGAAAGGCGGAGAGTGGCCGTTATCTTGCCGATGCGCCTTAAAACCCAAACTCAAACTCAAACTCAGAAATTCTAAAGTAGTCAGAGGATGTCAAAAACTGCAGTAGTTGAACCTCGAATCATATAATTATACAAAAAAACAAACAAACAACATATATATATATATGTTAATTATATATATTAATTATGTATATATATATAACAAAAATCAATAAAGCTGTCTCACAGAAAGGGCCCTCTCAGCCAAAGTTATATAGTGTGTTGTCTTAATGGTCCAGTCATTAATTTTACTCCCGTCTTACAGGGAGTACGTAATTACGATTGTTGTACTTAGACAGGATATTATATAGACAGGGTTTATGGACCCTTTTCACTTCCGCGTTGCGGTTGTTTGCGGGGAGCCGTACGGCTTCGAAAAGCACCGTGTAGGGCAAAAACCTCCACTTGCCTTAGTGATGGCATCTGAATATGTGCACAGTCTAAGCAAAGATGCATTTTTATGACAAAATCAGCACGTAACGGGTTCGTACATTGGGTGCCCAACAAGAGGATGGCATCGTTCGACCGTTGTCCACCGCTTCCGTCCTACAAGTGAGGCAGGCCGCCATTTTGTTTGCAAACCACGTGATATGGAGGACGGGAAATGAAAAGGGTCTATAGGGGGCACACTGGTCTAGAAGCAAGGTGTTCGGCCCTCATGCCGAAGGCGGCGAGTTCGATTCTCGGTCGGTGCATGCAGGCATGTTGGAATTTTGGGATTTTTCTCAATATTTTCATATGGAGGTCGAGGTGAGCAGGCCTAACAAGGCCTATGCCCACGCAAAACTAAAGAAAAACTATTCCCTATTTCACCGACTCCCCCCCCCCCCCACCCCCTCCAAAACAAAACAAAACAAACAAAAACAAAACCAAACAAACAAACAAACAAACAAAACAAAAATGCCTATAGGCGCTGTCCTGTGGCGACGACGTGTCTGCTCCAGTTGTAACTGGGCTGTAATGACACTAAGGCAAATTTCCCAAATGGAATTAAAGAAATACAAATTAACAAATACAAAAATATTTGAGCCATGTAACCAAATTACTCACAATAGGAAATGGAAAACAGAGCGACGAAGACACAGACCAGGAATACTTCCAACAGAATGGACACAACTGTAACTTCAGTTGTCAGTAAGAGAAGCATCAAGCCAGATCAGGTAAACACTACCAATGATACACGTTCATGTGTAGAAGATTCCACTGTTTCTGGTACCTCGGCTCATCCTTGCCATATCGAAGAAAACCAGAAACTCCCCGACAATGAATACGAACAGAAAGATCCAGAACGGCCGTTGTGTGACGTTCTACATGAGTTTGTTCAACAGTTAGATCTGTGTTCAGTACCAGAAAATGAATCAAGTAAGAGCTGTAAGGATCTATGTAGTACCATATCAATCTGGGAAGATGGATTGGAATCTTGTTTATGTGACGTAAACTGTCCAATTTATGAAAGTTGCTGTAATGATTTTCAGTTTCAGTGTCCAAAGATTTTTACACAAAGCCAACAACAATTTGGATACTCCTGTGATTCAGTGCCTGGATGTCTCAAGTTCAGGTGGATCTCGGCGCTTAACTGGTGTGCAGAAAAGTCCCCAAACCTTCCTGTTGTAACACAAGTATCAATCACAACATCATCAACAATTCGTTCCACCGAATCATCTGAGCAGTACATTGAATTGAACCAAGTCATAACCGGTTTAATGGACTATACTGAACAGTTCAAATATGTGGCAGATTTGTCAAATGGAAATGTGTACGAAAGTGCTAATGTGTATTACTGCAATGCTGGTAAAGACTCAGAGCCTCATGAAATTCCACTGGTCATCCCGCTCAATGGAACTTACCAATTCTCACAAACAATAGAGTCATATTATGAGTTTCGGAGAATGGGTTATGAGAATACCATTCCCAGTCCATACATGTTTGAGAGTAGAGTAATTTTGAGGAGCTGTTTTTACTGGCTCTGTGATTCGCTGTGACACAAATTGTATGTCTGCAAACTATGTACAAACTTTATTAGATATTATTTTGGTCATGTGAGCACACTGGAACTTTCATATGGTTCGTGTAAACTTTATAAAGGATCACCCGTGCAGCCATCATTTTTCAGTTCTCTAGCTTATAAATCTAAAAGTATGATATGCCAGACCATAAGGTCAACGTCACAGTCTAGTGAGGACAACAACCAGTTCCGTACAACGGCGATATGGCGAACTTCACCCAGTCCCATTGATTATCATCTAGAATTTAATGGCGCACCTTGGAAACGGATGTGGTGTTCCAAGTAAAAGCCTGAAGTTAGATGACTGTGACATACAGGAATGTGCAAATGGATTTTGGATGACGGTAAACAATAAAGGCATTCTGCCATCTCTTATAACGGTGGAGACCAGCCTTGTTCACCCGACCACCGAACACTCGGAAAAGACCACAGACTAATAAATTAACCAAACTGGAAACACCAGCTTCGGGCTGTGTCGTTTTTTTACGGAATTTCCCGAGCGGCGACTGTATAACCAACATGGCCGCCGCTCGCGAAATTCCGAATCTAGTTCTATCTGCAGTAGAAATTTCTTTTTATTTGTCAAGATTGGTTGTATATGTATTAATTTCTTGGTGCGGAACCAAACTTCCGCATTCAGTAGGCGCGTCAAAGTGGTATCATTCAAAATTGCAGCTATGCTGAAGCGTCGGTCGCTACCGAAAACCTAAAATGGCGGATGGTTCATGACCTTACGCTGTTTTGTGACGCCACACAATGGGATCATCCAGTCTGGGTATTTTATTGGTGTGTGGAAAAGATCAAGTTTCTTACATCATCTACATGTCATGTGTGTTTTGTGACGTATTCATCATTTCAGGCTGCACAAATCTGGGAAACAGAAGCATTTAACTACAAACATTGCCGAATTTCCTTAAGGGACAAATCATCTTTCTTCAGCTCCCACTTGAACCTCAGCAACTTCACATCGGCCAAATGGATCCAGAGACAAACACAAGCTGAAAGAATACAGGATATTTTGTGTGAAAAACTACAAGAACGACTCACCAGTTCACGGTTGTCAGGCTTTGTTCTGATCAAGAAAATGCTAAACATTCTGGCGGTTTCTGTTTCACTTTTGATTTCCAAGGCAGAACTTTCATGATTAGGAATTTGACCCTTTCTTCTCAAAACAGTCCTCTTTCGTTCGTCATGTTTTCTTTGATTGTAGTTGTCATGATTTGTTTCTTCAACTCGCTAGTACCTACAATTTTACCAGTATTAGGACTCAGTCTCAGTGACTTTTGTATGTATGCGAATTTACATGTAAAAGCCAGTTTATTAGCTCTGTCATGAAACAATATTAGTGTCTTTACAACAGCAGAATTTCCAAGACAGTCGTTTTGATTTTTGCCAAAATATTGTATGAGAACCTCGAAGAAATTATTGTTTTTTGTTTTTGTTTTTGTTTCTTGATTTAAGGGGGAATGCAATCATCAGATGCTTGTAACCAACATATACCTGAAGTAAAGAATATATTTCACGAATAACAACTTTTTTTTCACCTCTCATGTAGAATTAGTCCTTTCGCATTTGTGCCATTTCATAACGGGACCAGTGAAAGTCCAATGGAAAAACGTTTGGAGTCACTTTTTCTTCTCTTGAGAAATAGTAGTTAAAAATTCAAAACACTAGATCTAGAGTATTTTCATTGTCTGTATTAAAAAGAAAAAGCATGAATTTTCCGTACTGTGAATGATTTCCGGTTTAGATAATTTCTGAAATGAAACTTTAGCACCAGGCAGGGCTACACAACTAGGTAATTCATCAATTTACAGAAATTAAAAAAACAAAACCCCAAAACTGATTTTTTTTTTTTGGTCATCGTCGGCTTCATTAATTTTGTTAATGAAACTGAATATTTGAAGCAAAATGTCAAAAGGAAACTTTACAAGAATTGATTTTTGTACGGAACTGACATTTATCATAATATTGTTTACATTAAAATTGGTTGTGTCACTGCTCTTGGTGGTTTGCTGTGATTATTTTTCAGTCGTTTTTGGTAACAAATGGAATTTATATTGAAAAGATAAGACAAGAGGAAGATAAATACATTAAGTATTGATGGATTCATGCAGTAGGCAAGGCGCTATACACTAGTCATATATTAAAGTTTTCTAAGCTTCAAAGTATTCTGGAGCTAGTGGTGAACATGCAAGCAGTTAAAACTTCGTGCCTGGATAGCCAAAAATTACAAGACTTTCTATACTGCCTCAAGATTTAATGATAAATTAGGTGGACACATTCATTTTGGGACAAAATTCAATCTTTAATACGATTTATTTACGATTTGTTTGAACCGCAAAATATTTTTTGTTTCGTTAGCTAGTGCAAAAATAATTGTCATTTCTCCTCCAACTTGATTTAATGCTGAGGCTCCCAAACTGGGCCAAATTTTTTCGCCTTGCCAAAGGGTAAATTTTGCTGACCCTGGATTTGTATTTTTTTTTTTTTAAATTCGGATATCTGTTCATCATCAGTTGTTCACAAATAAGTGAAATAACATTACTGTCTTCTGTTATTATTGTTATTGTTACTTGAACCTAAAATAATATTCTTAAAAACAGTATTTTAAAATTCTCTCTTTTGTCGCTTGCTCTATAATTGTGGTAGAGGTGTCAACTCAAATTACTGAACCAGAAACAGTGTAGGGTAGGCTTAAGTTTGCTTTCTAAACGTTGCCAGGTGTAAGCGGGACGTAAGAAGTTGAGAACGATTTCATCAGCGACATCGTGTCAACGCAATATGGAAAATAAAGGAACTCCTCAATAAGCATTATCTATTACAGAACGCATTTCTTCAACATTTACAAACGAATTATTGTCTAAATTCTGATTATTTCAGAGCTGATCTTATACTTTAATTATATAGAAATGCAACAGTGTTTGTGATTATAACCCACCGAAAATCTTTCCAGATAAGTAATAAGTATTTCTTTAAAAAAATCGATTTCATGCAATACAATAGTAATTTTAGAAAGCCAAGCATGAAATATGTATTGCAAATAAATAACAATGCTTATTAATAGGAGATGAAGGAGAACACAGCTGCATGCAGTTGGAGAATAGTAGTTAGTTCAAGGGAAAGAAGATGATAAATTTATTTATTACACAAAACTCATGTACTACAAGACATTGTTACGAGTTTCAAAGTACAGACAGCACGCTTGAGAAAACAATAAAACGTCCAAAGTATTAGAGCAGCATGCTTGGATATACACCATAACATCCAAAGTACCGCTAAAGTGCTTGAGAATGCAGGAAGACTTTCAAGGTACAGGTACTGTACAGTAAGACTGACAAAATACAGATAAAACGCTTGAGAAGACAGTGAAGGACAAACTCAATATAAAACATAAATCATCTTTATTTCTAACATATTTCTTGCAAATTCAAGTATGATCACAAATGTAGCACGAGGCATTGACGTCACTATCAATTAATTACATATATATAAGACGGAAAAAACACATACAGAATTGGACATTTCAATGATCGGACAAAAACATAATGATCATATAAATGGCAACAGCATTGTGAGCATTTAGCGAAATGGACAAACTCACTCTCATTTCACAGCATTCTATTGATCAGCTAATCAATCATGAATTTACGGGCAACCGAGTGGCAAACGTCTCACACAAGCAAGGGGCCGACAGGTTTATTCTGTTTTATCGTTATAGTCTATCCAAAATTTAGCAAATACCACATTTTGTGAGACAAAACATGTAAAAGTTCAAGATAATCACAATCCCATGTAATTCCACCTGATTTTATAGTTCTTTTCTCTGACACCTGCAGCAAGTTTCTCCACCTCAGCAAACTTTGAATCAATTTCTGTACATGTATTTTATTTAGGCGCAATAACTTGACGAAGTATTTTTCTCTATTTCAGTGTAAGATGTGAACTATGGAATTAAACGGGGCATCACGCACTGGCTAGACTAAAACAAGTCTGTCTCACTATTTCGGGCGTGTCAAAATTTGCCAGGCACTGCACTCAATCAAAACAAGACACAAAAATTAATAGACGTGACGCAGCGCACGAAGGCACGTTGAACTTCCCAGTTCACAACAAACAGCAGGATCACACAGACCTGGCTCAGCCCATGAGGGCTGCAGAACACTGCGTGATTGCCAATACCATGGATTTCGGTGACACACACATGGGGCATGCCAGTGGATCGTTCTCCAGAGCTTTTATTGGGAGAACAATGTTTGTGAACCTTTGTCGGTTTTGAAATGAGGAAACGCCAGGTAAAATTATCCTTTTCATTTCTGCCTTCCCTAATATTCTGCAATTTTCATCTTCTTCCCTTCTACACTATCTTCAGATTCCCCACCCCACCACCCCCGTCTACCCAAAGCTCATTCTCTCAATCTCTGTTATTCTATTTCTCTCATTAAATAAAATCAGTCAGACTGTCTCCACCCAGCCGGGCATCAACACATTCGCCAACCGCTGACAAACCACCATTTATCAAACACACATTCCACAGACAAAATGTTACAGCAAAATGTTACCTTCAAAACGCCTCCTATTTAAATGTGTGTTAAAGACAGTGTCACAAGAAATCTCATGAGTTTTGTACACTTGGTGTGTCCATCAAAGAATGGCAGTGGTAAGGCGTATCGAAGGTAATTTTTGGTCTAGACCCCCCCCCCCCCCAACCCCCGCCCAAACGAGTACTTAGAATGACTGATCAGCATGGCCGGGTTTAATGGGGGGCAACAAAGGGGGTGATTGTCCCGAGCCCTCTTGCCAGAGGGGGCTCTCCTCCATACAAAAATATAACAATGAATTTAACTTTTTCGCTTAAACTGTTGAATCAACCATTGTTACTACAGAAACTAAAGACTACATAATAGCAACACTCTGTTTTTTGTAATTTATTTGATCTAAAATCTACTTGGAGTTTTGTTGGCATGTATTTACATGACATTTGGGTTTGAGTTTAGATTTACGGCACGGCGGCACGATGACGGCCACTTCGCGAGTTTCAAGGTCTATTTGGGTACTTTATTTATGTTAGGTTAGCAGAGCTTCTGCCTTTCACAAGTGGAACCAAATAGTTCCGTATGCATTAAAAATTTTATCACATTGGTAAAATTCTCAAAAGTTGCTTTGTATGGGTCTGAAGAGAGCCCTGTAAATGAGTACAAACGTTTTTAAATCAAGTTGTAGATCTTAGCCCTTTTCAGAGTGGACAAGACGCACTGTGGGTCCATGCTAGAAAATATTTCTTGCACGGATCCCCCTGATCAGCCATGCCTAAAACTTCTCAAACATCTGCACTTTAACTCATTAATTTCCAACAAACATTAAAAACAACAACAACAACAACTAAATAAACAAAGAAACTATAATTGTTCCCTTCAGTTATTCCAATCATCACACGTTTGAAAACTTATTTCGATCAGCCAGACGCATTCACATATCATTTCTTACACTCCGCTCCCCCAGCATTTTTGTCAACCAATCACATTGCCTTGTAACCCTCGGAGCTTCTCTTCTGGTAGCACATCCAGCCCACCCATGCAATGATGACCAAGCCCACGACAAGCGCCATACCACCAAAGAATGAGCCCACATCAAAGGAGGAACCACTGTCTGACGGCTTTCCTGTTGTACGAGGTTTCGTGGTGGTAACTTTGCCAGAGGTTGTGGTTGAGATGCTGGTGGTGTTAGAGGTGGTCCCAGGGGTGCTGGTGGTGTTTGAAGTGGTACCGGGAGTGGTGGTTGTGTTAGAGGTGGTTCCGGGAGTGGTGGTTGTGTTAGAGGTGGTTCCGGGAGTCGTGGTCGTATTTGTAGGTGAAGTTGCAGGAGTGGTCGTGGTATTGTTGGTGATGGCCGTATTAGGTGTAGAGGTCGTTTTAGGGGTAGTTGTCGTTGGCGTGGCAGTGGTGGAGTTGTTGGCCATATCGCTGGAATCAGCTGAGGTAAAAAAAGAAACAGAATTAAAATCAGTAAAATAAAACCCCGAGGGCTCTTGATCAAAGGATCTAACGTAGAAGTGGGCAGCCTTTCTCCATAGTAGGGGCTAGACCTGAAACATGTCAGGATGCAGAGGGCCGGACACATTCACCTCATAATACTTTCACCTCTCACCCTGCCATTCTGTAATTAAGATGACACTGATTTAAACACAGAAAAAAAAAGTTTTTGTTTGTTTTGAGGTGTGAGCAGAGGTACATGTGTGTGTATTTATCTTTTTACAGCTCAGTGGCGATAAAGTCATTTTTAATGAACCTCGTGGCCAACCAATAATGCTTGGCGGGCCGGATCCGGCCCGCGGGACGTTGGCTGCCCATGTCTGCTCTAAACATTATAGTTTGTCGAGGCCTGGCGACTTGGATTCCTGGCACGGCGACTGTTCTGTACAATATAGTTAGAGTTTTGTTTTAGTTTAAGTAAGAATGTTGACCCGACAAAGATCACATTGTGCTAGGGAGAAGCAAGATGATGTACACAATATAACAGAATGATAGGACAGAAGGAGACCCTACCAGAGGCGTCCACCAACCACCCCCTGCATAATTTGGAATCAAGCTAGATAATAAATTTTCTTTATATGTCACTGCTAAAACGGGCAGATCATCTCAGATTATGGTTGCCACAGTCTATATTGCGCCTTTTTAGAACGAGCGGGATCAACATCGATTTTTTTGAAAACTGTCTTTTGTATTTATTTTAAAAAATACATGGTCTCATATTTCACACAAAGTCTCATGGAACCACAGAGCTCTATGGAAACACTAGGGCGGGAGGTAGATCAATTTACTGGGCACCCTATGGTGCCTCGAGGTGAGGCAAAAGGAGGTCAAGGTTACCATAAAAAAGTTTGCAAGATAGTGCGCTCTTGTTCTGTATTATTAGCATGGTCTGTCATTAATAGTCCCCTGTGCCCCCTTCTGTCTGCAGTAGCGTCGCGCCAGGTGACCACGCGAATTGCCGCCATCTTTTAGTGGACGGAAGAGAGACGGCGCAGCGGAATGCCCTCTCATGGCTATCATACAGCTCTGTGAATGGAAGTGATTTCTTATTTGTTGGACAGCAGCCTGATTTCCAGTTTGCTTCTTTACGTTTTGTAAAACATCATAAATAAATATAATTGTTAAAAACCCTTTTCTTCAGCACTAAACTGTGCGAAACACTAAAATGTGTTCAACATATTTATACTTTAGTACGTGGAGTATTGTTCCACGCAGTGACCTACATAATACAATAGCAGCGTCTCTGGTTCCACGAATACACACAGTCATAATTATCGTTTTCCTGTTCACGGCCGAACACATGTTTTAGGCTTCTTATCGGGACGCCATTCTTCCAAGGGTTCTAAAACTTTACATGTTGAATTACGGATACCGACCTTAGATAAGTAATCCATATCAGCAAAAGAGAACCTTTCCTCACTCCCCAGTTAATAACAAAATTTAATGTATAACTTTAAATGGAAATGGGCTGGCCATAACCTAAAAGAATGAAAGGCAACAAATGGACAAGCCGTTGCAATGAACGGAGGCCCAGAAAAGGAAAGAAAAACGATGGAGAGATGATATTGTGCGGACAGGTGGACTGGCATGGACAAAACGGACGGGATACAGAGAAGAATGGAGAGTCACTGGCGGAGGGCTAAATTCTGCAGTGAAAGGATAAGCCTAACAAGAGCAAGAACGTAGACTATAATCTTCAAATTTTATACATTTCCCACTAATAATCGCCTTCGGACGCCGTCACATAAAATTCATCCAACCATTAAGCCGGTCGGGAACTGAATCAGCTTTGTTTCTCGTCTGTTTTGACGTTGTGAGCGAGGTCTCCTTTCCCTCCAACTGACACAAGACATGTTTGACGAGCTCGAACTAGTGAGACAGATTTATTTCGATCTCGCCAGTGCGCGAGGTCCACTTCAACACTGTAATCCACATCTCACACAGAAACAAGCCAGACTTGACTCAGTTCACCACCAGTCACATTACAGAGCATATGTGTAGTAATAGAAACGTTAGCGTCCAATGTCCATTGTATTGGTAACTGGCAAGTCGAGTCGTCACTCATCATGCATGATCTCGCCTAAACTTACACAATACAAGAATGGACTAAACTCGGATCATTTGACTTAACGACATCAGGCCATCCTTCGTCCAATAAGATTACACATTTAGGAGTTGAAAAACCCGAACACTGTAGGTTCAGAGTTCATACTTTTGAAAAAACATTTTCTTTTAAACGGTAGTTTCTTAAAATAAATAAATAAAAATAAATAATAAAATAAATTGGGCTAATGTGATTTTCATCTGTATTTTTTTAACACTAACACTACTCATCAAGCTTCTTGAACTTTGAATTTCATAAATAATGTAATGTTACCCAAACCACCCTGAGAGATTATTATAAGTTGGATAAGCTAATCCAAGGCACAGTTATATCGTGCCAAAGTCGTAAACTACGGGAATATTTTTCGTACATAGTATAAACTCAGAAAACTTCAGCTCTTTCACAGTGTACCAGCTGAGACACACAATACCGAGACGAGCTATTCCCTGTCCCATTATATGTCCACAAATTGAGCGCGTATAATACTACTCTTTGTCATTCAATTATGAAGGGGTGTGGTGGGAATTGTTGCATTGTTGACATGGATGATACGCGCGTAGTGGAGGGATGGAATATGACGAATTGATTCGTCTCGGTATCCTGTGTCTCTCGTACAATTCTATTGATGAGGCGAGAGTCCAGATTTAGATTTGGAAATCCATCGGATCGGTCCGGTTATCCGGATATAAGCAGGTGACCCGCTTGCGAATAAAAAAAAAATGACCCAGGAGAGCTCGAATCAGTAGGCCTCTGCAACGGCACCAAATGCCTTGCCAGTAAGAATAAGCTGAACACTAACTCGCCTTTAACCGTTCGGCCACTCCGTCTCTCTAAATAAAAAGGTAAATGCAGCTAATCTATCGCCTGGTTTGAAGCACAGTTTATACAGCAATAAACTAACCCCACTGAAAAACAAAACAAAACAAAACGCTGAATCTCAGCAGTGGCGGATCTGCTACGAAAACTTAATGAAGCTTAAGCTTCAAGGCCCTTAATCCCCGGAGTGGGGTTGGGGGGGGGGGGGGGCTGGAAGGAATTTTTTTTTTTCATGAGTGAATTTTGTATATTTGCCCTATTGTTGCTGTTTGCGAAGGGACCCCATCAAAGTTCAGGCTTCAGGGTCCACAAAATGTGGATCCGCCACTGAATCTCAGGACGTTATTTATCGTAGTTTAAGACATTTCAGATAAAACGGAAACATTTCAGTCCTATAGTATCGACGGTGCTCCGCAACAACACCAAGGTTGCAAATCAATAATTAGCCAAACGTATAGCGATCAATAATGCAGTTAGGTGAGCAAATATTTTATTATAATCAGTCTATCGTAGCTCATTAAGACCCCTTAATGGCCTATGACTTAAAACAAGATGTTTCTAAACGAGTGGTTGATGTGCTGGCTCTAATTATTAATGGTAATGAATGGCCATTACTTGACGTAACAAAGCGGGAGTTTCCCCCCCCCCCCCCCACCTTCCGTCTCCTGCTCCCGCCTTCCGCTATTACTCAATTATAACGAAGTATTTTTAAACCCAGACTGGATGAGTAATGTTACGTATGCCTAAAGACAGAGGGCCATGGTGGGTGCATGCGTATTACAGTTTCTATTAGCTCTATAAAACCACATCTAGATTGTCATTTCTAGTACTGTTGCTTGAGTGTTTCATTGTCATTGTGTTACCATCATATAGGGCTGGAGGAGGGAGGTGGGGTGGAGAAGGGGGGAGGACAGGTGGGGAGGAGGGGAAACACACGCATGCGCACTCAGGGAGACACATATTATTGTATGATACACACATTATACACACACACACAAAACAGTCTTTTTGTTTCTGACATTGTCCTTTTCAATAATGTGACTGTCATACATAGACACTCTTCAGACTTGTTCTTTCTTCTCCCTGTGACTTTTCGAAGATAGAACAGAAGTCACAACGGTCTTTCAAAGGCACATGGAAACTTAGGTTGAAGTCATTATGAAAAAATCTTTGATAAAGAGTTTTGCTGGCAGGCCGTTTACCTTGGTCGGTAAGCTCTGTGACATATAAGTCATATATCTTAGCTATCCTGTATAGATAGGTAGATAGATGGATGGATGGATGGATGGATGAATGCATGGATAGATGGATGGATGGATGGATGCATGGATAGATGGATGGATGGATGGATGGATGGATAGATCGATAGATGGATGGACGGATGGATGGATGGATGGATAGATGGATGGATGGGTGGATGGATAGATCGATAGATGGATGGATGGATGGATGGATAGATGGGTGGATGGATAGATCGATAGATCGATAGATGGATGGGTGGATGGATGGATGATGGAAGAAAAGATCGATGATCAAACGAGTGAAACTTGGATGGGCAGATGCATGAATGAATGACTGAATCTATCGATCGATAGGTAGATAGATAGCTAGATAGGTAGATAGATAGCTGGATGGATGGATGGATGGATGGAAGGATGGATAGATGGATGGATGAATGGATAGATCGATAGATAGATAGATGGATGGATGGGTGGATGCATGGATGGATGGATGGATAGATAGATAGATAGATAGATAGATAGATAGATAGATAGATAGATAGATAGATAGATAGATAGATAGATAGATGGAGAGAGGAGTTTGTGGTTTTTTTTTACGTTCAGCTCGATACCCCCACCTCCCCTGAAAATCGCTTGGCGACCCTCAGATTTTAAAATCCCTGGTTTGTAGCTAGCAGCGGAGCACATGTATTTCTATGAGATTATTTCTAGAAACCTGTTTTTTTTTTCTTTCCCTGCCTAGCATGCAACATGATAATTATTATTTCGGCTAGGTCATCGTAATGTCATGATAAGGACACCGGATGTTTTCTGCAAGCCAAGATAGGACAAAGGCTAAGACAGTGGTTCTCAACCTTTTTAGGGCGATCGTCCGATTAGGCTCCAAATGTTCTATCATCGGCCTCCCCCCCCCCCCCCCCCCAAGGCAAAAACAAAAACAAAACAAAAACCTCATTCAAACTCAGCCGATGCATTTCAAAAGAAGACAAGACTACGTAAATCATATTATAATGGAGCTAGCGCCAAAACATTGTGGCACCTAAGGCTCAAAAACTAAGAAACGGACACAAACCAAATTTGCCATGTTGATTTGGACAAAAAAAAGGGTGTGAGTGACACTTTTTGTTTTTCAAAATAATCTTTGGTTTGATTGCAAATTGACTTAAAACACAAAATAATAAAAGCAAAAAATGGATTTTTCGATAGGCCATTCCAGTACGAACTGTTTCCTGTTTGATACGTTTCCTGTAATCACTAACAACCTGAAAGCAACAGTACCAGTACTCGAGTATTCATATTTTTCGTTGCCTTTCTGTCTGTTCATTAAAAAAAATGTATTATCATTTGTGTCATTAATAAAAAAAAATTGAACTCTCTCATATCTGAACAATTGTCGGAGTCACTGGGAAAACATAAAACTGAAGCTAAAAGACCTATAACCTGCGAACTATAAATACTCAGATATTTTTTTTTGTATCAGTTTTAAATTCGGACAAATACAGTTATTGACACATCACTATCAGCTGGAACAAAGACAACAATGGAAGCGCGGCGATTACAGTTGCAAAAATGAGCAAAAGTGAAGTTTTTCAGTTGGAAAAGCAAAATGCAAACGTTATAGATTTAATAAATATCTAGATCTAGATAGTTTCGTGTGTGTAGTTTAACCTCAGTAAGAAGCTCAGATCTAGAGAGTAGATTTAAAGCTCTGCAAATTTTCTTCCACGTGTGTGTAGTTTAACCTCAGTAAGAAGCTCAGATCTAGAGTAGAGAGTAGATTTAAAGCTCTGCAAATTTTCTTCCACGAGTTTACCTTTCTTTTTATTGGCTTAGATCTAGCAAATAAAGTACATTGACATTGTGAAAATTAATCGTCTTGGAATGTCCTGAAATAAAATTTGCCTCATCATGCCCCGCTCAAAAAAACGTTCATCGTTAACTAGCAGAACTACTCGACAGTTACGAAAGAGAGAGCAAACTAGAATTGTCAGAGATGTGGGAAATAATGACATTGAGAATGAAACAACTCTAGAAGTAGATCTAGAAGATGCGGATAGAATAGGAGTGGCAACCCGAGCTCATGATGAAACACCGTTACAACCTATCATTAATCAAGCCATTCTGGATGGAGACGATGATGATACAAATAGAATTCAAAGAGAACCTGCTAGAGCACAACGAAGAAAAAAAGATTATGTTGGGTGTGGACGACAAGTAGACAGCGAAAATTTTGATGAGAACATTCATCGTGTAATAGAACAACACAACGATGGGCAAATGGCTGTCAACTGTGAACATTGTCGTGCGTTTTCGATGGTCGTCACAGCGCTCTTCTTTTTGCTGCGGAAATGGAAAAGTTGTGATTGAATTTCCTCCACCACCACCACCAGTTTTGATGACGTATCATAATGTCAACAAGAGAGAATTTATGACAGTGTAGATTCGGTGGAAGAGAATGAACATCAGTATCCATTAGAATTCATCAACAAACTTTGTCCATCGGGGCTTCCTCCTCATCGTCTATCTCTCAAACGCCACTGTATTGTGATGCTGCTTCGTAACCTGGACCCTCACAACGGTCATTGCAATGTGTCACAAATCCCAGACTGGGAAATGTAATAGTTTATGACAGGACGACAATCACGAACAAACAAGTTTAACACCTAACAAAACAACCCATCAGACTCACACATTTATTAAACATAATCATACATATAATAGCGCAATTACATATATTATATTATTGAAATGACTGCCGTACAACGGCCTTATTCTCACACACACGCTCCCTCGGATCCACAATCCGGTAGTTACTCCTAAAGGCACTTCGGCCTCAGCCTCTCCCCTCAGGGTCTTAATAGTACATTAATGATTCACTGGCACCGCAGTCTCTCAATATCACCTTCCTATTGTCATACACCTTAGCACTCCCCTCGCACCTCAGCAGGGCAATAACACATTATTATTTCCATAGCCATCAACATGGCAACAACATAATATCAGTTCACTAGCCTATCAACATGGCAACAATATAGTATCTCATTCACTCTCATATCTACGTCCCTGTCCGTGGCCTGACTGCCACGACTTTATGTGCCTCTACTGTCCTGCACTGACAGCCTCACTTCTGGCCTATGTGTGGCCTCCGGCCCTATGCTGGCCTATCCCCTGTGCTCATCGAGGTGGCTCTGCGGCCCGTCCCCGACACCAGTCATAACTGGAAAGACTCTCACTAGTCTTCTCGACTGCTTCCTTTTATCTCTGCCCGATGGGCTATTATTCACAGATCCGCTCCCTAGGACCTTCTAACTTGCAGTGATAGTTATACAGCGCTTTCGCCTCCTTCAGGCCCCCCCCCCCCCACTACTCACAACAGCACGCTTAACTTGCTGTCTACTGTGAGCCTTTCTTACTCTACACCCGCTCTGTAGCAATCCCCTTAATTGCACTCACTCCACTCGTGACATCATCCCCCACCCCAAAAAAATTAATGCAATTAATTTCAAATCGCATCAAGATGACTGTCAACGAGTGAGCGTGAGCAATACCTACACTAAAAAAAACTGACCTAGCAGTTCCCCTAGTATATAAAATACCGAAATCAGGGGAAAATATGGGGATCAATATGGTCTGAAATATGCATATATGTGTCACCTCATGAATAGCTAACTAAACACAATATCTAATACAGAATCAAAAACCATTCAACCTATCAACCATTCTTCATATCATATATTTTATAATGTCAATATTTTAAAGTCGACTCATTCACAGAGATCCTGTCAATGTTCCTGTCCTCCGATGTATAAGCTCCTGAAATCTTCCCCTAGGCTCGACTAAGGTAGTCGGCGATATGATTGCTGGTTCCTGGAATTGGTTGAATAACGAAGGTGTACGGCTGTAAAGCCAATGCCCATCTAGACAAGCGTGGGCTGGACGAACGATTCTTCGACAAAAATGTCAGTGGCTTGTGGTCTGTCTGGATACAAAATTCTCGTCCCATGAGATAACGTCCTAGTTTCTGGACGGACCACACAATGGCAAGACACTCACGCTCTATCACAGAATACTTTCTTTCTCTCTGCAATAACTTCCTACTGACATAACATACAGGATGGAGACATTCGTTCTTCTCCTGTAGAAGACAAGCGCCGACACCAGAGTCCGACGCATCCGTTCTGAGGATAAAATTAGATCGAAAATCGGGTAATATCAGAATGGGTGACGATGATAATGCTGTCACCAAATTATCAAATGATGTCTGACATTCAGACGTCCACTGGACCTTATCGGGTTGTCCCTTCTTAGTAAGGTCAGTAAGAGAAGATGACAAGGAGGAAAAATTTGGAATGAACTTTCTGTAATAATTTAAAATTCCCACTAAGCTTCTGACTTGTTTCTTTGTTTTAGGGATTTGCAACCCTACTAATTTGTCAATTTTTGTTACTTCAGGTCTCTGAACACCTCTACCCACAATATGTCCTAAGAATATTATCTCTGGACATGCCAAATCCATCTTTGCGGGTTTAGCAGTTAACCCAAAATGACGTAATCGTTGAAAAATTACTGTTAGTGTCTGAATATGATCAGACCATGTCGACGTATGGCATGCTATATCATCAAAGAATGACACGACATTAGGTATGTCCTTCAACACCAATCTCATTAATCGTGCAAACGTCGCTGGCGCGTTTACCAACCCAAATGGCATGACCTTAAATTGGAATAATCCAATGGGCGTTTGGAACGCCGTGTATTGTTTAGACTCCTCAGTAAGCGGGATTTCCCAATACCCTTTCGTCAAATCTATCTTGGAAAACCACGTGGACCCGGCCAATGAAGCTATTAATTCCTCCTGAAACGGAATAGGCTCCCTATCGCCTACCGTAATAGTGTTCAATCTTCGAAAATTAATACAGAACCGCACCGATCCATCAAGTTTTTTCACGAGGACGATGGGTGATGAATACAGCGATGTTGATGGTTCTATCACATCTAACTTCAACATTGACTCAACTTCCTTTATGACTCTATCTCTCGAAGAAAAAGGCAACGGATACGGTCTAAGAAATACTGGCTTATCCGAAGTCAACTTTATTTGGTGCTGGATCACCGTAGTGCGACCCGGCAAATCCGTAACAACATCCGGAAATGACGCTAACAGGGTCTCAAGTTCCCTACTCCTTGAACTCGTAAGGTCAGGGTTAATTTTTACGTCCCTGTAACCTTGTGTCGCAGTTAACTCCGGCAATTGAATTTGCAACTCTTGCTGCGCCTCGGTGTCGCTTACGTCACAGTCCGACTGGTCTACGACCCCCGTACAAGCAATAGAGAAGACAGTCTCCTCTGGTCTTGTCTGTGCACACAGATACTGTGGTCTCTCATAAAATCTCTGTAGCATGTTAACATGGAAAACCTTACTCGCTCCATCAATGTGGATAGCGTAATCTACCTTTGAAACAACTCGCTCAATAACATAAGGACCTTTCCATGTCATCAATAACTTATTATGGTCCGTAGGCAACAACAATAGGACCTTGTCTCCTGGCTTAAAAATTCTCAGTTTGGAACCTCTATCTTTATAGTCTTTTGCTCTTTTCGAAGCGATACCAGAAGCTTCTTCTGCTATAGTGCGCGCTGAAGATAGTCTTTCTCTTAAATCAACAAGGTACTGAAACACCGAAATCTGCTCATCGTCTCCCGATGATGGCGACGTCATCATGTCCCGAAGAACATCAGTTGGGCCCCTAGGACTACGACCGTACATCATTTCGAACGGCGAGAATCCCGTTGACTCCTGCCGTACCTCTCTGTACGCGAATAACACTGCAGGGATATATCTATCCCAATCTTTAGGGCGATCAGCAGCTACCTTACGCAGCATCGACTTCAACGTCGAGTTCAATCTCTCGCACATGCCATTAGCCTGCGGATGATAGGGGGTGGTAGTGATGGGTTGTATACTGAATAAGCGGAACAATTCCTTCATCATCTGCGACGTAAATTGCGCGCCCCTATCAGACAGAATTTGCTCTGGTATTCCTACCCTAGCGAAAATTGCGAACAACGCTTCCGCGACTGCCTCCGACGTTATGGTCCGCAGAGGGACCGCCTCTGGCCATCTCGTAGCATTACATATGACCGTTAAGAAAAATCGATTCCCCCTATCGGTCGCTGGGTGAATGGGGCCAACAAGGTCTATCGAGACCTTTTTAAACGGTTCCGAGACCGTGGGGATCTTCTGAAGAGGAGCCTGGGGTGTACGACCCTTATGCGTCGTCTTTTGGCACGCACTGCACGTCTTACAATAGACCTGCACATCTCTGTGGATCGATGGCCAGTAAAAATTTTTAAGAACCCTTTCTTTGGTTCTAGCTATCCCCATATGACCCGCTAATGGGACATCATGTGCCAAATGCAATACTGTTGCGATCAGCAACGCTGGCACAACGACCTGCTTTAAAATGGAGGACACCGTTACATACTTACGGAACAGAATGCCCGCCTGAACAATAAAGGAGGACGACCCGTTCTTATATCTCCTCGTTTTCTCGGTTCGCGCTTCCCCAAAACATGGGTTTAATGATGGGTCCTCCCTTTGTAATCTCGCCAAGCGCTCCGGCGTGATATCTAGGTTGACCGCTGGCGTAGCCAAAGGTCTAATCTTATCTTTATCAGCTACCCGTCGACGTGTTTCGACCGCGGCGCAAAAGTCAATACCTTTTGATTGCGACCATGCTTGCACGTTCTCATCGGAAGGGGAAACTACCCGTGATACATTCCCAATGATGAGCTGGGCGCCTGGAAAACAACCAACGACTGCTTCGACTTCCCCGCTAAGGAAAGGTGTATCTATCATTATTCTTGCCATGGGTAATTTCTCAATGGCCCCCGAAAATTGGATGCACGGGACAGTCTCACCTGTAAGCTGTGAATCCCGAATGCAGTCTCTATGCACTCCCACAACGGTAGATCCTGTATCTCGTAAAACCGAGACCGGTTCGTCCCCAACAAACCCCGGATAAACCCTAAGACCACCTCCTGTATGACATGAATTTATAACGGGGATCTTTCTCCCACAAGGTAAAACACCGGAAGATAATAACTTCTCACAACTGGGACACTTAGAATACTGTCCGCCTCCGTTGTCCGATGTAACACACGCAGCCGCATGATGAAATTTATTTGGGGAACATGGACTGGAGCTACTGTCCACGTTCGCCGCTATCCTACCTGCAGGGCAGTTCACGCTGATGTGATCTGCTCTTCCGCAGTTCCAACACTTCGCGGCCCTACACTCGCGCGAAAAGTGACCCACGCGTCCGCAAGTCCAACACTCCGCTCCCTGTGCTGCTCTAGGCCTGGGTCCCCGTGACCCCTCGCGACCGGAACTAGAGTCCCTATGCCGTCGGTCATCGGCAAAGGTCACAACTCGCCCCCGGCCATTACCGCGACCTAGCCCTCCTGCTCGGTCAAACTTACCGGATCCATATGCCGGTGATTGGTGATAGCCCCTATGCTGCCCCTGGGCTTGCCCACTATAGGCACCACGCTGACGCGACCTGTCCCTAAGTCCTGCCGGCGACCCCTCGACAACGGCGACGTACCCAACATCTTGGACGTACGCCCTGGCGACTGGTTTGGACGGATGCGCCGTACGGTATGCCTCCGCCAACTTAGACGCCTCCTGCACCGTCGCGGGTTCGTTCTCTTTCAGGAAAGCCACCAGATCTTTGTGGCACGACGCGTACAGCTGGTCACGGATCATTAAGTCTTTCAGTTTAGCAAAATCCGCGCCCACCTGCGCCAGGTCTACCCAGTTCGCGAAATACTCCGTTAGTCTCGCGACGAAGGCAGCAAAGTCCTCCCTGGTGTCTGCACGTGCTCGCCTAAACTGCTCCCGGAAATATTCCTCGGTACGCGCAAATCGGCGAAGCAGCAAAGCCTTCAGCTTATCGTAATCTTGCACGTCTTCGCGCTGTAGCTCTTTAAAGTATGTTAACGCTCGCCCCTGCAATAGCGACGCCAGGTACGTGGCCCATAATTCCTTATTTTCCCCCCATTGCAATTGTGCGTTCAGCTCGAACCTGTAAAGGAAGGCGTCTATGTCGTCCTTCCGGTCGTCGAACGTAGGGAGCTTAATCCTAACACCACCTTTATTGTGTACCTGCCGCTCAACTGTTTCTGTTGGCGCATTCTTATTGATTTCCAACTCGGCGATTCTTATTCGCGCCTCTCTCTCCTGTTGCTTATCCCTAGCCTCTATCTCCCGCTCTTGGGCTTCTATCTCCTTTAACTTTATCTCCCTCTCCTGCTCCTGAGCCTTAGCCTCTCTTTCCTGTTGCTTAAACTCCCTTTCCTGTTGCTGAGCCTCTAACTCCTTTAACTTAAACTCTCTCTCCTCTTCTCTCTGTCGGTCTTGAGCCTCTTTTTCTCGCTCTCTATCCTTAGCACGCTCATCGCGCAAATCCGCCTGCTGTTCTTTAATCCAGCCGCGTAGCTCCTCTCCCTCCAGGCCAAGTTCCTTACCCAACTTCATTAGTTGTTGGAGTTCCGCCATTTCACAGATTTATGGTTATGGTATCTATTATGCGAACGACCAACCTGTCGGTATGATCACTAACGATACGACCAGAGACCTGAGATCACACCAGATATAACAATACCCAGTTCAGAATACAATTCAGAAATTTACCTTTACAGCACAACTAATTCCATATCTACAAAATGTATAGCACTATTAATTATAAAAGAAAATAGAACGACAAGAATGAAGAAATACAGTAGAAGGACCACAAGTACGTCAAGGACAACGAACCAGACTAGGACAAAGCTTCTACAAAAAAAAACTATAATGGAAAAAAATGCAACCTACTACGCCGATTACACTACACGGTACAAACAAGAACAGAGTCTGAAAAAAAAGAACGTATCTACAGATAGGTAGAAAGAGGGACAAGAGAATACGTCTTCCTGCCGAACAGAGAAGATATCGACGCTACAACTAAACAAAAATACAGGTCCCTACAGAACTGTTCACTGTGGTGAACGCGGTTCCAAGTTTAGCCCACCTCCCGAAGAGGATAAACTACGCTCACCACAGCAAACCCGCGCCACCGCCCGTATAATCAATTACAACGAAAACAGAAAAACAGCAGGAAAAGACAGAAGAAAAGACAGCCCTCAATCCAGGGCACAAAATTTTCACTTAACTTTCACCCTAGATTTCAATTTCTCCCTTTCCTCGGAGCTCTGGCTGCTTGACCTCTACAGGCTGGCACGCACACTCTGCAGAAATTTAAGTACACATTAATACATATTCATCAAAATACACGCATCAATACATATTATTATTCATAAACATACCTAAATCATACCATCATGAAATTTCCATTCATCCCACGAACAAAGACAACAGCACGAATTCCTAGCACAACAGAAAAACAACTAGATATAACGAATACACAATGTCAAAATGACCACAGGTAAACAGGACGAGCCCCCAGTGTCACAACGGACGAGCCCCCAGTGTCACAACGGACGAGCTCCCAGTGTCACAACGGACGAGCCCCCAGTGTCACAACGGACGAGCTCCCAGTGTCACAACGGACGAGCCCCCAGTGTCACAAATCCCAGACTGGGAAATGTAATAGTTTATGACAGGACGACAATCACGAACAAACAAGTTTAACACCTAACAAAACAACCCATCAGACTCACACATTTATTAAACATAATTATACATATAATAGCGCAATTACATATATTATATTATTGAAATGACTGCCGTACAACGGCCTTATTCTCACACACACGCTCCCTCGGATCCACAATCCGGTAGTTACTCCTAAAGGCACTTCGGCCTCAGCCTCTCCCCTCAGGGTCTTAATAGTACATTAATGATTCACTGGCACCGCAGTCTCTCAATATCACCTTCCTATTGTCATACACCTTAGCACTCCCCTCGCACCTCAGCAGGGCAATAACACATTATTATTTCCATAGCCATCAACATGGCAACAACATAATATCAGTTCACTAGCCTATCAACATGGCAACAATATAGTATCTCATTCACTCTCATATCTACGTCCCTGTCCGTGGCCTGACTGCCACGACTTTATGTGCCTCTACTGTCCTGCACTGACAGCCTCACTTCTGGCCTATGTGTGGCCTCCGGCCCTATGCTGGCCTATCCCCTGTGCTCATCGAGGTGGCTCTGCGGCCCGTCCCCGACACCAGTCATAACTGGAAAGACTCTCACTAGTCTTCTCGACTGCTTCCTTTTATCTCTGCCCGATGGGCTATTATTCACAGATCCGCTCCCTAGGACCTTCTAACTTGCAGTGATAGTTATACAGCGCTTTCGCCTCCTTCAGACCCCCCCCCCACTACTCACAACAGCACGCTTAACTTGCTGTCTACTGTGAGCCTTTCTTACTCTACACCCGCTCTGTAGCAATCCCCTTAATTGCACTCACTCCACTCGTGACACAATGGAACTCGATATGTTGTAGATCAACTCCATGCTCACGTCATTGATGCCACAATTGCATCTGGGCCACATGCTGGGAAAAGAATATTTATTCCACGCATTCCTCTGATACCATCGGAAAATATATTTCCATTTCAAATGAAGAGAAAACAGTTTCCAATTCGTGTTGCATTTTCTATAACTGCTAACAAAGCACAAGGGCAAACATTACAAAGAGTTGGTGTGGCCTTGAACACACCCTTTTTTAGCCATGGGCAATTATACGTCGCTCTGAGTAGAGTTGGAATAAAAGAAAATCTGAGAGTGCATGCACAACAATTTCCTGATCATCCCGGAGTATATACAGACAACATTGTTTACAGTGAGATTCTCCGCAACTGATGTGGTAAGTGATGTTTGTACCTTTTATTATATGGCGCTAGCTCCTTTATAATATGATTCCAACATGGCTATTTACATCAGATCATTTCTTCACTCCACTATACCTTTTTTTTCATCTTATCAAAAACAAAAAAACAACAACCAAAAAAC
Organism: Onchidella celtica; assembly: GCA_963931925.1. Lineage (NCBI taxonomy): Eukaryota > Metazoa > Mollusca > Gastropoda > Systellommatophora > Onchidiidae > Onchidella > Onchidella celtica. The sequence goes on along the minus strand of OZ007570.1, from coordinate 34,948,389 downwards.
CCCACTACATTTTGTACTTAACTCACTCTTTTTCAGGAGATATTTGTGCGGCTTATTATACACTAACATTTTTTTTTCAGTTCATATATTTGCGTCTTTTTTTTTTTTTTTCATTATATGTGGTATTTCGTTATAGCTTTTTAGGTACTCAACTAACAAGTTTTTGTCACCGTGTCCGTTCGTAGAACGGGTATACTTGCTAGTTATAATAATGATGTTAAGTTTTCCAAAGCCTAATTAATGACATTAGGCGAGTTGATTATTCATTATGTAACAGAATGCCTTCTTAATCAAATGCACTGAAAAATAGACTTTCTCTGTTCCAATAACCCATCCAGGCGTCAGTGGTCGGCCCCCCCCCTTCACCCCTTCCCCCCCCCCCCACACACACACACACCCAAATAGTCCTCCAGTCACGACTGTTTTCGCGTCCCTTTCGTCAGCTTTCACCGTTTTCGGCCCCCCCCCCCCCCCAGTTGGGGGTAAATTTCTGCTACACAGGGATAAATTTGCTCATTCTAGATTTGTACAATCATGCTCTTCGGATTATCGTCCGGTATTTGCCATTGTTGTATGTGCATTTTTGCCTTCTCGAGAGATGGAGATTGTTGTTGTTAGGGGGACGTAGTGTTTTACATAGAAAGCTATAGCTGAACAGTGAACACAACTCTGTATGTTCTCTATTTGGCTTTGTATATATGGACCACGCCCTCCTAACAACATCCAATAGGTCATAAAACAAGACGTCACAATTACATTATGTCGTAGTGTTTTACATAGAAAGCTATAGCTGAACAGTGAACACAACTCTGTATGTTCTCTGTTTGGCTTTGTATATGGACCACGCCCTCCTAACAACGTCCAATAGGTCATAAAACATGACGTCACAATTACATTATGTCGTAGTGTTTTACATAGAAAGCTATAGCTGAACAGTGAACACAACTCTGTATGTTCTCTATTTGGCTTTGTACATGGACCACGCCCTCCTAACAACATCCAATAGGTCATAAAACATGACGTCACAATTATATTATCTGGAAAAGTTTTTAACCCATTGGAATAACACTTATACATGAATGAAATTAGGAGTGAGAGAACCACTTTCATAACAAAACCTCAAAATCGGCAAAATGTCACATACACCACGTCGTTATAATTTTTTTTATAAAAAGGAAGAAAAATCTGATGTTGAGAAAAATGTCTCTTTTCTTGGTCTGCCCGACTCCATCCTCCTCAAGACTGGTCTGAACAAATAGTAACACCGGGGTTATTGTTTAACCTGTTGAATTCGAAATCAATGGGAATTAAAATCAATTTAATGATGATCTGTGCCCGAGGCGCCTGTGTCACGCCTGTTTTGACCCGGATGTGAGATAGTGGAGTGTGGTTTTCAGAAACTCCCGCCCTAGTGAGACTAATCGCAAACTTAGGAGAGTGAAGCTGGGTTTTCATGTGTACGGAAACGGAAACGTCAAAAAAACCACAACAACAACAACACACTTCAAATAGTGAAGTAGAGAGAATATTTTTCACGCCGTTTCCGTACGCATGGAAACATTCTTTCTTTTTACTGCTTGATGGATTTTTGACATATCCTTTTTCGTTTCCGTACATATGGAAACACGGCTTTAAGCTGGGTTTTCGTGTGTACGGCAACGGTAGCGGAAACGTCCAAAACTTTTGAAGTAGTGAAATTGAGAGAAAGTTTTCAATGTATAGAAATGTCGTTTCCGTACACGTGGAGACAATCTTTCTTTTTACTACTTGATGGATTTTTGGCTTTTCCGTTTCCGTAGACGTGAAAACACGGCTTTAGGTGAGAACGCTAATAGGCCAGATATAAAGATCAAGCGTTCGTGAGTGGTACAAAAGTTAGCGAAAGCGGATCTCTGGTCATGGTGTGAACGCGGGATGAAACAGTTCTATCTTACTCTAGATGATTGCAAGAATGTTCAAGTCTAAACCAGGACGGACGCAAGCAGACTTGACAGCACTTACGACCGTTCAATTCTTAGTAAGAAAATTATGATAAAATGACAGTTAAAAGGCCGGACCATAAAGGTTTGAACCGTGGCTGGTTATCTTTTTAACCTCACGAGCCTGATCAACAGACCACTTGATCAGAACAAGGCCGTCACTGCTGATAATGGTGTATGTTCAAGTTAGCAATCAATACAGCTAATCTTTTAGCCTTTGTGGAATGATGTTTCATGACTGAACTATACTGTATCAGGTGGGCTTGATAAAGTAGGAACAGGACCAGCCTATAATGAGGGTGAATATGAAAATGATTCATCTAGGTAATGATAATGATACAATTATATTGTAATGAAATGCAAATATAACAGTTTGACATGATATCTTGCTCTATGTGCTTGTAATATCTTTCTCTATTTTAGTGATTGGAATAAACAATACTGAACCAAAGATGGTCGATGAAAAATAGGGTGAGTTTATCTTTGCTTGTCAGTTATTTACGATTTGAAGCAAATTAAAAAAACAATAGTAGCAGGAAATGATAGATAAATAGATAGATAGACAGACAGACAAATAAATAAGATAGATAGATAGATAGATAGATAGATAGATAGATAGATAGATAGATAGACAGATAGATAGATAGATAGGTAGATAGATAGATAGATAGATAGATAGATAGATAGATAGATAGATAGATGGATGGATGGATGGATGGATGGATGGATGGATGGATGGATGGATGGATGGATGGATAGATAGATAGATAGATAGATAGATAGATAGATAGATAGATAGATAGATAGATAGATAGATAAGCAGACAGACAGAGGCCAGCATTATGTACGATAATACATGGTAACAGATGATAACACCCAAGTGGGTGTGTCGGACTTTTCCTGCCATTATAACATGATATTATTAAGATGCAACCAAGGGCTGGGTAAGCGCTTACGGATCTGTTACATATTGTAACATGATGAAGCACAGAAGATAAGGACCGACCCCCAAAAAAAAGTCCCAATGTTTCTTGCAAGGTTTCAAAGGTCGTAAAACTTTCTCGTGTTGCACGTCATTGGGGAATACGATTGTTCTACCCTACAGCCTTAAGCTGTGTTTTCATGAGTACAGAAACGGAAACGGCAACAGAAGCGTCAGAAACCCTTCGAGGAGTGGAATAGAAAGAACGTTTTCATTCCGTTCATGTGGAAACACTCTTTCTTTCTACTACCTGATACAACTTGATGGATTTTTTTTTCTGTTTCCATACACATGAAAATCCAGCTTGAGGGTTGAAAAATATGGCATTGCATTTCATTACAGAACGTCCTACGGTTCCAGGGATGACTTATTAAACTCTACTATATCTCCTCAATGGATTGACAGAGACACCCCAAGCTTTGCATAGCTGTGTGCTTCACTTTTCTTGGTAAGTATTCTTCTGAATTCAAGTCAATGACTTCTTTAGGCATATAATACGAATGGTAAGTAATTGTCAATACAAAGCCCCCTCCACCCCCCCCCCCAAAAAAAAACAAACAAAAAACAAAACATATAACAACAACAACAACAACAACAACAAAAACAACAACAAAAACCCCACTTTGATGTAGGAACCACTCAATTAGAAACAAAAAAAACAACAAATCTAGCATTATTGTAACGAGACTGAATTATTAACCAGCATATAATTTTATGAAGAAAACGTATTTTTGATCCATGAGAAGGGGTACTAAAGGATAGATTATGCCTTCTATGACAAACAGAGACATGCAGTACCAATAGCGCAAACTTTGGGAAATATTCGTCCAGACACTGAGGAGATAATATTCTTAATTTAAATCGCACCACGAGTTTTTGGGACTCACTTTTGCCATCATGGCTTCGCTGTTGTTTGAATCACATCAGAATGAAAACATCTGTGCATCCTAGTAATTAATTTGCCCACGTGAGTAACCACGTCATAAGAGAAGGTGGAAACCTGATCGTATGAACTGCAAAGCTCGGCGTGCAGTAGTAGCGTAACTGTAATTATTGTTAGAACGCCTGGTTGCAAACCCAAGGTAATAAACAAAGCTGTGTGTTCATGGGTGGGGAAGGAGAAACGGCAACTGAAACGTCACAAATCCATCAAGTGGTTAAAAGAAAGAGTTTTCATGTGCACCGAAACGGCGTTTTCCATACACATGAAAACATTCTTTCGTTTTCACTACATGTTGGGTTTTTGATGTCTCCGTTTCCGTTCAAATGAAAATCCAGCTCAATGCGGGGTTCGCAATGGATATCCACAAAGCAGGTTAAAACAGCTGAGATTGGAAATATTCGGAGGAAATGCTCAACACAGTCCGATTTGTATAAAGCGGAAGAAAAAAACAAACAGACAGGAGATGAATTAACAGCAAATTGACAGCGTTTGCAACGAAGGGGAAAACAATACCCGAATGTTGAATACACGGACACACAGAAATCACACAGGATTTAATAAACACATCATAAAGGCAACGCCCCCTTTTTCTTATCCACGATACTTTGTCTACCCAGTGCCCTTATGTTCCATCTTCCAGTGCTCTGTTCTACAGCGTTTCAGTGCACAATATTCATTTAAATCTCTCTCTCTCTCTCTCTCTCTCTCTTTCGCTGCCCCTCTTGTAACCGATCAGTGAAACGAGCTATTCGGTCAGAGGGAATCTGTATTTCTTTAGTCTAAGAGTAACAATAACAACATTAATAGCAATAAACACTAAAAAAAAAATGCAGAAAACAGCAAAACAAATCACCCCAAAAACACTATTCAGCACGGAAAGCGTTTGTTGTAAAAATGATGATGTGATGATAATAATGGAAAAGATGATGATACTGTCAAAGAGAACAAAATGAAATAGATCAACTATTACACAATGAAGTTACTCACCAGCGGCAGAATATAGAAATACACCGAAAATAAAGCACAGCAATAGTCCTCCCTTCATGATGTAGCTTTGGTGTGAGACTGGCAGTGAATACTATGTCCTGTTGTTACAGCAAGGAAACTGTGTTATACTGAATGTACTGTCTCCAACTACACACTGCGCTTGGTCCTAACTGTTTTAGGGGCGGTGTCACCGAAAATTTATCTCTCTTTCTTTCCTGTGACGTTCAACGAGCGGGAACTCTCTCGGTATCACTGATTCACAATGTTGGACAATAGCACAATGGTAATGTCTTGATTAAGCCCAAGTGAACTGCGCATGATAAAATAATTAGCCTACACTTTCTGTGTAATGATATTCAAATCAACAGACGTTCGGCTTAAAATAGTGCGATCGTGGGGCGATTTCACGATGGCAATGTCTCGAGATGAATTACTTCCATCTGTCAGGTGGGCATTTTATACATCCCTTGCGGAAAAAAATCCCTTTCGATGGATCATTTGCATACGGAGGCGTATCCCGGATTTGTTGACAGGCTGGGACTATTATCACATTATTATATTCAGCTTGCGTGGCTTTCACTTGTCAGAAAAACACCCCACGCCGAGATACTGATTTCAGATTTTGTAAGATCTATCTTTTGAATAATTAGCAGAATGACCCAGTGCTTAGAATGTAAAACTGGACGCGACGGGTCCAAATTTCAAATCCATCTCTGGATGGAGTCAACATAATTTATGGAGGTGTTTTAAAGACATCCATTCGTTAGCCGCCTGACAGGGTGTAAACTTTGTCTTCTGTAGTATGCAACCATAAACCTATATATCGAGCTTAAATGGAACATACAGGCCCCCCTCCCCAAAACAACAACAACAACAACAACAAGAAAAGAAGTAGACCTGCGGTACAGAAGAAATAGAATTACACCAAACAGTTCATTCAGAATGTTACTGTTTTGATGCCATATGAAGGGTAAAACATAACATAACATATCCTTTTTAATATATCGGTCACTGCAATCTTCTTTTTGCCAAGCGTAAATTTTGTTTTATTAAGAATTACTTCTTTTCACTGAGGTGCCTACCTCAGATTCTGGCGTAGATACGCCTTCACCTCTCTATTAGTCATAAACGGGGCCTTGCTCTCCTATCATCTTCATGTGATTTTCGTGTGGTCGACAGGAATGACTAACAGGCCCAAACAGCCAACGCGCTACAAAGATAACACAATAGTCTAGCTGTACTGTGGCGTTCAACTCCTTAACTAGAGCTACAGATGATTAGATAGAAGCACATGTATTTCGTCATGTCCTGGCGAGAAATTGCTGAATATCAGTTTGATCTGGCTAAAACTTAATAGTTGGAAATTGCACAAGAACGCCGGAAACCAATCGTGCCAGTTTGGGACGAGATCTCAATTTAACTGTCATGTGACTTGTAACAGGAAGAGAGTTTTACCCAAAACTGTCGTGAAGTCATCAAGTAACAGGGTAATGCATCACCAAGTACATGTACACAAATGAAACCTTTCTGAGTTCTTTAACTCCTTCGTACACGGGATTCCGTAATATTTGGAATGCTTCATTCCATGACCAGTATTACATTTATTCATAAACAAGTTTTTGTCTGAGAAGCTTATCTGTTGTTTTGTTTGTTTGTTTGTTTGTTTTTGTGTTTGACCGTGGCGAATCAGTTTTGTAAGGTTCAGAAATTTTGGACAGGTGAATCTATGCCTGGGCACCTGAGGGTTTACCGTAATAAGTAACAAGTCCCGCTATAAGTTTTCTGTAAATTACTCTTTATACTTGTAATTGTGTGACTTTGACAGCATGAGCATCTATTTCGTTCTCATTTGGGCAAACGTTTTGCTACTGGAAATGTCTTCTCTCGCTGATTTCCTCAATTTTATACAGTTTTGATCCAGGAAAAAGTAGGTGGGACACTTCGACTGTCTGCCATTGCAGTGAAACAGAAACCTGACTATCTAACTGTCAGGTGTGGATTTGTCATTGTTTTTTCCTTATCACAATTCCTTAGGGATTGGTTACTTTCTTTTTGTTACGTATTCAGAGCTGCTAAATTTCACAGATAGAATTAAATAGTTTCGTATAAGCTTTATGACAGTGGTAAAATTCTACTTAGCTGTTTTGTATGGATCTGAAAAGGGAGGGGAGGAGGGTGGGGGAGGGGGGGGGGGGAGACTGGAAAGATCTTTTTCCTAAACTCTTCCTACATACCATACATTACGTACCCAGCTGATGTTAATATCCATCCAAGCACTCCCAGCGTTATCTCAGAGTGATTAAAACCCGTTATCCACCTAATTAAGTGCCTGGTACTACAAACGTACCTTTGTACATTTTACCCTTTAAATCTCTTGTTCAAATACGGCGTAGGAGGTGACACAAATCTCATGCCATTGTTCAAATTGTTATCAGGTAAATGTGTTGTCTAGCTATTGTGTATGTTGCACCACAGACATACCAAAAAAGGTCATAGGCCAATGGTCGTGTCCTGTAAAGCGCATTTTTCTCATCTGTATAAAATAAGTCAGATCTCAATTATGGATAGATAGATAGATAGATAGATAGATAGATAGATAGATAGATAGATAGTAAGATAGATAGATAGATAGATAGATAGATAGATAGATAGATAGATAGATAGATAGATAGATAGATAGATAGACAGACAGACAGACAGACTGACAGACAGGCAGACAGCCAGACAGCAGACAGATAGATAAATAGATGGATAGACAGACATATAGATAGATAGATAGACAGACAAACAAACAGGTAGATAGATAGACAGACAGACCGATAGATAGATAGACAGACAGACCGATAGATAGATAGATAGATAGATAGACAGACAGATACATAGATAGACAGACAGATAGACAGATAGATAGATAGATAGATAGATAGCTAGATAGATAGATAGATAGATAGATAGATAGACAGATAGATAGATAGTGTCACGATTAAGGTTGATGACCTTGTACGCCACGAGTATAGAGGGGGTAAACTTAGTAGGGGAGAAGGGGAGTTTAAAGTTGTTGACTAGCATGAAAGATTAAATATCACGAGGAAGGTCGGTGGCCTTGTGCGCCACGAGTCTAGGGGGGGTGAGCTTAGCAGGGGAAAACACGGTTTTTAACATTGTTGACGAGCGTGAATAGATACACACGACTCGCTTTAAACTAGTCGCGTGTGCAAAAACCTCGGGAGTATAAGTAGAGGAGAAGCTCGACACACGTGGTTCCCAAATTATTCATTCCCAAAGGAAGACGGTGAGAGAAGCGGTCCGGGCGACAGGTGGAAGGTCGTGCCATGGGGACCAGGGGTGTTATGTATGTGAGGAATCTATGAAGGTTCCCAAGTTATTCATTCCTAAAAGGAAGACGCAGAATTTATCGGTCCGGGCGACAAGTGGAAGGTCGTGCCAGTGGGGACCAGAAGTGTTAGGTGTGTGAGGGATCCATGATGTTCACATGTATTTCCCAATAAGAAGAATTTAATCGGTCCGGGCGACAAGTGGAAGGTCGTGCCATGGGGACCAGAAGTTGAGGAGTTCTGATGATAGGATGGGAACCCATCAGAAGCTCGTGATTTGCGATGGCGGGTGTGAACCGTCGATGTGCTGTGTGTGTTTGCAGAAGAAGAGTCTTTGAGGACGGGCTGATAACCCCTCAAGGAGCTGGTAATCTACGATGGCGGGTGTGAACTGTGTGTTCTTATTTGTGTGAAGCCAGGGACGTCTGTTTCCCCTTTTATCGTCGAAGTTAGAGATCTAGAAAGGATCGTGTGAACTCTGGAGAAGTGAAACTGCATCAACGAGGAGGGCAGCTGTTGACAGAGACTATTAAGTATACGTAGTTAAGTTTAGAGACAGAGGGATTAGATCTAGATGTGAAACGGGGAATAGATAATAGCCATGATCCCCAAGAGTAAATTTGAAGTATCTCTGTTTTTGTGATTATGTATGTGATTATCATGAGTTGAATGTTTTGACATAAGTTTTGTCATGCATTTATAATTAAATATCGTTTAATTTAAATTTCACTCCATGTGTCCGTTGATCGCTGGTCTGCTTGCTTGGCTTGTTCGCTGGGTTTAAAAGGTAAATAAGTTAGGTACTCATCACACACGTGGTCGTGACCATCTTCACGCACGTGATCGTGACAATTGGGGGCTCGTCCGGGATTTGAAAGTTAATAAATAGGACGCATATAACTCGTCCGGGATCTGATCTTTTATAAACTGTAGGACGTGAATCGTCCGGGATATGATCGTAAATAAATAGGACGCATATAATCCGTCCGGGATTTGAAATTTGAATTGATAGGACGTGAATCGTCCGGGATATAAACTGTTAGGACACAAACGAGTGTTTTCCAAGTTGTAGACATATTTTTGTAAGTCAGACCAGCGGCCATGGAGATAAATACCTTTCTAACGTCACCGAGACCGGAGGATTTGTTAACCTTCAGGAAACCGGAGTTATTGACGATTAGTAAGAGATTAGGACTCGATTATGTGAAAGCTAGCTTAAGAAAAGCAGAAATATCGAGATATATTGCTGAGTATTATGTGGACGATGATGTGTTCGAAGAAAACGACCTAGCTCAGTTTGAAACTATGGCATCAGTAACTGAAGTTAATATTGAGTTACAGAAAGAGAAGATGCGAATCGAGCTAGAGCTGAAAACGCTAGAACACGAGACAAAAGAAAAAGAACGGGAAAGACAACATGAGCTAGAAAAAGCCAGATTGGGTGTTACTAGTAGATCACATGAACCTAGTTTTCTAGCGAGTAGAGAAGTAAGGTTGGTTCCCCCCTTTAATGAGAGGGAAGTGGATAAATACTTCCAACATTTTGAGAAGGTGGCCCTTAGTCTGAACTGGCCCAAACAACATTGGCCATTAATGTTACAGAGTGTAATAAGGGGTAAAGCACAACAGACCTTTTCGGCCCTTTCCATGGAAGACGCGGGGGATTATGACCGTGTGAAGGACGCAATATTAAAAGCGTATGAATTAGTGCCTGAAGCATATCGGCAAAAGTTCCGATATTATAAAAAAATTGACAGTCAAACCTATATTGAGTTTGCTCATGAAAAAGAGGTATTTTTTGAGAGATGGTGTTCCTCGATGGAGGTATGTAAAGATTATGAAAAGCTTAAACAGCTCATATTACTAGAGGACTTCAAAACGGGAATCCGTGATGAAATAAAGACGTACCTCAATGAGAAAGAGACAAAGACGTTGCAAGATGCCGCAAAACTGGCTGACGAGTTTACATTAACTCATAGAAGTAGATTTGGGCTCAGTAGACCGGGTAGAGTTCAGGATAGGAGGTCCGTAAATGATATTGCTGGCGATCCGAGGGGAGTCAAGATTGAATTCCCGCGGAGATCCAGTAGTTTCGATGGGAGAAGACCTGGTCCTAGTGGGAAAGATTATCATTTCCAGAGAAGAGATTGGAGGAACGAGGGATCAAGATGTAATAACTGCGGGAGATTGGGCCATAGAAGCTGGGATTGTCGTGCTCTTGGAAAAAAGAAGACTGGCCCTATAGCTTTTGTGGGAGGACCGAAAGTTAGAAAGGCTCCACAGCCTCGTGACCCAGTGAAGTTAGAGACCATACGGGAAGAGTTTCTGCCATTTGTGTCAGAGGGTCTAGTGTCCCTTGGGGAAAATTCCAGCCCCATACCATTAAAAATATTGCGGGATACTGGATGTTCCCAGTCCCTCCTGTTAGATAATGTTCTAGATTTTAATGATGATTCAAATACTGGAGAAGTTAGTCTTATACAGGGTATAGAGGGAGTCTTTAGCTCTGTACCTTTGCATAAAATTTATTTGAAGTCAGACTTTATAACAGGTCGAGTGGTAGTTGGACTTAAGTCTGGTTTGCCAATAGAGGGAGTATCTCTATTGTTGGGAAATGATCTTGCCGGTGCTAGGAAAATACCTACTGTGCAGTTGACTTCAAAACCTAGTACTGATGACGAAAGTGAAGATACAAACATATATCCTTCATGTGCGGTGACTCGAGCTATGGCTAAAAAGAAAGAGCAGTCAGATGACAGTGAAGAGATTTGTAAAGAAGATAGGTCGACGGAATCCAGTGTAGATAATTCTTGTGATCTTTCTAATACTTTTCTAGGATCCATATTACATGAAGATGATGTCAGTCATTCCGATGTTATGCGGGAAGATAAGAATTTATCATATGATAGAGACCAGTTAATTAAAGAACAAGGTTTAGATCCTAGCTTACAGCCATTGCAGGATCAAGTTCTGAGCGACGAAGAACTTAATAAAGTACAAAAAGGGTACTTCATAAAAGATGGAGTACTTATGAGAAATGGAGACCCATTGATGTCTGCGCAACGGAAGAGTGGGCGGTTGTTTATCAAGTTGTGGTTCCAAAACCATATAGGCACGAGATACTTGCCATGGCCCATAATTTACCTCTGGGTGGCCATTTGGGTATAAGGAAGACCAATGACAGGATAACGAGACATTTTTTTTGGCCAGGAATTAACAAGGATGTGGCTTATTTTTGTAATACATGTCACACATGTCAGATAGTGGGAAAACCAAATGCTGGAAAAAGAATGGCCCCTTTACAGCAAATTCCAATTTGTGGGGAGCCTTTTTCTAAGGTTATCGTTGATTGCGTTGGTCCTTTGCCAAAGACCAGCTCAGGAAATCAATATTTATTAACCATAATGTGTACATCCACTAGATTTCCTGAGGCGATTCCTCTTAGGAATATTAAGACACAGAGTATTGTGAAAGCTCTGGTAAAGTTTTTTACTTTATTTGGATTGCCCAAAGAAATACAGTCTGATCAGGGCAGTAACTTTATGTCGAGACTGTTTAAACAAGTTATTGGTGAACTGGGGACAAAACAAATTAAGTCGTCTGCGTACCACCCAGAATGTCAGGGAGCTTTAGAGAGATTCCACGCTACTTTAAAGAATATGATGAGAACATATTGCTATGATAGCGAAAAAAATTGGGACGAAGGAATACATTTGCTGTTGTTTGCAGCTAGAGAGTCAGTTCAAGAATCACTAGGATTTAGTCCTTTTGAGTTAGTGTTTGGACATAATGTTCGTGGGCCGTTGGCTCTGTTAAAAGAAAAATGGATCGGTGATGATCCTCAAATGAATGTATTAGATTATGTGCAGAAGTTTAGAGACAGACTGCATAAGGCTTGTGAATTAGCAAAAGAGAATTTGGGATGTGCCCAAGAGAAAATGAAATTTTGGTATGACAGGAAGGCCAGGACAAGAAGTTTTAAACCTGGAGATAAGGTCCTTGTTTTGTTTCCCCTGGAGTCAAATCCTCTCCAGGCTAGATTTTATGGACCCTGTGAAATTGAGACAAAAATTAATGATCTCCATTATATTATAAAAACTCCAGATAGGAGAAAGAGTACACAGTTGTGTCATATTGATATGTTGAAAATGTATCATGAAAAGCCAGTTGAGATTGTTGCTGTAGTGAATGAAGTAGATAATGATATGGAGTCACAAGAAGAGACTCAAGATGTACATCTCAGACATGATGTGATATCCCCTAGGTTGTCAAATTCTGGGATTATACAGAATGTTGATTGGAAATTACATTATGTGAAATTGCGTCCAAGAGAGCGCTTGAAAGATTTGGTGTGAGATATCCAGATTTATTTTCTGATGTTGCAGAAACATGATGTACATATTATACATGTGAAAGAGAGAGAGAAAGTGATTGCTGATTGCCTTTCCAGATGTCATTGATGCTATGTATTTGGATTGTTTACCCTTCTTATTTGAATGAAATTTTGTTGAAATGAATTTCCTGGAAAAAATTTGCTCTAGGGATCAAAATTTTGTTTTGTGGGAAGGAGGTGTCACGATTAAGGTTGATGACCTTGTACGCCACGAGTATAGAGGGGGTAAACTTAGTAGGGGAGAAGGGGAGTTTAAAGTTGTTGACTAGCATGAAAGATTAAATATCACGAGGAAGGTCGGTGGCCTTGTGCGCCACGAGTCTAGGTGGGGTGAGCTTAGCAGGGGAAAACACGGTTTTTAACATTGTTGACGAGCGTGAATAGATACACACGACTCGCTTTAAACTAGTCGCGTGTGCAAAAACCTCGGGAGTATAAGTAGAGGAGAAGCTCGACACACGTGGTTCCCAAATTATTCATTCCTAAAGGAAGACGGAGAGAGAAGCGGTCCGGGCGACAGGTGGAAGGTCGTGCCATGGGGACCAGGGGTGTTATGTATGTGAGGAATCTATGAAGGTTCCCAAGTTATTCATTCCTAAAAGGAAGACGCAGAATTTATCGGTCCGGGCGACAAGTGGAAGGTCGTGCCAGTGGGGACCAGAAGTGTTAGGTGTGTGAGGGATCCATGATGTTCACATGTATTTCCCAATAAGAAGAATTTAATCGGTCCGGGCGACAAGTGGAAGGTCGTGCCATGGGGACCAGAAGTTGAGGAGTTCTGATGATAGGATGGGAACCCGTCAGAAGCTCGTGATTTGCGATGGCGGGTGTGAACCGTCGATGTGCTGTGTGTGTTGGCAGAAGAAGAGTCTTTGAGGACGGGCTGACAACCCCTCAAGGAGCTAGTAATCTACGATGGCGGGTGTGAACTGTGTGTTCTTATTTGTGTGAAGCCAGGGACGTCTGTTTCCCCTTTTATCGTCGAAGTTAGAGATCTAGAAAGGATCGTGTGAACTCTGGAGAAGTGAAACTGCATCAACGAGGAGGGCAGCTGTTGACAGAGACTATTAAGTATACGTAGTTAAGTTTAGAGACAGAGGGATTAGATCTAGATGTGAAACGGGGAATAGATAATAGCCATGATCCCCAAGAGTAAATTTGAAGTATCTCTGTTTTTGTGATTATGTATGTGATTATCATGAGTTGAATGTTTTGACATAAGTTTTGTCATGCATTTATAATTAAATATCGTTTAATTTAAATTTCACTCCATGTGTCCGTTGATCGCTGGTCTGCTTGCTTGGCTTGTTCGCTGGGTTTAAAAGGTAAATAAGTTAGGTACTCATCACACACGTGGTCGTGACCATCTTCACGCACGTGATCGTGACAATAGATAGACAGATAGATAGATAGATAGATAGACAGATAGACAGATAGATACATAGATAGACATATAGATAGATAGATAGATAAATAGATAGATAAATAGATAGATAGATAGATAGATAGATAGATAGATAGATAGATAGATAGATAGATAGATAGATAACACCGTGGCGATTAGTTCTTGTCGATACCATCATCATCATTTCACCATCAATATCATCGCCATCATCGTCTTCGTCATCATCATCACCCCCTCTATTGTTTTCACAGACATTACCAGCACCGCCATGGACACAGTAACTGAGTAACCCTGCTTCTTATCGTCATCTTCTTCAATAACAAAGAAAAAAAAATACCCAGACCTATTTCCAGTCGTCTCATCAAACACACAACAGTCTCCACCATGGCTACGTCAGCAGCCTAATAAGTCTGCCTTTTTTTTAGAACAAGCAATCATCAACATCCATTTTCTCGAGAACGGCCAGTTGGGTTTATCTGAAATTTTGCATGGGCTCATATTTGACATTAAACCACATAGAACTGATGTTGCATTTGTTAGACTACGACCTGGATTTGAGTTGGCTTCTTTGCAGTGTGTGTAGAACGTTAATAGGTCTAAAACTCTTTTCAGATCCATACAAAATAACTTTTGAGAATTTTACTAATGTGATAGTATTAGAATAGAATTATTTAAGTCTATTTGTGAAATTGAGAAGTTCTGAAGACGAAACATTATGAGAAGTGCACAAATAGACCGTGACAGGTGCAAAGTGGCTGACATCGTGCCGACGTGCCATAAAACCCAACTCAAAAAAATGTAGGCGAAAATCTTTAAAAAAAAAACAAGCAAAAAAAACACAATAAATCCAACAGTACAACCAATGACCACAAGTTTAACCTTGCAATAATATAGAGAGACCTGTCGCCATGCCCAACTTGATAACAGTGACAATTGATGATACACGTGACGATGAAATTTTCAGCAGTATGCAGTGTGACACAGACTCTTCAGCACTCCCTGGCTCACGATTCACTTAAAACCTAGAAATGTTTGTCATTATCTAAATGTGTAGATGTCACGCACATCCGTAGAAAGCATAGGAGTGTGGATCTAAGGAAGAATTATTATCTTGTCCTTTCTGAAAGCGGCTGAAATCTATGCAATGAAATGTACAGATCTACCCACCTGCCTACTTATTACTACCTATCTACCTACTTATTACTACCTACCTACCTACCTACCTACCTACCTACATGCATACCTACCTACCTACCTACCTACCTACCTACCTACCTACCTACCTACATGCATACCTACCTACTTACCTATCTATCTACCTACCTACCTACCTACCTACATGCATACCTACCTACTTACCTATCTACCTACCTACCTACCTACCTACCTGCCTATCTACCTACCTACTCCATCCACCACCCCCCCCCCCCCCCATGTCTGCAATCTCTCCACCCCCCCTCTCTCTGTGTCCCTTTTTGTGTAAAATATGCGCCTCTCTCTCTCCAATTTGACCCTCTCTCTCACTGTGTGCCCCCTTCCACTCCCTATATTCCCACGCCTAGGTACTATTACGGTTTGAGCAGGCATGGGGTAAACAATGAAGAACTAGATATATCAGCCAGGTGGCAGATGTTGTATGATTGACCTTCTTCATGCCGTAATGACATGAGAGGTTTACTAGAGCCCACTCAGAAACCAGGCGCTTTGTAAAAGGACGGACGGGCTAGTTATAAAGAGAAAGACTATTGAAATATATGATCTATAACACAATAAAAAGACTCTTTTCTATCTTACTTTCATCCTTTTCCGATGCTACAAGAGTCTGATTTATCCATCCAACTGTCCATCCATCACACCCATCCATTCGCCTGCCCATCCATTCATCTATCCAGCCTTCCAGCCAGCCACGCACTCCTCCATCCATCCATTCATCCATCAGTCCATCCGTGCGTCCATCATGCATTCATCCATTCCTTCACCGATCAACTAGCCAACCGACCACCTTCCCTCCCTCCCTCCCTCCATCCATCCATCCATTCATCCATTCATCCATCAGTCCATCCATGCGTCCATCATGCATTCATCCATTCCTTCACCGATCAACCAGCCAACCGCCCACCTTCCCCCCCTCCATCCATCCATCCCTTCATCTATCCATCCATCCATCAGGCCACCCGAAGGCCATTTCGACAGATCTCATGTTGTTTTTTTGTGTTTTATAAACAGTGTCTATAGGAACACTGACGTTTTAATAGTTCCAGGCCAATATAACGTCAGTTATATCATATAACTATAACCCAAAATAAAAAGGCATGTATTTATTATGGTCATACTCGTTGCTTCACCTCATGCACCCAGTTCTCTGTCTGAATCAGTAACTGCGATATTGATTTTTCATGCGACCGCCATAAACGTCGTCACCGAGCATAATCGAAACGGAAACAAAAAGGCAGTAAATCACAAACCAGGGGCGTAGACTGGCCTAGCCCATTTCTCTATCTCAGTGTTTCAGAGCCTTTTTTGTCCTCCATCCCACTTCAATTTAAAAAACAACAACATCAACAACAACAACACTTGCGCCCGGACAAAGTTAGTATACAGTGAAAGCCGTGTTTCCATATGTACGGAAGCGGAAACGACAAAAACCCATCAAGTAATAAGAAGAAAAAGTGTTTCCATGTGTACGGAAACGGCATGAAAAAAACATTCTTTCTATTTCACTACTTGAAGGATTTTTGACATTTCTATTTCCGTTTCCGTTTCCTTTTCCGTACACATGAAAACCCAGCTGAAGTCAAAAACATTAAACAAATACTTATTGCATAGATCTACACTCAGAAGAAGCTTTGATTAAAACTTGAGTTCAAGTTTTATTCATTTGTTTCTTACTTCAGTGGAGGCCTTGGTCTTTTTATAAAAATTC
This sequence comes from Onchidella celtica, assembly GCA_963931925.1. NCBI lineage: Eukaryota > Metazoa > Mollusca > Gastropoda > Systellommatophora > Onchidiidae > Onchidella > Onchidella celtica. The sequence goes on along the minus strand of OZ007570.1, from coordinate 34,931,442 downwards.
TTACGCCCCATTCTGAAATCCCCACGCCCCACTAAAATGTTGCCACGCCCCACCTTGAGAAACACTCCTCTAACCTGATCATCATGAGGAAAAAAATGTGAGTGCGCATGAGAAAACCAGGCTTAAGTCGGCAACATGACATTTTGAGTTCTGTACATTATTATAATAAAAGACAAGACATTTCTGATAAATTGAAGTCAGTGACCCCCCTAAAACAGGATTTTGAGAAAACGGCATTTAACCCTATAAGTGGCAATAGCTAATGGACCAAGTAATATTGGAGTGATTGTTAGGAGACCGTAGTCTAATTACAAAGCCGTTATAGAGATCATAGTGAGTAGTGTTCACTGCTCATCTACAGTTTACCCTGTAACATGCCACGGTCCCCTAAACAACAGCCAAGTTGGAAGTTTGTGTCGGACCCATATTTTCACTTCAAAGCCGTTTTTCTCAAAATCAGCTTTGCCGACTTAAGCCGGGTTTTCTTATTCACAATCTCAAGTATCTTATTATGGAATATTGTTCTGGTAACTTATGTCCCATTCACATTCCCTGCTCTACATATTTCTGTCATCACGTAGATGATGCTCTGAACATCCACTAATTTCAGCTCACCCAGGAGCCGATCCACTGTCCAACAATGGTGCTTCGCCCTCTCCCACAGGACTCATTTGCTGTTTCACTGGCAAAAAAATTAAGCGCCATACACTCTGGTTGTGTGCCCATTGTAAGTTCAACAAACAGTGGAAGATGGCAAGTTGCCAAACGCACGACATTGATACGTTATCACTATTTGAACGTCAAAAAAAACTCTCTCTACTAACCATAGCGTTGCCTAACGCATGACGTTGCTTATTTTATCGCTGCTTGAAGATAAAAAAAAATTGTCTACTTCCGTGCGTGGTGAATGTCGATATTGTATCTCTATTACCGTGCATGGTGAATGTCAATATCCTATATAGTTTTGGTTTAACACGTTTTTGAAAGAGTCTATTTCTTTTGTAATAACCCTGGAAATACATTTGTGAGCAGCTGGGTGGGTGGGGGGAATGGTAAGTTGGCGAGAATGTCGGACCTTTTCCTACTAATGTTTGTTGAATGGAAGCAGAGCTAATTCTGGGTCTATCTATCTATCTATCTATCTATCTATCTATCTATCTATCTATCTATCTATCTATCTATCTATCTATCTAGCTGTCTGTCGACTATCTATCTATCTACCTATCTATCTGTCTGTCTGTCGACCTATCTATCTGCCGATCTATCTATCTCTGTCTGTCTGTCTGTCGACCTGTCTATCTACCACTGAATACTCCCCCCCCCCCCTCCAAATTTATCTTAACTGTTTATCTTAAAAAAAACAACAACACCATAAACTGTGCACAGAGCACAGGCTGTAATTTACACCAACAATAAAGCTGTGTTAAAGAAGGAGAACGAACTAGAAGAGATCACGTTTTCCTGTGCACTGGTCTCAAGATTATGTAAGGCTCATTACGGTCACAGGTCGACAGATGGCGTGGTGTTCAGACAAATCACACATATGAACACAGTTGCAGCCGGGCAAAGTATTCTTTTTCATCATAGCTCTACTTACTTTTTCATCACTGTAGCCATGCCAGTGTAGTGCAAAACATTAACATAATAAGAGAAGAAAGCCAGAAGTTATATAATTTCATCAATATCGCATTGAACAAAGCCTGGTTTTTTTCATATTCTGTGGGAAGGGAGAGAAACTCATGCAACAACAACAACAACAACAACAACAACAACAACAACAACAACAACAACAACAACAACAACAACAACAACAACAACAACAGCAGCAGCAACTATAACAGTAAGTACCATAGTTTGATGTCCCCAGATCAAAGTTTTAGCTTCATACCAAAGACAAGCCTATGCTTACGAAATGAAAGTTTATCAGGTTCAAAGCCTTTTTTTGTTGTACATCAGATAGAACAACATGTAAATGACTGGGGTGAATGGATGGATGAATGCACAAGTAGTTGGATGAGAGAGAGAGAGAGAGAGAGAGAGAGAGAGAGAGAGAGAGGGAGAGAGAGAGAGAGTGCTTAAGTTTTTCAAATGTGGTACTAGATTAAATTAATTTACAGATTTTTTTTTTCAACACAATGATTTGTAGAGTTACATGAAAATATACTGCAAGTTAACTACGGTATCTCATGAAGCATCAAAGAGACCAACCATGCAAATTGCCACCCTCAAGACATCAAGGTCTTGTCATGAACATTCACCATTCTAAAGGAAGGGGGTTGGGGTGTAAAAAAAAAAGCCAAAATAGAGGGTCCGTACTACATGGATGGCCCTTAAGCACATTACTCAGCAGTGGGCACAGATATTATACAATGCTATATGAACCCTTCACACTGTCTCATAACATAATCCGGAGGGTCACTTATTCAGAAGTAAACAAAGACACCTCCCCCACCCCAACCACTCCCACCCCCATACACACACATGCTAGACATTACAGCTTTTCCACGTAGCTTTCGGTATCCTTCACATGCAGGTGTATTACAAACAAAGCGTTTTTGCCTCCGGCATGTATCCATGAAAACAACACTGAAAAAATCATCAAACCTTTGTTTCTTCTTCTTGTCTTTTCTTTTGCTCTTTCTTACCCCCCCCCCGCCCCCCAACACACAATCCCTGTTTCGTGTGAGTCACACACAATTCAGTAAACCCCCTTTGCAGTAAACGCACCCATTAAAAATCCTTGACACTGGACTCTCATGTAATTGGCATAACTTGCTTGGGACGTTCAGTCGCATGCTTACTTGAGTCTCAATGGTCGCGTCAACGGCAAATAACAACATAGGCAATAATCATTGATTTTGGTTTTTGGCCCATATAGAATATGTCAAAGTTCATTTCATGCCTCATTGTCTTGGGAATGAAACCCAACGTGTCATTTCTACACCCGCAGTGATGTCATCACAGAAACATCCACTCAGTCCAAACCGAAATTAGTGAACCACGACTTTTCAAGACAACCCCCGCCCCCCCCCACCCTCCTTGTTACCGATTACTCACCTGTTACCGATTTTAATGAAAGATTAAGCAGTGTTTTCATGTGTAAGGACACTGAAACAGAAACGGAAACGTCAGAAATCCATCAATAAATTAGTAAAAAGAAACCGTGTTTTCATGTGTGCAGCAACCGTATTTCCGAACACATGAAAACATTCTTTTTATTTCATTACTTGAAGGGTTTCTGACATTTCCGTTGTCGTTTCCTTTTCCGTAACGTGAAAGTCCAGCCTTATGAAGCATTCTTCTAATAATATGTATTCTTGCAATTGAAATGAGAAAATACCTGTTAGAAAAGAAGTTCAGAAACATCGATTTACCAAGAAGCAATGTCACCTTAAAAGAAACGTAGTTCATTTATTCCCTCCGGGATTATAACAACAAGTTCCAGGTTAAAGATAATTATTGGCTGAACATGCTTGCGACCTTTATATTATACACTTATAGCTGGCCCGTGCAAGCTAAATCTTGCAGATTCTTTTTGGGAAGCCCAACAGTATATCTAGATCTAGGCTACATTAAAAGCAGCATTTTGGATTCGATGCAATGGCTAAACGAACTTACGCAGAAATACACAGATGTGATTACGTTGATTTTCGACCACCAAAGTGAACAGAGAGGTCAAGCACGTAATTTCCGGTGACACTTTTCGGTTCTATCCTCAGAATTTGTCTTACCCACCGAGGCAATAGAGGCTCTTCCTTTGGCGCCAGCCCTCACACAACACATTTCTGAAGGAAGACAAGAAAAGAAAAAGAAGATTGCAGTCGATTGCGGAGCCCTTTTAACGGCTGAAACGGAAAAAAGGTTATGAAAATGACAAGAACAAAGGCAACCCACTTGGGAGCCTTTCTGAGGGCTAAGAAAGCCTAGAATCACAGAAACAACAACGACAAAAACAAGAAATGATAGATGGACTGGGCTAAGCTTCACCAAATCCCCAGATTTCACAAGCATTTGAAAGAATAGGTTTCATTAATGTACTGAATTGTTTAAACTGTAAGGAAAATCTCAGCCCTGGATTTTTATGCAAATAAGCCATCAAACTATATAAAGCTCTCTGTGCTGGATCAACTAGTACCCGTGTAGGTTTAGAGAATTTTCCTGTACTACTAAATGCAAACCCAAGATACTTGAAGGAACTAACGGTTTCCAAAGTTTATCATTATACATCCACAAGAAGAGGAAAGAGGACAAGAAAAAGAGAGGTGAAAATGCCAAGAGCAGAGATCCCCCCAGAAACAAGAACCTCAGCACTAAGATTACAGAAATTGGTACCTTGGTACTGTTTTCATTCAACCAATGTCAAATGATAAAAACACATTCGTGCGGTGTGTCATTATCATCCTCATAATTACTTCATGTGGCGTGATTAGCAAGAATGCAAGATGTATAAAGTCCGTTGTCCAAGGCAAGACTCTATAACCTTAGCATGCCGAAGGTGCACTGTAGGGCCCTTCAAGGGGTGTCACACACACGGTGCATGTACATAATTATATGTAATATGAACAAACTTTCAAAGGTCATCAAAGCTCAAACACACTGGCTCATGCTTTACCAACGAGGTCAGTGGAGTCCACAGAAGTGACTTTGTGAGCTCATCAACATCCCATGTTACCCACTTATCATGAACACGGTTGTGAAAAACGTTGCAACATTTCTAGGGCCGCATAGTAAACAATCGTAAGTCGACTTTTTAAAAAACAAAATTGAGATATTTGGCATGTGTATAGTCTCTTGACAGAACTCAGGTTGTGTTTTAAGTGGGGGGGGGGGGGGGGGCAAGTTCTGGAAACTAAGGGTTAAATTTTTTTTTCTTTTGGTTAATAATATCGTAACTATCAGGTATGATAAAAAGCGTTATTCAGTTTTTTGCCACTCTCGTTATATTTGCTACAATCGAGTTACGATAGTTCACCACACGGCCCTAGAATGACAAAATTATCTTTGGTCTTTCAGAAGATAACATATCCGCATATTTTAAATCTGAACAGTGACGCAAATGAATATGGGTTGATACAGAGTTCAAAGCTGGACGCAAGTCTGTCCATTGAAAAGTACGGTTTTTAAAATCTGAATCTCCAAACATCATGAATTTTGTTATCTTTGCTTGACCAACGCCTTCGTAGATAATTTATGCATGACTCACATTGAAATGTGCACTGTATGCATGGAATCAATCCACCTTTAAAGTACGCACGTTTTATCAAGGGCAATATTTATCATTAACGACATTTATAATGAATATGTATAGTAACAGCAAGATTGATGGAGCACCGACTCAGTCTGTTTTGTCTCGTTTTAAAGTGTGGGATGTGGACTTTGTAGTTAAGCGGAACCTCACGCACTTGAGAGTCTGAAACTAGTCTGCCTCACTAAGGCCCCGCGCGCACTAGGTTAAAATTAACCACCCGTTCAATGCAATCAATCTTTTGCGTGGCGTGCAGCACGGTAAACTCTTTGCCAAGCAAGAAAAAAATCTGCGTTTGCACGCCGTGCAGCAGGCGAAACGGGATAGTGCGCACGGCCCCTAAGGTGTGTCAAAATTGGGCAAAAAGAAAAAGTTGTATGTAGCAAAGCCCCGCGTAAGAAGTAATACACAAAGGATACAATGCAAACTAAAAGAGAAGACAGAAAATCTTCAATATTTCGGAGTCAGCTGGCGGAAGGACTGACCTCACGCACTGGGTCAAAACAGACTTGACCCAGTGTGCCACCACTTTAAGATCCACAGGTTCAAATGCAATTGTGGTCCAAAAGCTGGAGGAAAAACCTCAGACTCATGACCTGGGTGTGGTCCGATCTGGGTGGACCTTTTGCGGTATCTTCCTTTGTCTCTTCAAGGATGACCGTTCGCATTCATGGCCCGTAGACGACAGTTGCTTCGAGGGCAAGGGGTTGAAAAAAATAATTTTGTAGGGAGCTATAATATCCCCTTCTTGCGGCTAGTTGGCGCTCTGCAGGACAGCATTCTCTGTGAATGTGTCAGTAACTATAGAATCCCAGACTAGGCTTCTACCTCTCTCCCATGGGCATAGTGTTCGATCATCATGTCTTTTTGACGCATTTGAACGATAGACCGCTACTCTCTATAACAGATGTTTTGTTTCGAGTTTCTGCAGTCATATTAATTTTTAAAAAGATGGAGTTATGACAGTACTTGGCTGTTCCAACATTTCAGTGTAAGCTGCTGAATCATCTGCTCGGATTTCAATAAAATTAGTGTATTAGAATAGTGTATTGTATTTTCTTTCCTTATCAAAGTCACTCGCGCACGTTATATTGTGCACGTTTGTAGAGCTGTATCTTATTCTCGTACAGTAAACCTGTGAAAAGCTGAGCGTCGCCAAGAGTGTAGGGTGCTTTAGTATTGTGTTGCCAGAAATTACCACCCTATTAATCTCTCTATGTATTTACTTATTTATTTGTTTATCCGCTCTATGTATTAACTTATTTATTTGTTTATCTATTTATTTATTTATCTATCTATATAAGAGAAGAACGAAATACCTTCCACACGAGCGCATTCAACATAAGATTAAGATCTCACAAAAAGAGAATAAACGTCGTCACGAGGATCACGACATAGAACTGCCCTCGTTTTAAGGTGCCAGCAGTCAAACATCCTGCACAAGTTTTTAGTACAACTTAGACATTTGAAGACACACGAGCGAGAAGGTATAAGAAAAAGACGGTACAGATGACTTTAATCATGATCCACCCACTTTGACTATGAACAATTCAACTAGGTTGGTGGCTCACTGAATCAAGTCTATTTTGTCTTGGTTTTAGCACCGAGTATGTATTTAATATAGAGAGATCTCACTTCTGACAAATCGCGAAACTAGGCGCTGCGGTAAACAAGAATTGAAAGAGACCGCCTTCACCAAAGATAGTGTGCATATTTTTTTTACTGTGGTTTGTTCATATTTTTGTTCTGATGGAAACTATTTAGAGCCGTTTGTAAGTTCTTATGCCCCGTGGAAATGCACAAACGGTTATTGTTTACCGCAGCGATCTACTTTCAGCTCCATGCTAACAGTAGTTTCGCGGGGCCTCTCGTGTCTCGCATTGCTAATCGACCAATAGTGAAGACACTCTATACATAGGGATAAGGATGAAAAATTCGGAGGGCCCGTGTGCATGTTGCGTACGTTAAAGATACCTTGGCAGTTGGAAATCAAAAAGAGCAGGCCGAACAGGCCGCTGCCCGGGCAAAATTAAATAAAGTTCACCCCTCCTTCCCCCCTCATCTCCCCCCCCCCCGAAAAAAAAAAACCCGCAGACCGGCGCTGCACTGTGGCGACGACGTGCCTGCTCCAGTTGTCACTGGGCGGCAATGATACAAAGGCAAATTTCCCAAAGTGGGATGAAAGAAGTGTACATAATACAAATGCATAATCTCTGGTTATAGTGTGAGACGTGAGTTATGGCGAGACTGAAGCAAAATCTATCTCATTCGCTCGAGTGCGTCCACACTGTTTTGAGTCAGCTTACAGAAAGAGAGGCTTCGGGCACTGTGTTAAAAACAGACCAAGTTTTAGTCTTGAATCAGTGTGCCACCAGCCTGAGAGATTTGCTGTACTTTTGTCACCCGTTCAGCCTACAAGGGTAAACAATCTCGGAATTTTATCAGTGACAATTTACGCAATCTTTAGTCGTGCTTGCCGCCCTTCGAAACGCTTTGCTGTAATTTTACTTACAACTTTTGACATCATCTTCACCATTGCTGTCATAAACATCTACAGAATTATTTAACATTTGTGACTACCACAAAGAAAACAACAACAACAACAAAAACCCTCAGTAGAACATCTAATTTCAAGAAATCTCTTGGCCCCTAAATGACTTAATTTTACAAGTCGACAAGATATCAGAAACTACAATAGGCAGACGCTGGATACGAATACATTCAAGACATCACAGGCTAATAATAGCTAGCAACCTTCATAGTATTTTCGTTTGTCCTGTTTGCAACTCTGTCTGCCTGCATGTATAGTCCCACAAATCATATGTCGTCGCCACTGTGCAGCGCCGGCCGGAGTTTTTCTTTCCCTTTTCTTGAAAGGGGGTGTGGGCGCGGGTGGAGTGGTAGAGATAAGATTAATTTTGCATCGGCAGGGGCCTGTTCGGCTTCCTCTTCTCCATTTCCAACTGGCAAGGTGTCCTCAACGTGCACATGCCCCCCCCCCCCCGAGTTTTTCGTTCTCATCCGAAAAGATTAGGTACTCGATCCTACCTACCAGGGACAGAATAGTATGAGAAAAATTTCCAAATTCCAACACGCCTGCGCCGGCCGGGACTCGAACCCAGTACCTCCGGCATGAGAGGCGAGCATTAACTCCTCTTAACCTTTAGTGTATCGAGGTGGAAAACAGAATGCCTCTTCATTTTGATATTACATCTTTCCCCCATATCCTTATACTTGCATAGAAAATCACGTGGACATGGATTACACCCAAACGATGAATTTCTGCAGGGTGTTGCTCTACAGTATTGCGATTAGTAAAGTCTTATTTTTGAGCTTGAAGGTTGTAAATCCCTAGCAAAAGCATGAAACCATAAAAAATGTACATATTATACGCACAACTGCAGATGACAAGTCTTCCCCCCCCCCCCCCGCCCCCCCCCCCAAATAAACGTTTTTGAAGGATTTCATTTTTCTGCACTAATTTTTTTTTTTGGGGGGGGGGGGGGCGGGGGGCGGTACAATATTTCCAATATTTAATTACATAATTAAAAATGCATCCAAGATAAGAAATGCATTTTAAGTAAAGCGGTGTTATTTTCTTCTCCTGTAAAATTAAATTCTTCGAACTTATCTGATCCATGGTAGAGCCAGAGATGCGACAGTTTTGGGTTGTAGAAGGTTAAGGAGTCAGCTTCCAAGAGCAAGAGGATGGAGTATCGCTGAGATGATGTGATTTCCAATTGGCGAATACCAACTACCTGTCTTGGTGCGTGCTTTTCTCTCTATATTGTCCTCGTTGATGTATTCGGCACTTTTGACCTTCGGCAGATGTAGAAATAGCAGCCAGCAATGTGTGCGACGTGGCATTTCATAACTTGACGGAAATAAAGATATTACTATAAAATGAAAATCTCGGCCTTGGCTTGGTACGGGGAAGGAAATTACGTTGTACACATGTATGCATCTGAGTCACTGCACGATTGTATCATGTAATGTCATAAAGATTTGCGGGACACCAAATGCTGGCTCCTGGTGTAAAAAAAAAAAAAAAGATAATTTTTATGAAACAAACTAAAATAGTTTTAATTAGAGAGAATTGGTACTTTTTCGCCACCCCAAAACGCGATGCTTCGTTTTCGTCTCATACAAGTATATTAGGTGTTGAAATGGCGCTCATGAAGGGGAAATGTTGCATGAACTATTTGGCTAGTCTCGTTTCGTCCCAGAAGTTATTACATGTTGAAACTGTATGATTTATTCCTTTACTGTCTCAAAAGTTTTGTCACTGGGATCAGAAAGTAGAGAATGTGGTCGCTATCTATTCTAATGTTGTTTGGATTGATTATAAAAAAAAAAATAAAATTGTTGGCATTTGAATGAAAACTGGTTTCTGTATCAATCTGCTGTTGTATACACATCGTACCACATCCCACCCCCTCAAGAAAAGAAAACGCACACAAACACACACACACACACACACACACACACACACACACACACGAGTCAGAAATTCTCTCGGGATAAAGTCCAATCTCAGTAATTTTTCACCATATTAATGTTAAAAGATACTCTTTCAGATCTTAATGTGTATTCATGTTTACCTATCCATGCACTTGTATTGATATCTGGATTAGAAGTGTTTCTTTGTGTGTGTCTGTGCATGTATCTATGTGTCGGTGTGAGTGTGTATGTGTGTGTGTGTGTGTGTGTGATAAATACATATTTGAGTATTTTATCGGACTTGTCAGGTACCATTGTTGGACTTGTCTTTCAAGTGTATGCCCGTGTCTTTAGGAGTTCGATCGTTTGCTGAATTTTTTTCTTCTGGAGCGTCGACAGATTGGTTTATATCGTTTTTTTTGCTGTGATAATAATAATGGTCTTGCTAGCACGGTAGACATATGTGTATATGTGAAAATATGGCAGTGGTTGCGTTTGGAGGGTAAAGCTTCAAGATAAAAACGGTAGCAAAGTGACACTGGGTCAAAACTGAGTTCTTGCCACAAGTGGCATATTGAACCATTTTATAAACATTGTCTCAAAAGCGTTTAATGATTTACGCATCCAAAGTATTTTCGAAAAGTATTTTCTGATCCTTATTGAGGTACAATTTTGTACATTTTTGCAACTACCGACTGAAATGATATTCTTTTACATTAATTTGCTTCGCTGTGTGTGCAAGTGGAAGCTGCAAGACAACTTGACTAACTTTGTTCTGACAGTTTGAATCTATCATTGTTCCAACTGCCAATTGCAAAGGAAGTTTCTCAGAACTTAAATTAATCAAAGCGCATCAAAGATCGACAATGAGCCAAGAAAGACTGGGTAAGCTAACAATACTGTCAGTTTAGAGAGATTTCAATGAAAATTTCAATAAGTTTATGCAAATTAAAACCAGGGGATTTTAAATTAGTTTGAGTATCCTAGGATTAAATTCATTTTTTAAATTACTTTTTTTTCTTAAAATACACTACATCTCTGTTGAAAGGGGGCGGGGGAAAGCTATCATCAGTAACAATGCCTTCGTAAGCACCGATACTAGGCACCCACGGTACTGCAACACTACCGATCCTTTGATGTTTTATCTTGTGACGTCACAATATCGATGCCGAAAATCGATGATCCTGCACACGATACTGTTCGATCTTGGGAAATATTGAATGATTTCAATTCCAGCTGACAGGAGGGCGGTAAACTAACTGACCAACCTGCGGCGAGCTAGGCACTGAGATCAGTCGTCAAAGACCTTTTGAGATCAGGATTCACCACCAAATTCACATATTTGCAAGATGGTGGACCCTAGACATGAGTGAACAGAAAACTGGGAAGACAACAAACGACGCAATCGTGGACAAACTGTTTGGCAGTGACTGTCCATCACGACTGTTTTTGTACTGGCAGAAAAGTGTGTGTGGGGGGGGGGGGGGAGAAAGGGAAGATGACTGGCCTTTTCATTTGATTGCTGCCATATTTTTTCGCAGAAGATCACAACAGCTACGTACACTGCACACTGCATTACCTGCCTTTCGTACAGGGCTTCATCCTGTCCTCGTTTAGAGATTTCTTTCCAGTAGACATGCTGTGCATCACAAGTTGGTGTGTGGCATAGTATTTGGTCAGATCTTTTCACTGAAACGACCTAAATGCCCCCCCCCCCTCCCCGTTTCCCAAGGCTTCAGCAGAATACTGATAAACCTATCGGTGGCCAAGTTATGTAACCACATATGAAACTGCATAAGTGCAAGGGACAGATTTACAAGAGGAAGAAAACAATTTTTTTCAAATGCATTGCTTATCTTCTTACGTTTGTAACTGCAAATATTTGAAAGATTGTACTTTTCCTTCATCGGCAGAACAAAAAAATGAAATTTTTGCATTGAGTGTGTAGAATATTGGGCAAAAAGAGAGTTGTCATCTGAAGTTGTGAGAACACATTATTGTGCGATTCACGGTAGGGCCAGGGTCACACCTTTCACTCTTGACCTAAATATTGAACCTGAATTCAACTGCGCACACGTTTGTAACCTAACAGAGACTTTGTTCCCATTACAACTCACTCACTGTCGTCATCTCTCTTTGGTCAAATGGTGGAAATGCAATCTACCAGCAAGCCAATGTTGAAACAAAGTGTGTAAGATTTCTACTGAAAATTTCACCATAGGGTTTCAGATGTAGACATCTTTGTTGCCTGTGGACCCATGCCACGACAAGTTTCCCCAAACAAAGTGTCTGACTTTATCACTTCAGCGATGAAGGGACTTATCCTTCGAGATGAGAATGCTCGTATTCTGTATGTGGTTTTCGATCAGTGTTTCAAACTAAGTAGAAAGTCCTACTGCATGCCCCCCCTCCCCCACCCCCATCCAGAGAAGTCTCAATCTTCTTTTTTATTAACACTACGAAGAGTCGTCGCGTCCCCAGCAGACGCTTATTCTCACCGACGTTACGTAGAACAAACCAGACGGATGACTATCAGCCAGGTGAGGTCTCTGTAGCATTCAGTTAATACACCCGCATTGTCATAGGCCCAGACTCACAACCAGTACAGTTGGGAGGTGGAATTCAGCACACATCTATCAATCACGAGAAAGCTGGTGTTATTGTGGTATATCACATGAATCAGGAAATCAGTGATGGGCATCATAACGTTAAAGTCAGCTCAGACGATACAGACATACTGCCATACCTCGCTAACACCCTGAACGTAGAAATGCATAGAAGTCTGGCCAATATAGATATAGTATCTTTCATGGAAGTATTATTGCCAACCAGTAATGTCATGTCCGTTAATATTGTTTGTCAGCATCCGGTATCCCCGAAGCCATCATGCTGAACATCTTTGCAATCCATGTCCTCACTGGGCGGGACACTGTTTCCTCGTTTGCTGTCAATGGAAACACTACAGTTCGCACCAAGTTAAAAATGTAATGTTCTCTGTCTTCCAAGAGTTAGGAACACGTATTAAACAGTGGAAGAAATCATAGAATTCTGCTTCACTTCATAGCTTCGCTGCATCATCGGGCGCCGGGGACATTTTTTAGGAAAATGCATCTTTTCAGCCAAATGCATATGTTCAGTACGAAAATTGCAGCCAAGAGGTATGTCACAGTAAAGCTGCTCAGCTTTTCACCACCTATGAACAGATTCAGACACAATGTCTGGACGTTCAGCATCAGGTGTTACCGTGGAAAGTTGCTGGTGGCTCATTTCCAAACTTCAACCCTCTGCACTGTGACGACATGGTCTGTGGAGATGCAGCTGAGAGCACCAAAAAGGCTCTTAACCTGTTTAGCTGCAGTTGCAAAACGAGCTGCAGCACAAGCTAATGTACTGTCCTGTATTCAGTTGTGCAAACGAAAGGAGACAACCTCTATAGCAATCATGTTAGGGATGTGGCAGCTGAGACGAATCCAGCTGAAGACCACTAAAAACCAGTTTCCTACCTCATCGGTGAAATGGATGTGACTCAACTACAAAGGAGAATTCTCCCATTGAAGTTACTATGGTTGAAGTAATGGGGCATTGGTGAAACAGTGATGACATGAAAGAATATCATTAATGACCTCAATTACACATCTATTGATACGCCGGTGATCAGTTTGTAGGTGTCTTCGGAGACTAAATGCATTTGCATCACCTCTCACTCATTCAACAATGGTTTTGTTCGAATTAAGATTAAACAATTGGCACCATATGTATGTATGCCTATTTTTATATGCTTCTGTTTGTTTTTACAAACTCGATTATTTCCAACTGTAAAAAAAAAAAAAAACCACTGTGGAAGTTGTTCTCAATTGTGATGTGAAGGAAGTGTATATTTAGGCCGAATACGGCCTGTACAACCCGGTGCTGTGCTATTTGGGCTTAAGGTATTTTAGGCAAGGGAGTGTCAATTGCCACCGCGGAATACGATTCAAGTGTGCATTGGAATGGTCAGACGGACCTGGGGGCGTCAGGGTCTAGTCAGTTTGTATCAATGGGCGGTAGTCAGATTCACTAATCAGGCAAAAGGGGACTGGGGTAGTCACTGGCGATCGACGTACCGTCAATGGCCACGGCAAAATGCGGTGATAATTGACGCTACATTGTACCGCAAACTCGCACTATCGGCCCAAATAACCCGGAACCAGGGTTTTGTTCTATTTAGGCCATATTCGGCCCAAATATACCTAGCCTAATGTGAAGGACACCGGACCTTTTCAGTAGCGGCTATCTTGGAGTTCGTCATTTATTGAAAAACGCTCAAATTCTCACAGGTGGCATCGATCGGATCTGGAACCGGAATTTAATTTTCATTCAAAACCAGCTGGAAACTTTCATTACACATCCAGTTACGAAACAGGGTATATTTAGGCCACGCTAAGACTGATAGTTTGTTGGAGTTTGTCTGCAGATCGCACTGGACAGCACAGAGGGGTTTGTTATTTGACTTGTTTCTCAAGCCCTAATATATTGTTTCCACAGCACATCTATTACATATTTCAGTAACTCGCAACCTTTGGCATGACTAACTGACCAAACTATACACTCTTCAGGCCTTAAATTTGGCAGGCAAGCGGCAATTGAGATAAGGAAGATGATGGCTATAATCAAAAGTTGTTTACTTCAAGCATGTATTTTTAAAAAATAACAATGTTTATTGCTATGTAACAACTGTATTTTTGCATGTTTGTTTCGTAATAATATTTTAATAATACCGTGCATGTCATAAAAAGTAACCGTATCAAGCGTTCAGCTTGGTGCGTAATGTTGTGGTGCGCATGAGTTTTGAAGCAAGACTGTAGTTTATTACTTTTATTATATGAGAGAGAGAGAGAGAGAGAGAGAGAGAAAGAGAGAGAGAGAGGAGGGGGGGGGGGCACATGATTCCGGGCAATGCCCGGTAGGCCATCTAGTTCAGATATAATTCAAATGAATGAACCTGGCTTGAACTGCAGTAATGAAATAACTAACTCTTGCTAGCAATATTGTATACATATCTCAGCATCAACAACAGATATAACGTGCTATTACTAACATTTCTAAATATGCGAAGCAGTTCGGAGCGTGTAACAGCTGAGGTTGTTCTAGCACGTTATAGTAGGGGGGAGTTAGTTGATCTAACTACAACCCTTTAGAAAACGAAACTATTACAGCTGTAGAATTAAAAAAAACACGAGATCCGACGATCGGTTGAATAATACCTAAGAGCTATAAATAGGCAAGCCTAACGGGGACTCTCTAAATCTTAGATAATACTAAAGTTTAATAACTGTATGTTAACAATAAAATACTAGGAAGGCACCAACGAACAATTAAATATCCTACGCCACACGAGAAGGAAAACCCACTTACTCACCGACCAACCACTCACATGGATCCATACATAATATAGACATTTCTACAGAAAGTTCCCGAAATAAACGTAACCTCTGCCCTCGCCCGAACACACAAACTAACCAATTACGTATCAATACGTCACCAGGTTACATCACTCAAGGCCAAATCTGGCGTAAACTTCAATATCCACAACGTTATCGAATGTTAGGGAACATACTAATATTTACGATCATCCAACAACTACTCACTAGGAAGGGAGGATAAGGTCACGGAGTGCACGTCAACAATTAAAGAAAGAAAGAAGTGAACACATGCTCAGTCACCAGTATAACAAGAAAAACGGGGGAGGGCAAGGGGTAGCTTGCAGATGCTACAGAGCGGATCCTCCAAATAGAAGTATTAATGTAACTGCTATTATTAATAATTTGATCTTCAAATTGTTGCATTATGTTTTTCAAAAACTTCTATGGGTACTTGTCTATGATAATAGGCAGTAAAGTTCAACCTTAGCCACCTGGTATATTTTATAAGATTTTTTAAAATATTGGACTCGCAGTGTTTAGCGGTATAAGGGGTACAGTTTTGATTTTGTCCAATGTAACGTAGGGGGTGTTTTTGACGAATTTCTTAGCGTTGCCACCCTTTATCTCATTATATCCGGCATTTTCAGTAGCCCAGAGTGGTTCTCCTAACAATTATAGCAAAATCAGGAGTATATATTTTTGTGCAAGGTTCCCGGCCATTTGACGGCTTGGCCCCCCTACTAATAGAGTGGACGCGAAACAAACTCCTATTCTCTCTCTCTCTCTTACTTTCTCGCTTTTTAGAATGTGCGAGGCGTAAAGGAGACACTATCAATTAGTCTGTAAATATGTCGGGACTGATTTTACTTGTGTTGAATTTTCCAACAGAAAAAACATGTTTCAGGTAGGCGTAATAATGCCTTTGAATTTGATGGACTTGTGTCTTTGAAATTATAATTAGGAATTGCTAACAACTTCTCTATGTGAGCCTGCAGTGGTAGCCAGTGGAGTTCTTTTAAGGTAGGTGTATCTTGCTCGTTTTTGTAATTTTTAATATCATACGACTAGTGTTGTTCTGAATTCGTTGGAAGTTAATATATCAGGGGTGGCCAAACTTGCTTAATGTAAGAGCCACATGCAATAAACTACAGATGCACAAGACATCAACAAAATTTACACACATGGTTATATTTATACACTTTGTTACAAAATTTAGATAAATATTAAGAAATACATGTGCGCAACATTATGTCTACTCATGTATGCAGTTTTTAAACTGGTAATAGCGTATACAAGTTTCAGTAATCACAAAGTCCGCATACTAAATTTTTTTCCAATTCTTGACTGATGGTTGCTTCTGTCACGATCCCCTTTAGATGTTATGAAAGGGGAACGTTTAGTACGTATTTATTTATTATTTTTTGTGACCTTTCCAGATGTCGGGGGTTGGTTTGTCTAGAAGTTACTATGTTACATGGAGATACTTTTCGACTGCATTTAGGTTTAAGAACTAACTACACCCCACTCCAAGCATACTAATCACTAGATAACAAAATGGTGTAACTTTTTGGTCAGGCCTGCAGGGCCTGAACCACGATGTAATAAACAAGTACAATATAAATATATAAATGTAAAAACAAAATCAATAGCAATGTAGAATGAAATCCCTCTAATATAAACCTAAGTCAAGCTAACTTAGTTACCTAAGTAAACTACATCCATTCCATTCTCATAATTCCCGCACTAAAACACTAGCCTCTTAATTATGCTATATCTATCGTTATGCACAAGACAGAGCAGGTAGGGTTACTCAAGTAATTCTACAGGTCGTACAGAAGCTGTAGACTGAATATTTCAGACTATACTGAAATCAAAAACAATTCTCAAACTTGCCTAGCTCACTACGGAGACCTGGGCATATAATAATTTAGACTCAATGATAAATCCCACAGGTAGGATAGCAGATCTACATTTAAAAGACACTCATACCATCAAAATAACTTCACTTGGCGTAAGTGTTCTCGAACTGTGATGAGCTGGTAATTCCCAGTCTCACCAAGTTCAAAAAACAGTTTGAATTCACAAAATAGATAATTTCTAAATGTTGACTTCCAATCCTGGTCTGCTCATTCTGTCCTCCGCTAAAGATAGTTCTATGTCAAGATGGCTACTTTCATCTTTGGAAGCACGTGGCATTTCGTCAACGACTGTCCCTACTACTTACGATTGCCTGGCTGATCCAATCAGCCAGAAATCTTTCAAAAGCTTTGGATGGTTAGTAACATGGCCATGGTCATGGTCTGCTGTTCAACAAAGCACGTTGTCAGCACTTTCATACTCAGCACATTGCCACACCTTAGTTTTTCTTCTAGTAGAAAACGTGAAAGACTGAGTGATCTCATGAGCGGGCTTGCTCGCCTAAGGTAGCGTTTATAGAGACGGCGGGTTTCGGGAAATCGCACACTTGATTCGACCCGAGAGAACTCGCGCGAGGAATGTTACTCAATATGCTTTGTAAGTGTACATAGACAACTCGTGTCTCTCGAGGCGGCAATTTTGCCGTCCAGCGCGGGAAATTACCAGAACCAATTGTGTGTTCTTGTTCCGCGTGTGTCGCGCGGGAGTTGTGTTGGCTGTGTACTTTTCTTGGCTTCACGATGGATGTTGACCTCGTCTTTCCTTTTCCCGCCTTGCTATGAACACAAACCATGATTAGGCGCGAGTTTTCTTGCGCGAGTAACCATCTCGCGGCAACCCGCCTACCCGCTTTCTCTATAAACACGGCCTTTCACTAACTGAACGCTCGTGGCGCAGTCGTTAATATAGTCTCAACTCCAATA
Source organism: Onchidella celtica (assembly GCA_963931925.1). Lineage (NCBI taxonomy): Eukaryota > Metazoa > Mollusca > Gastropoda > Systellommatophora > Onchidiidae > Onchidella > Onchidella celtica. The sequence goes on along the minus strand of OZ007570.1, from coordinate 34,913,515 downwards.
GTCACATGACCACAGCTAGGCTTCTGATTAGTTCCCTAGCTTTAAGTAAAAGCATATCCATACATTGACATGATTTTGATTCTCTATGTGCAATTCTGTTAATTGGGTTATTTCCCCTATCCCAAAAGTCGTTCGTAACACACCCCCCACCCCAGTGGAAATTGACAAATTGGAACGATATGATCCCAGGAAAAATCCCAATCATGGAAATGACAGCATGTCATGTAGCCTTAGAACTGTCAACCTCCAAATGGAGAAAAATTTAAACTAAGAACGTGCATAATGGATGGACACCAGCACACAATTATTAAGTGCAACGTTCTGGACTATACTTTATCTAAGTATAATGTCCTGGGTATACATTCAATCTCACATGAACATCTACGAAATAAATCAGCACTGAAATAGTCATACTCAACAGAAATGTTCTTAAGAACTAAAATGATAAATCTTCAGTTGATGCCTTGAAATGCATAAGCATAATATATAACATCATCAAACAACAGATTATTAATTAAAGAATGTGGCCCCTATGGCAGCAGTAGCTCTGGTAGCTTGGTTTGCCATTCTCGTTCCATTGACCTGCAGACAACGGCGTCAGGGCTGTCTGTAGTTCAGGTCACAGTCCGGAATGACGCTGGTGGAAAGAGGATAATCACAGAATGAAAATAAAAATTGTTCATAATGGAGTGAACAACGTAATGTGACTCCATCCACCGTCCCAAATTTAAGGTGGCAAAGCGCTCCCCAACTTCAACACAAAAGGCTTATTATTAATACGCAACAAGGACTACTATATCACAGGACGCGCACGGCCGATCTTCTGACTTCGCTAGCGAAGGCCATTGCATTGACCCAGTTTCTGATGAACAGTCTATTTTTAGACCGAACGTAATAGTGCGCTTTAGCGTAGTAATCTAGACTAATAAGATGCGATGAAGTTTATCTCAATTAAGTAAGTAAACACATTTTCCATACGATTTGTTGGCATTAATTTACTTAGTGAATATCCAACACGCCAAAACTTTTATTTTTAGGCCTAGATCTAGTGCAGAAAGCTTGCACTCTTTTTCTCCCGGATGTTTACGTTACTGGAACAAGTGCTTTGGTTGTGTGGGAAAATATAAACATTGAAACAGACATGTGAAACAATGTGATACTGGTGGATATTTTTTGCAAGTTGTGGGATTTATATTCTTTCAAAATGCCAAACAAGTGTGGTGTTGTGAACTGCAAAGGCAGCTACAACGAATCTAACAAATGCCGTGTGTTTAAACTACCTAAAGACGAACAAGAAAAACAGAAATGGTTGAACGTTCTCCCCCCACGTGAGGCATTCGTTGTCGACCCAACAACATTTTTTTTTTATATGTGAGAGACATTGGCCTGCGTTACACCTATGGTCAAGATACCAGGTGGACATACTCGGCCTGTGTTGCCACCAAGTATTTTTAATGTTCCTTCTTCTTGTTTGCCAACACCAAAACCAGCACCACGCGAACCTAAAGCTGAGGATCAACAGCTGAACTATTTCATCAAGAAAGACAGACAGAATCACTTCGTTTTCTGAGTTTTCTCCTGTGAAAAAAAAACTGTGATTGCGTGATATAAAATTTTTTTTTTCACATCAAAATAATGACTTTTTTTTTTCAGAGAAAATACAGTGAAAAGAAAGGTTCTTAAATATTTAGAGTCAAAAACTGGCAAAAGGAAAACGTTGTATGTAATAAAGCCTTGCGTAAGAAATAATGCCCAGACGATGAAACGCAAACTAAAAGGCAAGACAGAAAATGGCCGCTACATGTACTTTTTTCTTTATTGCCATTTTTTATCTTTGCGTTAAGCCTTGCTGTGTTCCCACAGTCTTTTTGTGATTTTTAAATATTTAAAGATGAAAATAATGAAATTTTTGTTTTTGAGAAAACACAGTAAAAATAAATACTCTTAAATGTTTAAAGATTGTGCACAATATGCTTTAAAAAATCAGTTTTGGAATATTCCTCATATTTCTCAATGACAAACGTCAGTCCTGTGTTTAATGTCTGGTAATTCAACGGTCGGAGTCAGACAAGGATGTTTGCTATCGCCCACCCTCTTCAACATATTTCTTGAAAGAATATTGACGGACGCACTAGAGAACCATGAGGGGACGGTCAGCATAGGAGGCAGAACAATTACCAACCTGCCTTTTGCCGACGATATCGATGGATTGGCAGGCAGTGAACAAGAGCTGGCCATGCTCATAGAAGGACTCGTCGAAGTATCTGTAGCTTATGGAATGGAAATCAGTGCTGAGAAAACCAAAGTAATGACGAATAACACCAACGGCATCAGCACAGACATAAAAGTGAAGGGAGAAAAGCTTGAAAATGTAACACGGTTCAAATACCTAGGTTCCACGATAACTGAAGAGGGCTCCAAGCCTGAACTACTATCCAGGATTGCGCAGACAACAGCAGCGCACACCAGGTTGAAAACCATTTGGACGGACAAAAATATAACCCTTCAGTCAAAAGTTAGATTGATGCCGTCCTTGGTTATCTCGATACTCCTATCTGCCTGCGAAATATGGACACTCACATCAGATCTCCAGAGAAGGAATTGCGCGATGGAGATGAGATGCTATCGTAAGCTTATGAACATCCCATTCAAGCACCACGCCACCAACGAAATAGTCCGCAGTAGAATCACCCAAGCCATTGGCCCTCACGAAGATCTTCTGACCGTTGTCAAGAAGCGCAAGCTCCGCTGGTATGGCCACGTGTCGTGGTCAGAATGCCTCTCTAAAACCATCTTTCAAGGAACTGTTGGAGGAGGACGAGGGAAAGGTAGACAGAAGAAAAGATGGGAGGATAACATCCGCGAGTGGACGGGCCTGAGTTTCAGTGAATCACCGAGAGTCATGGGAGGCCTGGACAGATGGACAGGCCTGAGTTTTAGTGACTCACCGAGAGCTACGGGAGACCGGGACAGGTGGACGGGCCTGAGTTTCAGTGAATCACCGAGAGCCATGGGAGGCCGGGACAGGTGGACAGGCCTGAGTTTCAGTGAATCACCGAGAGTCATGGGAGACCTGGACAGGTGGACGGGCCTGAGTTTTAGTGACTCACCGAGAGCTACGGGAGACCGGGACAGGTGGACGGGCCTGAGTTTCAGTGAATCACCGAGAGCCATGGGAGGCCGGGACAGGTGGACGGGCCTGAGTTTTAGTGACTCACCGAGAGCTACGGGAGACCGGGACAGGTGGACGGGCCTGAGTTTCAGTGAATCACCGAGAGTCATGGGAGGCCGGGACAGGTGGACAGGCCTGAGTTTTAGTGAATCACCGAGAGTCATGGGAGGCCGGGACAGGTGGACGGGCCTGAGTTTCAGTGACTCACCGAGAGTCATGGGAGGCCGGGACAGGTGGACGGGCCTGAGTTTCAGTGAATCACCGAGAGTCATGGGAGGCCGGGACAGGTGGACGGGCCTGAGTTTCAGTGACTCACCGAGAGTAATGGGAGGCCGGGACAGGTGGACGGGCCTGAGTTTTAGTGAATCACCGAGAGTCATGGGAGACCGGGACAGGTGGACAGGCCTGAGTTTCAGTGAATCACCGAGAGCCACGGGAGACCGGGACAGGTGGACAGGCCTGAGTTTCAGTGAATCACCGAGAGCCACGGGAGACCGGGACAGGTGGACAGGCCTGAGTTTCAGTGAATCACCGAGAGCCACGGGAGACCGGGACAGGTGGACAGGCCTGAGTTTTAGTGAATCACCGAGAGCCACGGGAGACCGGGACAGGTGGACAGGCCTGAGTTTCAGTGAATCACCGAGAGCCACGGGAGACCGGGACAGGTGGACAGGCCTGAGTTTCAGTGAATCACCGAGAGCCACGGGAGACCGGGACAGGTGGACAGCCCTGAGTTTCAGTGAATCACCGAGAGCCACGGGAGACCGGGACAGGTGGACAGGCCTGAGTTTCAGTGAATCACCGAGAGCCACGGGAGACCGGGACAGGTGGACAGGCCTGAGTTTTAGTGACTCACAGAGAGCCACAGAAGACCGGGACAGGTGGACAGGCCTGAGTTTCAGTGAATCACAGAGAGGAACAGAAGACCGGGACAGGTGGACAGGCCTGAGTTTCAGTGAATCACCGAGAGCCACGGGAGACTGGGACAGGTGGACAGGCCTGAGTTTTAGTGACTCACAGAGAGCCACAGAAGACCGGGACAGGTGGACAGGCCTGAGTTTCAGTGAATCACAGAGAGCCACAGAAGACCGGGACAGGTGGACAGGCCTGAGTTTTAGTGAATCACCGAGAGCCACAGAAGACCGGGACAGGTGGACAGGCCTGAGTTTTAGTGAATCACCGAGAGCCACAGAAGACCGGGACAGGTGGACAGGCCTGAGTTTTAGTGAATCACCGAGAGCCACAGAAGACCGGGACAGGTGGACAGGCCTGAGTTTTAGTGAATCACCGAGAGCCACAGAAGACCGGGACAGGTGGACAGGCCTGAGTTTCAGTGAATCACCGAGAGCTACGGGAGACCGGGACAGGTGGACAGGCCTGAGTTTTAGTGAATCACAGAGAGCCACAGAAGACCGGGACAGGTGGACAGGCCTGAGTTTTAGTCAATCACAGAGAGAAACAGAAGACCGGGACAGGTGGACAGGCCTGAGTTTTAGTGAATCACAGAGAGCCACTGAAGACTGGGACAGGTGGACAGGCCTGAGTTTCAGTGAATCACCGAGAGCCACAGAAGACCGGGACAGGTGGACAGGCCTGAGTTTCAGTGAATCACCGAGAGCTACGGGAGACCGGGACAGGTGGACAGGCCTGAGTTTTAGTGAATCACAGAGAGCCACAGAAGACCGGGACAGGTGGATAGGCCTGAGTTTTAGTGAATCACAGAGAGTCATGGGAGACCGGGACAGGTGGACAGGCCTGAGTTTTAGTGAATCACCGAGAGCCACAGAAGACCGGGACAGGTGGACAGGCCTGAGTTTTAGTGAATCACAGAGAGCCACTGAAGACTGGGACAGGTGGACAGGCCTGAGTTTCAGTGAATCACCGAGAGCCACAGAAGACCGGGACAGGTGGACAGGCCTGAGTTTCAGTGAATCACCGAGAGCTACGGGAGACCGGGACAGGTGGACAGGCCTGAGTTTTAGTGAATCACAGAGAGCCACAGAAGACCGGGACAGGTGGATAGGCCTGAGTTTTAGTGAATCACAGAGAGTCATGGGAGACCGGGACAGGTGGACAGGCCTGAGTTTTAGTGAATCACCGAGAGCCACAGAAGACCGGGACAGGTGGACAGGCCTGAGTTTTAGTGAATCACAGAGAGCCACAGAAGACCGGGACAGGTGGACAGGCCTGAGTTTTAGTGAATCACAGAGAGCCACAGAAGACCGGGACAGGTGGACAGGCCTGAGTTTTAGTGAATCACAGAGAGCTACGGGAGACTGGGACAGGTGGACAGGCCTGAGTTTTAGTGAATCACCGAGAGCCACAGAAGACCGGGACAGGTGGACAGGCCTGAGTTTGAGTGAATCACAGAGAGCCACAGAAGACCGGGACAGGTGGACAGGCCTGAGTTTTAGTGAATCACCGAGAGCCACAGAAGACCGGGACAGGTGGACAGGCCTGAGTTTTAGTGAATCACAGAGAGTCATGGGAGACCGGGACAGGTGGACAGGCCTGAGTTTCAATGAATCACAGAGAGCCACAGAAGACCGGGACAGATGGACAGGCCTGAGTTTCAGTGAATCACCGAGAGCCACAGAAGACCGGGACAGGTGGACAGGCCTGAGTTTTAGTGAATCACAGAGAGCCACAGAAGACCGGGACAGGTGGACAGGCCTGAGTTTTAGTGAATCACAGAGAGCCACAGAAGACCGGGACAGGTGGACAGGCCTGAGTTTTAGTGAATCACAGAGAGCCACAGAAGACCGGGACAGGTGGACAGGCCTGAGTTTTAGTGAATCACAGAGAGCCACAGAAGACCGGGACAGGTGGACAGGCCTGAGTTTTAGTGAATCACAGAGAGCCACAGAAGACCGGGACAGGTGGAGGGAAATAGGTTTCACCAACTTTACCAAAACTTCCCAAATTCTGTGACCTCAACCTTGGTCTTAAGTGAGACAAACATTGCATTTCGTACTAGTCAGTTGATATGAGTAGTCTGAGCTTTACTCATAGCCAGTTGTTTGCCTTACCTTCTCCACTCACCACTCTATTTGATGGCTGACCTACATTCAACTAGCTGGGTTTTCCCCCAAATCTTATTTTCTACTATTGTGCAGTCATCAGTGGTGCCCCAACGACCAGCGCGGTTAGGGGACCGGTGACGGTGACACTATAAATAGAATATACATTACTGGGGAATCCCGTGCCAGTAACTCTAAGCGTGACCGAGCGATGCAGCACCGAGCAAGAGGTTGATGGTTCGCTGACATGGCGGCATATTTCAGGAACACAATGTTTTATCTGCATTTAAAATACCGTAGAAAAAAGACGGGTGTATTTATTTGGACATGGCATTTATAAATATAAACATCAACTTTCCTTCTGCCGATCTCAATGAATTTTCTAAGTGAACACAAAACAAATGATCAAATTCCGCGTCTCCTCTTCACTCATGTGTCACTCAACCTCCATGGCTGCTAGAAAAAAAAATGAAACCACGTGGCTGAAGTTCATCTGATTGGCTCTCATAGTTTCATAACAAAGGAAAGGTCATTTTCTGCGTCAAACCGATGTATAAACACAGTGAGTATCGGTGGCTGAGGCATAAGGAAGTCACGTTGCTCGGAATTATGTTTAAAAAGTGAATAGGTCGTGACCCAGTTCTGATCCGAAAGCATTGTTTGATAATACTTTTTATTATAATCATCGAAATCCACACATTTGTTATTAAAATGATGGGAACGGGTGAAAAGATTGTTTGTATGACAAAATTGTGCACAGACGTCCTCAGTATTGTTAGATATAAGTATTGCTTTGAATCTTTGAATCGGGCAAGCTGAAACCAGTCTGATGGCTGGTGATTATACGGCACTGCTCTATAACGTCTGCCGCCAGCAATAGGCCCATTGCGGATATCGGCCATTTTAGTTGTCAGGATAGACGCTTAACCATGGCGATGGTGGCATTGATTTTGATTCGTTAGCTGATTTGCACTGTGAGCACTTCAGGCGTCGCGAACCAATCGGCGGCGAGCTAAAAAAAAAGTTCACCACAGTAAACAATGACACGTGCGTTCACGCACATGGGAGACGTTCGGTAAATTCTTTCACTTCCTTTCCATTGTTTACACGGATGGTAGGGAATCTGACCAGCTTGGATTCATCCTTTCCACCCCTGACCTGACAGTCAACTGCAATGCAACCAGCAGGCATTTTAACTGCTTAGACAAATCTCGAAGTTACACTCGTCAGCTGATCCACCCGCCATTTTAGGTGTCGGAAATACAAAACAAAAACACTCTGTCACGTCATTCGCAATGGGCCTATTGGTGGTCCTTCAGCCAGCACCCAGCTGGGTGACGGTGTGACTTGTTAGCAGTGTTTTAGTGTGATGCATAATACATGTAATTAGGTGGCCTGCCACCACATGCCAGCCTTGGTCTGGCTTACAAACAGTTAGCATCCAGCTGGCTTCGAGCTGGATTGCGGTGTGTCTTGGTAGTAGTGGTTTAGTAATGATGCATAATAATTAGGTGGCGTGACATCACACTGGTTCCTGTGCCAGCCTCTGTCTCGCTTCCCGCTAAAATCTCTAAGCCCTGCTGTGATTTTTAGTTTAAATGTTTTGTCATAGTTCATAGCCTGAATCAGTAATAATACAGAAGGTTAGTATCTGGTAATTTGGTGATTTACACAGTGTATTCTATTTTGCATTCCTTTATCCCACATCAGAATGAATAAGTATTGCAACAGCAGGACATTTTTTGCGTATTAAAATCTTTTTAAAGGATAGGATGTTTCTTCAAACAGGTGGCTAACGGTAAACCTGTCCAATATCGACTTTTTTTTGTTGTTGATTTACTAGGTAGCTAAGACGAGAGACATTATTTTATTGTCCCCAACCCTTCTTAAATGTTTTACTGGAACATGATATAAATAATCTACGAGTTCTCGGGACCACAATCACTTTATTACAACAAACACGGCCAAAAAGAAAAAAAGACGAACGACAGTAGTACAAGTGGTTGTCAGTGACGCAATAAACGTTTGGTTAGTAGACTAATGGTGACGGCTACAACAATAAAAGTGGACTTAAGTAATGTAATAAACATGTTTTCTTGACAGGTTAACGGGAAACAGAGTTTTATGTGTAACACCTACGGTAATGTTTTATTATTGAATTTACTAAATCGCTTACTGTTGTTTACACAGATTACTATTATTATGATCAATCTTCGGCCTCAGTGCAACTCCAGAGTCTTAGCCTTAACATGTAATTACATAATTAACTCTCTATAATATATCAGGGGTGGCCAAATTTGCTTAATATAAGAGCCATATATCACAAATTTTAGGTAGTAGGTGTTTGAGAGCCGCAAGATATGAATAAAATGTACACACACGTTTTTACTGTTTTATACATATTTTGTTACAAAACATTTACGTAAATATTATGAAATACATGTATGCAACAATATTTACTCATATATGCAGTTTTTTAAACTGTTGATTTGCATTAGTTTCAGTGATCACAAAGTACACATATTTTAAATGTTTTCAAAATCTTGACTAGTGGTTGCTTTAACTAAGCCAATTCAAATACAATAACAAACTACGAGAATATCTAAGAAACACTTGGGAATTTGCATTTCAGTTACAAAAATTGACTGTCAAAAAATTAAACTAAAAGGGTTAAAAAAAAAAAGGAATATTTCTAATGATATTTATTTTGTCAGTAAATACGTGGTCAAAACATGGAGGAACATATTTCCACGAGCCGCGAACTGAAGGTCGGGGAGCCGATGTGGCTAGCGAGCTGTGGTTTGGCCACCCGATTAGATAATTATTATTATAATGTACAATATAACACAAGTTGCCCCATGCGCCAACACTCGATCGCCTCTTTTGAGCTCTCATCCCTCCCGCTATGCAGATATTCTCGTCGTCGAAAGGTTAACAAATCACAAGCAATCTGTTTTATACATGTACTTACTTCCCGGCCCGATTCAACGCATGACGTATCGAATCGAATCCAAAGGCAATTGTGGAAAAGTGCGGGCATATTGAGGTACTTAAAATGTCCTTCACAATTAGTTTCTAAAGCATGCACAAGTGTAGTTTGGATATTAAATTTTGATTTACAGTTATGTGATGGAATAGGCCATGGGATTGCAGTGATAAGCTATTGTAGGTTGTGTGCTGTCCGATCTGTGTTTGGCATTTTCTTGGTTTGAACATAAAACGTTTTAATGAACATTTTTGAATGGTCGCAGGACAAATACAGGACATCGCAGGTAAATGTTATCATGGCTATAACTTCAACAGCTTCTCTACTACAACCGTGCATGGTGAGTGTCAACATCTTTATAGTTGTTGGTTTAATGCAGTTTTGAAACTGTCTGATTTGTATCTTTGAAATTACAGAAATCAAAAGTATGCTACTGTGCTTTGATATTTGTGTGTCAGTGTGTCCGTGTGAGGTGTGTTAGTCAGGTGTGTTAGTGTGTGTGTGTGTGATATGTTAGTCAGGTGTGTGTATGTATGTGTGTGTGAAGTGTGTTAGTCAGGTGTGTGTGTATATATATGTGTCATGTATGTGTGTGTGTAACTGATGTGTGTGTGTTTGTGTGTGTGACTTAAGTGTGTATGTGTTTGAGACTGCGGTGTGTGTGTATCCATAAAATAACTTATGTTCGATTTTGGCAATCTTTTGTCCCCTTCGCTCCCCCCCCCCCTTCCCATTTTATATGCTACGAGCTACAATAAATGAGGAGAATACTAAGTTCTTAATCCATTATGACAATGTACTTTCTCTTTCTCGAGTTGATTTTATTTCCTAGGCATTCTACCTTGTTTCCCCCCTCCCATGCTTTAAAAAAAAAATAAATTATTTAACCGTTATTAAAAACTCATTGTTATAATTCAAAAGGCTGCTCCCGCCCTCCAAAACTCCCCCTCCCTCTCTCATATACGCTCTCTATACCATACCCCCACAACACCCAACATCTCCGATCCAGCTTCAGGTGAACACATGAAAAAAGATTCAGTGTACATTGGCCATACATAGACAGGGGCAATGGCTGAATGCTGGAGCAACCGAGACATTCCCACACTGCACGGATAAGTTTGACCATCTGCTGCTGCATAACTCGTAACTCACGATTGAAGGTGTGAACAGCCTGACAGGTGTGCGGACTTTACAGAACCAGCTGTCACAAAGCCATTTTACAATGCATTTTAATGTTCAGGGAATTGATCTGTGTACAGACGATCAGACCTTAAGAATCTATGAATAAAGGTTCTTAAATTCTCATAACTGGAAGTTGAGGAAATAAAGTATGAATTTCAAACTAATTTGTTTACTCAGGAAGATTTCACTTCAGTACGTACACCAAAGTCTACCCCGCCCTTGCATATGACATTTCTACAGGATGTTATTACATTAATTGCAATGTTTCCAATGACTGACAACCTGCTAGTTGGGAGCTGAATCTCAAGTTTTGATAAAATGCTTACAAGAAAAAAAAAGATTGAGATCTTTTGTTTCTCGGGGGCCTCAGCATAATGCTGTTGGCCCCCTGTTCTTGATTATGTTTTTCTCTTGTGTAGTACTTCTCGTTTGCTCCATTGTCGTTGTCCGTAGTCTCTTCTGGTTGTGGTTTTTATTTATTTTCTGGTGAGTGCCAAGGTAAGGGCAAGACAAGTGACAGTTAAAGGGAGATAAGTGGACAGCAGTTCGGGGACACTGTCCCTTTCAGGAGTTTGATCCCTTTATTGCCAATGAAACGTCACTAATATTGACTGTTTTCCTCTAGAGCCCCAGTTAAAACAAGTAATAAGATATGAAGACCTAGCAGGGCTCTAGGGTTTTTGAATTTTGATCTTTAGTTCTTGGTGCCACCAGGGAGCCTGGCGGCACCAAGACTAGTCCCGCAGCAGAGCATAATTTCAGGGATCTTTATAAAAACTCTGCGTTGGGTGGTCCCGGGTGCAATAGGCATCCGAGGCCATTGTTTCTGCCTGTATGGCTGGGCCGGCAGAAAAAGTCTGTCGGCCCTGGCAGATAAAAGAAGCTATTTTTAAAATAAATTTATTTAACAAAATACGCTGTTTGTATATTAATATATTATTTATTTAAGATTTTTATTCTAAAATATTCTATTTAATGATTTATTTTATGGCTGGCGAGCCTCCTGTCAGTCCGTGTGCGGTCGTACCGGCGTCACCCGGCCTCCGGCCCCCACAGAAAAAAAAAGAGTATTGATTACAGTAATAAATTATTTTGTTTTTCATAAATCATCGGCCATAACATTTTACAGAAGTGAGGTAAAGGAATAATTAGAAAGAGTAATTTTTGTCCGAAAAAGATACTTTTGAAAGTTTTGAACTAACAGGGTTTTGACTTCATGCCTGGAACTATGCAAACGGTAGACAAGTTAACATTCTCTGATAATGTTACCAAAATAATGTTTGTACTTAATGTGGGAGAGGGGGAGAGAGAGAAAGTTAACATGTGTTTACTTGATTACAAATCAGACATTCTTTGGACTATGGGGCAGATCAGTGCCTGTAAAGAAATCCAGTAACTTACCAGAACTTGTGAATCTGGTCTTCAAAAGTGTAGCATCTGCAAGCTACCCCTTGCCCTCCCCCGCTTTTCTTGTTATACTGGTGACTGAGCATGTGTTCACTTCTTTCTTTCTTTAATTGTTGACGTTCGCCAGAGTGTACTCCGTGACCTTACCCTCCCTTCCTAGTGAGTAGTTGTTGGGCGATCGTAAATATTAGTATGTTCCCGAACATTCGATAACGTTGTGGATATAGAAGTTTACGCCAGATTTGGCCTTGAGTGATGTAATCTGGTGACGTATTGATACGTGATTGGTTAGTTTGTGTGTACGGGCGAAGGCAGAGGTGACGTTTATTTCCGGAACTTTCTGTAGAAATGTCTATATATATATGGACCCATGTGAGTGGTTGGATGGTGAGTAAGTGAGTTTTCCTTTCCGTGTGGCGTAAGATATTTAGTTGTTCGCCGGTGCCTTCCTAGTATTTTATTGTTAAGATACAATTATTAAACTTTAATATTATTTAATCGATCGTCGGATCTCGTGTTTTTTATTTTACAGCTGCAATAGTTTCGTTTTCTAAAGGGTTGTAGTTAGATCAACTAAATCCCCCCTACTATAACGTGCTAGAACAACCTCAGCTGTTACAAAAAGAAAAAAAAACAAATCTAACACATACAAGAGCCGAATGCAATAAATTAAATGTAAATGGAGAGCATGAGGTTATCAAAACCAAGTTATAGACTCGATTCTCTCTCGACAAGCTGTGTATTGGTGACGTAACCTGGAGGTGCAGGATCCTTGGAATGAGGTCAGGAAAGAGGGAGACAAGCACAAAAGAGGGTATCGAGGGAAGTCAAAAGAGCCAACTGCGACAGCGTATCTCCAACTACTGTAACACATGTATGTTTAGAGCGCTATAACCATTCCTGGCTCTGTCACCACTATGTTCCTTATAATTTAGATTCCAGTCCAGAATAACCCCCAAAAAGTTTGTTATGTTGTAGTGGAATGTGGATACCTTAAATTTTGATGCTCTGTCTCTGTCTCGAGCTACGTAATACTGGGTTCTACCTGCGCTTATTGCATCAACTTTCAAAATCAAATAGCTTTTCTAAGCTATACAGTTTGATATTGTTTGTTTCATGTTCCGAACGTTTGGTACAGAGCGATGGTTTCGTTTACCGTCGGCTTATTGCAAGAAAGATTTGTTTCAAAATGAGGTCTTATATTATGTTATTTTGAATATGACTGATTGCCGTAAAGTATGTTGAACAGAACTGGTGAGAGAATCATTCCACGATGGGTCCAATGGAACTGCATGCGTTTCCGGAAATCTATGGCCTGGTCTTACCTGGAAGTGTTAGTGATGAAGTTGAGAATGTAAATGTATACCTCTTCCTTGATAATCATGATACCGACATCAAATAGGTTTAAATTTTGTAAAATGCGCTAGCGTGTCAAATGCTGAATTAATTGGACGAACTACGCTTCGTGCACTGTGTCGCTTGTTTCCCACTCTGACTTAGTCTAATATTCCAGATATGCTCCTTGTCTAATGTATGTCTCTTTCTTCCCAGTAAAACCTGCCCGTTTCCCCAGAATGATTCCCTTCTTTGCCAGAAATAGCTGTAATCGGTCTTTTACTAGAGTAGACACAATTTACGTATTAAATGAGACTGACGGATCCCGCCATTTTGTTTTGTCCCAATGGTCCTAGGGCAAGCGTGCTCTGATTGGCTAAAAGGGAAACAACTCTTACCATGGAAAAGTCTGGTATAATTTTCTCTTGAGATGTGGAAGGAGAGTGTTTCATGGCCAACAGAACACACGATGAGCCCAATGTATGAAACCTAAACACGCGACTGGTGAAAGTCCAACACTGGGTTTTCCATAATCCCTGACTGTGAAGCCCATTTTAAGCCCTCCGAATGCCAAAACGAAAGGTAAAAAAAAAAAATGTTGGAACCCACTTTCTTGTGACCCAATTTTAATGGTTGTTAACATACAAAACCCACTTTAAGTGTTGTCTCCGTCTCTGTCTGTCTCTCTCCCTCACACACACCATATGCACGCACGCATGCACACCCCCTCTCTCACACACTTACACACACAGGCACACACGAGTCTATAACCATTCTTTACGTCACAGCCAAAGAGGGTCAAATCCTCAACGACTTTGCCCATAGGAATGCAGATTGTACGAAACTGGTACAATCAGCTGTATCGTTTTGACACTAGCTGGTAAAACTGTCAAGCCATATTATCACGTACTGGTTTAACTGGTGGCAAATGAAAGGGGGAAAACACCTTTTCTGTCAGGCATAGATGACTCAAAATACCCCAAAACGTGTCTTCTGGAACGAGCCGTCGAGACGTGTCACATCTTTTTCTTTGTTATTTTGCCGTTTACTTTCCATGAGTGTGCAAACATACTTTTTTAGAGGTCAATATAATAGATAATAACATTCATTTTTATTTATTATTGGTAATTGTAATTCACTCTAAAAGTCCAGCACTATATTCATGGTACCAAAACATTAAGAAAACAAACTCTTTTTTTTTTTTTTCAATGCTTTTATTCTACTGTTATAATTATTTTATCAGAGAACAACCTCACCTTCGTTACAGGAAGATATACATTACTTGTGCTGACTAGACTTCATCACAGCTCGAAACAATCATAACACGTAGACTTATTCATGCTTTGTATGCAAGAATGATTATGCTACAGCGGTGAAATTTGAGAATGGGTTGGTTTCAAAATCGCCATAAATCCACACGCATTAAACTCAATTTAGAGAAAGAAAAAATAGATAAAACACAAAAGTATTCAATCCATAAATCCATTATTAAAAAGCGCAGGTCGGTTCCCCAGAAACTTCTTCTGTACCCATGTATGCTTTTCAAGCATTGGAGCCACTTCGCCGCCCCACCGCCACCCCACCCCCTCTCTTTTGAGCGTTCGTCCTCATGGATGGCTGCATTCGGGATAGTAATAGTTTTGTGCAAAAGTGAGGGCTAAAATAAAAGTTAAAGCCAATATGACAGAGGATTCGATCTTTGTTAGTCCTTGTGAATTTTCTGTTGAGGTTCTCCATATCTCCGGATCGGCAAACTATAAACACTGTTACTAGTTACTGCAAAAGAAGGAAAGAATTTATCCAGTAAAGGCATGTTTGCACTGGCAGGTTTAGGACAGATAAAAAAGAAACTGCGCCCCGACTTAATTTGTCCCATATCGATACCATTATCACTCCTTAAGATTCAAGGGCTTTGGTTCTCGCCTGCCTGATATGGTACGCCAGCGATCCGGTATCGCACAGACAGCTCTCACTTTCAAACATTTTTGTGATATGTTCATCGATTGTTCACACGAGCGTCATTTTACACGGACATCATTGTTGCCTGGCGCAGAATCTTTCCAAATCGGAATGAAATATTAAGTCAGCTTGAATATACCACTCGTAACGATTTATTAAGAGGCAATGGAGATTCAGAACTGATCAAAGTAAAGTACGCAAATACTTCACTTCATGTGCACGAGTTATTGATTTTCACGAAGGTGTAGATAATCATGCACGAGGGATATTCGCAAGAGCTGAGGCATCGATTGTTAATCAATTATCTTTTCAGAGAATGAAGTAAGTACGCATTCATGATAAAAGTCTTTTCTTTTTACAATTAAAAAAAGAATCATCCTGATTGGGCTCACCGATACCATGTCAATAATCAGTGGAACTTGGTTACAACGAAATGTAAGTTTTCACAAAAATTAAATACCAACTGACGACAGATCTCGGTCTCCATATCGATAATGATTTTTTTTTTTTTTAGCTCACAGTAGCCATGTTTCAGTTGAATCAGGAGGCGAACTCAGAATCAGATGCAAAATTAGAAACCGTGGTGTATGTTTGTTTCCGGGGTTTCCAGTGCTGTATTATTCAATGAATATAAACAAAATAATAGCTACATGATGGCGATACAGGGATTGTAGGTGATCCCGGTGTAGACGAAGAGCCGAAGGTGCCCGGAAGAAATTTATAGTGCGTTGGAAAACATACGGTTGGCCAATTTCTTTAATATATCCGGCTTGCCTTGATGAATCCAGGCCAAATTTGGCACAGCGTCTTGTTTCGATTTGTCTTAACTGGAACTTATTTTTTTGGCGTTCATAGAGGTTGAAATAATATTTTTTCTCTATAAAATTCTATAAAAACTTGCCCGACACCAAATGGTAAATCCAGAGGTTGTTTAAAATACCAGCGAAACTGTATGGCTGACATGCAGTTTTCGTAACTGCTACGGTGCCTGCTTCGGATAAACGTATTGCACAGTTTAAAGAAAGGTGTTATACTGAATAAGAGTGAACCAAAAAATTGTTTATTGTTACCTTTGCTGCAGTGATATAGCATTATGTCTCTAGGCTGGTAGCTAGCTTGCTACACAGAACTCCCTGTGTGGATAGATATTGTACTTAATACAAATCAAACATGGCGGGACACTTCATATTTGATTTCGTCCAGAAAGTGCTTCTGATTTTCATATTCTGTGGAGCAAAACCTTGGTGTCAAGACCAGATTTAAGTCATAAGAGTAAATTTTTGCGAGAGCAGTAAGTAATTTTTAGAAACGTAATTATTGTACGAGCCAGCATAACTTGGCCTTGAGCTGGTCTCGTAAACAATGTGTTTTGAACAGTTTTTTCCCTGATAGATAGACAGAAGGTGGGGAAGGATAGAGGGACAGCGTAGGTGTGCATGACTGAGCACTTGTTGTATCTCGTGTTTTGAACTAGGGTTAGTAAAGAGGGAAGGGGTGAGTAGGAATTAAATGTTATTGAGACGTCTGTTGACGTACAGAAAAACCGTGATCCAGAGTAAAAGCTCGGGGTTTTGAACATGTTAAGAATTTATTGCTATAAAATTTATATTATATTGTATTGAAGTAATTCGACCTTTGATGTCGACCCAAGGTCGTTGCGTAGGGCTGTTACTTAAAATAACTCAGTTCGGCAGCTGAGCTAGAAGTGGTTGCACCAATCACAATCCAGGAATTAGACGGTAAGCTGCAGATGCAGTCCAGTATTTAAGGCCATACAGAACTTAGTTCTGGGCCACATGTAGAAAATCCATTTACGAGGTGGACGGCGATAGTCCTCAGCCAGATGAGGGACATGGAGACGCAGTTGAGCAGTCCATTGTGAGGGGCCTGATTTAAAGCTCCAGAGCCTAAGCTACTTGGTTTGATATAAACCCACAGCGTTTACATCCAGCGCTCTCACTCCCAGTGAGGGCCGCATGGTGAGAGTCTATACTAATTTGTAATGATGAAAGTGAACCGTTCTACTTACTTTTGAAGACAGTTTCAGAGCTACCGCCAGACAACGCATGGTTGTACAAGCATTCTCCATGGCGTGTCTAGAGGAAATGTCCACATCATAACATGTCTCATTGAATTAATAGAATTTAAACTGTTAAATCTGTCGCCACGTGCGCGGATTCTATTTGCCATATAACTCATATGACCTGCAAGTAGTTAGATTGAATTCGTTAGTCTTTATAAAAGCTGTAGTTCCATTAGTTAGATTCAGTTGCCTTTGAATTGATATATATATTTATAATTATATTTGTTACATTAATTCCTGTAATTAAACTGCTCTACAGTTCTGCTAAAATTGAAAGCAATTGATTTATTTAGTTTCTAGAGTGCAAGTATTTATTTTTGTGTGTTCGTCGATTGTGGGAGCGGACCTCGAAAGAGTGTCAGACGAAATCTCCCCATCTAACCCACATCGCGACACTGGAGGGGACATTGTTTAGTTTATAGGTTATTTAGATTGGAGTATAATATCGGTTTTCTCTTTGATTAACTTTTGTTTTTTTTCAGTTTCAGTGCTCACGTGGTCTTCACGTTGAGCTACTTTAATTACTTCATTGTATTTAGTTTTGTATACTGCTTTCTTTCATTATTTGTTCCACATATTTCCGGCTCTCCCATTGACCCGAGGATCGAGGCCAAGGAGACTTCAACATAACTAAACGAAGAAAGACAAACGTACTGACTGTGGTGTACGCAAGGGCTAAAGGAATCTCCACCAGTTCCTTGAGTTAAGTGATTCCATCCTTAATATCGTCTGCGTTAAGGAGTTGAGTGTTCCTCCTTCTGTTTTACAGGCTCATTTTACTTTTTCTCTGTGTTTAGGAACCCACGGGCGGTGGCGAGGGCGTTCTTACGTGTGCGTGTCCTCTGTGCCAAAGTGGTGGCTTGGTCGCCGATTTTGCCGTTTCGACGACAACGTCTGCGGTCTCGCAACAACCAGTGGTGATTAAAACAGTGAGGATTCGCATTCGTGAGAATAGACTTTGATAGGGATCTGTACATTTTGTTTAGATTGTAGCGTTTCTATCTTCCTCGTTGTTTTAGGAAGACGTCTCTCTTGTCCTCTTCTTAATCCTATCTGTAAATATGTTCAGACTGTAGAGTTTATTATTGTCCGTCTTTTCTTGTTAGTCTAGCGTCGAGTTTCGTGTTTTTTTTTTATTACACCTTACGTACATTGTAATTATACATTCCTTTTCTTAAATATATTGCCTGTGTGAATCATGCGTCAATGTTGACGCATTGATTATATTCTCTGGTTGTTGTGACGAGTAAGGCTCATAGGCCGGAAGTTAAATATATTGTTGGGAATAGAGATTCCCCATTCAAGCGCAGTTGTGCACCTGCCTTGAATCTTCAGTAACTAAGTACTGAAATAGTAGTTCTTAAAAAGAACTTCAGGTAATAGAATTTACCTCGGAATTTAAAATATACGATAGCTATATAAAGATAGCTGTAATTTTAATCAACGAAATAAAATTGTCGTTGATTTATACGTCATAAACATTAGTTACGCAGTGATAACAGTAAGGACACTGCAAGTTGTATAACGAAGGAACAGTGTTGGTAATTCGTCGTTCTTAGTAGCGGCCACCCGAGGTCAATTGGCCTCAGGGATAATTGATAACTTCAGGTTAATAATTAAGATTGTTATTTTAATCGGATAATCGTAAAGAATACAGTGCTAACATAGTTCACTGTACGCAGGTTATCGCGTGAAGGATCCGGATACCTGACCTTTATCAATACTAGATCTCATATAGAGACTTATTCGGAGTCTTAACCATAATGACTGATTACTCTGCCTATATTAACGCGGCGAAGCTGTTGGGCGTCCCCGATGATCAGCTACCCGCTTGGTGCGAAAGGAAACAAAAGGAAGACCAAGAGCTGGCTCGAGAGGAGCGCGCCGCAGAACGAGCCGAGAAGGCCGAGGAACGCGAACGAGAAAGAGAAAAAGAACGACACGAAAGAGAAAAAGAAGAACGAGAAAGAGAAAAAGAAGAACGAGAAAGAGAAAAAGAAGAACGAAAAAGAGCTGAGAACGCGGCTCAAAGAGAGCATGAAATTTTTCTAAAGAAACTAGAATTGCAGGCCATCCAGCCCACCGCGGCTCCGCTAGCATCCGCGAATAATGTTAAAACTAAGCCGAAGCTACCGACCTACAATGATAAGATCGACCACATCGATTCTTACATCCATCGCTTTGAGCTCCACGCTGTAGCCGCCGGTTGGGACCGCACGGAATGGACTTCGTGCCTTGCAAATTTATTGACTGGTCGTGCGCTTGAGGTATTTCATGGCCTCAATATTGAAGATTCTAAAAACTATGATGTCCTTAAAAAGGCTCTTCTCAAAAGATTTCAACATACAGAGGACGGGTTTCACCAACGATTCCGGACGTGTAAACCGGACCCATCCGAAAACTTCTCTACGTACGTTGATCGATTAAAGCACTACCTCGACCGCTGGATTCAGTTAGCCGGCATCGCTGACGGTAGCTTTCAAGGGCTGTACGAGCTAATATTAAAGGACCAAATTTATAACGCGTGTCACCCTGATCTGGTGTCCCACCTTAAAGAGTGGGCACCGAAAACATTAATAGAAACCACGTCGTTGGCGGAGCAGTACGCTTCTGCCCATCCCAATCGTTCGCTGGCGAAACCAAAAACAAGCGAACCCTTTTATGCCGGAGTCAGTGGTGCTCCACCTGCGGGAAGTAGAAATTCCCGTCCTACTAATCGCCAGACACCGTCTCCGAGGGCATACTCCCAACCGCCACCGAATCGATCGCGCGGTTTTCCGCGACGTGCTGGACCACCCACTGGACCACAAGCGCAAAATTTTTCTGGTCCACCGCGTCGGGATAATTACAAGGGCTTCCAGTATCAAGGCCCACCATGCCCACCTCCTTGGGCATATTTTACTACTCCATATAACGCGCCTCCAATGCCACCCCAACGTAACGTGAATATTATCAGGTGCTATCGGTGCAATAGACCTGGGCATATATCAAAGGATTGTAAAGTAAAATTCGAGGCTGCGAATGCTTGCACTGTCGTAGTTCCGGCTGCACAGAATGTCAGCCCCGTCGAACTCACGTCGCCCATGACGGGCGCCGTCCCGGTGATGTCGGCCCTTCATCAGCACGGGTCATTGACATTATATAAAGGTCATGTAAATGCCATACCCGCGTCCGTGTTACGGGATACAGGATGCACCACCATAGGTGTCCGGGAGTCTTTGGTTCGACCGACCCAACTTATTGAACAAGAGGCAACATGTATTACTTTTGGGGGCTCCGTCGAGCGTTTCCGACTCGCGGAGGTCTACGTCGCCACGCCATTTATTACCGGTGTCGTAACGGCGTGTGTTTTACCGAATCCGGTTGCCGATTTAATAATTGGTAACTTACCACAGGTGAACGATACACCTGACGGCGACTTGAACATCTGGACAGAAGAAGTTGCGTGTGTAATCACCCGACAACAGTCAAAGCGTCCACCGGATAGTAATTTAGCGACCCCCGTTTTTGATTTCAATGTCACGCCTTCCATTTTTTACAGAGAACAACAAAACGACTCTTCACTTCAACCGCTGTTTGCGAGGGTTCAACCTCAGAATGGAAATGCCTCTCCATTCCTTATTAAGAATAAATTACTTTATAGAAATTTCAGAAATAAACGCGACGCCGTCGAACAGCTGGTAGTTCCTAAGTCGTTCCGTCGTGATATTTTGCGTCTCGCGCACGACACTTCCTTTTCAGGCCACCAAGGTTCAGCCAGAACCAAGTCACGAATATTGGCACATTTTTTTTGGCCTGGAGTATACGCGGACGTCAACCGTTTTGTGGCGCGCTGCGATGTGTGTCAAAAACGTACACCCAAAGGTAAGGCATCGCGCGCGCCCCTACAGGAAATGCCTCCAGTCTCAATCCCATTTCAGCGGGTCGCGATTGACTTGGTGGGCCCTCTTACTAAATCAGATAGGGGCCACCGTTTTATTCTTTCGGTCATCGACTACGCGACGCGCTGGCCTGAGGCTATTCCCTTGAAAGACATTACGGCTGACCATATCGCTGAAGCGCTTATGACTATTTTCTCGCGAGTCGGATTTCCCGACGAGATTCTTTCCGACAGAGGTCCACAATTCACCTCTGAACTATACAAAAAGGTGCTGGAGTTAGCGGGCATTAGGCAGAAATTAACGTCCCCCTATCATCCGCAATCAAACGGTTGTTGCGAGCGGTGGAACGCGAGCATGAAGGCAATGTTAGCCCGCGTATCTGCCGATAGACCAGGAGACTGGGACCGTCAGCTCCCCGCTATTCTTTTCGCCTATAGGGAACTCCCGCACGCGTCCACGGGTTTCTCCCCATTTGAACTATTATACGGACGTAAACCACGTGGCCCGATGGCCATTCTTAGTCAATTGTTCACCGGTTCGGAAACCGATGATTATGATACGCGCTCCGCGTATCAATATGTTGTCGATCTCCGACAACGAATTATTAATGCATGCAAAACCGCTCTGCAATTTGCATGCGCTAGAGCGAGTTCTTCAAAATTTTATCGCGATCAGGGCGCCCACATGCGCGCCTTGTCAGTCGGAGATCTGACACTTGTACTTTTGCCTCAAACGCAAAATAAACTCCTTCTAACGTGGAAGGGACCATATAGAGTCCAAAAGAGACTCTCCAGAGTCAATTACTTGATAGACATCCGCGGGCAGCAAAAAGTATTCCATATTAATATGCTCAAAAAGTACCTGCCTAGCGATGATCGTCGTCGAGGCGACTCCGTTCATGTCATCGCAAGGGCCAACGCGGCTTTAGTTACTGTCGACGACGAGGACCCGTTAAGTATCGACAGATCCTTGCCCATATTACAAGCCTCCGAGAGCATCAGTGATATTAATATCAGTGATGAGCTTACGCCGTCTCAAAAACAGGACCTTACGGACCTGCTCCAAGAATTTGCGACAGTGTTCACTGACCTGCCCGGTTCTACGTCTTTAGTCCAACATGTAATACGACTTCAGACAGACGTACCAGTGTTTGTTAAACCGTACCCGTACCCGCTGCACGCTCACGAAACAATAATCACCGAGGTACGTGCAATGTTACAATTAGGCGTAATAGAGCGGTCTACAAGCCCTTATTGCTCGCCCATTGTGTTAGTCAAGAAGAAAGACGATACCGTGCGCTTCTGCATTGACTATAGAAAGCTCAATGCTATTACCATCTATGATGCGGAACCCATTCCCAATCAGGAGGACCTTTTCGCGCGGTTATCTAACGCCACTATCTTCTCTAAAATAGACTTATCCAAAGGATATTGGCAGATTCCTCTCGAAGAGGATAGTAAACAGTATACAGCCTTTCAAACCCCTTTGGGTTTAATGCAATGGAAATATATGCCTTTTGGACTGGTTACTGCACCAGCAACTTTCGCGCGCATGATGAACATCTTATTAAATGAACTGCGCTGCGTGTTATCCTACTTCGATGATATATGTATTTTTCAGACCGATTGGGCTGGCCACTTGATGGCCCTTCGTGAAGTCTTTGCCACTCTTCGCCGAGCTGGCCTTACCGCGAGGCCCAGTAAGGTCTTCTTGGGCTATTCCCACATAAACTTCTTGGGTCATACCATAACCCGCGGGGTTCAGACTCCAGACAATCGCAAAATATCCACTATTTTGAAACTTCAACCCCCTAAAACTAAAAAACAAGTCCGTAGCTTGTTGGGACTTTTGAATTACTACAGGAAGTTCATACCAAACTTTTCTTCCCTTTCAGCCCCGTTATCTGATCTAACGAGGAAGAATTTTCCAAATAAAGTCGTCTGGACGCCTCAGTGCGCTGATGCCCTTCAGACTATTCAGAATTTATTTTCTACTTTCCCCCTGCTTGTTTCACCAGATATTCGCCAGACCTTCGTCGTCCGTACAGATGCGTCGGATAAAGGTATCGGCGCCGTGTTGCTCCAAGAGCATGAAGGTTCCTTACGTCCGTGCTTTTACGCAAGCCGGAAGCTACTTGATAGAGAGACTCGATATGCGATTATCGAACGTGAGTGTCTCGCGATTGTTTACGCGGTCGATGCATTTTCTCGATACTTATTAATGTCCGAATTTATAATTGAAACGGATCATCGTCCATTACTATTCCTCAAGTCGAACAGAGCGAGAAATGCGCGACTTACCCGATGGAGCCTTGCGCTCCAGGAATACAAATTTACCATTAGAGCTATACCTGGGAATAATGTACAAGCCGATGTGTTGTCCCGGTTAATTTAGTATCATTATATAGTCTGTAAACATTGAGGTTGAGCATTTTTCACCTTATTCGGAGACCGTGGATGGTTTCACATTATTTGTCCTACAAGTTATGGGCATACTTTCTCAAAATTTATGTGATTCCTTTATCCACTAGCGTCCATTCTGACCAAGACCTGAGTTCCAGACAACCTTGACGCCTTTGTCTGCGGGTCAATGAGATGAGGAAATGGCAAACCAAGGGACCAGACCTACTGCTGCCAGGATACCATTACGTTAGATTAACCATTGTTTGTACATGTTATATATGTCATAATTACGCTCAGTGAAGCTATGAGCTAGATGCTCAATATTTTAAGTCTTTACAGTATGTCTTTGTGAAATAGGTTATCACTTTAATTGTAACAATATTGTTACATTACATATATTACACTATACACAATTACCACATATATTATAGAACGTCGCATATGTCCTTCAGAATGCACGTTCTCAACAATTTTTTTCATGACTTTCAGTTAACGCTATAGTTTTTCCATATGGCTTCCAAATGTATTCTGACTTAATGACTTTAGTACACATTGTGTCGTTCAAACCCTAAGTTTTCACTGGGGTGGGGGATGTGTCAAGACCAGATTTAAGTCATAAGAGTAAATTTTTGCGAGAGCAGTAAGTAATTTTTAGAAACGTAATTATTGTACGAGCCAGCATAACTTGGCCTTGAGCTGGTCTCGTAAACAATGTGTTTTGAACAGTTTTTTCCCTGATAGATAGACAGAAGGTGGGGAAGGATAGAGGGACAGCGTAGGTGTGCATGACTGAGCACTTGTTGTATCTCGTGTTTTGAACTAGGGTTAGTAAAGAGGGAAGGGGTGAGTAGGAATTAAATGTTATTGAGACGTCTGTTGACGTACAGAAAAACCGTGATCCAGAGTAAAAGCTCGGGGTTTTGAACATGTTAAGAATTTATTGCTATAAAATTTATATTATATTGTATTGAAGTAATTCGACCTTTGATGTCGACCCAAGGTCGTTGCGTAGGGCTGTTACTTAAAATAACTCAGTTCGGCAGCTGAGCTAGAAGTGGTTGCA
This sequence comes from Onchidella celtica, assembly GCA_963931925.1. NCBI lineage: Eukaryota > Metazoa > Mollusca > Gastropoda > Systellommatophora > Onchidiidae > Onchidella > Onchidella celtica. The sequence goes on along the minus strand of OZ007570.1, from coordinate 34,889,025 downwards.
CCAATCACAATCCAGGAATTAGACGGTAAGCTGCAGATGCAGTCCAGTATTTAAGGCCATACAGAACTTAGTTCTGGGCCACATGTAGAAAATCCATTTACGAGGTGGACGGCGATAGTCCTCAGCCAGATGAGGGACATGGAGACGCAGTTGAGCAGTCCATTGTGAGGGGCCTGATTTAAAGCTCCAGAGCCTAAGCTACTTGGTTTGATATAAACCCACAGCGTTTACATCCAGCGCTCTCACTCCCAGTGAGGGCCGCATGGTGAGAGTCTATACTAATTTGTAATGATGAAAGTGAACCGTTCTACTTACTTTTGAAGACAGTTTCAGAGCTACCGCCAGACAACGCATGGTTGTACAAGCATTCTCCATGGCGTGTCTAGAGGAAATGTCCACATCATAACATGTCTCATTGAATTAATAGAATTTAAACTGTTAAATCTGTCGCCACGTGCGCGGATTCTATTTGCCATATAACTCATATGACCTGCAAGTAGTTAGATTGAATTCGTTAGTCTTTATAAAAGCTGTAGTTCCATTAGTTAGATTCAGTTGCCTTTGAATTGATATATATATTTATAATTATATTTGTTACATTAATTCCTGTAATTAAACTGCTCTACAGTTCTGCTAAAATTGAAAGCAATTGATTTATTTAGTTTCTAGAGTGCAAGTATTTATTTTTGTGTGTTCGTCGATTGTGGGAGCGGACCTCGAAAGAGTGTCAGACGAAATATCCCCATGTAACCCACATCGCGACACTTGGAAATCACTGTCGTCAGGGTTTTTTTGTTTTTGTTTGTGAGAACCCTTCACTATTCCCACAAAGTCCAAGACAAACTGTTTCTCCTAAGGTACTGGTATTTACATCTTGCTACAACAAGATCTGGGCAAGTCTTCAGTGCCGAATAAAAAGTTCTTCTCTTGACGCTGATACTATACTGTGCGTCAAGATTATTTCTCTGTAAATTTAAAGTAAGATAAGTGTAACAGTTGAAGCAAATTTCAGCACGTTATGATGGGGCGAGTCAGATGAACTGATCGTCTGCCCCTTAAAAACGAAACTGTCTCGAACTGTTGTAAAAATAAATAACAGGATCCGATGAACAATTAATACTAACGTTTAATAACTGTAAACAAGAGCTGATATCCACAGGTTACTTACACCTAGCTAGCCGGGAAGACACACTTCTAACTATGACTGGATTTGCACATCTACGATTTACACCCACGACTTTCACCCTACGATTTGCACCACTCCTGCTCGCCTGGCCCTCCTTGTATATATTCTGTCCAGGAACGTTCAGGAAGCGGCTTAACCGCCCCATAAGCACGAGACAGACCTAGATCGTTCGGGACACATACCAGCCACCCAATCGTACACAGACACGTCACAGAATTACATCACTCAAGGTCGACCTAGCGTAATCTCGGATACCACAGTACCTTCTTAGACCTTCTAGATTTTCTACAGTGAAACAAGCAAGCCACATCAAAGAGAAATACCGGCCTTGCTGGCGAGAGGGGGGAGGAAGGTCGCCGAGTGAAACTCGCCAAGCGGAGGGGGGGGGGTGAGAAAATATCGATCGTCCTACTAGTGGGACGCTACACAACTCCCCAATTTAAGTTGAACATTCTTCAACTATCTACATCATAAAGCGTCTACACTATCATAGAATACTTATCATCTCCAATCTTACAATAGCCATTGCTAATAATGTACTAGGTGTCTTCCCAATATCCTAAGTACAATACAATAACCATATTATCTCTATAACACTAATACAATCTCATTACAATATCATTACAGTACCATTACAAAACCATGGTCAACAGTAGACCTACTATTATAACCAATACACTACCACCACTGTGGTGAAACGATGGTCAATGATACTATTAAAAATCATACAATGGCGAAACGATGGCCATCGAGCACAAAATGCTTCGTGCACGAACCATAGCACATAACGTTGTACACAACGGTGGCTGTCTTAAATACCAAATGCATAGATGCATAAACTCATAGATACAATGGCAAAAATACCAACACATATCGACCACTGATCAGGGTCTAACTTCATCATATCAGATCAAACGAAGCAATACCAATACCGCCTAAGCTTAGGCCACTCGTAAATTACATCAATGCAACATACAAAATCACTGCTTGCTCGCAGTTCTCATTTGGGTTACAGTCTTCAAAAATTACATTGTCCCATTGGTGACAAATAATGAAAACATCAAAATATGACTAATACATAGTGGCTCTCTGCCGGCCAATAATTCAATACTCATTCAGATAAAAAATATATGCCATTACATTACAATACAGTCATCCCAGAAACTTATCTAATAGGCAAAAATCTGGGTTATAATACATCTCACTGAACTTGTACTATTCAAAACACTCTACTTAGGAAGTCGGCGCCGACATTTTCCTTGCCCTTGACATACCTAATCCTGAATCGATATGACTGTAAAAATAGACTCCATCGTAATAGCTTTGGGCTGTCAAATCTGGCAGAATTCAAATACTCTAATGACCTATGGTCAGTCTGGAGCACAAACTCCTTACCATACAAATACAAAGTAAACTTCTTTACCGCCCAAACGATGGCTAGGCATTCTCGCTCTGAGACTGAATATTTCGTCTCACGAGGCAATAGCTTACGACTGGCATATGCCACAGGATATAACTTTCCCTCATATTCCTGCATAAGAGCAGCACCCAACCCGCGGTCTGATGCATCAGTTGCTAAGACAAATTCTTTTGAAAAATCTGGCAAACATAACACGGGTTTGGAAACAATGGCATTCTTCAGAGAAGTGTACGCTTTCTCCTGCACTTCCTCCCACTGAACTACATTGGGCTGACCCTTTCTAAGCAAATCAGACAGTGGTTCTGCAATCGCTGCAAAGTTAGGTACAAATTCTTGGTAATATCCCACCAGGCCTAAAAATGCTTTCACTTCCTTCTTAGTGGTGGGCCTGGGTGCATCTCGCACCTTACTCACATTTTCTTCTAACAGACCAATCATACCCTTTCCCACTGAGTGCCCAACAAAGTCCACTTCAGACGTTCCAATCAGGCACTTGGATGGTCTTGCAGTTAATCCAGCTTGGTCCATCCTCTGCAGCAATTCCTTGAGAGCCTTCACATGCTCGTCGAATGTCTCTGTATGGATCAGCAGGTCGTCCACATACGCTGTCACATTGTTCAGTTCCTGGATCAATGGCTTCACGATCCTGTTCAGTGTAGCTCCTGAGTTCATCATCCCGAAGGGCATCCGGGTGAATTCATAGTGTTCGCCCATGGTGACGAACGCTGTCTTGGGAATGTCTTGTTCCCGGACTCGCACTTGCCAGTATCCCTTGCTCAAGTCGATCCGAGAGAATATTCTTCCTCTCGACAGACTCTGGAACACTTCCGATGGGGCTGCTGTCGGATGAGGGTCGAACACAGTGATCTTGTTCAGCCTCCTGTAGTCGATGCAGACTCGGTTGGATCCATCCTTCTTCTTGACCACAACAACCGGTAAAGCATACGCTGATGAGCTCCTGCGTATGATGCCCAACCTTTCCATGGTGCTGAGCTCCTCCTTCAAGGAGTCGCGCATAGCATAGGGCACCGGGTATGGTCGTTGCCGAACAGGTACCTCTGATGTCAGGTCGATGCGATGTTCGCCTAACTGGCAGCATCCGGGGAGATTGGTGAAGATGCGTTGATACTCCTTCACCACGTCGCCGAGTTGTTGACGTTGTTCCGGCGTCAGCTGCGTTCCATATTGGACATCTTCGTAGCCTTCCTTCTGGTCCCAGCTCCCTAGGTCGGCAAGGTCCTCCGTCATTCCACCGTTGTCGCCTTCCAGGTCGCAGTCCTCGATGACTGCCATGCCAGCCGACTCCACAGGTTGACTCTCGTCCATCACGTCGTTCTCTGCCAGCACAGTCCCAGCACCATCACCGTCGTCGTCCATCATAGCGTCGACATCTCCAGGTGTGGTGTCGCTCCTGCCGTCGTTCATCCCACACATCTCGGTCACGACAGATGCCGATCCCATTGCCGCCGCCGCTGCTTGCGTCGTCGCTGGTGTAGTCCTGGGGATATACCTCTTGAGAAGGTTAGCGTGCAATGTCTTCTCTTTCACACCCATCTTGACTTTGTAGTCGTTGACGCCGACAACCGAGACTATCTTGTATGGTCCCTTCCACTGGACTAGGAGCTTGTTGGCGTTTGTCGGCAGCAGTACTAAAACTTCGTCGCCAGGGCGGAACTTCCTCTCTCGCTCCTTCCGGTCGTAGTAGGTTTTCTGTCTACCTTGTGCCTTTGAGAGCTCTTCCGTAGCCAACTTCCAAGTGTCCTCCAGCCGCTCGCGTAGTTCCATGACGTACTGGTTACTGGTTTTTGTCTCCGGCTCCTCTACGTCCTTGGTCCATAATTGTCGCAAGATGTGCATCGGTCCTCTCACCGTTCTTCCATACAGCAACTCGAATGGGGCGAACTTTGTCGATTCTTGGGGAACTTCACGATACGCGAAGAGCAGCGGGTTAATGTATCGGTGCCACTGCTTAGGTTGCTCCGCGCACAGTCGCCTCAAGGTCTTCTTCAGTGTGCCGTTAAATCGCTCCACCAGCCCGTTGCACATAGGGTGGTAGACTGTGGTGGTCGACTGTCGAATTCCCAGTAGTCTGTTCGTTTCTTTCATGACGTCCGGCATGAATTGAGTCCCTTGATCAGATAAGATCTCCTCGGGCACACCCAAACGGCTGTAGATATTTACTAAGGCTTCTGCTACTGTCTCCGCGTCAATCTTCTTCAAGGGGGTCGCTTCAGGGTAACGAGTAGCGTGGTCTACGTATACCAGGATATACCGATGTCCGCCTTCACTTGGGGGGTCAATAGGTCCTACTAGGTCCACGGCCACTCTCCTAAATGGGATGTCTACCACTGGCATACTCTGCAAATGCACCTTAGGAGTCGCTCCCTTGTTCACTGTCCTCTGGCAGATGTCACATGAGCGGCAGTATCTCGCGACGTCACCTTAATACCAGGCCAGTAAAAATTGCTCATCACCCTGTCCTTCGTCTTCTTCACGCCGAGATGTCCTCCGACGATAGAATCATGGGCAACGCTCAGTACATACTCCCTCAGTTTCTCGGGCAGTACCACTTGTCTTGTAATCGTAGCCTGTCTTATGTCCCTATAAATCCGGTACAGTACACCCCCGTGTCTCTCGAAGTGTACGGACTTGTTGCCTCTGTTGGTCGGAATTTTCTTCTGCCCCAACTTCTTGAGGTCTTCGTCTTCTTCCTGGAGTCGGATGAGTTCCTTCCTATCCACTCCCGCGTGCCGTTCTGCCCTCGGCACCCTCAGCGACGTAGACTGGTCCTTCCTCTTCTCCTGGGCCCTCGTGGTCACCGCTCCTACCATCACCTCAGTATCAGGGTCGTACGGGTCCTTCGCTCCGTCCACGTTCCCGGCTACTAGGTCGCAGATGGTCTCCGGGAGACACAGTGCCGTCACTCTGCCCGTCAGGTAAGGCGTTCTCACGTCGATAATGGCTTCCTCCGCCGCTAACAAGGAGTTATCGATCCTCGCGATAAGTTTCTTCCCACCGGTGAGCTGTCCGTCGTCCACCAGTGATCGCCGCACCACTACACCTTCACAGCCGGTATCTCTTAGGACGTCTACTGCTCGATTTCCAATCAAGCCCTTCATCATTGGTAACTTCAGCTTCTCCACGGTCCTTCCGTCACTGCATCCTCCGCACGTAACAGGCACCGCTAACTGGAGCTTCCCGTCCTTCATTACCGCTTGAACGTTGATGCTGGTGTCAGCCGTCGTCGCATCCTGTCTCGACGACTCGTCCGCCGCTATAACTACGGCCGCCGCCGCCTTGTTCGGCTTGCCTCGCCCCGCATCCTTCTGGGCTGGACACATTCTCCGAACGTGGCCTGGCTTTCCACAAAGGTAACATTTCAACTCACCTTTGTTGTTTATCTTGGCACGACACTCCGTCGCCTTATGTCCCGGCCTCTGGCACCTATGGCAGACCTGTGTGCTTCTGTCTCCGTTGGGCCTCTGTCGCACTGGCCGGCTCTGCAGTCTGGCGCTCCCGCTGAGTGTCCGGTTCCTCGCTACCAGGAACGCCTCCGCTGAGTCTGCGACGTCCTGTAGCGTCTTTGGCTTCCTCTCCCTCACATGGGTCGCAAGGTCTGGTGGACAAACATCCATAAACTGCTCTCTAACGAACAGGTCCCTTACTCCTTCGTAGGTCTTCTCCGTCTTTGATAGCTTTATCCACCTCTCTAGGTAAGTCTTGATCCTAGTAAGAAACATCCCGACATCTTCTCCATCTTCAGGCTTACCTTGTCTGAACATGAGTCTGTAACCGTCCTCTGACAGGTTATACCTCTTCTGCAAAGCTTCCTTGACTTTGTCGTAGTCCTTGGCCTCATCGATCGGCAATCGACAGAAGCACTCCAGAGCTCTCCCAGTCAGCAGGGCAGACAGTGATGTCGTCCAGGTGGATCTGTGCCAGTCTGCTGTCTCGGCAAACCTCTCAAAACGAAGTAGCCAGCTATCAAGATCGTCCTTCCCATCCTGAAATGCAGGTAGCTTGGGTCTCTTGGAACTAGCATGGTCGCTGGTCCCCTGCGTCGACTCGCCTCCACGCTGATGGCGGATCCTCTCCATCTCCAGCTCGTGCTTCATCTTTTCTCTTTCCAGCTGAGCCGGTCGTTCCATCTTCAGTTGCCCCATGCGCTCTTGCCTCTCTCTTTCCTCCTTCAGTTGCTCCATGCGCTCCTGCCTCTCTCTTTCCTCCTTTAGGCCTTCACGGATGTAGTCCTGTCTTTCCTTTCCAGTGAGCCCCAAGGCGTCTGCTTCCTGGCCAAGCCTTCCAATAGCCTCTGACATGTTGTGGATATCCTCGATGATGATTACACAATTTAATGTACTTTAGAAACACTTCGATGGTCTGAATTGAATCTGTCCTAATCTGATCGGATCCCGGACGAGCCCCCAATATGTAACAGTTGAAACAAATTTCAGCACGTTATGATGGGGCGAGTCAGATGAACTGATCGTCTGCCCCTTAAAAACGAAACTGTCTCGAACTGTTGTAAAAATAAATAACAGGATCCGATGAACAATTAATACTAACGTTTAATAACTGTAAACAAGAGCTGATATCCACAGGTTACTTACACCTAGCTAGCCGGGAAGACACTTCTAACTATGACTGGATTTGCACATCTACGATTTACACCCACGACTTTCACCCTACGATTTGCACCACTCCTGCTCGCCTGGCCCTCCTTGTATATATTCTGTCCAGGAACGTTCAGGAAGCGGCTTAACCGCCCCATAAGCACGAGACAGACCTAGATCGTTCGGGACACATACCAGCCACCCAATCGTACACAGACACGTCACAGAATTACATCACTCAAGGTCGACCTAGCGTAATTCCGGATACCGCAGTACCTTCTTAGACCTTCTAGATTTTCTACAGTGAAACAAACAAGCCACATCAAAGAGAAATACCGGCCTTGCTGGCGAGAGGGGGGAGGAAGGTCGCCGAGTGAAACTCGCCAAGCGGGGGGAGGGGGGGGGGTGAGAAAATATCGATCGTCCTACTAGTGGGACGCTACAATAAGCTTTGTCTTCAAATAGTTTGTATATGCATCTTTCTTTGATGTCAAGGTCAAAGTTGTCCAGGATTGGCTTTCGGCCTTCTCTACTATGTTTATTCATATCTGGCAGCTCTTTCTGCCAATTTCTTAGTAAATTGGTTTTTACACCGAAGCATGCACATCTACTTTTCAGGGCGTAGTATAAAGAACTCGAAGGCTTTGTTTTTGAGCTTCTCATGCATGCTATTAAATGCACTCAGAGCAATTTTTGTTTACTTCAGGATCATACTGTCGGGGCATAGTGACAATCTGGTATTGTTTCAAACGTGTATATTTTCGTTGAATTGGTTCACGCTATCTCACACTGGCTGAGATGACATGAGACCCTAAGAGTGAAAACTTGTTTACTTTGTAAAAATTAAAAGTTTTTGAAGTATGTAAAGATGGGTAAAATCACAAAATTCAGTGATATTCCAGTTGTTTACGCTGCGCAGTCCAGCAGGCTATCAAAAAAAGAGAACGGGGCAAGAAAAGGCCCAGTGGTACTGAACCAACGGAGCACTCTTGTCACTTCTGCGGAAGGGTCTTCAGGGCAAAAATAGGACTTATCAGTCACATGAGAAGCCATAAGTCATGAAAGAACAGTCTTTCCATTCTGTCCTCTGTGTCCTTTACTTCTCTTTATTGTCCATGTGTTGAAAATTCTCAACAATTTCTGTTCTTTATTCCTCTGGTGTTGTTAAGGTCATCATCATACCTGATGGACGAACTATTATTATTATTATTACGCTGCGCAGTCGCGTGCAATTGGTGTAAGTTGTAATACACCAGTAGCAAAAAAAAAAACAAACAAAGGGCCATTGCATTTATCTGTAATGTTTGGATTTGCTCTTATGCAGACATGACGCAGTAAGGAAGACATTTTTGGTCTTTACTTCACCCTGTTTTCTGTGTTTTTTATATGTTTATGAAAAAAATATTTCCCAGTTAAGACAAATTGAAACAGAAGGCCATGCAAAATTTGGTCCGGATTCGTCATGGCAAGACGGAAATATTTCAGAAATTGGCAAACCGTATGTTTTTGAACGCGCTATAATTTCTTAACAAGTAAATTTTAATCACTTCTAAAGGCCTGTTACACTTGTAAGTTTTAAGAATAGAAAAAAGGAATGGGGGACTGTGTGGGAAGAACTCTCCTGGCTTTCTGTCTTTTGTTTTTCCGATTTCCCCCTTCGAAACATGACCAAAACAAACGATGCGCATCGTTTCTCATTCAGAAAAAGGACCAGTGTAAACAAACCATGTTTCGAAGGGGGACACAGACCCTCATTTCTTTTTTCTATTCCTAAAGCCTACCAGTGTAAACAGGCCTTAATACAATATACAATCCAAACAAGAGCCCTTTTCCCTCCCAGTCCACGCGCTTGTTCATCACAATCTTCAGAAGTCTTCTTTTTCTGGAGGAGTGTACATTTCCTGGGTGTACGGGTTTTGGTAACACTCCTAGTTTTATTCAAGAAGGAAAAATACACCCATGCAGTTTTTTGCTTTGGTTTTTGCTTTGTCGACCCGGCCGCGAGCATAGTGTTCGTTTAACAGGTCGACCAAAACCCCCTCAGCGAGTTAGCTGTATAATTCTTTGCGACTTTTGCGCGTTTTTCCTCGGTTATGCCCAATTGTATACTCTTATATAAGATAAGATAAGATAAGATATAACTTTATTATCCTGTTTCCAGGAAAGTTGTTGTCACAGCATTCAGTAACAGTACAACAGCAAATACAATATCTAAGACCTACAAGTCTTTAACGCACACCACACACATGCACATTGCTCACACAACATTACCAACAAGTAAGAACATTGCTAACACACACACACACACACACACACACACACACTGTAAGAACAATCCATTTAGAAAAACTAACAACAGCATACTACATCAGGAAACACTGCTACTTCGAATTGCGGATGGCAAAAAAGATCGTCTATAGCGCTCTCCACAATATTGAGCAACCATATTTCATTTCTTGCCAAAGTTCAGAAAGAATTGTTCAGTAGTTCTCTAGTCTATTCCTTATAAATGAGTTTTCTTCTATTTTAATGATATATTTTTCAAGGGGGTTCAGCAGTCAGTATCCCAAACTATAGGCAAGCCCCTCAAGGGTTCAACATCCATAATTATGTTCTAATTTTTCGAAGAAAGAAACCGGTGGTTGAGTACTAGTACTGTATAGTGCATTTAATAAAAGACTCACTTCCTCTGGCAAATGTAATTAAATTTCTCGGTGCATTCCGCATAGTTCCAATCATATCCATATCTGCTGTCGAACCTGACACACCTATAACCTGCAAACAGGGTATTAGGCTTATCATAATGTATAACAATAAATCATTTTCATTACTAAGTCAGTTCGTGGGTGGTATTAACAAAATGTCGTAAATGAATTACTGCAACTTTTCAGGAAGCGGAAAAAAACAACAACAACCATTCCCATTTCCAAATTTTCTACTCACTCGATTTGAAGTTTCGTGTGTAAGGCCCTCCGTATATTACTCCTGACTCTATTAAGAAAGTTTTGCTGCGGGATGGACAGTTTTTGCTATTGGGGATTTACCACACTTGCAACTCACAAAAGTAATTTTGAAAACAGTCGAAAAAGTACTTAAGACCGAGTTTCACTGAAAACAAAACAACAGTAGTTTAAGTTTGGTGTAATCGAAAAATGTTTTTACTATTGAGGATGACCAGATTTTATGAATATATATTTCGAGAAATTGTCACTGAATACAGACGAATGAGCCACTACGCCAAAATCTTATCACACAGTAGGCAGAACAGCCCAGCTTACGTCTGAGCTTACAAAAAGATGCTTTTCTCGGCATTTTGATTAGCACCATGTTTTTATGATTTTATACACCATGAGGATTAATGCCTCACTGGGGAGAACCACCTTCCTTGTAGTGAGTCTTTTCTTTTACCAGAGCAGAACCAAAGCCAATTGCTCGGAAACAGACTTAAAAATACCTTTGAAATTTTGCATCTTATATAGATCTTTGATGATTTGGAAGAGCAAAAAAAAAAAAAAGTTTTCTCAGTCACTGCAACACTTAACTGGACATTTCAAATTACTTGACGCTGGACATGATGCCCTTGAAATTTAACTTTCACGATGTCAATGCATATAAACAGATTTATCCACGGCAACGCCAGGTAACTCATATCCATTTTAGGTAAAATATTTCGTAGATTGAGGATAAATCACTTACTGTCTTTTCTATGGGCATTCCCGGCTCGATACCGACCGCGGGCCAAAGACGCATCGCTGACCCACTCATAGCGTTTTTGTGTAAGCTGATCACTAATACCTATCCAGACTTCCTTCTCTGAAAGGTAAATGACAAAGCAATAATTAGATCTTAGAATCATCAAATTACACATTGCATTCACCTTGCTAATGGTTTCAGGGTTCATATGAAAAAGCAAGATCTTATCATGAAAATCAATGTCCATGTACGCCCATTACCTAATGGTCAGTCACACGGTTAAGCCGAGCTCGATAAGACATGGTTGGGGAGAGGGGGGATAATTTGGCATCGGGCTAAACACTGGGAAAGAGGCGGGGGGGGGGCAATGTTCAGCCATTTTGTTTACTTGTTGCTTTGTTGCACCGTTTTTTTTTTTTTTAGTTCCTGTGTCTTTTCGTCCTTGGCAATGACACTGGCAGAGATGTTGCATTTAACCAAGCATAGCAGCCTGTCTAGATTTGGCAAAACTTCTTTCTCTGTTCAACCACAGAAAATCCACCCGTCCATCTCAGAACCGATATTACAGCATCTATCATCACTAGAGACGGAGTTAAAATTTGAATCTGCACCAGGCATAAACCCTAAAGCCTACTTGCTGGCTGACAACATGACGTGCAACGATAAAACGATAAAAAACTCGCTGGCCCGTATCGCACCGCGTCTAATGACACCATCAGTGGACATCAACTCTTTTCAACTTCGTGTGGTGGACACTGGCATAGATATCAAAACGCTCGTCTAAAGAAGTAATGTCATATCCCTGAGTCCGCCGCTGTCAAACTTCACACTCCAAACGTCGGGTTTTCGTCCTGATCCGCATCCCCTCGCAGTTTCTTTCGCCGCCAAATGCTCGTAGAAGGTTTTAGTATTTTACTGTTACTTAACCTTTGTTGTATATCAGTGGAGGCCAGCTACTGCACAGAATTGCCGAATCAAAGATTGTAGCCTCATCATTCATTGCATAATGTATTAGAAAGAGATTACATTGACTTATGATAAACAGAGTGTGATTGAAAGGTAAGAAAAAGTACATTTAATTACATCATCACTGTAACAGAAATCTGGCCATAAGACGCATTTGGAAGTCATCCCTTAAATATCATTGTTTTCACCCTATTTCGAATAGTTAACAACCACTAACCTATTAAAGAATTCAAAATTACCAGACGTGTACGAAATTGACAAAATATTCCACAATAGACGTTCTTCTAGCGAACTTTCTGGCATGCCTGTCGCTATCCCTAATCCACTTCTGAAAGTTTCCTGTCAATCCTAAAAATCACGGTTAAATACTCTGAAACAATGATTTGCGCCCGGTTTCTTGAAAACATTATTATATAATTGCAAAGCTTCCTTGTTCGGTATAATGAATTTGCATAATTATTTGAGAGAGATAAACTTGAGTTGGGAGTTTGTGAAATAAAGATAATACAGACATTTTGTGTCAAAGCCTGATTGATCCGTTGATCTACGCCAGAGACAGTAGAGATACATAGATGGGACGGCGTCTTCTTTGTCGTACTCATTAAAAAACAACAAAAAAACACATACACCATGCTCGCTCGCCATAAATAAGGTGTGTGAAATGACGCTTTGTTTGGATGCACATATGTGGCATGCCAACCCTACAGGGTATCATAAAATATTAATCTCTTCGACGTTACTTAAATATCATAAAATACATAGATTAAAAGACATGTTGAAATAAAATAATAACAGAAAAACTGAAGCGGCTCGTTAAGTTGGCCAGAACCTGTTCAGACCCACGGGCTGTATGTCGGATAAATCTAGTAGAGACAATGGAAATTGACGAAATAGAATAAAAACCACAGAAAAACTGGGGTCGCAGCAGGGCTATAAACAACATACACCTTTTTCTTTTTGCCCAGTTTTGACTAGAGACAATGGAAAGCTGTCCCTGAGTAGCTAAAATGTGGTTCACAGAGCATGATTTTATATTTAATGCCAGGAGCAAGGTAGGGGGGGGGGGTATGTCTGTTTGCCCTTTTGTCTGTTTGTTTATCTAACCGTTTTTTAAAGAGTCCACCTGACATTGGACTTCAAGGTATAATTTATATTTTACTGCCTTTCAAGAGTGTACAGCTTGATGCATTTCTCGTCCTATCATCAAGAGAGCAATGCGTAGCTCAGTCACCCAGGGCAAGGGGGCTGGATATAATAAAGAATGAGATGGGACAACGTCGGCATTTGGCGTTCATGGACTCCAGCATGACACCAACATGCACTCTGACATAAACAATGACATAATTTTCAAAGCTCGAATGAGAAAATACTGAGTGGTGTACAGTTATCACTCTTGATGCATTTGGGGTGGGATTGGGGTGAAATGGGGGGGGGGCGGCGGAGGGGGGGGGGGGGAGGTTATACCACGAGCGGAACATCGATTTTCTCTGTCACTGTCTTTGAAATTTGTTTGAAATTTTCCAAGCACTCATATTTCAGACTAAACCTTATGAAATTGGTTTTTTTAAAAATTTGATCTATTATTAGATACATTGAAATCTTACTTTTCTGTTTTTGAATGATCATTCTCAGCCACCTGTCAATTCTGTAGTCTCTTGGCTCAGCTAAAGTTCCTTTGTATGCTCGACACACAGCCTGCATTGGTAAAGTGGTAAAATATTATTCTAACTCACTGGACTGAAACAATTTTGTTTCAGTAGCCATGAATACAAATACAAAAGTTTAACTAATAAAGAACAAAATGAAATTTTACGCCTTAGCTTTGGGTTAGCTATTTCCATCTGCAAGAGGTTATGCAGCTTATTACTGAACTTAACTTAGAATCTTATACGGACAAAGGAAATCATATCTCTATACTATTCTACCAATTCATAGTTTCTTCTGTTGCATCCCTGAATCAGTGAGTTTGATTTGATACAATAATAATGATCACTGTCATTACATTTTTTTTGTGCTATTCATCTCACTGAGAAGTTGTTTTTCCCATATTAAGACTTGCCAACAACCGACATAGACAACCACAAGACACGGTATACCAAGACGATGCAATTCAAGCACTTCCCTCCGCCGAGCCGGGAGTTCTAACAACAGCCGCGTGTGTATCAACGTAAACAAAGACATGCTGCCATCGTGTTGATGGACGGGATCATTACATTTACAGGTGGTTTAAAGTTTCAAACAGTTTTTGTTGCTGAACTTCAAGAGGTATAAGTCATGGACATGGATACAATTTTCGATAATATTCATTCAGCGAGAAAGAAAGGGCCCAGACGTCAGTGGTGTTCAGCAATCAATTGCAGGAAAGGGAGATAAAATAGTCCAGGCCTCTCACTTCTTAGGTTTCCAGGGAATGGAGGAAGATGGTATGTTACAATAACATTATTTAAGAATCATATATTTGAGTGGGAAAGAAAGAAAGGCACATTTAAATTAAATTAATGTCGAGTGTGGTATGTACATAACTGCGACAAAAGCAAGAACGATAAGACCGATGCAAGGAGAAGGCAACTAGCCAGAATGGAATAAGCCTAATGTCAATCTCGGTGTCACATGTGAGAGTGAGAGAGGGGTGGGTGGGAGAGAGAGAGAGAGAGAGAGAGAGAGAGAGAGAGAGAGAGAGAGAGAGAGAGAGAGAGAGAGAGAAAGAGACAGACAGACAGAGGGAGAGAGAGAAAGCGAGAAGGGAGAGAGAGAGGGGGAGAGACACAAACAGAGAGAGAGAAGGGATAGAGAGGGAGAGAAAGAGAGAGAGAGAGAGGGAGAGAGAGGGAGAGAAAGAGAGAGAGAGGGAGAGAAAGAGAGAGACAGCGGAAAGAGAGACAGAGAGAGAGAAGGAGAGAGAGAGGGGAGAGGGAGAGAAAGAAAGAGAGAGAGGGGAGAGAGACACAGGGAGATAGATAGATAGATAGATAGAGAGAGAGAGAGAGAGAGAGAGAGAGAGAGGGGGGGGGGGGAGAGGGAGAGAAAGAGAGAGAGGAGATAGAGAGAGATACAGAGGGAGGGAGTCGGCAATTAAGAACATCTGGCCTCCTTAAATAATACTCTGGACCCATCCAAGTTGAGAATAGAACGAAAGTAATGGAATGTCTATTTATTAACTGGTTAATTCTATGAGCTACCTGTTAGACTATGTCCAACTTTACCTAAATGAGCATTAATGTCATGTACATAATCGTCATTAAGCTGTTGAAGCTGAGTCATTATAATAAATAAAATAGAAAAACTGGCCTGAAGCCTTGAATAATATTGTTTGTATATGAAAACTCAACTGCATCATGAAATAAGCCCAAGGAATAGTGGCTCCCAATCAGAAGATTTCAGGAAAGAAAGTTGGGAAAGTGAAGAAGCTGCAAGATGAATGATATTATGCGTCAGCTGTCATTATCATCAGAAAACTGCTGGTGAATTTGGTGAATTTTTGTTTTTCTAATCACCCATTTGGTCTCCTTTCCTGCTCCATTACTCGTGTCCTGCCACCGTGGTTATCTCTACACTTTTTCAGCTCAGATATATGTAAATTTCCTCTCTGGTCTGGTGTCTCTGAGAACTTCATTCAATGTTTGAACTTTATACTTATTTATTCAATTTAATTAATTATGCAATTATAGATTATTATATTGCACAGTTCTTTGTAGTCTTGGTACAGAATCTTAAGCCCATCTCGATGAAACGATGAAAATATCAAGTTTTAGTTCATGCCACCCTAGACACAGAATACCGAGACGAACCATTCCTTCTTTTACTATTTATTTCCACATCGTGCGCGCATATAAACCAGGTGAGTACTACTCAAAGATCTCTGTTGTACTAGTCGTTTTCGTTCATGTTATGAAGCGGTGTGGTGTGAATTGTTGCATTGTTGACATGGATGTTATGCGCGCGATGACAGACGGAATTTGACGAAACTGAACCATCTCGGTACGCTGTGTCTCCGATGAAACGATGAAAATGTCAAGGTTTAGTTCATGACATTATTAAATCTCATAATTATTAACCAATCCGTGATTCGACACTCGGTACGCACCCGGTGCGTTTAGCAGACGACGCACGCGGCTAACTTTTCGGCTTTCTATTGAACGATTGATTGCACCGCCTTGGTATACGATGTCTTGGGACAACCTACAAGTGCTTCAGCCCATGGCAGTTGTCCGTCTGAAAAGCCGTAACATTTCCCACCGCGCAAAAGCCATGCATTGGGACACGCCGTGTAGACCATACCTGGAAGGCATATTAGGGACATAACTGTATGTGTTTAAATCTAATATTTATCAAATATAATGTACGTGACGTCTGTATACACATACACATACAAACACACACACACAAACACATAATAAAGACAGATAAATAGATAGATAGATAGAGTTTTAAGTTTGATTTTAACGACACGTCGATACGATAACGGCCACTTCCACGTTTTTTTTCGTTATCTTACTTTGGGTTAGTTTTCAGCTTTCAGATTCTTATAAATAACATCAAACAGTAAACTTTAAAGCTAATGGGAAAAGGCCCATAGTGTAAAATCTATCTGTCTAGTCTATCTCTAATATGAATTTTAAAAGATTGTGTTAAAACTCTGTTACATCAGGTTGTAGATTTCTGCCTTCTTCAGGAATGACAAGTCAGAAAATATTTTTTTCATGGATCCCCCGGCATAATACCTTATTCGGGTTGAGCGAAATCCACACATTCTGTTAAAATGTGGCTGACCGTCGGCTGGCAGCCACACGCTGTACATTCTTCCACACTGGAACAAAAAGTCATATAAGGTGGGTGTGACCCAGACGGACACTGTTAGGGACAATTTCCTCCCTCCGATTTCGCTGAGGGACATGCGTCCACTGTCCAAGTTGATCTTGGACAGGGTGTACATTGTTCGTTGTTCATTCATCCCATGTTTCCTGCCATCTCGTCTTGATGAAGCCATTAATAACCGGCTTAAAATGGGTATGCGGCATCCTCAGCAGTTCGGGCGGCCAATTTCAACGTTTCTTTGACAAGGGTGTCCGCCTTCTCGTTCCCTTGATGCCAACGTGGCCAGGGATCCAGCAGTGAGCAATTTTGTACCCTTCTATTGTTGATGTTATGATTTTTCATGTTTGGGTTTTCAAAGCCTGAAGGCGAGACAGTGAGTCAGAGAAGATAGTGAAATGTCTATACCTGGACTTGGATACAAGATTGACTGCATGAATTTCTGCAATGAACACAGAGGCTTTGGGATTAAGACGGAGGCATTTGGTTTTGTCGCCTGAGTTGGAAAATGAGGCGGTACCCACAGACTCGTGGTCTTTGGAGGAGTCTGTGCATTACTATTTATTTTGTGATCAGGATGTTCGTCGATCACACCCCCGAGCATTCGTTTGTAAGTTTCTGGCACGGTGTTGTCTTTCAGATAGGCTGAGAGATCTAATATAACGTTTGGTTTGTGTGCTAGCCATGGCTGTGTGGCAGGAAATGTGCCATCTCCCACTTCACACGGTCGGATTTCAAATCTTTGCGGGCAAAAGAGGATAGATAGATAGATAGATAGATAGTTAGATAGATAGATAGATAGATAGATAGATAGATAGATAGATAGATAGATAGATAGATAGATAGATTGTGCAAAGGCTGATATGGGACATTACTATATAAATGACATAATAGTTCTGAAGTAAAGCTAATTTCTTTCAGACGAGGCACAACGTCAGGTTATGTGATGTCTGGACTTAGGAATATGTGAAGGTCTAGCGTGGGACAAACAGGCTGTCTGATAGTCAAATTATGTGATGGTCTAAACTTAATATTTTGGTATATAAGATATCTTCAGCAAATCTGTACTCCCTAAAATAACACATTATAATATGTGTGCGTGAAATCAGTGTTAACCGTTTACATCATTAATTGCAAGGAGAATGGCCCAGAAAATCCCCCCCCCCCCCCCCCCCCCCCCAATTTTTTTAAGTGGCGCCTTGCTCGACAATATTTTATACACGTGATAATTGTTTCACAAGAAAGTAACCCCAAATTATCGGAAAAATTATACCGGAAGAACAATTTACCCCTCCCCCCCAAAAAAAAACAACAACAACAACAACAACAACAACAACAACAACTGTCATGATATGTACATCAAAGGGTTTAAGTATATCGATACTAATAGATATGATGATTACTTTGTACGATTCCGATTATTGCACACTGCTGAGATAGCAGTCAGGCAGTTAATAAATGTTGAGCAACATGGCCGAACGAGTCTGTTGATTGTTGTGTTATCCTGCGTTCAAACAACCCTACCCACAGTCGAAATAGTGGTTCCAGAACATGGTGTCAGAAGATTTCAAACGGGTAATACAGTGTGAAAGCAACTCTAGACTCTAGCAAGTCAAGATAGATCTAGAAATCTAGACAATAAGAATCTAGATAGATCTAGAAATACAACAGACCACGAGGATCTTGACTGAAAAAAAAAAAAAAAAGGAAAAAACAGTCAAGGCCTAGATCTAGTTGTAATATATGGCGGGTTATATGCCAACCTTGTACAATGCAACCTGGCATGTCACTGTAAAAAAAGAACCTGAGTTCAAGGTCGGAGAATAAAGATGGCTGCATCCTAAGCAACACATGCTTCTGAATGATCTTTTGTGTAAACACTCAATGTATTGTCACAAATACATTACATGGTGTCAGAAACGAACCTGCACACTACAGAGACATGGTTATAGACCTAGACTGACATAGATCTAGTATCTTCTCTGGCAGAACTGCACCCTTTTGCTTCGAATCCATAGACTGTGTAGTAGAGATCTGGATCTAGATATTCTAGATCTAGAAACTCGTTCGAATACTTAAGCCTAAACAACCTAACACTAATAGAGCCAAGATGAACTTCAGTTTTCCTCAACCGAAGATTGATTTTCGAGCAGCAGACTTGTATCAAGAAATTCTGAGATTCAAAGAGCACTGCAAATTTGTTTTCCATGGTCCACTGCATTCAGCCACAGATGAACAAAAGTGTGGATGGATTGGCACTTGGCTAGACGAGGAAGGTAGAGAAATCTACAAAACATTTACGTTTACGGAAGAGGAACGTAACAAAGTTGACACAGTGTTTAAGAAATTCATTGAATATGCTCGACCAAAGAAAAACAAAAGGCTGGCGAGGTACCGTCTCAAGAACAGGAAACAAGGGAATGAAACATTCGCATGTTTCGTAAAAGATCTAAGGGTGATTTTACTAGACTGTGAATATGCAGACACGGAGGATATTCTGGTTGACTGCATAATTGATGGTGTCAATGACCATAAACTGCAAGAAAAATTGCTAGATAGAGGAGAAGCCTTGACGCTGCAGAAAGCCATGGAATTGGGTCAACAACACGAACAATCCAAGCAGCAGCTACAACTGAGGGTCTGTCAAAAGGACCAACTACGAGAGAAACAAGTTGAAGTCGCACGGATCAGAGAAGGGAGAAAACCAGACCACAAAACCAAATCTAGAAGACCTAGCTATAACAAGAACATGAACACCAATAGTCAATGTGGGCGCTGTGGAAAATCACCGATGCATCGGCAGCAAACATGTCCGGCAAGCAAGTCAGTATGCACATACTGTAAGAAAGTAGGACATTGGCGAGCAGTGTGTAGAAGCAGACTGCAACAAAGAGTGCATCAGTTGGAGATGCAAGAAGGCTCCGACACAGATAATGAGGATCATGAAGAAATGATCGATCAACTGAACCTGTTGGAGGTATGCACGTTGCAAGACAACTCAACAAGCAAAGACAAGTGGAAAGAAATCATCACAGTCAAAGGAAAACCTGTACAATTTAGAATTGACACAGGAGCAAGGTGCAATATAATCACTTTGGAGGACTGGAAAAGGATCAAGAAAGATCACAAAGAAGATCTGGATAAGCCTACTAAAGTCTTGAAAACATATTCCGGACATATCATGCAACCGGTAGGAGAGATAACTTTGCCTGTACAGTGGCAGAGCAGAGGGAAACATTTACAGGTTGACTTTCAAATTATTGATCAAAGAAACGCAGAGAACATCTTGTCAGGTGACAGCGCAGAGAAACTTGGACTGATCAACAGAGTAGATGACCTGCAAACAGTTCAGGAAAATTACAATGACTTGAGAGATTTTCCCGAAATTCACAGTAACACTGGGTTACTCCCTGGCGAATACACTGTCACGAGTGGAGTGAGTGCAATTAAGGGGATTGCTACAGAGCGGGTGTAGAGTAAAATTAACGCACGTAGACAAGTAAGTTAAGCGTGCTGTTGTGAGTAGTGGGAGGGTCTGAATGAGGCGAAAGCGCTGTATTACTATCACTGCAAGTTAGAAGGTCCTACGGAACGGACCTGTGAATAAGAGCCCATCGGGCGGACATAAGGGGAGCAGTCGAGAAGACTAGTGAGAGAGTCTTTCCAGTGATGACTGGTACGTAGAATGTTGATTGATTATTATGATTGATGTATTATATTATATTCGTCTATTACCATGATGTAAATAAGTATATGTGAGGAATGTGGAAGTCCTTGATATTGGATATAGCAATGTGCGCCACGAGCGATAGATGAAAGTGAGTTCATGGATTTGTAGCGCGAGTGAGTAGTGTGTTACCGTAAGATGTGTGGTGAGTGAAAGGTGAACTAGTGTGTGTACGCTTCATGGGTTGTAAGGAGAGGTGGAGTGAATAGAAATGGTAGGGTATTATACCAATGTAATGTTATTCTTGTAGGTGTCGAGGACGGGCCGCAGAGCCACCTCGATGAGCACAGGGGATAGGCCAGCATAGGGCCGGAGGCCACACATAGGCCAGAAGTGAGGCTGTCAGTGCAGGACAGTAGAGGCACATAGAGTCGTGGCAGTCAGGCCACGGACAGGGACGTAGATATGAGCGTGAATGTGATAATGCACTATTGCCATGTTGAGGGGAGAATGTACTATTGAAATGATAATGTCTATTGAAATGATAATGTGTTATTGCCCTGCTGAGGTGCTAGGGGAATGCTAAGGTGTATGACAATAGGAAGGTGATATTGAGAGACTGCGGTGCCAGTGAATTACTAATGTGCTATTAAGACCCTGAGGGGAGAGGCTGAGGCCGAAGTGCCTTTAGGAGTAACTACCGGATTGTGGATCCGAGGGAGTGTGTGTGTGAGAATAAGGCCGTTGTACGGCAGTTGATTTCAATAATATAATGTATGTAATTGCGCTACTATCTGTATAATTATGTTTAATAAATGTGTGAGTCTGATGGATTGTTCTGTTAAGTGTTAACTTGTTTGTTCGTGATTGTTGTCCTGTCATAACTTATTACATCTCCCAGTCTGGGATTTGTGACACTGGCGGCTCGTCCTGTTTACCTGTGGTCATTTTGACATTGTGTATTCGTTATATCTAGTTGTTTTTCTGTTGTGCTAGGAATTCGTGCTGTTGTCTTTGTTCGTGGGATGAATGGAAATTTCATGATGATATGATTTATGTATTTTGATGAATATGTATTAATGTGTACTTAAATTTCTGCAGAGTGTGTGTGCCAGCCTGAGGAGTCAAGCGGCCAGAGCTCCGATTAAGGGGAGGAGTTAAACTCAAAAATTGAAAGTTAAGTGAAAATTTTGTACCCTGGATTGAGGGCTGTCTTTTCATCTGTCTGTTTCCCTGTTTTTGCTGTTTTTGTCGTAATTCATTATACGGGCGGTGGCGCGGGTTTGCTGTGGTGAGCGTAGTTTGTCCTCTTCGGGAGGTGGGCTAATCTAGGAACTTCGTTCATCACAGTGAACAGTTCTATAGGGACCTGTATTTTTGTTTAGATTGTAGCGTCGATATCTTCTCTGTTCCGCAGGAAGACGTATTCTCTTGTCCCTCTTTCTACCTATCTATAGATACGTTCTTTTTTTTCAGACTCTGTTCTTGTTTGTACCGTGTTGTGTAATCGGCGTAGTAGGTTGCATTTTTTTTTTCCATTATAGTTTTTTGTTGTTGTAGAAGCTTTGTCCTAGTCTGGTTCGTTGTCCTTGACGTACTTGTGGTCCTTCTACTGTATTTCTTCATTCTTGTCGTTTCTATTTTCTTTTATAATTAATAGTGCTATACATTTTGTAGATATAGAATTAGTTGTGCTGTAAAGGTAAATTTCTGAATTGTATTTGAGACAACTAGGTATTGTTATATCTGGTGTGATCTCAGGTCTCTGGTCGTATCGTTAGTGATCATACCGACAGGTTGGTCGTCTTATAATAGATACCATAACCATAAATCTGTGAAATGGCGGAACTCCAACAACTAATGAAGTTGGGTAAGGAACTTGGCCTGGAGGGAGAAGAGCTACGCGGCTGGATTAAAGAACAGCAGGCGGATTTGCGCGATGAGCGTGCTAAGGATAGAGAGCGAGAAAAAGAGGCTCAGGAGCAGGAAAGGGAGTTAAAGTTAAAGGAGATAGAAACCCAAGAGCGGGAGATAGAGGCTAGGGATAAGCAACAGGAGAGAGAGGCGCGAATAAGAATCGCCGAGTTGGAAATCAAAAAGAGTGCGCCAACAGAAACAGTTGAGCGGCAGGTACACAATAAGGGTGGCGTTAGGATTAAGCTCCCTACGTTCGACGACCGGAAGGACGACATAGACGCCTTCCTTTACAGGTTCGAACTGAACGCACAATTGCAATGGGGGGAAAATAAGGAATTATGGGCCACGTACCTGGCGTCTCTATTGCAGGGGCGAGCGTTAACCTACTTTAAAGAGCTACAGCGCGAAGACGTGCAAGATTACGATAAGCTGAAGGCTTTGCTGCTTTGCCGATTTGCGCGTACCGAGGAATACTTCCGGGAGCAGTTTAGGCGAGCACGTGCAGATACCAGGGAGGACTTTGCTGCCTTCGTCGCGAGACTAACGGAGTATTTCGCGAACTGGGTAGACTTGGCGCATGTGGGCGCGGATTTTGCTAAACTGAAAGACTTAATGATCCGTGACCAGCTGTACGCGTCGTGCCACAAAGATCTGGTGGCTTTCCTGAAAGAGAACGAACCCGCGACGGTGCAGGAGGCGTCTAAGTTGGCGGAGGCATACCGTACGGCACATCCGTCCAAACCAGTCGCCAGGGCGTACGTCCAAGATGCTGGGTACGTCGCCGTTGTCGAAGGGTCGCCGGCAGGACTTAAGGACAGGTCGCGTCAGCGTGGTGCCTATAGTGGGCAAGCCCAGGGGCAGCGTAGGGGCTATCACCAATCACCGGCATATGGATCCGGTAAGTTTGACCGAGCAGGAGGGCTAGGTCGCGGTAATGGCCGGGGGCGATTTGTGACCTTTGCCGATGACCGACGGCACAGGGACTCTAGTTCCGGTCGCGATGGGTCACGGGGACCCAGGCCTAGTGCAGCACAGGGAGCGGAGTGTTGGACTTGCGGACGCGTGGGTCACTTTTCACGCGAGTGTAGGGCCGCGAAGTGTTGGAACTGCGGTAGAGCAGATCACATCAGCGTGAATTGCCCTGCAGGTAGGATAGCGGCGAACGTGGACAGTAGCTCCAGTCCATGTTCCCCAAATAAATTTCATCATGCGGCTGCGTGTGTTACATCGGACAACGGAGGCGGACAGTATTCTAAGTGTCCCAGTTGTGAGAAGTTATTATCTTCCGGTGTTTTACCTTGTGGGAGAAAGATCCCCGTTATAAATTCATGTCATACAGGAGGTGGTCTTAGGGTTTATCCGGGGTTTGTTGGGGACGAACCGGTCTCGGTTTTACGAGATACAGGATCTACCGTTGTGGGAGTGCATAGGGACTGCATTCGGGATTCACAGCTTACAGGTGAGACTGTCCCGTACATCCAATTTTCGGGGGCCATTGAGAAATTACCCATGGCAAGAATAATGATAGATACACCTTTCCTTAGCGGGGAAGTCGAAGCGGTCGTTGGTTGTTTTCCAGGCGCCCAGCTCATCATTGGGAATGTATCACGGGTAGTTTCCCCTTCCGATGAGAATGTGCAAGCATGGTCGCAATCAAAAGGTATTGACTTTTGCGCCGCGGTCGAAACACGTCGACGGGTAGCTGATAAAGATAAGATTAGACCTTTGGCGACGCCAGCGGTCAACCTAGATATCACGCCAGAGCGCTTGGCGAGATTACAAAGGGAGGACCCATCATTAAACCCATGTTTTGGGGAAGCGCGAACCGAGAAAACGAGGAAATACAAGAACGGGTCATCTTCTTTTTTTGTCCAGGGGGGCATTCTGTTCCGTATGTACGTCACAGTGGCTTCCGTTCAAAAGCAGGTCGTCGTGCCACGGTCGTTAATTGCTACAGTATTGCGTCTGGCCCATGATGTTCCATTAGCGGGTCATATGGGAAGTGCTAGAACCAAGGAGAGAGTTCTGAAAGATTTTTACTGGCCATCGATCCACAGAGATGTGCAAGTCTATTGTAAGACGTGCAGTGCGTGCCAAAAGACGACGCATAAGGGTCGTACACCCCAGGCTCCTCTTCAAAAGATCCCCACGGTTTCGGAACCGTTTAAAAAGGTTTCGATAGACCTTGTTGATTTAAGAGAAAGACTATCTTCGGCGCACTATAGCAGAAGAAGCTTCTGGTATCGCTTCGAAAAGAGCAAAAGACTATAAAGATAGAGGTTCCAAACTGAGAATTTTTAAGCCAGGAGACAAGGTTCTGTTGTTGTTACCTACGGACCATAATAAGTTATTGATGACATGGAAAGGCCCTTATGCTATTGAGCGAATTGTTTCGAAGGTAGATTACGCTATCCACATTGATGATCATCAGTAAAGGTTTTCCACGTTGATATGCTGCAGAGGTTTCATGAGAGTTAATGTATTATCATACTGGTATTAAAGGACATACCTAATGTCGTGTCATTCTTTGACGATATAGCATGCCATACGTCGACATGGTCTGATCATATTCAGACACTAACAGTAATTTTTCAACGATTACGTCATTTTTGGTTAACTGCTAAACCCGCAAAGATGGATTTGGCATGTCCAGAGATAATATTCTTAGGACATATTGTGGGTAGAGGTGTTCAGAGACCTGAAGTAACAAAAATTGACAAATTAGTAGGGTTGCAAATCCCTAAAACAAAGAAACAAGTCAGAAGCTTAGTGGGAATTTTAAATTATTATAGAAAGTTCATTCCAAATTTTTCCTCCTTGTCATCTTCTCTTACTGACCTTACTAAGAAGGGACAACCCGATAAGGTCCAGTGGACGTCTGAATGTCAGACATCATTTGATAATTTGGTGACAGCATTATCATCGTCACCCATTCTGATATTACCCGATTTTCGATCTAATTTTATCCTCAGAACGGATGCGTCGGACTCTGGTGTCGGCGCTTGTCTTCTACAGGAGAAGAACGAATGTCTCCATCCTGTATGTTATGTCAGTAGGAAGTTATTGCAGAGAGAAAGAAAGTATTCTGTGATAGAGCGTGAGTGTCTTGCCATTGTGTGGTCCGTCCAGAAATTAGGACGTTATCTCATGGGACGAGAATTTTGTATCCAGACAGACCACAAGCCACTGACATTTTTGTCGAAGAATCGTTCGTCCAGCCCACGCTTGTCTAGATGGGCATTGGCTTTGCAGCCGTATACCTTCGTTATTCAACCAATTCCAGGAACCAGCAATCATATCGCCGACTACCTTAGTCGAGCCTAGGAGAAGATTTCAGGAGCTTATACATCAGAGGACAGGAACATTGACAGGATCTGTGTGAATGAGTCGACTTTAAAATATTGACATTATAAATATGATATGAAGAATGGTTGATAGGTTGATTGGTTTTTGATTCTGTATTAGATATTGTGTTTAGTTAGCTATTCATGATGTGATACATATATGCATATTGCAGGCCATATTGATCCCCATATTTTCCCCTGATTTCGGTATTCTATATACTAGGGGAACTGCTAGGTCATTTTTTTAGGTATTGCTCACGCTCACTCGTTGACAGTCATCTTGATGCGATTTGAAATTAATTGCATTAATTTTTTTGGGGTGGGGGATGATGTCACGAGTGGAGTGAGTGCAATTAAGGGGATTGCTACAGAGCGGGTGTAGAGTAAAATTAACGCACGTAGACAAGTAAGTTAAGCGTGCTGTTGTGAGTAGTGGGAGGGTCTGAATGAGGCGAAAGCGCTGTATTACTATCACTGCAAGTTAGAAGGTCCTACGGAACGGACCTGTGAATAAGAGCCCATCGGGTGGACATAAGGGGAGCAGTCGAGAAGACTAGTGAGAGAGTCTTTCCAGTGATGACTGGTACGTAGAATGTTGATTGATTATTATGATTGATGTATTATATTATATTCGTCTATTACCATGATGTAAATAAGTATATGTGAGGAATGTGGAAGTCCTTGATATTGGATATAGCAATGTGCGCCACGAGCGATAGATGAAAGTGAGTTCATGGATTTGTAGCGCGAGTGAGTAGTGTGTTACCGTAAGATGTGTGGTGAGTGAAAGGTGAACTAGTGTGTGTACGCTTCATGGGTTGTAAGGAGAGGTGGAGTGAATAGAAATGGTAGGGTATTATACCAATGTAATGTTATTCTTGTAATTGTCGAGGACGGGCCGCAGAGCCACCTCGATGAGCACAGGGGATAGGCCAGCATAGGGCCGGAGGCCACACATAGGCCAGAAGTGAGGCTGTCAGTGCAGGACAGTAGAGGCACACAGAGTCGTGGCAGTCAGGCCACGGACAGGGACGTAGATATGAGCGTGAATGTGATAATGCACTATTGCCATGTTGAGGGGAGAATGTACTATTGAAATGATAATGTCTATTGAAATGATAATGTGTTATTGCCCTGCTGAGGTGCTAGGGGAATGCTAAGGTGTATGACAATAGGAAGGTGATATTGAGAGACTGCGGTGCCAGTGAATTACTAATGTGCTATTAAGACCCTGAGGGGAGAGGCTGAGGCCGAAGTGCCTTTAGGAGTAACTACCGGATTGTGGATCCGAGGGAGTGTGTGTGTGAGAATAAAGCCGTTGTACGGCAGTTGATTTCAATAATATAATGTATGTAATTGCGCTACTATCTGTATAATTATGTTTAATAAATGTGTGAGTCTGATGGATTGTTCTGTTAAGTGTTAACTTGTTTGTTCGTGATTGTTGTCCTGTCATAACTTATTACATCTCCCAGTCTGGGATTTGTGACATACACCATCAAACTGGAAGAAGATGCTAAAGGGGTAGTACATCCAAGTAGGAAGTTTCCCCCTGCTTTGAAAGAGAAAATTGTGGAAAAACTCAAAGAGATGGAGGATGAAGGATTCATTACAAGACAGAACGACCCTACCAAATGGGTTAACTCAATGGTAGTGAGCGTCAGGAATGATAAAGTGAGAGTCTGTCTAGATCCTGAAGACCTCAACGCAGCTATCAGAAGAGAACATCACCCATGAAGACTGTAGAAGAAATCGCCAGAGAAATTCCAGAAGCACAAATCTTCTCAAAGCTAGATGCCAAAAATGGATTTATGCAAATCAAATTGGACGAGGAGTCCACAAACCTGACAACATTCAACACCCCTATGGGACGGTACAAATGGTTGCGGTTACCATTTGGTCTGAAGTATAGCCCAGAAATTTTTCAAAGAATCATGGATGACATGATAGAAGGAATTGATGGAGCTTCTGCAATGATGGACGACATACTGATTGCTGGAAAGGACATGAATCATCATGACCAGATACTGAAGAAAGTACTTCAAAGGGCCCATGAATACAACCTGAAACTCAACATGGATAAAGTCCAAATAAGGCAAGCAAGAGTCAAGTTTTGTGGGCACATAATAAGTGCACAAGGCCTGAAGGCAGATCCAGAGAAGATCAGAGCTGTCAAGGAAATGCCCAGGCCAGAAGACAAAGAAGGACTGAGAAGATTCTTAGGTTTCATCACCTACCTTGGGAAGTTCATTCCTAATCTCAGCAAGGAGGATCAACCTTTGAGAGAACTTCTGAAGAAGGATAATGAGTTTCAGTGGCAAAGCGAGCAAGACCAAGCCTTTCACAGGCTGAAGGAACTCTGCACCAAAGCACCGGTACTAGCATTCTTCGATGTGAAGAAACCAGTAGAAATACACTGTGATGCAAGCTCAACAGGACTGGGAGCAGTATTAATTCAAGAAGGTAACCCAGTGGCTTACACATCAAGAGCATTGAACAAGGCAGAACAGGGATACGCCCAAATAGAAAAGGAGATGGCAGCAATTGTGCATGCGTGCAAGAAATTCCATTGCTACATCTTTGGGAAAGAAACATTGATCTTCACTGATCACAAGCCTCTAGAACAGATTTTCAGGAAACCGATCCTCAGTGCACCAATGAGACTGCAAAGGATGCTCTTGAGTGTACAGTGGTACTCGCTCAACATACAGTACCGAAGAGGGAAAGACATGCAAGTTCCAGATGCCCTTTCAAGAGCTTACCTACCTGCACCTGAGGAACAAGCAGATGAACTGGACTTGAAACATATAAAGATCAGTGACTTTGTCACAATTTCTGAGGAGAAATACCAACAGTTCCAAGAGAAGACTCAGATAGAACTGAAAGAACTTTACCACACAATATTCAGTGGATGGCCTGAAAAGAACAAAGTACCCTCACAAGTCACCCCATACTATGAGAGCAGAGATGAGCTATCAATCATGAATGGTGTGATAGTCAAAGGAACAAGACTAGTGGTGCCTCCCAGTTTGAGGAAAGACATGCTAAACCTCATACATTCAAGTCATTTAGGCATTGTGAAATGTAAGCAAAGAGGAAGAGAAGTACTGTATTGGCCTTCGATGAATGCAGATATAGAAGAAACAGTGAGAAACTGTGAGAAGTGTGCACAAAAGCAAAACAAACAAGCAGCAGAGCCATTGGTGACTACCGAGTTGCCAAGTTTCCCATATGCAGAGATTTCAGTGGACATCTTTGAATTTGAATCACAGAACTACCTCATCACTGTGGATTATTATTCAAGATTTATCCAAACAGCAAAACTACTCAGTCTGAGAAGTAGAGAAACAATACAACTTCTCAAGCAACAATTCAGTGTTCATGGTATACCCACCAAGATAACAACTGTCTGTGGATCACAATTCACATCCCAAGATTTCAGGGAATTCTGTGAGAGTTATGGAATCAGCCACAACAAGGCCTCTCCACATCATCAAAGTGCAAATGGAATGGCAGAAAGATCAGTCCAAATAGTGAAAAGACTGTGGAGTAAGAGCAAATACCAACACCTGGCTATCTTGGATTACAACACTACACCAAGAGAGGGAATCAAAGCATCACCAGCGCAGATCTTGATGGGTAGGAAACTAAGAAATCTCCTGCCAGCAGTGCATCAAATGTATCAACCAAAGACAATATCAAAGAAAACATTTCTGAAACATTACTCACAAGAAAAGGCAAGGCAGAAATTCTATCATGACAGAAAAGTGAAGGAACTCAAAGGCCTACCCCAAGGCAAACATGTCAGAATAGTTCCCACTCCAGGACGAAAGACATGGACCCCAGGACGAGTTATCAGCAAGAACCATCCAAGATCCTATAATGTCGAATCCGATGGAGTCATCTACAGAAGGAACAGAACACACCTGAGAATGTCAACAGAGTCAGCCAATAAAGAAGCAGGCAGACTAACAGAGTCAGTAGACACAGATGGAGACACTGATACCGAGACTACTGATGACAATGACAACATCCCAGACTCAACTACAAGTGGCTCAGCAGGACACACTATGCAGCCACGGGTCGAGAACCAAAGTCAAACCTCACCCACCAAAGGAGAGTTCTCAAACTCACCTTACAAACTCAGCAACCCACGGTTGTCGAGTTCGCAACCCTCATACTCAACACCATACACTACCAAAAGTGGCCGTTTAATTAAGAAGCCCAACAAGTATACGTTGTAGGCATGGTCATTTAGCATATTAGATTATGGGCTAGTGTAAATGGTCACTAACAGATTTCACACACACACAGTTCAATAATAACACTAACACTCTTAGAGTGGTACAAATAATTCTCTTTATTACAATATCAACTATCATGATGGAACTAGAATACATGCAAACACTATTTCTATCTCGTCAAGCAGAAGAAAATGAACACTTGACCATGATCACAATTGAACTGAACATTCTGTGGTTACCTTTAGATAACATGTTTGTTTTGTTTGCTCCAGATATAGAGCTTAGCTTACAAATGCTTTAATGGATCAAAGATAATGATCAACTTTATTTTTAAATAGTTACAACAGTTAAAGAGTGACAGATGTTCGAAGGTGTTTGAAATAAATATTATTACCTGAGAATTGCATTATATAAGTAATACCCGGTACTTTCAGTAAACGGATGGGAATATAAATGTATGGAGTAATTTGCAAGTTACTTAAATAAAGTAAAGGAAGACAGTTGAATGGAATGAATGTGTATCGATTTTGTTCTATTAGTTATCTAGTTCTAACAACTAGTTGATTTAAAGAAAACAAAGGGGATGTAATATATGGCGGGTTATATGCCAACCTTGTACAATGCAACCTGGCATGTCACTGTAAAAAAAGAACCTGAGTTCAAGGTCGGAGAATAAAGATGGCTGCATCCTAAGCAACACATGCTTCTGAATGATCTTTTGTGTAAACACTCAATGTATTGTCACAAATACATTACACTAGTTACAGAGCCATGTCAGAAGTTTTTCTTCCTCCTCCACCTTTATCTTTTGAGGGAAATGCAGGGGAAAATTTCAGAAAATGGAAACAGAAATACAACCTATACCTGATGGCTACTGCGAGAGACAGAAAGTCGAAAGAACAGCAGTCGGCAACTCTTCTTCACTTGATCGGTGACGCAGGTCTAGAGGTGTTCAACACGTTTCACCTGTCCGTAGAAGACAGCAAAAACCCAGATATAATTCTGCAGACATTTCAAGAGTACTGTGAGCCAAGACGAAACGTAGTCTAGGAAAGATATATATTCTTCAATAGGTCACAGCAACCAGGGGAGAAGGTGGATGCCTTTGTCACTGACCTTAAGAAGCTCAGCGTTAGCTGTGAGTTTGGAGAGCTATCCAACAGTCTTGTGAGAGATCGAGTGGTATGCGGAATACAATCTCAACAGCTGAAACAAAGAATGCTGAGAGATAATACTCTCACCTTGGAGAAAGCAATCAGTCTGGCCCATGCCGAGTGTCAAGAACAGATTTAATTCATAAATGTTTCCACTGACTAAATTTTTGTGAGAGAGCAGTGAGTAATTTTTACAAACGTAATTATTGTGCGAGCCAGCATAACTTGGTCTCGTAAACAATTTGTTTTGAACAGTTTTTTTTTATAATAGATAGACAGAAGGTGTGGGGAAGGATAGACAGACAGCGTAGGTGTGCATGACAGAGCACTTTTTATATCTCGTGTTTTGAACTAGGTTTAGTAAAGAGGGAAGGGGTGAGTAGGAATTAAATGTTATTGAGATGTCTGTTGACGTACAGAAAATCCGTGATCCAGAGTAAAAGCTCGGGGTTTTGAACATGTTAAGAATTTATTGCTATAAAATTACATTTTATTGTCTTGGGTGATTCGACCTTTGATGTCGACCCAAGGTCGTTGCGTAGGGCTGTTACTTAAAATAACTCAGTTCGGCAGCTGAGCTAGAAGTGGTTGCACCAATCACAATCCAGGAATTAGACGGTAAGCTGCAGATGCAGACCAGTATTTAAGGCCATACAGAACTTAGTTCTGGGCCACATGTAGACAATCCATTTACGAGGTGGTCGGCGATAGTCCTCAGCCAGATGAGAGACATAGAGACGCAGTTGAGCAGTCCATTGTGAGGAGCCTGATTTAAAGCTCCAGAGCCTAAGCTACTTGGTTTGATATAAACCCACAGCGTTTACATCCAGCGCTCTCACTCCCAGTGAGGGCCTCATGGTGAGAGTCCATACTAATGTGTAATGATGAAAGTGAACCGTTCTACTTACTTTTGAAGACAGTTTCAGAGCTACCGCCAGACAACGCATGGTTGTACAAGCATTCTCCATGGCGTGTCTAGAGGAAATGTCCATATCATAACATGTCTCATTGAATTAATAGAATTTAAACTGTTATATCCGTCGCCACGTGCGCGGATTCTATTTGGCATATAACTCATATGACCTGCAAGTAGTTAGATTGAATACGTTAGTCTTTATAGAAAGCTGTAGTTTCATTAGTTAGATTCAGTTGCCTTTGAATTGATATTTATATTTATAATTATATTTGTTACATTAATTCCTGTAATTAAACTGCCCTACAGTTCTGCTAAAAATCAAAGCAATTGATTTATTTAGTTTTTAGAGTGCAAGTATTTTTTTTTGTGTTCGTCGATTGTGGGAGCGGACCTCGAAAGAGTGTCAGTCGAAATATCGCCATCTAACCCACATCGCGACACTGGAGGGGACACTACACGACATTGTTTAATTTATAGTTTATTTAGATTAGATTATAATATCGTTTTTCTCTTTGATTAACTTTTGTTTCTTTTCAGTTTCAGTGCTCATGTGGTCTTCACGTTGAGCTACTTTAATTACTTCATTGTATTTAGTTTTGTATACTGCTTTCTTTGATTATTTGTTCCACATATTTCCGGCTCTCCCATTGACCCGAGGATCGAGGCCAAGGAGACTTCAACATAACTGAACGAAGAAAGACAAACGTACTGACTGTGGTGTACGCAAAGGCTAAAGGAATCTCCACCAGTTCCTTGAGTTAAGTGATTCCATCCTTAATATTGTCTGCGTTAAGGAGTTGAGTGTTCCTCCTTCTGTTTTACAGGCTGATTTTACTTTTTCTCTGTGTTTAGGAACTCACGGGCGGTGGCGAGGGCGTTCTTACGTTTGCGGGCCCCCCCTGCCAAAGTGTTGGCTTGGTCGCAGACTCTGCCGTCTCGACGACAGATTGTGCGGTCTCGCAACACCAGTGGTTATTGAAACTGTGGAAAGTCGCATTCGCGAGAACGGACTTTGATAGGGATCTGTACACTTTGTTTAGATTGTAGCGTTTCCATCTTCCTCGTTGTTTTAGGAAGACGTCTCTCTTGTCCTCTTCTTAATCCTATCTGTAAATATGTTCAGACTGTAGAGTTTGTTATTGTCCGTCTTTTCTTGTTGGTCTGGCGTCTAGTTTCGTGTTTTTTTTTTTTATTACACCTTACGTACATTATAATTATACATTCCTTTGTTTAATATAATGCCTGTGTGAGTCATGTGTCTACATTGACGCATTGATTGAGTTTATCTGGTTATTGTGACGTATAAGGCTGATACGCCAGAGTATATATTTATATATTGGGAATATTGATTCCCCATTCAAGTGCAGTTGTGCACCTGCCTTGAATATCCAGTATATAATTACTGAAGTTATTGTTCTTTAAAGAGGACTACCGGTAATAAAATTACCTTGCAATTGCAATTATACAAGAGCTATAGAAAAATAGCTAAAAATATTAATCAACGATCTAATATTCGTTGATTCACGTGTATTTATATATTACATCGGCAGTGATAACAGTAAGGACACTGCGATTTCATTGAAGAAGGAACATTGTTTGTATTTTGTCGTCTACTAGTGACGTCGACCCGACGAGTGCAATTTGCCTCAGGGATTAATAATCGCGGAGTTAAGCAAGTAAATATTTTTTATCGCGTATCGGATTAACGTAAATACTACAGTGATAACATAGTACACTGTCAGACGGGCTATTGCGTGAATTTATCCGGATACCTGTCCATTAACATTAATAGATCTCCTGTAGAGACCTATTGTGAGTGTAACTAATCATAATGGCCGATTACACTTCCTATATAAATTCAGCGAAGCTGTTAGGCATACCCGAGGACCAGCTGGCTTCTTGGTGCGAGAGGAGACTAAAAGAAGACCTAGCTAGAGAAGAGCGTGCCGCAGATAGAGCCGAGAAGGCCGCGGAACGCGAACGAGAAAAAGAAAAAGAAGAAAGAGAACGACAAAGAGAAATAGAAGAAAGAGCCGACAAAGCGGCTCATCGAGAGCACGAAATTGCCCTAAAGAAATTAGAGCTGCAAGGAAACCAACCGACCGCGGCTCCAAGTGTTCCAACGAATAATGTTAAAGCAAAACCAAAGCTTCCAACCTATAATGATAAGGTCGACCAGATCGATTCTTATATTCATCGTTTTGAGCTCCACGCGGTAGCCGCCGGATGGGAAAGAACTGAATGGACTTCGTGCCTTGCAAATTTATTAACGGGACGTGCACTTGAAGTATTCCATGGCCTCAACATCGAGGATTCTAAAAATTACGACATCCTTAAAAAGGCTCTTTTAAAGCGTTTTCAACACACCGAGGACGGTTTTCACCAAAGATTCCGGAGTTGTGAGCCAGACCCGTCCGAAAATTTTTCAACGTACGTCGACCGCCTAAAGCACTACTTAGACCGCTGGATTCAGCTGGCTGGTGTCGCTGACGGTAATTTTAAAGGGCTTTATGAGCTCGTTCTGAAGGACCAAATATTTAACGCGTGCCATTCAGAACTAGTCTCCCACATTAAAGAGTGGGCACCTAAGACGTTAGCGGAAATCACGTCCTTAGTAGAACAGTACGCGTCCGCACACCCTAATCGTTCGCTGGCTAAAGCCAAAACTAGCGAACCGTTTTATGCCGGAGTCGGTGGAACTGCGCCAATGGGTACAAGAAATTCTCGACCAGTTCATCGCCAGACGCCGCCTCCGCGTGCATATTCCGAACCGCCGCCCAATAAAGCTCGCGGTTTTCCAAGCCGTGCTGGACCTCCCACTCGGGGACATTTTATTCGCTATTCAGGTCCACCCCGTCGTGACGTTAACGAGGGCTACCATTATCAGAGCCCGCCATGTCCACCTCCTTGGGCATATTATAATAATCCATATAATGCACCTCCAATGCAACCCAGACGTAATATATATGACAGCATTAGGTGTTATCGGTGCAATAAACCAGGTCATACGTCAAAATATTGTAGGGTTAAGTTTGAAGCTGCAAATGCTTGCACCGTCATTGTTCCGGCTGCACAGAGTAGCCGTACCGTTGAAATTACGTCGCCCATGACGGGCACCGTTCCGGTTATGTCGGCCCTCCATCAACACGGGTCATTGACCTTATATGAGGGTCATGTTAACGCCATACCCGCGTCTGTCTTACGCGATTCAGGTTGCACCACTATCGGTGTTAGGGAATCACTGGTCAGACCGACCCAGCTGATTGAACAACAGGCAACTTGCATTACTTTCGGGGGCTCCGTCGAGCGATTCCGTCTCGCGGAGATATACATCGACACGCCATTCATTACAGGTGTCGTAACGGCATGCGTATTACCAAATCCGGTCGCCGATCTAATTATTGGTAATTTACCACAGGTTAATGATACACCTGACGGCCAGTTAAAAGTTTGGAACGAAAACGTTGCGTGTGTCACCACACGACAACAGTCAAAACGTCCACCGGATGGTAATTTACAAACCCCTGCGTTTGATTTTAATGTCACGCCTACAGTTTTCTATAAGGAACAACAAAGCGATCCATCATTAAAACCGCTGTTTGCGAAAGTTCAGCCTCAGAACGGAAATGCCTCTCCGTTTATCATTAAAAATGAATTATTGTACAGAAATTTCCGAAGTAAACGTGAGACCATTGAACAGCTCGTGGTGCCTAAGTCGTTCCGTCGCGACATTCTGCGTCTCGCGCATGATACATCATTTTCAGGCCATCAAGGTTCAGCCAGAACCAAATCACGGATATTGGCTCATTTTTTCTGGCCTGGTGTATACGCGGACGTGAACCGTTTTGTGGCGCGCTGCGATGTATGTCAAAAACGTACACCTAAAGGTAAAGCATCACGCGCACCCCTTCAGGAGATGCCTCCAGTCTCAACACCATTCGAGCGTGTCGCAGTTGACATAGTAGGTCCTCTTAGTAAATCAGACAGAGGCCATCGATTCATCCTTTCGGTAATCGACTACGCGACGCGCTGGCCTGAGGCTATTCCTTTGAGAGACATTACAGCTGACCATGTCGCTGAGGCGCTTGTTACTATTTTCTCGCGAGTCGGATTTCCGATCGAGATTCTTTCAGACAGAGGACCACAATTCACCTCTGATCTATACAAAAAGGTACTAGAATTAGCGGGAATTAAACAGAAATTAACGTCCCCCTATCATCCGCAGTCAAATGGTTGTTGCGAGCGGTGGAATGCGAGCATGAAGTCTATGCTAGCACGCGTATCCGCCGACAAACCTGGAGACTGGGACCGTCAGCTCCCCGCTATTCTCTTCGCCTATAGGGAACTCCCGAACGCGTCCACGGGTTTCTCCCCATTTGAGTTATTATACGGACGTAAACCACGTGGCCCGATGGCCATACTTAGTCAATTGTTCGCCGGTTCTGAAACCGACGATTATGATACGCGATGCGCGTATCAATATGTTGTCGATCTCCGACAACGAATTATTAATGCATGCAAAACCGCTCTGCAATTTGCATGCGCTAGAGCGAGTTCTTCAAAATTTTATCGCGATCAGGGCGCCCAAATGCGCGCCTTGTCCGTCGGAGATCTGACACTTGTTCTTTTGCCGCAAACGCAAAACAAACTCCTTCTAACTTGGAAGGGACCATACAGAGTCCTTAAGAGACTCTCCAGAGTGAATTATTTGATAGATATTCGTGGGCAGAGGAAAATATTTCATATTAATATGCTGAAAAAGTACCTGCCTAGCGATGATCGTCGTAACAACTCCGTTCATGTCGTCCCAAGGGCCAACGCGGCTTTAGTTACTGTCGACGACGAGGACCCTTTGAGTATCGACAAATCGTTGCCCATATTACAGGCCACCGAGAGTATAAACGATGTTAATATCAATGATGAGCTTGCGCCGTCGCAGAAACAGGATCTTACACACCTGCTCCAAGAATTCGCCACGGTGTTCACGGATTTGCCGGGTTGTACGTCTTTAGTCCAACATGTAATACGACTTCGCACAGACGTACCGGTGTTTGTTAAACCGTACCCACGCCCGCTGCACGCTCACGAAACGATAATTACAGAAGTACGTGCCATGCTACGGCTAGGCGTGATAGAGCGATCAACAAGTCCGTATTGCTCACCGATTGTCCTGGTCAAGAAGAAAGACGATACCGTGCGTTTTTGTATTGACTATAGAAAGCTCAATGCTATAACCATCTATAATGCGGAACCCATTCCCAATCAGGAGGACTTATTCGCGCGGTTATCCAATGCAAGTATCTTCTCTAAAATAGACTTATCCAAAGGATATTGGCAGATTCCTCTCGAAGAAGGAAGTAAACAATATACAGCTTTTCAAACCCCTTTGGGTTTAATGCAATGGAAATATATGCCTTTTGGACTGGTTACTGCACCAGCCACTTTCGCGCGCATGATGAACATCTTGCTAAATGAATTGCGCTGCGTTCTATCATATTTCGATGATATATGTATTTTTCAGGCTGATTGGGCTGGCCACTTAATGGCCCTTCGTGAAGTTTTTGCCGCTCTTCGCCGAGCTGGCCTTACCGCGAGACCCAGTAAAGTGTTCCTAGGATATCACCATATAAACTTTTTGGGTCATACCATAACCCACGG
Source organism: Onchidella celtica (assembly GCA_963931925.1). Classification (NCBI taxonomy): domain Eukaryota; kingdom Metazoa; phylum Mollusca; class Gastropoda; order Systellommatophora; family Onchidiidae; genus Onchidella; species Onchidella celtica. The sequence goes on along the minus strand of OZ007570.1, from coordinate 34,851,435 downwards.
GGTTCAGACTCCAGACGATCGCAAGATATCCAGTATTTTGAAACTGCAACCTCCTAAAACTAAAAAGCAAGTCCGTAGCTTGTTGGGACTTTTGAATTATTACAGGAAATTTATACCAAACTTTTCCTCTCTCTCAGCCCCGTTATCTGATCTAACGAGGAAAAATGTTCCAAATAGAGTCGTCTGGACGCCTCAGTGCGCTGATGCCCTTCAGACTATTCAGAATTTATTTTCTACTTTCCCCCTGCTTGTTTTACCCGATATACGCCAGACATTCATCGTCCGAACGGATGCATCAGATAAAGGAATAGGCGCCGTGTTACTCCAACAGCGTGACGGTTTCTTGCGACCGTGCTTATATGCAAGCCGGAAATTACTTGATCGAGAGACGCGCTATGCGATTGTCGAACGAGAGTGCCTCGCAATTGTTTACGCGGTAGATGCATTTTCTCGATACTTATTAATGTCCGAATTTATAATTGAAACGGATCATCGACCATTACTGTTTCTTAAGTCGAACAGAGCCAAGAATGCTCGACTAACCAGATGGAGCCTTGCGCTCCAGGAATACAAATTTACTATTCGGGCTATACCTGGGGAGGATAATTTACAAGCTGATGTATTGTCCCGTTTGATTTAGTGTTCTAAAATAGTCTGTTAAACATTGAGGTTGAGCATTTTTCACCTTTTTCGGAGACCGTGGATGGTTTCACAAGATATTGTCCTACCAATTGTGGACATTCTTTCTCAAAATTTCCATGTGATTCCTTTTTCCACTAGCGTCCATCCTGACCATGACCTGAGTTTCAGACAACCTTGACGCCTTTGTCTGCGGGTCAATGAGATGAGAAAATGGCAAACCGAGCGACCAGACCTACTGCTGCCAGGATACCATTACTTTAATTAACTATTGTTCGTTCATGTTCTATGAATGTATTAATTACGCTCAATGAAGCGATGAGCTAGTTGCTCAATATTTCAGTCTTTACAGTATGTCTGTGTGAGAGAAGTTTATCACTTTAATTCTTAAGTGCTACAATAATTATATATTATCACAGAACGACGCATATAAATATACATATGCTATTGTCCATCGATAATGCACGTTCTTAGAATTATTATTTATTTTTTTTGACTTTCAGTAACGATATATTTTTTACTATATAGCCCTTTCCAAAGTACTATTACATAGCAACGTTAGTAGACAGTTATGTCGTTCAAACCCTAAGTTTTCACTGGGGTGGGGGATGTGTCAAGAACAGATTTAATTCATAAATGTTTCCACTGACTAAATTTTTGTGAGAGAGCAGTGAGTAATTTTTACAAACGTAATTATTGTGCGAGCCAGCATAACTTGGTCTCGTAAACAATTTGTTTTGAACAGTTTTTTTTTATAATAGATAGACAGAAGGTGTGGGGAAGGATAGACGGACAGCGTAGGTGTGCATGACTGAGCACTTTTTATATCTCGTGTTTTGAACTAGGTTTAGTAAAGAGGGAAGGGGTGAGTAGGAATTAAATGTTATTGAGATGTCTGTTGACGTACAGAAAATCCGTGATCCAGAGTAAAAGCTCGGGGTTTTGAACATGTTAAGAATTTATTGCTATAAAATTACATTTTATTGTCTTGGGTGATTCGACCTTTGATGTTGACCCAAGGTCGTTGCGTAGGGCTGTTACTTAAAATAACTCAGTTCGGCAGCTGAGCTAGAAGTGGTTGCACCAATCACAATCCAGGAATTAGACGGTAAGCTGCAGATGCAGACCAGTATTTAAGGCCATACAGAACTTAGTTCTGGGCCACATGTAGACAATCCATTTACGAGGTGGTCGGCGATAGTCCTCAGCCAGATGAGAGACATAGAGACGCAGTTGAGCAGTCCATTGTGAGGAGCCTGATTTAAAGCTCCAGAGCCTAAGCTACTTGGTTTGATATAAACCCACAGCGTTTACATCCAGCGCTCTCACTCCCAGTGAGGGCCTCATGGTGAGAGTCCATACTAATGTGTAATGATGAAAGTGAACCGTTCTACTTACTTTTGAAGACAGTTTCAGAGCTACCGCCAGACAACGCATGGTTGTACAAGCATTCTCCATGGCGTGTCTAGAGGAAATGTCCATATCATAACATGTCTCATTGAATTAATAGAATTTAAACTGTTATATCCGTCGCCACGTGCGCGGATTCTATTTGGCATATAACTCATATGACCTGCAAGTAGTTAGATTGAATACGTTAGTCTTTATAGAAAGCTGTAGTTTCATTAGTTAGATTCAGTTGCCTTTGAATTGATATTTATATTTATAATTATATTTGTTACATTAATTCCTGTAATTAAACTGCCCTACAGTTCTGCTAAAAATCAAAGCAATTGATTTATTTAGTTTTTAGAGTGCAAGTATTTTTTTTTGTGTTCGTCGATTGTGGGAGCGGACCTCGAAAGAGTGTCAGTCGAAATATCCCCATCTAACCCACATCGCGACACCGAGGAGCAGACAGTTGTTCAACTGCAAACCATGGACCAAGGCACCAAACCTATTGACGCAGTCAAAAAAATAGGCCATGGGGCGACAAACTAAAAACAACATCCAAGCCTCCAGACAACAAACCAGACAAGAAATGGGCCCCAAACCACAGCAGAAAGACATGTCGCCAGTGTGGAACGAGTCATCCACCAAAATCCTGTCCGGCGTACGGAAAAAAATGTAACAAATGTGGAAATGTGAACCACTTCGCCAAATGTTGTTACAGTAGAAACACAAAGCCAAGACATGTTCATACCCTAGAAGAAGATGATCCTCAAGAAACATTCGGGCTTTGGACACTCAAAACAACGAAGTACTCCACAGACAAGAACCCAGATGCATGGTTTGAAAATGTAGAAATAAATGGACACCAAGTATCTATGAAGGTTGATACTGGAGCGGAGGTCAATGTCATACCATTGAAAACATGGAATGAGATCAAAGGTGGTCCTCTAAAAAATACCAAAGTCAACCTGAAGGCCTTTGGAAACACAGATATTCCTATTGAAGGTGTTGCAGAAACAAAAATGACAGTTGGCTGCAACAGCATAAGTGACAAAGTCTATGTCACCACCGGGGACAGCTATGCAGTTCTGGGCCTCAAGGCAACTATGTCACTGAAACTGATTTCACCACCAGACAAGTGTTGTGAAACAGTGAGCGTCCAGAAAAGTACCATCACCAAAGAAACACTCATAAGTGAAAACAGTGATGTATTCGAAGGATTGGGATCCTATGAAAAGACATATCACATCACTCTGCGAAACGATGCAGTTCCCGTAATTCACCATCCAAGACGAGTACCACCTGCACTGCACCAGCAGTTGAAGGCAAAGCTTGACGACATGGTAGCGTCAGGAATCATTTGTCCAGTAGAAGAACCTACTGACTGGGTAAATAGCCTTGTTATCGCCCAGAAAGGAGACGGCAGCCTAAGATTGTGCCTAGATCCCAAGGAGCTGAATGAGTACATTCAAAGAGAACAGTTTGAAATACCGACATTTGAACAGATCTCAGTAAGTCTAGGAGGAAAGAAGTTTTTCAGTATCCTCGATCAAAAGGACTCGTACTGGCAGATAAAACTGGACCAAAAGAGCTCATACTTGACTACATTTAACACACCATTTGGGAGGTTCAGATTCCTACGTTGTCCATTCGGTATCAGCAGCGCATCAGAGATACTACAGCAGAGAACTCATGAAACGTTTGGGGACATCAATGGTGTTTTTTGTCTTTCAGACGATACTCTGATAGCAGCGTCCACTGAAGAGGAGCATGACAACATTCTCAAGCAAGTGATCCAGAGAGCTAGAGAAAAAGGTGTAAAGTTCAACCCCAAGAAAGTACAACTTAAGAAGACACAAGTGAAGTACATGGGTCGCCTGATATCAGCAAAGGGAATTCAACCAGATCCTGAGAAAATCCAGGCAATTCAAGACATGCCAACGCCAACCAACGTCAAAGAAGTTCAAAGGTTGCTTGGGATGACCAATTTTCTTGCACCATTTATCCCAAACATGTCTCAGTTAACAAGTCCTCTCAGAAACCTGATTAAAAAAAAATGCTCAATGGCAGTGGGGACACGAACAAGACAAAGCCGTAAAGATGATCAAAGAGACATTATGCCGAGATCCAGTTCTCAAACTGTATGACGCGAAGAAGAAAACCACAATCCAATGTGATGCCTCATCAGAAGGTCTGGGAGCAGGTCTTTGGAAGACAACCAGCCCATCGCATTTGCATCGAGGTCACTCACGGAAACTGAAAAGAACTATGCGCAGATAGAGAAGAAAATGCTTGCTATAGTTTTTGCTGCGGAGCGTTTCCACCAGTACATCTATGGACAGCAAGTAGAAGTCATCAGTGATCACAAACCATTGCAGGTGATTGTTAAAAAGCCAATACACAAGGCTTCTCCACGACTACAACTCATGATGCTGAAATTACTACGGTACAACCTTGAGGTCAAATACCAACCTGGTTCACAAATGTTTGTCGCAGACACACTGAGCAGAGCTTTCCCTGTTACGGCACATGAAAGCAGCAAGGCAGAAGAAAGTGCAGAGCAGACACTAAGAGTATTAAGTGCAACCGCATCAGCGGCATCTGGTGACGTGATTGATAGAGTCAGACAAGAAACGAGTCAAGACGAAACTCTGTCCAAGATATTGAAGTATGTGCAGACAGACAGATGGTTACCTTCTCAGAAGAATGACAGTGCAGCGATGAAAAAATACAAAAGTCTGCAACATGGAATTCATGAGGAGAATGGTGTGCTGTTTTATGAACAGAGACTTATTATTCCGTTCTCAATGAGGGGTGAGGTACTGGAAAAGCTTCACTCAGGACATTTCGGCCTAGAAAAGACAAAGACAAGAGCTCGTCAAAGCATTTTCTGGCCAAACCTTTCTCAAGACATTGAAGGTTACATCAAGAAATGTCAGACATGTGCCCAGCATCGCTGCAACAACATTAAAGAGCCACTGATACCACACCCAGTACCTGAGGCTCCGTGGAAGAAACTGGGAACAGACATTTTCCACTATGGAGGGAAAAACTATTTAATTGTGGTCGACTACTTCTCAAAGTATCCAGAAATCACACAGCTGGACGGAAAAACGGCATTTTCTGTCATCAGAGGGCTCAAGCCAATATTTGCCAGGCATGGAGTCCCTGAGATACTGATAGCTGACAACAATCCCTTTGGTAGTCTGGAAATGACCAAGTTCGCCGAATCGTGGAACTTTAAAATAGTCACCTCAAGCCCAAGATATCCCAAGTCCAATGGACAGGCAGAAAGATTTGTGAAGATTATGAAAGATATCTTGAAGAAGGCTGTCGCGATGTGGGTTAGATGGGGATATTTCGACTGACACTCTTTCGAGGTCCGCTCCCACAATCGACGAACACACAAAAAAAAATACTTGCACTCTAAAAACTAAATAAATCAATTGCTTTGATTTTTAGCAGAACTGTAGGGCAGTTTAATTACAGGAATTAATGTAACAAATATAATTATAAATATAAATATCAATTCAAAGGCAACTGAATCTAACTAATGAAACTACAGCTTTCTATAAAGACTAACGTATTCAATCTAACTACTTGCAGGTCATATGAGTTATATGCCAAATAGAATCCGCGCACGTGGCGACGGATATAACAGTTTAAATTCTATTAATTCAATGAGACATGTTATGATATGGACATTTCCTCTAGACACGCCATGGAGAATGCTTGTACAACCATGCGTTGTCTGGCGGTAGCTCTGAAACTGTCTTCAAAAGTAAGTAGAACGGTTCACTTTCATCATTACACATTAGTATGGACTCTCACCATGAGGCCCTCACTGGGAGTGAGAGCGCTGGATGTGAACGCTGTGGGTTTATATCAAACCAAGTAGCTTAGGCTCTGGAGCTTTAAATCAGGCTCCTCACAATGGACTGCTCAACTGCGTCTCTATGTCTCTCATCTGGCTGAGGACTATCGCCGTCCACCTCGTAAATGGATTGTCTACATGTGGCCCAGAACTAAGTTCTGTATGGCCTTAAATACTGGACTGCATCTGCAACTTACCGTCTAATTCCTGGATTGTGATTGGTGCAACCACTTCTAGCTCAGCTGCCGAACTGAGTTATTTTAAGTAACAGCCCTACGCAACGACCTTGGGTCGACATCAAAGGTCGAATCACCCAAGACAATAAAATGTAATTTTATAGCAATAAATTCTTAACATGTTCAAAACCCCGAGCTTTTACTCTGGATCACGGATTTTCTGTACGTCAACAGACATCTCAATAACATTTAATTCCTACTCACCCCTTCCCTCTCTACTAAACCTAGTTCAAAACACGAGATATAAAAAGTGCTCAGTCATGCACACCTACGCTGTCCGTCTATCCTTCCCCACACCTTCTGTCTATCTATTATAAAAAAAACTGTTCAAAACAAATTGTTTACGAGACCAAGTTATGCTGGCTCGCACAATAATTACGTTTGTAAATATTATTCACTGCTCTCTCACAAAAATTTACTCAGTGGAAACATTTATGAATCAAAACTGTTCTTGACAAAGGCAACAGATCCAAACGCAGCACTGCTCCTGTACAGAAACACGCCAATCACTGACATGGAATACTCTCCTGCACAAATGTTGATGGGACGATCATTGAACGATCTTGTCCCATCAGGAAAAAAGACAGAAAATAGTCACAAGTACAAGAAGATCCGAAGACAACTCCAACATAATCAAGTCAAAGCCAAGATACAGTACGATCGAACTGCAAGACCAAGACAGGATTTCGAAGTTGGAACTCCAATCACTGTCAAGACTGGCCAAGGAAACTGGCAAAGAGCAGTTATTACTGACAAGTGTGACACACCTCGCTCTTACATTGTGACAAACGAAGATGGATCAGAACTCCGGCGCAACTCATGGTTTCTCCGTCACAGCTCTCATTCGCCAGTCATCCACAGGACAGAGACATTTGATGAAGTCATGAAGGACAACAGCAACAAGAAGCAACGAAGTGACCTAGTCAAATCACCAGCGACTAGTACGTCACAAGTCGAGTTCTCACACTCACCGCCCTGTCAGGATGTGCCTATGTGCAATCCGACACTCACTGGCACGACAGCAGTGAGCCAGACATTTGCACCAAACACAACTAGAAGTGGCCGAGTGATTAGAAAGCCCAACAAATATACATGTTAAGAAAATGGATCAAGGGCTATGTAAGGTCACAACACAGACACAAACACTAGGCATTCTTTTACACCAATTATAAGACCCATCTGGTCGTGATTAATTTTTATTTTCTTGGATAAATACTAGTCCATACCAACACATTTAGTTAGAGTTATGCCTTAAGTTACGTTAAGTTAAAACTAGACTTTTTGACATTGAACTTATCACAAGACATTTAAGAGCCAGTACCATCCAAGTTAAACTATAAAGACCCCATGAACTTTGAATACTCAAAAGTCTCGACCACAGATGCCAAGACCTCCAAAGACCAAGATGAATCAAGCTCTCATAAGAGTCACCTGTACTCGTAATATTTAAAGATAAAAGCTTTGGCTTACATCCCTCGTCTTCCAAATAGATATTTAATTTTTAAATCATGGCTTAAAAGGGGGGATGTCATGATATGTACATCAAAGGGTTTAAGTATATCGATACTAATAGATATGATGATTACTTTGTACGATTCCGATTATTGCACACTGCTGAGATAGCAGTCAGGCAGTTAATAAATGTTGAGCAACATGGCCGAACGAGTCTGTTGATCGTTGTGTTATCCTGCGTTCAAACAACCCTACCCACAGTCGAAATAGTGGTTCCAGAACAACAACAACAACAACAACAAAAAAACAAACAACAACAACCAAATGCAGACAGAAAAAGCTAGGACTGTTTGACAATCAAACGTGGCGCTGAAAAATGTGGGCCCAAACTTCAAGAAATGTTGGGAGCCTGAAGCTTCAACTGTTACGGGTCCCCTTCAAAACCAGAAACATTAGGGCTACATACAAAATTCACTCATTAAAAAAGCTTTTTCAGGGCCAGTCCGGGATTAGGGGCCCTTAAGTTTAAGCTTTGTTAGTTTCATAGTAGACCTCTACTGACCCTCATTTTCACTTCTTCATCGCAAATTACACTTTCTAAAAAATTGAAATAAGGTAAAAAAATGCATGTTTTAATTTTGTTGTGGTTGGCGGTGAATATTTTACAAGTCGTTCTTGTCTATACTTCATGCACATTACAGATTAACTGGCGTCCCCAGCTTTGCTTGGTACAAATACATCACTGGATTATGATCATTATTATATGATTTATTACAAATTTACTTCAGATCGCCAGAACCCCGCTTGTTTCTATGAATGTGTACTGGCATTTTTTTAAACTACAACAAAGTACTGTCAACATGCAGGACTGAACGTCCTTTGCAGCAACACAAGGACAGGAAAAGCTAGGATATCATAATATAAAAGAAGTAATGCTTCCAGTTAATCAAGGAGAGGCTTTCTAACCACTGAGTCTTAAATTCTGCAGAAAACTATTTTACGCATAGAAAGACGCAAAGTTGTATGTAGGTGGGTATATAAAATGTCTTGTTCACTGTATTTTGAATACTTTCGTTGATTTTGAGCCACAAACTATGCTGAAGTTTAAAAACAAACAACAACAGCACGTCTTCTTCGAGAAGAATTTTCAAGGTGTGACAGGAAATTTCGTTCTGCGCCTCAGTTTACACATTGGTGATCGAGAATCAACTTTGCAAACCACATCTGTATATTATTATATTTTAGAACCAACGGGCCAACTAGTTTAGATGAAAACGCGGAGTGGAAAAGATTGGCCTCAACTTTGATTGTCCTCGCTGGGCGTAATACAAAATGTTACCCATAATGTTAATCGTCCATCACAAACTATTTTGTTTATGATGAATTTAGGTGAAAACCCTCATTTTTCTAGGTTGTCTCGGAGTTCTGGCCGTAAGTTTTGCAAGTCGCTGTTATTTACATGTACATAGATACTCACCAGCAAGCATGAGACCACTCACAACCAGTACAATCACCTGCAGCTCTTTAGTTTGGATCATTTTGTCTTCACACAAACAGTCCCCACTCGACCAATTAGAGATGAAAAATTCGCTATTGATCTCTGAGATGATAATAAAAATAAGAAAAGGAAACAATTATAATTATGCACTAAGTTATGTAGGCCATCGAGCTGGATTCAAGAATGCTTGTTTGTTTGCGCAATTTCAATTCTTTTGAAATTGATAATTATTGTTGTTTATTTGTTTGTTTCCAGTTCTGAGCTTTGAGACTTCCGTTTTCATTGCCACATTCCAAGCCCCGTTGCGACACAATTCTATGGAGTTCTTTTTAAAATATTATGTTAGTCAATGCACTTGACTGTTTTGATGAACTAAAAATTATATGACCCATTCTGTCTCAACATTGAAGATCTGGGTAGTCCGACTTTCAATGTTTTTGACTACCATCGAGCACAGACGTTATGTGGCACGTGAAATCAGAAAATCTTCCATTCAGCATTTCAATGGAAAAGAGTAAAGCTTCTTTGCACATAATTTTATGAAATGATGAAAGCGCCCAAACACAACATGTCTTTTAATTCAACATTTCACCAACATAAGTTACATATAGCTATTACCAGGTCTGGCACAGATGAAGTTGACCAACTGTAGCTGTGAGTAAGAAAATGTCTTCACAATCTAGCTCTCTCTACCTTTAAAAAGAACTGGCTTCCTGCTGTCAACATTTCGAACTGCTGTCATTGATTCATTGGCTAACACTTATCCAATCAGATTTGTGTGCATGTTAGTATACAAGGCACCGACGGTTTAAAGCTATCAGGATATACTGTGACCACCCTTACTGATAAATGTTGTGTAACCTACCACCCCCCCTCCCCACCCCGTCTCTCCATTTGTCTATGTAGGTGTATTTTGAAAGAGTTGGAGGAGCCTCAGGTGGTTTAAAATACCGTACGTTCATGAATCTAACCGAATACATATTGCATATCAAATTTATAGATTGGGGATGTTGAGGTGTACTTGTACTATAAAACGTTATGTTATTGCTCTTGGAATTAAATGGACCGATTACCGAAGGAGCAATTGAATTCAGTTAAGAGAATGAGTTTTAATGTCGCGGTCATTACGGCTTTGGTGGCTTAACGACATTCTTTGTCGTTAATTTTAGCCCATGTGCCCCTTCTAGTGTTTAAAAATTATTTTTATGTAAATAAATAAACAATAATTTATTATTATAAACGTCATCCTCATACTTTGCACACTGCATAAAGAATTCAACAGCATCAGATTTTAGTGATTTTCGCTTTTTTTCTTTTTTCGCATACACAGGCTACATCGTAAGAACATGTGGGATTCTGATAAGAAAAATGGAGGAGATGACCTAAGAAATGGTGAACGTGTCCAATATGAACTTTCTGGGTTAATTTATGACGATAAAACAACAAATTGTTAAAGTGGACAAAGGTGAGGCAATAAACATTTGCTTGGTAGAAAATTGAATGCAACCACAGCAATAAAAGTGGCTGTTAGTAATGTAATAAATATGTATTCTTGGCAGATTAACGGCAGACAAAATTTTATGTTTAACGCCTAAGGTAGCTATTGCATTGCTGAATTGCTAAATCGAGTACTTGTTTAAATAACATACGATTATTATGACAAATCTACGCCTTGATCACCTAATCGCTTCACTGTTGTACTGCTGAAAGGGCTGGGAGATGTACTGATGGTGGCTGGAGGGACTGAAAGATGTGCTGGTGGTAGCTAGAGGGTCTGGAAGCTGTACTACTGGTCAATGGGTGGACTGGAGGCTGTACTACTGGTGGCTGTAGGGTCTGGAAGATGTACTGCTGGTCAAATAGATGGACTGGAAACTGTACTGGTGGGTATTGCAGGAGTGGAAGCTGTACTGCTGGTGAGTGGATGGAATGGAAGCTGTGCTGCTGGTCAGTGGATGGACTGGGGGCTTTACTGCTGGTGGCTGGATGGACTGGAAATTGTACTGGTGGTGGCTAGATGGACTGGAAGCTGTACTGCTGATGGATGTATGAACTGGAAGCTGTACTGGTGGTGGCTAGATGGACCAGAATTGTACTGCTGGTGGATGGATGGATGGGCTGTCTCTGAAATGGCGAAAGAGAAAGTTGTATAATAGCAAAGCTCGCGTAAGAAACAATGCAGAAACGATGCAATAGATCGCATAGAAAAAGGAAAGATAAATCAAGCTTTCAGTATACTAAACTTCCTAAAAACAAAAAATGTAACAGGATGGAAAATTAAACAAATAAAAACAATCACACAAATAACAAAATCGCGGAATGTGCATACTTAAAGCTTGCGGGCCCCAAACTTGGATTTTTGGAGAGCAGTACATTGGTCAATGTACAGTGGCCCGAAGTGGAGAAAATTTGGGCTGTATCGAATTTAAACTCGGGGATGGAGGGTCTTGCGGGGGGCAAATAAAAGACATAGAATGTCATTACGCTACTAAAGTTGTAATGGCTGGCGCAATAAAACTAAGTCTGGCGCAATAAAGGTAACCGAGTTGCCTCTCCTAGAACACTATGGTGTTTCATATTACGATTTTGTTATTATGCGCAATTCAGCATGTTAAATCTGTAAAATTTGCTATGCAACATGCATTCAATTCCTTAAACTTTAAAGAGCTTTCTGTATTATAAAACTAATTTAGCCTTCTCCAACTCAACACTTTGAAAACAAAATTACACAGACAAAGAGAGAATCGTAGAAAGTTTTTTAGACTGGGATTTAAGCATCAGTCATTGACAATACCGCAGGGGGTCCTGGTTCACATGGGGTTGTAGGAAGACTGCCGATTCCGGGAAACGTTCTAGATGCCATATACTCCCGAGAGGGATCAATTTCTTGGGTTCATGTTTGCAGATGATGTGAATGCATAATTAAATTTAATGTTACTTCTACTTATGCGGGACTGGAACAATACTTCATTTGACAAACTTCAGATCTGATGCAATATCATACTTTGGTGCATTTCCGTGAAAATTGGTCCTGACCAGTGACCTACATAATATACTAGACTGCGAACCCCTTTTATTTCACGGCACACAAAGTGAAAACCAATTGTGGGGCGCGGCGGTCATCTTCCTAAGATGGCAAAACAAACTGCAGCCATTTAAGCCGCGAGTCGCAGAAAGGCTACATGTAAGACGATAGATGGCGAGAAAAAAAACACAAAAAAACAGTTTTTATTTGAGAAGCCCTAAACACACAACTTCACTCACATTACTTTTTATTATAACACTGTTTCCTTCAGTTTCTCACTTCTCGTGTTCAGTTGTGCCACACAGCAAGCAAATTGGTTCTCCAGAGGATCCCTGGCCACTGTAACATCATCGGAAACGATAAGGCAGACACTCTGGCAAAAAAGGTGCAAACCTCCCTCAAGTCGGAGAAAACATAACATTCTCAGAAGCCAAAAGTCACATTAAGGCAGCCTTGAAATCCAGGTGGAAACAAAGTCATCCAAGCCATGTAACAGATGATGCGATACACTTGCTCAGCAGAAAGGAGCAAACTATGATTTTTAGGCTGAGAACTGGACATAACAAACTCCGGGAACATCTTTACAAAAAATTCAGGGTTGGAGAAACTGAGACGTGCCCATGTGGAAATTCCCCACATGTCCTCCAACAATGCCGCCTATACAGACAACACAGGGAAGACAGTTGGCCCCGAGGTGCGGCATGACACACTAAGCTATATGGGACAGCAGTTGAACTCAGGAGCACAGCGTCCTTCATAAATGCTACCGGCCTCCTGATATAAACAGTCTGACACGAAGAACGTAGAAGAAGAAAGAAGAATGTTCACGTATTTTCCTTTTCCTTAAAGATTTTTTCCCATCTTTTTTTTGGTCCTTTTTGTTCCGGCCCGTTTTACTTATATATATATAAAAAAAAAATTAGAATCACAATTCTTCCGCTGGTTTAATAATAATACTAGATATATTGGATTGGGAGTTTTCCTGCTTTTTTTTTTTTCTTTCTTGCTTGTCTTTCCCCTGGCCCAGTTCTCTTTCTCCTTCACTTTATTAGATATATCGTAATTATTTTTAATCTTTCTTTCCCATGCGCCTCACCAGAATGCAGAGTTGAAATTCTGTTGACTTTGTAGATTACAACATGCCTAAATACAAGATGACCTTTTATTGGATATGCTCGCGAGGTGCTCTGGCAGTGAACTCGAGGGATGTTTTGCCATGAATTGTAATGGCCTCTGAGGCCCCCCATGCGCGGTGTCACAGCGCCTCCGTGCGGTGTGCAGTCTAGTATAATAGTAGCATGTCTCTGGTCCTGATACCACCTCTCGCATTTAGAGGCGAGTCAAATTGTTCGAAAAGATATTATATCTTTTAAAAATAGAGAGGCAGGCAAGAAGGCAAATGGGCAGGCAATTCTCCTAACTGGGGGAGTTTTCACTTTCCGGAACATGTTAAAGACCCCCACTACGAGACTATTCCTTTCCTTGCTACGGTATAATTGTCCAAGGAAAATAGGACAAGGAGTGTTTTCCTTCTAGGAAAAATGAACTCCTTGTTGTTTTTTTTCTTCTCCTACATCGGCCCTGAGCAAGACTGATCGCCTAACCCGTGACTTAGTAGGTAAATCGGGTTTTAAAACACAAAACCGTAACATTATTTGTTAAATCTTAGTTCCCTAAAGTTACAGTCATGAATTCATGAAAAGGAAGTATCAGAGAAGTTAATGCATACATTATAGTGCGTTAAAAAACACACGGTTTTCCAATTTCTTTAATATCTCCGGCTTGCCTTGACGAATCCGGGCCAAATTTTGCATGGCCTCCTGTTTCAATTTGTCTTAACTTGGAACCTTTTTTTCACTTGTAAAACGAGAAAAACAAAAACGTTTGTTTCATAGACATATAAAAAAATCCACAGAAAACACAGTGAGGCAAAGAGCAGTTTTTACCATGTGGACAGACATGTATTTATTACATAATGTCTGCATAACAGCAAATCCAAATATTTCAGATAAACGCAACGGCTCTTTTTGTCACTGCTGGTGAATTACAAATCACACCAATTGCACTCGACTGCAGGGTTTTACTCATCATTGCATACCTTAAAACGTATATTTTGATCAAAGTATACAAATTTTCAGTCTTGAGGCCATATGACAGCTGAGCCATTGTGAGACAGCATAGACCAATTCTACGAAAACAGACACGTTTGAAACAGCACGAAATTGTCCCTATATCCCTACAGATTGATCATGAAGTGAAGAAAATTGCTCTGAGAGCAATTAATATCATGCACGTCAAGCTCAAAACAAAGCCTTCAAGTTTCTTTCAATACACCCGGAAAAGCACCTGTGCATGCTTCGGTGTAAAAACACTTTACTGAGAAGTTGGCGGAACGAGCTGCCAGATACCAATAAAGCAAAGATAACAGAAAAGGCGGAAAGCCAATTTTGGACACCTTTGGTTTTGACATTATAGAAAGGTGCGTACTCAAACTGTTTTGAAGGCAAAGTTTATCTTACTTTAAAATTCCTGAGATATAAACTTAACACAAGTATGTTACCAGCGTCAAGAGAAGAACTCTTTCTATTCGGCACTCAAGACTTGCAGTTCCAGTTCACAGATAGCGGAAGAATATTCCTTAAGGCGAGATCACATCGTGTTGTAGCAAGATGCAGATAAAAGTGCCTTAGTGCAAACGGTTAGTCTTGGACTTTGTGGGAATATTTAAGGATACTGACCCCTCCACCCCCCCCCCCCAATCCCCCTAAAAAAAAAAAAAGCCTGATGACGGTGATTTCCGGGGTTTTGCTCCAAAGAATTTGAAAATCAAAAGCAGTTTCTGGACGAGAACCACACACTGACATCTGATTAACAAGCTAGCTACCAGCCTAGAAAGCATAATACTGTAACTACCAGTGCAGCAAAAGTAATCAAACAATTCTTTGGTTTTCTCTTATTCAGTACTAGCTGAGGTCCCCGGCCCTGCCCGGGATAAATCGGTTTGAATGTTAGTTTCAGTTCTGGGTAGTTATTATGGACTTGCTTCATCTTGCCTGTTCCTATTTGTTTATTTTATTTTTGTTTGTTTGTTTTTAATTAAGTCTTACTGCTCTGCCTTTGTGAGTTGACACCCTGCGCGTCCCGTACAATAGCATGATTTGCGCACGGGTTAGTGTGTTTGATAGTGAACACATCGCAGGAAGTGATAACGAAACCTTAAAATGGCGAACCATGACTCGAAATAGATCTAAATGATGCCGAAACAATGAAAAATGAAACGCAGAAGCCTGAACATTTCATAATTTCTAATATAGCCCATGTTAATTTCGCATTGATAATAATATGCTGTTGAGCAAAGTTTGAAGCCTGAGTGTGATGCGGTTCCTGAGCCCTAGGTGACCAAAGTTTCGAGTTACCAAAATATCTTACTACACTCGGCCCTGTCTGAGCTGTAAAAATGACGAATCGGAAAACCTCGAACGGCCCATTTTGTTTTCTATTTTTCTAAATTTTTAAGGTTGTTGCATCATTAAAATGAATTGATAAAAACCTTGCTCGGTCTTTGAACTACTTTCAGTAATTTTTTCATGGCTCTACGTTCAGTAGTTTTTTCAGCTATAGAGTACAACCGTCCAATTTTACCCAATTATATATATAGATAACATCTCTCTTTATATTATGCAATGCGTTTATCCAGAACATGCATCTCTGCAGTTACGAAAATGGCATGTCAGCGGTGCACTTTTGCTGGTACTGTAAACAACCCTAATGTTCACCATTTGACGTCGGGCATGTTTCTTATATAATTTTATGAAGAGAAAAAAAATATTTCAACTTCTATGAATGCCAAAAAATGATTTCCTGTTAAGACAAATTGAAACAGGGAGCTATGCAAAAATTTTAATTTGACCGTGACTGATCAAGGCAAGTTGGAGATATGGCAGAAATTGATAAACCTAATAATGTTGAACAGACTATAAATGCGTGAATACTCTCATACTATTATCCAATCATGTCCCGCGAAAAGATAAAGTCGCTCTGCCCATGTGGTTCCTGTTGGTTTCCAATACATCTTCAGGTCTGATGCATAGAGTACGTTGGTGCATTCCCTTGAAAATAGGTCCTGACATTATCTCGCGATTTGAGAGACAAATAAAAAAAGATATTACATCTCTGACAAGCTCTCACCCCCCCTCCCCCTCTAGAGAGAGAGAGAGAGAGAGAGAGAGAGAGAGAGAGAGAGAGAGAGAGAGAGAGAGAGAGAGAGAAAGAGAGAGAGAGCGCAGGCAGGCAAGCAGGTGTGTTCCTTTCCGGAACGCCTTATACACCCGCAGAGAGAGAGAGTGTCGCTTTTCTTGCTGCGGTGCAATTGTCCCAGGGAAATAAAACGAGGAGTGTTTTCCTTCTCGGAAAAACGAAATCCCTGTATTTTTAATTTCCTGGAATCCTTTTTTTTTCCCCTCCCATACCTGGAGAAGTCTGATCGCATAACCCATGACTGAGTTGGTAACAACGGTTTTGAAACACAAAACCGTAACATTACTAATTACATCTCAGTGTCCTAAAGTTACAGTCATGAAAAGGAAATATCAGTGACGTTAATGCACACGCTAAAGGCGTAGATACTCTCTTACTATTATCCAGCCGTGTCCCGAGGAAAGATAAAGTCACCCTGTCCATGTGGTTCCCAATAAAGTCGCCAAAATGGTGTCACTTCTCATTTGTATGAGCAAAAATCCTGTTATTATAATAAATAAAAATATCCTGCCATACTTATTCAATCTGGTGTTGGATTACCTCAGTCAAAACGGAATATGAATTGTCAAATCAGTAATTACTGAAATTCTGTATCATTGTTCAAAGTAAGAAATTTAAATTCTGTAGTATTACAAAATCTCGTCATAAAACAGAAAATATGTGGGGTCGCAGCAGGACTTTTAATGAGTAAAATATAATGAGCCTCTCTCCCCCCCCCCCCTTTAAAAAAGATCATGTTGCACAATCATCCGCGTTGGGAAAATAATCAGAAACTAAAGGAGAGCTTCCGGTCATAAAGAACCTTCTTCAGGCAATAATAATAATAACAACAACAACAATAATAATAATAATAACAATAATAATAAAGACTGCTACACCTAAAAGGTATTTAAAAAGAAATTGAAAAATGGGAGGTCAACCCCCATAAGTTGCAAATGAAGTATACGCCAAACAAAAATTATCGATATGTTACATATTACGACACTTGGTTGTCGAAGTCTTCCAGCCTGATTGGATAAATGTTAGCCAATGAATGAATGACAACTCTTTCAGACGTTGACAGCACGAATCCGGTTCTTTTTAAAGGTAGAGAGAACTTAGATCGTGCAGACATTGTGTTATCTGGATGCATATATCTATTTTGTCTGTGCCAGACCATATACTAGTCGGTACTAGTTAGGTTTTCTAAATAATGACTGGACTTTTTTTTATTTGGATAGTTTGTTGGGGGGAGGGGGGGATCATTACTTATAATCCATATGACTGTATGCCCGTCAGAAAATTACTCTTTTTCCAATGAAATGCGGAATGTAAGACTTTCTGTGATGTTAAGTATTCAAGGTGAAACAAAATGTGGTGTACAACTTTCAGCCTATCAACACAGCCATGTTGGCTGACTGACATATGTTTTAAAACTACAGAATGTAATTACAGCAGGGCTTGGAACAAAGTTAAATTTATGGGAAAAAACAACAGGGCATGGGGAGAGCTTCGAACTTCCACGTCAGAAACAAACAATAAATTGAAATTAAAATTAAAATTAATAGATTAAAATTTATCCCTATCACCCCCCATATCACCAACGAAAACGTATAATTCATTATTAAATAAATATTATATAATATATATTCAAATAATATAATACTTTAGAATACAAGTTGTGAGTTATGAATTGTTGTGAGTTGTGAACTACGCCTAACAGGCTGCGTTACAATTTGCTCTGAGATAGAGAGAGATAGAGAGAGTGAGAGAAAGAGGGTGAGAGAAAGAAAGAGAGAGTGAGAGAGATGCAAATGGAGAGAAAAAGACTTTCTGTAAAGCGCCTAGAGCAAACTCGTTTGGATTAGGCGCTATATAAATGATCTTCATTATCATTCATTATTATTAAATAAGCTGTGCGATAATTAAACATTTCAAAAAAAAAAAATTGCAAAAAGAAGCATTTCTGAGCCCAAATTGATGCCATATGTAAGTTAGTGCATAATTATGATTGATTTTCATTATTTTTTATCATCTCTGAGACTAATGGCAAATTTCGTCTCTAATTGATTGTCTGAAGACAGGACAAAATGATACAGACAAAAGGGCTGAAGGTGATTGTAATGGTTGTGAGTGGTCTCATTCTTGCTGGTGAGTATCTATGTACATGTAAATAACAGCAAGTTGTAAGACTTACAGCCAGAACTCTGAAAAAGCCTGGAAAGATGCGGTTTTCATTTCATTTTCTTTTCTAAAGCTAGATCTTGCCCGTTCTGCGCATGGTAAAAGACCAGAAGGAATCAACACAAAAAAGTTCAGTTGGTGCCGAGATTGTTGTGTAGGGTCATCTGCACATCACATTCATGGAGTTATAAAGATGGACACAATAATTTTGGGAATATTACATTGACACTTCACGATAACTTCACGATTTTTGTGAAAAAGAAAAGGTGGGGGAGGGGGGGGGGAATTAGCGACACAAAGCAAACTCAAAAAATCTCTCCTCCTACTAAAATCTCCAAATCTAAAAAAAGAACCTTCCACAAGTCAAAAGGGAGGCACCTGTAAAGTTTCAGGCAAACCGAGCCGTGTGGACGGCTAAGGGTCTTGTGAAAACTCCGGTGAGTTTGTCTATTATATAAGATGTACTTTGGGTTTGTAGTCAAACATTCCTAGCCTTCCCTGTACGTACTTTGTTTAAAACAAATTACGTTCCTTTTTCCGGTGTCATCAGTCGAGAGTTTGACTGCACTTTCTTGTGCAGTATTAAATTGTCACGGTTTTTAAATAATGGGGATCAGTATTCCGGGGACCATAATTATTTCTGTAAGACCAGGAGGCGTAAGCTGAGCTATTCTGCCGGTAACGTGATAGTGCCATATCCAAAGCATTACATAACCAAGCAGTACACCGAGTCTGAAAGAATTTAGTTTGGAGAATTAAGTGTCTCCCGGTAGGCAACAATTACATTGTATTTTAGCACCATTATTTCACCACTTCAGAAATATCCCAGATCAGACAGTAGCTGAATGCAGCTTTTACGCAAGGCATAGGCATCCTTGTACTCAGTGCACCCACCTCACTTTCTCTCTCTCTCTCTCTGCCTATCTGTCTGTCCGTCTGTTTGTCTGTCACACGCCTACGTATGATAAAATACAGATGGACAATCAGTATTAACATTAAATACGCACACACAATTAATTATGTTCCCTATCTATCTTCCAGGTAGAGTTCACTCGTGTCCAGCCTACTGGGTGAGATTCCAGGACAACTGTTATCGCTTTTCGAGCGGAGTTCTAACATGGGCTCAAGCACTGGTATGTTGTCTCTGTTGTTCGCAAGTCTTAATAGGGAAAAACAACTTGTCAGTGAAAGAATAGGAATAAACCAAAAAGAGTAATGACAGTTTTAATTATTATATCAAATCAAGTTTACTCATTCGATGACAACAGAAGAAACTACAAAGTGGTAGAACGGAAACTATGGCAACAGTGTAGAAAAATGATTTTCTTTGCATGCTTGAGATTCTATACCAAGTTCAGTAACAAGCTACATAACCTGTCACAGACGGAAGTAGGGAACTCAGATCTAAGACATAAATATGTCATTTGCTTAAAGTAGATAATCAAACGTATTTGTGTTCATGGCCACTAAGAAAAAAAACAACAACTGTTTCAGACCAAACCATTATATTATTATGTGTGTATCAGTTAGAATGATATTTTATGACTGTCTTCATCAATGCAGACGATGTGTAATGCATATGGTGGGACTTTGGCTGAACCGCAACATCATGAAACTGACAGGTTTCTTCGAGGCGAAGTTCGGAAACGCAAAAGTAAGATTCCAAACCACTTTATCAAAAGTCAAGATTTTTCCAATACTGAAACAGTGCTAAATTCCACCAAACGCCTAGCCCAAAGTAAAGTGCGATCGTCATTCAGAGGTGATAAACGATTGGTTTCCATATGACACGGTTACAACTGACATCACAGTTATAGGATCTGGGCTGCCAAACGCTATCTCAGTCCAGCCTGGTAAAGTTTCGTAAGACTTCGGTAGGCTTACAGCTTCTTTCCATATCACTTTGAATTTTAAACAGTATTCTTTTTTTCAAAGAAATAAATTCTGTATTCGAGAAAATAATGATTAGGGAAACAGTAATAAACTGCACACTGCTCTCATTGTATAGCAAGTTGCCGTTTTATAAGACCACATGAAGTACCCGGTGTTGCTAGGAGGAAATTAATGTTTATTAATTAATTATTCTTTATTTACTAGTGACTATACCATCCTTCGAACGGCAAAAGACAAAAAACTTCAGACATAAAAAGAAAGATTGTCGATGAAAAGAACAATATTATGATTATCAATGGCGTGCACCGAGAATTTTGCAGGAAATGGTAACATCTTGGACTCATCTGTTTCTGAACATGCATTTGTGGAGAAAAAAGGACTGGAAGAAAGATCAGCAACACAAAGTAAACCAATAAAAAAGGCTTTATTTCAAGTCTTCCAAATCTGAGCAAGAACCTTTCGCAGGTTGAAAGGAAGTCACCTTTAAAATTTCAGGTCAATGCGAGCGGTATGAGTAACGGTAGGTCTTGTTAAAATCGAACGCCGTTTTTTTTTTTTATATAGTGTAGACGTATTTATTTATTTATTTATTTATTTATTTATTTATTAATTTATTCATCTCCTGAACATTTAGTCTTTGCTCGCATGGAATTTTTTTTTTTAAACTGCAAAGATGCAGACAGAGTTACTCCCTTGCAGTAGTCAATGCGTTCCGGCAACCTTTCCATGCGGTGGCCCATTCGCTTCATAAACTGAACCTAATTTGCAGCAAAATTTCTCCAAGTCCATAGTTAGTTCAATGCAGTTCTGTTGCTATTCAAAAAAGTACAGAAGCTTCTGCACTGAAATTTTCATACATTAGCCTAGATCTTTGACATAGGAAAAAGGGAAACGTACCAATTGAAACCAGAAAGTCGACATCAAAGACGAAATTATTGAATAATCAAATCAGTACGTGACCAAAATAAAAAAACAACACCCTTAGAACATGTCACGAGTGGAGTGAGCGATAGTTAATAATTACGGGGGGAAAGGAGGAGAGTAAAATTAACGCACGTAGACAAGTAAGTTAAGCGTGCATGTTGTGAGTAGTGGGGGGTCTGAATGAGGCGAAAGCGCTGTATTACTATCACTGCAAGTTAGAAGGTCCTACTGCACGGACGCTAGTAAGAGCCCAGCGGGCGAACATAAGGGGAGCAGTCGGAAGACGGATGAGAGTGTTTTTCCAGTGATGACTGGTAGGTAGAACGTTGATTGATAATTATGATTGATGTATTATATTATATTCGTCTATTACCATGATGTAAATAAGTATATGTGAGGAATGTGGAAGTCCTTGATATTGGATATAGCAATGTGCGCCATGAGCGATAGATGAAAGTGAGTTCATGGATTTGTAGCGCGAGTGAGTATTGTGTACTCCGATGGAGGTGTGTTACCGTAAGATGTTTGGTGAGTGAAATGTGAACTATTGTGTGTACGCTTCATGGGTTGTAAGGAGAGGTGGAGTGAATAGAAAGGGTATGTTATTATACCAATGTAATGTTATTCTTGTAGGTGTCGGGGACGGGCTAAAGAGTCGCCCCGGTGAGCACAGGGGATAGGCCAGCATAGGGCCGGAGGCCACACATAGGCTAGAAGTGAGGCTGTCGGTGCAGGACAGTAGAGGCACATAAAGTCGTGGCAGTCAGGCCACGGACAGGGACGTAGATATGAGCGTGAATGTGATAATGTACTATTGCCATGTTGATGGGCTGTTGAAATGATAATGTACTATTGCCATGTTGATGGGCTATTGAAATGATAATGTGCTATTGCCCTGCTGAGGTGCTAGTGGAATGCTAAGGTGTATGACAATAGGAAGGTGATGTTGAGAGACTGCGGTGCCAGTGAATTATTAATGTGCTATTAAGACCCTGAGGGGAGAGGCTGAGGCCGAAGTGCCTTTAGGAGTAACTACCGGGTTGTGGATCCGAGGAAGAGTGCATGTGAGAATAAGGCCGTTGTACGGCAGTTAATTTCAATAATATAATGTATGTAATTGCGCTATTATCTGTATAATTATGTTTAATAAATGTGTGAGTCTGATAGGTTGTTCTGTTAAGTGTTAAACTTGTTCGTTCGTGATTGTTGTCCTGTCATAACTTATTACATCTCCCAGTCTGGGATTTGTGACAGAACAGATGGATAATTTATGATCGTGCCATAACTTTCGATCGTTAGTCTTCACCCTTGCAGCGATATTGAAGTTACTTCTTATTACAGTTTATTTGCGGCCTATATCAATCATCGGCAGGTAAGTTATGCTAATTGAAATACTATTGTGATACGTTATTATAGTCGCTCAGAATCGGGAATTGCGCCAGGTCGGACGGCTGTCATATAAACAGTTTGTCCTGTATGCGCTAATGCGCCAGGCACTCCATACTTTCTCGGTCGAGAGAACTATTCCAAATTGAACTCTTATGAAATTAAGCAGTTTTGCTCGACCTGGACAAATATGACAAAGATCTATACGACAGTTCAGTGTCTTGTTTGGGCATCAAACAGAAAGCATGCACACAGTGTCTTTAAATGACGCATTGTCTGGGTGAAAAGAACAAGTAGCAATATATATTATAACATAATTATTAAGCTCTTAGATTTTACGTAAATATTATAGACTTCCGAATTCTGTCCCGTTTAACCTTCATTTGAAGCATCGAAAATGTCTTTAAGGAGGATTGTAAGTTAACATTCTCTATAAACTAAGGAAAAGTGGATATATCTTCTTGCAGGTTTTGTGAGTGCTTGATATGATGTTGACACTATTTTTAAATGTTGCCATAGTTAAAGAAAAGAAGAACAAGGCATAGCCCAAATCTCCTACAGTTTTTAACTAAAGAAACCATTTCAGGCAAAGATAACTGGTTTCTGCCGCTCGACGTCATAGAAATTTTTGAATTTTATTTCGTCCCATGTCGGAAAGTCCAAGGCCATAAATTTCTATCTTGCAAGACTTTTTTTTTCTGTTCGGACCACGGTCAATCTTGGCAAGTGAGCATGCCCAGCCGCAGTGTACCTGTGTCTGAGTTTGGTTTCGATGACAAGGTTGCGCGACAACGGGCACTTTGCGCCTGTGACAGTTTTTTGGGTACTTTACCTTACCTTTAGACAGACCATCATGTTTTGTTACGGACAATGCGTCGGACCACAATTTCGTTGTACAACAGGACAAGGTACCCAGCTGTTTTGTTAAAAAACAAAACAAAAACGAAACGTTTCAAGCGTGACTTTTCAAAGGAAACGTACCATTGTATCCAAAAATATTAAAACCAGAGTTGTTGTAGCTACTCATAGAGCAGATCAAAGCCAAAATAGTGATTCAACAAAATAATTAGAGAAAAAAGACCACCCATGTCTATGGCTACAACCATATCACTCACATTTAAACTCAGTTGAACTGGTGTGGGCAAACGTAAAAGGCGATGTTGCAAATGTAAACAGCAATCTCAAAATTGCGAATGTTCAGGAACTAACCAAGTCGTCAGTATTTGAAACCAGTAAGGCTTACTGGAAAGAATAAGCAGACAGAGTGGTCCAAAAAGGGGAAAGGTACAGAAAAAAACAAACAAACCGATGGCTTGGAGCTCCCACGTCCTCCAGCCGCCAGAGATTGAAAGCAGTTGAGTGAGTGTGGCACGGAAGTCTATTTCTGGATATGTAAAGTTCTGTTTTATGTTTGTCATAATGTTTTTTTCTATCTGTTTCTTATCAAACCCCCAAAGGAACGGACACACCTATGAACATGAAATTTATTTTATTGTTTGGCACAGGCTGGTATTGTGCACATTTTTTGTTTGTTTGTTTTTATGTATGTTGATCTAATTGTTCTGTTTTACAGGGCACAAACTCCAGTGTAAGTGGGCTGCAATGACACTAAGGCAAATTTCCCAAATGGGATCCAAAGGTTACAAAATACAAAAATAAGAAAAAATATGCTCTCTCTCTCTCTCTCCCCATGTTACTTCTGTCGTCAAATTAACCCCTCGGATTACGTTTTAGCCCGCTCAGTTTAACAGTTTGGCCGTTTATAGGTAATGGGCAAGGAAAGACAATCATGGACATTATTGTGTGTCATGATGACTGGAGGTCTCTTAATATGAACTCTAAAACCATTAGCAAAGTGAGTGGAAATGTAACTTCGTGTTCTTAAGCTTTAATTACTGCGTTGCCTTTTAACTTTCAGTGGGAAATACCTGGATAGGTCTTAGTGATCAATTTAGAGAAGGACGCTTTGAGTGGGCCAGTGACGGGTCTCGTCTGGACTACACAGGTTTTTCACCCTACAACCCTGATAACTCCGGGGGTGAGTGAATTATCTGCACTGAATTGCACCAATTTCACAGTGTGGACATAATTATGTGTACATTCTATGGAGCAGCTTTCCAGCTTTATTACTGTTTATTTTTCCTCCCGAAAGAAGTATTTGTTTAAGCAAGAGAGATTGGGGGGGGGGGGGGGGATAGAATGAGGGCTGTTACGTGGTTCAAGGTCATTCATTAATTAGTGATATCATCGTTCATTCCGAACACTGAATGTAGTATGAGATAAACTACATTCACATTCTGCGGAATGAGCAAGTAGGGGCACATCAGTTGACCGAAAGGACCATAATATACTGCTTCTGTTGTTGTTTTATCTTTTGTCAACTGATCACAGGTTCTGATCACTGATAGCAGGTTCTAAAGTAGGGGGAGACAAAACATAAAAAGCCACCAGGACAGATATCAATAATTTTACATTCGTTCTACATTTTTATTTTGTACTTATCTGGGTCTGGATCAATCTAGATCTGCATCTAGACCTCTAGATCAAAATAACTCCATGTTTCAAACTCTGCATGTGAAGGTTTAGAATTTTATCGACGTTTAAATCTTTATCAGCTGTCCTTAGCTATAATGTACGTAGTTTTATTACACATTCATTGATTTCATGTTTCAGTAATTGTGTTATTATGTATGATATTATGCATATCTAGTGTTGCGACTTGTGACATGCCAGCCCATGGCAAGAGACTGAGCATACTTGGATGTGGATGCCGTGTGAGTGACTACAACTTCCTTTTATGGGACATACACCATCATGCCTTTTCCTCTTCTTAGCCTTACTCGGGATGAGGTAACTGCACGGGATTCTTAATTTATGAGTCCCACCAATGCTGACAGAAAACATTGGCTTTACGCCTGCAATGACCCACATCAGGGCCCAAAGAAAAATATGATCAGGACTGTATACATAGATGTTGTCATTCTGTCTGTTGCTTTGGACAACTCTGGAAGAACTTTGGATTGCTTTTGGGAGAGAGAAGAATGTCAAATTGCATTCCAGTGCACGCAACCGCCAAAACAATGGCTAGGTATATTTGGGCCGAATACGGCCTAAATAGCACAAAACCCTGGTGCCGAGTTATTTGGGCCGATAGTGCGAGTTTGCCCTGTTCTGACTTTTTTTTTTTTTTTGAAAACAGAATTTGTGTCCGTACAATATTGCCTAAAGGTAGCGTCAATCACCACCGCATTTTCCGGTAGCCGGTAGCGTCAACAAAGATAGTAGACAACTCTACTATCTTTGGCGTCAATTACTAATACTACCGCGGTGGGATCGCTGCCCCAGCCCCTATTCCCCTGATTAGTCAATCTGACTACCGCCCATTGATACAAACTGACTAGACCCTCACGCCCCCAGGTCCATCTGACCATTCCAATGCACACTTGAATCCACAATCCGTATTCCGCGGTGGCAATTGACACTCCCTTGCCTAAAATACCTTCGGCCCAAATAGCACAGTACCGGGATTCGGCCTAAACATACGCTTCCCCAAAACAATTACTAAGGGACGCGTCACAGTCGGTACTATTCTTCCACGTTTTCAGTGGTTGTGACGGCACTTCCTTTCCAAAGCAAAGACTTGGAGCTCATATTCTGAGACCGAACAAATATTTCAAAAAATGGCCAGACTTGCCATGTGCTATGGTGATGAAATATATGACCAATTGAGTCATTCTGTTAGCTGCATATCCTGCTGAGAGTCTTTCAGCCATGTCCGTTACCGTTTTCAGTTTGCTCACATCCCCTCACGCCAAACTGCATTGCAGATTGTACACAGATGCTTATACAGATCCAATGAAATCGATCTGACCCGGTGGAATTTTCGATGAGTACCTTTTTCTGGCCCTATCCTTTGCTGGATGGATATGTTTTGGTCAGGTTCAATTGATGTTTGTCAAATTCGGTTCCTGTATGTAATTGTTAACTCAATCATGACCACTCTCGTACATGCCTCGGAATAGAGAAAGATGTCTGGTAGCAGGCCAGTGTTCCTGACATTCGGTTAATGTTCATTCCATTCTGGTATTATAGCAGATAATGGCAAACCTACAGCGTCACGGATTAAGCTGCTTTGATTGAAATATGAACGGGAACCTCTGGTCAGTTAGAAGTCACTTCACTTACTTTAAGGGTCAGGACGACATTTTCTTGAATTTGGTTTTGCACGTCACGATGCTAATGGAATATTTCTAGTCGTTCAGTATTTATAAACCGTTATAGTGGGCTTGATAACTGGAACAATCGTTCAAAAAATGATAGAACAATGAAACTTGGCATAAACATTGTCCTTATGATAGTGTTTAAGAATAAGGTGTTGGCCGTGAAGAAAAATCCGACATGGCGGGAAAATCCAAGATGGCCGCCAACAATATAATAATCCATAATTTCTCTTCCTTGGCAGCACATCATGGAGTTTATAGCAACAGATACTATAAGTGACATAGCCTTGTCCTTATCAAGCCTGTTTAATTCATTATCAATAAAATTTAACAGACAACTAACCTCAAAAATTGTCCAAGCGAGATTTTTACCTAAGGGTGTCCAGCCCTTGTTTCAGCATAATATATGAAAATTTTAATTGCTGATTTGAGTACTGAGACCGACAATGACTTTAATTCCGTCTGAGACCATGTGATGCCAGTTGAGCACTTTTTATAGGGGGCGGAGATATTTCGCAACAAAGAGCTGAGCAAAGCCTTAAATTAGTCGGCGCCGATACTGGGGGCTCTCAATATTGAGACTAGCCAGTGATCCTTTGCCATCGCCCCTTATGACGTCACATGTCATTTTTGAATATCGATATTCCTTAGGACATGAGCGCCCGATACAATTCCAACTTGGGCAAAAAGAAAAAGTTGTATTGCAAAGTCCTGCGTGAGAAATAAAACCCAAACGATACAAAGCACGACTGTCCGCCAAATGCATGGAAGGAGCGTGCTTTGGTGCTGCTAACGAAGCAAGAAATCGCAGTTAAGTCACCTGTTTCCTGTTGAAATCTTTTATTGTTCGATTTTTTTTTCACTTGAAAAAGGCGAAAGCCGAAAATTTTGTGTATTTTCTGTCTTCACTTTAGTTTGCTTTGTATCGTTTGGGTTTTATTTCTCACGCAGGGCTTTGCAACATACAACTTTCTCTTTTTGCCCAATTTTGACTTTGATAATACATCCTGGGTACGCTGCTCTGTGAAAGTTATATATCAGGGCTGCTGTTTTGGTGGCAAAATGTTAAACCGAGTGAGAGACCGTTTATGGCATTACCAACATTTGTAAATAGGATGACCTGTCTACAATTTCTCTATCTTCCAAATGTTGTTCTCACCAACACTCGCCGGGAATCTGCTCAGTTTGGCAAAGGTTTCTGATGTTCCATGTCTTTCCATATCTGAAGAAAAGAAATGTTCCTTTTCTTTCTGACAGCTGACGCAATATCACTGTCAAGAGCAAGGTAAGTCGGGATATGGGGAAGATAGCCCTTCGACTGTTCAAGAGGCCAATTCACACTCGCCAAGGCATACCATAATTACTCAAATAGCACAAGTTATATATTTAGTCAGGCCTGAGGGTCCTTATTATTACAATACGACAATTCTGACTGCATAATACATAATAGTAATCATATAGCATCCAGGGTATAATTCCAATTAACTAACTAGCACTTTTCTAATTATAACTCGCAACCACACATATCAATTCAAGCAAATATGTTATACATCTGAACTTGCAGCCGTTATGGCCTTCCACTTATACAGCACAATTCCTTACTAGTATTTATGTCGAACTACTCGACATGGATATTTAACAATTCCTCACATTCCTTGCTACTCTATTAATCACAACACTATAGCTACTGCCTTCATCCACTACACTTGGGTAAAGGTTCCTTAGATGTCTACACGATCAATCCTGTAGAACGAGATCTCCGGACTCGGGGAGTTAGTCCTTATAGCTGAAAGTGGATTTCTTCTCTGTCAGGGTAGCCCTGTCTTCACTGGCTAATCGCTGAACCTTACCATTCTGCGCTCGCCGTATAGCGAGTGCGAATCCAAATGACGCGGTTCGTGCCCTTGGCCCGGTACGACAAGGCGTTGAACAGCTAGTTCTTTACGTTAGCTCTTTTGTCCTCGGCTGTTGTCTATGTTTCGTCTCCTACTTCAGACTCAGGAGAATGAGCCGTGAGCGCCTCACTGTGCAATGCCTACAGCCGTCTCTAATTAAAATCTGGCGGATCAACACTTTTATAGCAGAAATAACCCCGTGGAGCTTCCCTCCCTAAACGCGTGCTCCATGAGTTCACATCTCCGGGCATTCTTAGTACAACCTACCGCCTCAGGGCGTGACTCCACTAGCCCCCAAAATACCACATCAAATACTACTCACTGGATCTCGACCCCGTGAACTCCTACTCACCGTGAGCTCTATTGCACAAATACAGAATTCTGCTCGTGACAATCACAACTGCGGATGGCATGAATAAAGAATTCTTTTCATATTGATGCTACAAAGACCTCTTGTTTGATCATTTATAGATAATCCTGTTTTCTTGATTTGTCACAAGAAACTCAAAGACGCTGCAGTGGGCGGAGTTTAAGCCGGTAAAAAATGACACAGCAATAGTTGTTTTGTCTGTGTGATTTGAAGGAATACAAGCAGTTGTAAAACCGCGTTCAATTGCAGGTGTCAGATGCACGAATATTCTTTAATCGGCCTTTTCATATGTGCAAGGAGTAGTCTGCCTGGCTATCTTGTTGTAGACTGTTTTCATCTCTTGCTATACAATGCCATTTTGCATGTTATGTATACTGTTAGTCAGTAGAGGAAATCATTCTGATTTGTTGTCATTGTTTTGTAAATAAACGTGGACAGATCTTCGGCACCCTTCCAGTTGGTGTCACTTTACGTCTACTCTAACCCCTTCTCGGTTTCTTGCATAGGCCTCCAGACTGTCAGATTTATATTGATCAAGCATTTTATCAACTTGTGCTTGTGTCTAAACAGGAACATTTTTTTTTGGTCCGAAAAAGTGATTTCTGAATTCTCTTGAAAAGTGACTTCTACTGAATGGCGACAACGAACGAAAACAGAGCCATCCATAATCAGTGCATCAGTTTGTGGTTGACATTATTTGTTCTCTATGAGCTCTGCACATAATTATGTTGATAATATCTACTTTCTGAGGTTCTATATCGTTTTCAGTTGTTTGCTGATGGATGTAGGGGGTGGCTGTATTTGAAATATTCGAGCAAGTCCAACTGACGGATTTGGCACAAAAGAAAAAGATCAGCAAAAAGTGCACACTCTTACTTCAGGCTTTCCCCGCGTTTTGTTTTTTTTTGCTTCTGCTCTCAAACGCCCTCAAAGACTGCAAAATTATTTTCCTTCATTAGATCATGAAAGAGTGAAAATGTCGGATATAAGAAAGTGTTTAGACAGGTTCAATGCACCGCTAAATAAGCCAGAATATTCGACCGGTTCAATGCAAGGATATAGTCGAGACGACTATTCCGGTGCAAAGTTTTCACTCTTGTGTGTAGAGAGAGAACTAGCCCAAGGCTATCAACTTCCGTTATTCGGGAAAAGCGAGGCTGATTTGATTGCAAAGGCCTCGATCCTCTCCCAGGCTTGACTTCTTTGTTTAGGCTAATTTTGTGACCACCACAGGCGCCATCTTTTTCCAATTCAAATTTTGAAACTGAAAGGGCCTGCATGTCGATTTCTATCGGTTAACTTTTGTTATTATTATTCAATAGGTAGGCCTAACCTTGGGCTCCTCTCTAGGCCCTAAACTAAGTCATCGTCACTTCACTTTCAAATTGTTCCCTCACCATGCGGATGTATTTTAAATGAATTAGTCAGGTTCGGGTTAGGGTTAGGGTTAGGGTTAGGTTGAATGAACCTCTCCTATCTATTGACTAATTAGGTTCAATGCCCCTAAATGTAAATTAATATTTAAAATAGGATCTGCATGTCTAGGGTGTCTTCTTTGCTTCATTATTTTGACATGAAAAAGTAGGTCAAATCTTTGCACCTGTCCTGTTTAATTTACTATTCAGGTTGAATGAACCTCCCCTATCTATTTGACTAAGGAGGTTCAATGCACCTTTCGTTTTTGCTTTACTAGTCAGGTTCATTGCACCTGTATAAACTCTGCCTTCTGCATAACAAAATAGTCAATTTCCGCGACATTTTTCCAAACTCAGAAACAATCACAACGGTGGCTATCTTGAATTTAGCAGCCATCTTGAAGTTTTGTCTCCGAAACATTTTATACTGAAGGTTTTTTCTTTCCAATATCACAATTACATATCTTTAGATGTAAATAGCATTTGAGGCAGTTAATTTTATATACATGTGTTAGATAGCCCATTCCCAATATGTGTCGGCGATCTTGAATTTTGGGCGCCATTTTGAAAATTTTTCGTGGCAAACACCTTTTTCTTAAAGTAGCCCTTATGGACAACATTTATGCCAAGTTTCATACTTCTATCATTTTGTGAACGATTGTACCCAAAAAAGCCCACTATTAGCGTTGGTCAACAGTGGGCATTCTGCTCAGTCGTGGCCTGTGGTCAGTCTGGCCACCAACATGGATGAGCACTGACTACTCATTTTAAATTTCAAATCTTAACATAGAATATGGAAAATATGATTCACAGTTTGGATATTCGTAATAGCCACTGGACAGTTTGAGGATTACTGCAGAAATTCTATGGTAATTATAAAAGGAGATATAGAAAAATCCCCTTTATTTCAGTTTTTCTAGCCCTGGATTGATCTTCAACGTACAAAGAGATATAGAGGAAAGCAGAGGTCAGTTTCAGATGGTCAAGTTAGTCTAATGAGGTGGTTCTATGTGGAGCATGATTTAAATGTCCTTCTACTATAACAGTGCAGAGTTTGTCGTGTTTACCACCAAAATGCTTACTGTTTGTCGACTATATCATCGTGTTTGGTTTCAGACGTCATCCAAAAATGAACACTCTGTTTGCTTGCATAAGTTGACTGTGTCTGACCGGATTTAGGATGATCGGGTGTTCCAGGATTTGCTAAGGGATTATAGGAAGTTGTGACGTGCATACTTTGTCTGCCAGCAGCTGGCCGTGACGTTCCTGATAATCCTCCCCTGCATACACGAACTAACCTTATACTAGATGTGGTTATCATTGTACACCATGACTAATTGTATACCCTTTTTGCAGGTAACGAGAACTGTGTGCAATTCTATGGACATCATGGATATTGGTGGAACGATACCGAATGTTATGACAAACTTCATTACGTCTGCGAGATAAAGTGAGTCGCACAATCAAACTGAAACAGACTGAGCTTTCACTCTCTTAGAACATAATTATAGACGTTGGAATATAGGCATTTGGTCCATCTCCTTCCTTCTTGAAAGTTCAACACTTTAGGACACTAAAATCATGTCCAGCATGATAACGCCTAAGGAAAACAACAGATACTAGTCTATAAACATAATACTCTTTATGTCAAGAGGAGAAATGTATTACCTAATTAGTACCAACCCCTTTCAATCTTCCTGTCCTCCATTACCCTACATTTTGGCTGCTGTGATAAGACAAATGTAAAAACCAATCTTTGGCCGCCGCTGTGTGTTTTCAGTGAGAGTGATCATATCCTGTGGCCGTATACATGAACTATGCGTAACTGGTTACACTGTGGTGAAGGTGTTACGCGTCGGTGCAAAATACTACCAGGTATGCATGAACTTTACGTAGGCCTACACCCACATTTAAAAAGTTCGTAACTTTACACTTTCTCTGAGGACGACCAAATCAGCTGCGCAATGCGTAACTAGCTTGGGACAGTGGTATCTGCTAGAAAGAAACTAAGGAAGTAATTAAATCTATTTTGTATACTTCTTTAATCACATATGGGAAATTTGCCTTAGTGTATTTGCAGCCCAGTTACAACTGCAGCAGACCAATCGGTCGGCGTTTTTTTTTTCTGCATGGAGGGAGGGAGTGGTAGGGATAAGAATTTATTCAATTTTGCCTGGGCAGCGGCCAGTTCGGCCTGCTTTGCTCGATCTTTAACGGTTAAGGTATCTTTAATGTGCGCAATGTGCACATGGTCCCTCCGAGTGTTTTGTCCTTATCCAAGAGGACTAGATGTTCGATCCTACCTACCATAGGATCAGCGACAGGGAAATATGAGAAAAATCCCAAAATTCCAACATGTCTGCACCGACAGGGAAATATTTTGTTCCAAAACACAACTTCACGGCCAAGGAAAAAACAAATGGATCTCTACTCACCCTCGATCTCTTAGTTTTGTTTTGATGATCGGCGTTGTTTTCTTGTGGGCAGGGATTAACCAGTACAAATTGTGTGCATGCCCAATGTGAATTTTTATTACAGCGGTAAGCTGCAATTGATGCGTAAAAGGGGTCGATAGTTGTAAAGGGGTCGATAGGTGTTAGTCCAGGCATACCGACTAAATTTCAGTTTACACCTCGATGGCCGCACGCACGCCTGTACAAAACGGGCGGATTTACACTTAGTTTATGCAAACGGGCTCGTTAACAATCCCGGAAAGTTTTTGTTTTCACTGTCACGATCCCCTTTAGATGTTATGAAAGGGGAACGTTTAGTACTTATTTATTTCTTATTTTTATGACCCCTCCAGATGTCGGGGGTTGGTTTGTCTAGAAGTTACTATGTTATATGGAGATATTTTTCAACTGCATTTAGGTTTAAGAACTAACTACACCCCACTCCAAGCATTCCAATCACTAGATAACAAAATTGTGTAACCTTTTGGTCAGGCCTGCAGGGCCTGAACCACGATGTAATAAACAAGTACAATATAAATATATAAATGTAAAACAAAATCAATAGCAATGTAGAATGAAATCCCGCTAATATAAATCTAATTCAAGCTAACTTAGTTACCTAACTAAACTACATCCATTCCATTCTCATAAATCCCTCACTAAAACACTAGCCTCTTAATTATGCTATACCTATCGCTATGCACAAGACAGAGCAGGTAGGGTTACTCAAGTAATTCTACAGGTCGTACAGAAGCTGTAGACTGAATATTTCAGACTATACTGAAATCCAAAACAATTCTCAAACTTGCCTAGCTCACTACGGAGACCTGGGCATAATAATTTAGACTCAATGATAAATCCCACAGGTAGGATAGCAGATCTACATTTAAAAGACACTCATACCATCAAAATAACTTCACCTGGCGTAAGTGTTCTCGAACTGTGATGAGCTGGTAATTCCCAGTCTCACCAAGTTCAAAAGACAGTTTAAATTCACAAAATAGATAATTTCTAAATGTTGACTTCCAATCCTGGTCTGCTCATTCTGTCCTCCGCTAAAGATAGTTCTATGTCAAGATGGCTACTTTCATCTTTGGAAGCACGTGGCATTTCGTCAACGACTGTCCCTACTACTTACGATTGTCTGGCTGATCCAATCAGCCAGAAATCTTTCAAAAGCTTTGGATGCTTAGTGACATGGCCATGGTCATGGTCTGCTGTTCAACAAAGCACGTTGTCAGCACTTTCATACTCAGCACGTTGCCACACCTTAGTTTTCCTTCCAGTAGAAAACGTGAAAGACTGAGTGATCTCACGAGCGGGCTTGCTCGCCTAACACTAACTGAACGCTCGTGGGGCAGTCGTTAATATAGTCTCAACTCCAATAGTCACATGACCACAGCTAGGCTTCTGATTAGTTCCCTAGCTCTAAGTAAAAACATCCATACCTGGACACGATTTTGATTCTCTATGTGCAATTCTGTCAATTGGGTTATTTCCCCTATCCCAAAAGTCGTTCGCAACATTCACAACACAATGGGCGCAGTTCACGCTTTTACTTCGTAACATAACAATTAACTTGTAGATTTGTTTGCCTAGAGATGGATGTTTCAATGGCATTTTATTAAGAGTAAGAAACAAAGTTCAGTTATTCGCTCACTTTTGCTTTTGATGCTGATATTTTAGTTGTTCTGGACAGCAAATCAACGTGACTTCAATGTATGTCTTTTTAAATGTATGTCTTTATAATGCATAGTCAGACATTTCAAGAATGTTACAACAGCCATCATCTCAAGGCCAATTTATACTGGTAGCTTTTAGGAATTATTTGTGGGGGGGGGGGGGAAGAGAGATTTGATAACGTATCTCTCCGAAATCGGAATGAATGAAATACAGCCTTCTCCCATTTCTTTTCTGATTTCACCCTCAAGAACATTTTTATTCCGATTTCAGAAAGACCACGTAACAACAATGTCCTTGTCAAATGACAGTCGGCCCCACCATTACTTACACTTTCACAAAAATTTTGAAAGCGAGAGCTGTTTGTGGGGCACTAAATAACTCGTGTACGTCAAGTAGGCGAGAACCGAAGTCCTTGTAATTTTTAGGACTGAGAATGGCCTTGGTATCGGAAAGAGAGAGCCTGAAAGCAATGTTGCTTTCAGTAGTCCTAACTGTTTAACAACCTACTTATGTCCACAGGCCTTTACAGGTTAAGTTTTTTCCCCCCTTTTTTTTTTTTACAGAGTCAAAAAGGGTTAAGATGACTGTTAAACTGCTCATAGTTGTCAGATCAAGAGAACGTCAGCAGAAATTCCCGAAGGACTACCAAAGATCGTTTCTTCTGTCATATTGGTTTTAACATTCATTTTAATCCTCACCTTTGCACAAAACTATGATTATCCCGACAACGTCCCTAAAGTTCTAAAAGATCATGACCTTTCTATGGACATTCACCATTGTCATGGCCGGATGTGTGGGGGATGGAGGCGGTCGTAAAAAATTTAGCCAACGTACTTTATAGCTGGCCCCTAATACATATACATTTACAGAAACACTCCAAACTTTCACTAGTCTCTGTGATATTGCCGCAATTAGCATGTCATGAAATTATTCTGCCTTCCTGACCTTTATTGATAAAACGTTAATGCCATCATGTGGAACTACGGAGATTTTGAAACCTACCTAATTTCTAAGTCCACTGTTGTAGCAGCCTAGTATTTGTATGTAAAACATGAAAAAGTCAGAATATTATGGTTAATTCCACCTGTGATGAAGTCTTGTCAGCCAAATCAACTTACATCTTTCTGTAACAAAGGTGAGATTTTGTCTGATAAAACATGGCAGTAGAATTAAAGCATTAGAAAAAAACAACAACAGATTTTGTTTTTCTTATGTTTTGTTATCCTGAATAATTATATTTATGTCATGTGTGACAGAGAAAGAGAAGGGAGAGAGAGAAATCGGGGAAGGGGTTGTAGAGTGAGGGGAGGGAAAAAATAGAGGTTGAAGGTGTGTGTGTGTGTGGGGGGGGGGTGTAGCGTCTGATTCTCCCCCCCCCTCCCCTTGTGTTATGGGTAGCGGTGAGTTTCTCTCAACCCGACCCCTTTATTACTCTGTTCACTCACGGAGTCGTTGTCCTCGGTTTGACCGATACCAGTGGTGTGTAGTTTTTTTCCATAACTTTCGCGAAGTTTTTTGTTTGCGCAATATTGACCTGGGGGAGAGGGGGGGGGTGTTACGCAAAGACATTCTAATATCTTATTGGCTGATTTATGGGTCAGTCGAACCTTCTAGACCCAAGGAGAATGGGATAGATGGTCATGTGTGTCCTATGAGAATGTGTATATATGTATATGAGATGATCGAACTCAGGTTTATTAGGGTAACTTATCTGGTTACATCGAAATTTACAGCAAAGTAACAAAGCAGTCAAAGGGCAGCCACCACTACCAAAGGCCGAGGAAATTTTCATTGATAAAATTCCGAGATTGTTTCCCCTGATAGGCTAAAGGCATATCAAAAGCACTAAATGACGTAAGAGTCCAGATTCAGATTTGGATTTTCAGCTAAACTCATCATTCCACCTTGCTTTTAGAGATCAAGATCAGAGGCTGGTCCTGTATTGATGCAGTTTGTCTCTCTCCCCCCCCCCCCCCCGCCCCAATACGTTTAAAAGCAATTAACAATATTTATCGTGCACCAATAAAGCAATGGATGAGACTGGTGTTTTATCCACATCTACTTTATCATACAGTCCTAAGACTGCAAAGAGACGGAAAAATATTAATTCTCACTCTTTTCCATATTGCCCTAATTTGTATTTTACAGGTAGCAGTCTAGAATGATGTCACAGATCTGCTTTAAACAATATTTCTAGTGGGAAAGGAGGGGATCTAAAATTATTGTCTGAATTATTATAAGATAAGACCCCAAGTCTCTGGAAGCATGTCTCAATCCAGACCTAGTCTTGTACAACGATAAATCTGTAGGGAGTGGGGCAGTATAACGATTATTCTCCTAAAACACTAGATCTAGAGCTACTGGTTTACTACTGTTATATATTATACTCATGAACATATTATGCTTCTAGTTCAGATAACAAAGATAACATTGATATCCAGAAATCTCTGGTAATAATTTGACCTAGATTGCTCGAATCCAACTAGAATATCGATTCACATTTATTTCCAGCCTAGATCTTCCACTGACAGAATCGAAAGAGAGAGTAAAGGGCGGAGAAAGGAAAGGTGCACTCCTGATAATATAATTGTATATTATTTATTAAGAAGTGAAGGTTTGATCTAACCTAAAACGGAATTATTTCAGAATCCTTTCCTTCAATTCTCTTAAGAATACTTTTTAATTTTCTTTTAGTGGGGTCTCATTTTAACATCAAGAGAACTCAGCGTTTTTGTCTGCACCGATAAAAGGGAAAAACTCCTATGCTGTGAAGGGTTTGGCCATGTCCGCACCAAGTTGCCATGTCTGAGCAGGAGTAAGTGGTTTCGCTCTTACATTGCCAAGTACAAACATAAACTTGAAAACAATTGGATTAACAGGGCTTCATGTGATACAAAATATTATTTAGTACCGTGGATAACTGATATTGTCCGATAGATCATTTTGTTGATACGAAGGAATAATGATGCATTCTAAAAACATGCTTTATTGTTCTTGCTTATTCTGGCTGAGCAGAATAAATTTCAAAAGAATTCAAATGACAGAAATTAAATTTTTACTGAATAGAATTTCTTCTGGAAAAAAGCTCAAAGTTCGTCTGTTTACATTATGTGGGCTTGAAATACTTGTAGATGCATTAAATTTAATTCAAGTTCAAAATGAAATTTGATTACTAATTTTCCAAAATTTTTCCTCAAAGTAATTGATGCACAAAATGTAAGGACTCGATCAAAAGAAACACTTATCAGTATTTTCATTTGGGAATAGGAACGTGATGATTTGAAATGCATCCTGAGTAAATGTGATAACACAAAGTAATCCTAGTGTTAACGTCAGTGACATACAATACATTAATCCATGCGCCCTTCTTACTAATTGAGATAAAAGATAAAGTGTACTGAATTTCAGGCTTGAACGCCATCCTTGGTCCTGGAAATGAATGCAATCTCCGAGTAGTGAATTTGAGTTTGAATATTGATCTGCTTCCAAAACACTCAAGCATCCACTTTCACAACAACCTCCCCTAACAAGAATAATTACTCCCCCTCACTATGTTGCCTCTCTGTCCCTTTGAGTTGAGTGCTGATTCTGTTTAAATGATGATAAACTTTCTGTGAATTTACATCGTTCTTATTTTTCTTGTAACTTAAATGACTTTTCAGGAAAAGCGTCTTTTACACCGCACTCTCCTCGGGAATCCCAGAATCCGTATATATATATAACCCATTAGGCAAACCTTCTGATGAATGAAGCATTTGTTTGTGATTTGCTTACATTCCAAGAACATTAAAATGATGCTTAATTTTTCGGGCACATTCAAAAGATAATCAAATCATTGGCAGTCTGGGGCTCGAGTGAATAGACCCAAAGATTTGTAGTCTTCATGCAATCGAAAAGAAGTCTGTCAGATGGAGATGTGAACACAATTAATGAATTACGCAGTTAGGTCCAACGCTCTATCTTTGTAAATGGGAAAGTGGTTGTGTGCAGAAAATATGGAAGGGGGAAGGGGGGGGGGGGACAATAGAGTATTATGCCATTGCAATCCATCCTCCTCACAATCAATCTGGCATTGTGGACAATTTAGTGTACCACATCGCCATTAAATGTTCCCCACAATTTTAAGCACGTGTCATTGTTTGGAAATTTGTCGTCTGTAACAAATAAAATTAATAATGATTATTCAGTCATGAATTTGTCATTTCGGGATTAAAATCTACCGTCATATAGTTAACTTGGGATTGTTGTGAGTGTCCTCTCCTTTCAGCATATATTTTCTATATGTGTGTTTGGTCTTATTCCAAGTTGTCTCAAATGGAAACAAGGTCATACATTTTTTTTTATTTGTTCAGTAATGCTGGTTGATTTTGTTTCAACAAAGGTGTTTGTTTGGCATGAAATATTGCACAAACCGTTTACTTTATTTAATTTTCTTCTACACGTTTGGTAGCTTGAACTGCATTTTTTTCTATCACAATTTGGCCATTCCTTCTCCTATGGCCTCTTTTATGTAAAGTTTTTTTTTTTTTTTTTAATTGAGAGGACGTAGAGTTGATAAATGGTTTGGGGAACACAGCTGAAACAAGCCTCACTTTCAGCTGCCACCAGGTAAAACTGTAGCCGAGAGATTGTACCCAAATTAATTTGTGATGGACAACAGAGGCTATTGTTATTATTACTAAAAAAAATAATTTGGCACTTCCACATCGAACAATATTATGATACTTTTTTCCTTTTTTTTAATGTATCTCTTTCACTTCAAATAACTATTATTTCGTCATCATTTACTCTTCATATTACTTCCCCTGACACCAATAGCAGTGATACTTAAATCTGATGATGTATGGTGGTTATGAACTTCAGCCCTATGTGAAATGCAAATTTTCAATCATCCTGTCTATTTTAATCATCACAATAGACATCATAAAGTAGATAGGTTCGTTTTCATTTTTAATTTTGGTGTTCAAGTGAGTCCACTGTGATGCATTATTTTCCTATGATCAAAGAGCCTTCTGTTTCTTAAACTCATTATTTTCAAAAACCTGAAATAATAAAGCTTGAAATGATACTACAGCTGTGTTAAGCACTTTTCAAAAAATGTCAGATACGAGGGCTGTGAAGAAAATCTTTGAAAACCAGAAGTGTTTTCCACCTTGCATTGCTTTTCCTTGTTTCTTGGCAGTTTACGTTATTGTAGGCCTACATGTATAACTAAAGATTTTGTTTCTTTGATTTTTTTTCTTTACATAGTAAAATTCTGTGTTGTCTGTCCTTGTTTATATGCAGTTTACTTCTACTTCTATCAAATTCAAACGCCCGAAAGATCAACATGAATAGAATAATGTACAATTCACACGCTAGGGCTATATTCATGATAAGAAAACTTAAGGAAATCACACTTTTCCAATGCTTTAATTCTACTGTCAGAGGATGGCTGGTACTCTCATGTCACAGGAAGCTGTAAACTAACCTGGCTGACTCTACTTCATATAAAATAAACCTGTTGCAACAATGGATTCTAAGAAGTAGATAAATATTTCAGACTCTCCATAGTTGTAAATGATAGCATCTTTTACCAACAGTGGTTAGGAAGGCAGAGTAATTCCAAAACAGGATAAATACAACAATATCACAGAGACCAATGAAAGTTTTTGGTGTTTCTGTAAATCTATATATTAGGGGCCATGTATAAAGTCTGTACGCTCCATTTTGATTATTTTCTTTCCCCTTCCCCTCTACATGTACTCTTTTCATATGGTCAGTCTAACCCCCCCCCCCCCCCCCCCCCCCACCCCCTTGCCCTAGCCTCCGACCATTAGAATGGCGAAAGTCCATGATGAGGCCACGATGTTTTAAAACTTTGGTGACATTTGTCCAGGACAGTTTTGATTGTTTCATAAGAAATGTGAATTTAATATGACCCGACGACTTCATTTGCAGAAGAAAATATTTACTGTTACATTCCATGATGTTTTCTTCTTAGATTATATTATCATTCTTCAATTAAGATTCTATACTGCCTTGCCTTTTTCTTTGGGGTTTACTTTTCCTGTATGTATAATGATTTTTTTTTATTTTGGATTTTTCTACTTTTAATTTTGATACAGGAAAATGTAAATAAATTTGGCTGATTTTAATTAATCTCTGCTCGAAAAAAAGAATAATACTTTGACAGAACCAATCCTCTGCAACAGTGGAACCTGAGCATTAGGTAG
This sequence comes from Onchidella celtica, assembly GCA_963931925.1. NCBI lineage: Eukaryota > Metazoa > Mollusca > Gastropoda > Systellommatophora > Onchidiidae > Onchidella > Onchidella celtica. The sequence continues at coordinate 34,810,445 of OZ007570.1, read as the reverse complement.
TGGATGAAACACCACAACCATTGTTCGAAGTTCAGAGAAAAATAAGCAAAGAGATATTCCGTCATCTTCAAGAAATGAATCCGTTGTTCCAAAAAATGTGTATGATGTCTTTGATAATCTGCCACATTGAAAGAAAAAACCCATTCCTTTGCACCAGAAAGAGAGGGAGAAAGAGAGAGAGAGAGAGAGAGAGAGAGAGAGAGAGAGAGAGAGAGAGAGAGAGAGAGAGAGAGAGAGAGAGAGAGAGAGAGAGAGAGAGAGAGAGAGAGAGAAAGAGAGAGAGAGAGAGAGAGAGAGAGAGAGAGAGAGAGAGAGAGAGAGAGAGAGGGAGAGAGAAATTCGGTCTCTACAATGATATATGGTCTTTAAATTAATTGGGTACAGATCTTTTGTTGTTGTTGTTGAAGACATAGATTAGAATAATACTTACACGTTGCATTTGGTACCTGAAACATTCTATTTCAATCACTAAGGTTGTGAAGATAAAATATTAACTGAAATGACAAGGACAGACTATCCCATTAGTTAGATGAAATTCTTTTTAAAAGTGATCTTTGTCAATAGAGAAAAGGCAAAAAAAACCACCGACTTAACATAAAAAAAAACCCAAAATAACACACACACACAAAAAGACAAAAAACAACAACAACCACAAGAAACCAGTTGGTTCTAAAGCTGCAGTTTCTCAACTTCTCAAAAAACATTAATTTTATATCTAAAATTGCATGACGAGATCTCCGGCTGATGAGGATGAAGGCATATTGTTCCCACACTGAGGGCTGAATCTTCAATGATTAAATTTCTATCAACTTAACAAAACCTTGCTGCAATAAATATCAATTTTGTTTTATACCAATACATGCCTCTCTACATACATATACATGTAATTGCTAAAGCGAAAGGTTTGATGAGCCAGAATCTGAGCGCATCAGTGAAGCGCAAACCTCTGTTGTTCAGGCAAGAGGATTGATGCGCCAGATCACGGGCAGATCAGAGGCGAGCAAAGCTCTGATGTCCAGCATGTCAATCATAATCAACCAAAATTTCAGTTTTGATGGAACCTTGGCAAGTAAAAATGCCTTTCCCCACTGGTCAATCCTCGTGCCTTTATTTCCAGATTTTAGAAATTGATATATTTTCTGGGGTATTTGTATTTCCAAGGCAGCTGAGCCGTAACACAAACTCAAACCAGAAGTTGAAAGCAAATTGTCTGTCCGTTTGTGATAAAAAAAAAAGCAGTACATATAAATAGATTAGATGTATTAACTTGCAAGCGAGCTGGATATGTAACCACCACAGTGATATTCAGCACACCAAAGCTGGATGTTAAAGAAACAAGATTTACAGCCCAATGAGAAATTCGTACATGCATTAAAATATTTTTCTGTAATATCATTGTTACCGAAAAAATACTTGAAGTGATACACACTGTATTTCTTTTCAGCTACATGTATCTATTAAAATTTGTGTCTTTGTTTATACACATTGTGACAAAATTTTTTGTTGTTGGTTAAAATAGCTCTTTACAGGGATGGAATGCCAGTTATCAGTGAATACCATGACTACAATATGTTTTACATTTATAATTCTTCTTTAAAGTTTATGTGGAATTTGATGACAATAAAGTGTTTTCTAAAAAAAACAACAACAACTGATATCAATGCACTGAGTTCAATCTCCTAATTTGAGTGTCTGGGTCAAACTATAGTAAAACCAAATCCACATTCGCCATCACAATTCATGTTATTATTATCATCATCATCGTTGGAAATGCCAACTTTAACTCCACAAAATAAATAAATAAATAAAACAAGTTTGTTCTGTATGATCACAAAATATTATGATTGACAGTATACACAGTCAGTGAGTGTACCAGAGAGGCTGATCGAATCATTTTTTGTATTTCAAAATGATATCAGTCTGTACCTGTTGGAGAGACTAATATATATATATATATATTTATATATATATCAATAACCAAACATAAGACTGTTATATTATGAGCGTGATAAAGCTGTCTGAGCCTGTTGGTTTGTTTTTAAAAATGATGTCACTGAAAGTCTTTCAAAGACATAAGCTGTTGGGGATCAGAATAATCTATATAATTATACTAGGTGAAGTTCCCGGCAATGTCCGGGATAAACTTGTGAACCCACCGTACCATCTCTCTCGGTCTTTTTGGTCTAGGGAGCTTTCCACATTCTACAGTCTTACACTACAGATTTCATGCCACCAGAGCACTACGCACTCATTTCTGGTAGGGAAATTGCCCGCACCGAAATGAACACGTATTAATACATCGTTTCTGGTGTGATGGGATTACTACGGGGAGCCAGAACAAAGACCATTGTATTTTACATTTTTACAACTTTTTATTTTAACATACTTGAAACTGGAATCAAAACAATCGGTCGATATAAAAGCGATTGGATTGGATTAGTTGACACTTAAGAAAATTAATTTGATCATTTTTGAAACCGTCATTTAGGCTGTGAAGTCGAGGAAAGAAAGGGGCAAAATGGCACCACAATGAATTCCTCCCACCACTATTTTTTTAAAAAACTAGATGAAGTTCCCGGCATTATCCGGGATAAACCCCTGAACCCACTGTTCTATCTCTCTCTCTCTCTCTCTCTCTTTTGGTCTAGAAAGCTCCCCATATTCTATAGATTTCATGCGCACAAGGGCACTACGCACTCATTTCTGGTAGGGAAATTGAGCGCACCGAAGTGAACGCGTGTTAATACATCGTTTCCAGTGCGATTGGCTTATTACAGGGAGCCAAAACAAAGATCATTGCATTTTACATTTTTACAACTTTTTATTTAAAAATACCTGAAACTTGAATCAACAGAATCGGTCGATACAAAAGCGATTGGTCTGGATTAGTTGACAGTTAAGAAAATTAATTTTATAATTTTTGAAACTGTCATTTAGGCTGCAGAGTCGAGCAAAAAATGGGGCAAAATTGTACCACAATGAATTACCCCCACCACTATTTTTTTTTAGAATAAGATAAGATATTTTGGTAACTCGAAACTTTGGTCACCTAAGGCTCAGGAACCGCATCACACTTAGGCTTCAAACTCTGTACAACAGCATATTATCAATACGAAATTAACATGGGCTATATTAGAAATTATGAAATGTTCAGGCTTCTACGTTTCATTTTTCATTGTTTCGCCATCATTTAGAACTATTTGGAGTCATGGTTCGCCATTTTAAGGTTTCGTTATCACTTCCTGCGATGTGTTCACTATCAAACACACTAATCCGTGCGCAAATCATGCTATTGTACGGGATGCGCAGGGTGTCAACTCACAAAGGCAGAGCAGTAAGACTTAATTAAAAACAAACAAACAAAAATAAAATAAACAAATAGGAACAGGCAAGATGAAGCAGGTCCATAATAATCACGCAGAACTGAAACTAATATTCAAACCGATTTATCCCGGGCAGGGCCGGGGACCTCAGCTAGTGGCATTATAAAGGAGCACATGAATCCATTCTGGTTAATTATTTTATTCTATTTTTTGGAAATAATTTTTATTGTTTTATGACACATGTTTCATATATTATTATACAGTACATACAGAACAGGTGATGTGGGCTACTCATGAAATTTCAAATTCAAATATCCATTTTAAGTAGATTATATATAGATATTTTCTTACATATTGACCAATATATTAAAAAAAATAAATATATTTTTAGGGTAGGAGTTCCATTTCAATCACATAATATTAGTAGAAATACTACAAGGACGACGCTTTAGGAACATCCCTTGGGGGCGGGGCGGGGGGGGGGGGGGGGGGCGGAGGGCAGTTAGTGTTTAAGCCTTTATTTTAGCTGCCATTGGCCGTTACACCTCATTTTTATTGTTTTATATTTCGCGGGATTAGTTTCTTTAAAATTTTTACCAGGGCCTCGGCCTTGTTCGGCCTGCTCTTCTCGATTTTTAACTGCCAAGGTATCTTTAACGTGCTCAACGTGTACATGGGCCATCCGAGTTTTTCGTCCTTGAAGACTAGGTGCTCGGTCCTACATGCCGTAGAATGTTGGACAGGATTTTTTGCCCCGAAAAAAATTCCAGCAGGCTTGCACTGGCCGGAAATCGAACCCGGTACCTATAGCATGTGAGGCGAGCACTTTGCCTCTAGACCTGGCGAGTTAGTCCTCTTGACGGGTGTTTTTGTGGTAAATGTGGTACCTGGCGATTAAAGCTCAGAACATGAAATATGTGCCCTACTAATGTTGTGTAAGTCGTATGGTACCCCTTCCATTTTTTTTGTGAGAAGCGGGCAACTGACAAGAATTGGGATAGGCCTAAGTGTGCAGATATTCGCCACACAAAGACAAACCAAAATATCTATAGAATCTACTTAACATTGATTAGCAGTTTGGGTTTGAATTTGATGAATAAATCATCAGATTCTGTTGTAACCGGTATATAAACAGCAGTGTCGATCAAACTCAGTATATTGACAAGCTGGATGCGTGTTGATACCCAGTAAAAAATTATAACGGGAATTTCCGTTGTGATATTTCAGGGTAATCGTTTTGATGCGGGTGTTTCTATAAAATAGTTCTATTTGGCTCTCCCTGTTATGCTCCGTCTACAGAGTGGAGGTATTTTTTAAATTACATTTCACATTCTCCTACATACTGGGCCATCATCATTAATTTTTATTCTAATTGTTGAAATGAGTGTACACCTACACGTTCTGAAAGAAAAAAAAATGGATTTAGATGCAGGTGTTAGATTAGCACGGTAATCGAGCTGGTTTTAAATATTCGTTGGTAATCCATGTATGGAAACTGTCAATGTGATTCTTTGAAAGGGAATTCAGCCATTTCCGCCTTCTATAAGCTGTTGGTGGTCAGTGTTGATAATAATTATGTCCTTATCATTTGCTTTTCTCAACATGTTTTGTAAATTCAGCGGTAAAATTGTTTCTTTTAGAATTTCGGTGTGCTAGATCACTGTAGATTTAACCAACTGTAATCCATAAAGCATTATTCTGAAACTCGCTTTCGCTTTCAATCATTTTCTTCTATCGCTGCAGATCTGCAGACGGAGAAATACAAACCAGTTGAGTTGTTCATCAGCATCGTCAGCCAGTGCATGCCGTTGTCAGTATCGAGTTGGTTCCGCGAGATCTGAAATAGTCGGTATAAGAGGAATTTTACCTATGAGTAGTCTTAAATCTAATCCTTAATTTCTGTTCTTTTTTTTTATCACCATTACATTGAATAGATATAATGTAATAGGCAAGTTCAAATTTATTGAAGTGTGACACATTAATAACTGAATGGTTAGAATTAGAAGTGGTAACTAAGTGGTAACATTTGCACTAAGGTCCCTCGTAATTCAAACCCCTTAAATAAATTGAGGGGATTAGATTTGCAAGGGATCTAAGTAGCAATGACACTTGGACCCTTTCTAATTCTGTCCCTTCAATTTTGCTTGTGTAATGACACATGACATACCCAGCCACCAACCTTATGGAAATCCCCTGTGTGGCACTGACGTGAAGTTGCTCATAGGAATGACATCGTACCTATGTAAATCTGCTGTTACGACATCGAGTCGATGTCGACTGATCTAGGGAATCCGCCCTTATGGAAATTCTACCAACACTATGGAATATACAAATCTACCTGTTACACCCAAAGGATGCATTTGTTTCTGGTAATTTTGTAAAAATACGGTAAAGCATGAAATAGCTTTGCACAGAATAAATATAATCATAATTTGTAGTAACAGTATAGTGCAGCCCATAAAATGACTAACAAGTTTAAGATTTCTAAACCTTTCACTTAAAAACTAAAAGTATTAGTTTAATCGGTTTTTAACAGTGCAAACATAAGTCCAAATGAAATTTAATAACACAGGAGTATTTTTAACATTTGATTATTTCTTTATTGTTTCGTCATGTACATGTACTTGTATTGATGGAAGTATCACATCACTGGGAAAAAACCAACTGCGTCAAATTCATGAAGTAAGGCAGAATTTCTTCAGCTTTTAATTTTGATTGAAATTGATTGCCTTCCAATCACCCTCCAGATTTGGTGGACTTTTTGTATGGTATGATGTAAGAATACTTACCTAGCTAAGCAAACGCCATGCTGATAAAAATCCGAAGATCGATTTCCAGAGCTATACTGACACGTACATAAGCTGGCCTCGGGATCAGACCTATTTGAGACAAGAGATAGTTCCTCTGTAATGCTCTCTAATGACAGCACCGCCATAATGAAAACTTCAATTAATACATTTTGCTGTCCAGGCACAATCTAGGATTTTACCTTATTCTAATGTTCAAGGCATTTCGTTTTCAAAAACATATGGCAGTATAGTAATACAACAACAAAAAAAAAAAAGTGACTTTGACTTTGGCCGCGGATGGCCACCTATCACCATTATCTAAATCATAAAGAAATCGTCATTCGCATTGTTCTTTTTTCATGTTTTCGGGGCTCTGTTTCATTCAATGTAAATTTCAGTTGTTGTTTCTTTATTTCATGCCTTTGCATTGTATCTTTGCATGGGTATCTATTTCAATGGGAACATCAAAGTTAAATATTTATGGTCATGCTTACCACTTATATAATTTCAGATGGCATATTCTAGAGAGAAGTTTCTTGAGATGAAATTGGCCTTTTTAGAAGAGCAAAAACAACAGCTGTCTTCTTTGATTCATGAAAAAATTGACAAGGTACATCTTGCAAAATAGGAACAGACATTGTTGATTACTGGCTAATTCTGTTTCCCAATCACTCGCCAGATTTGGACTTTTTTGCACGTTAAATGTGGCAATACCTAACTAGCTAGGCAAATGCTGAAAATTCGAAAATCGAATTGCTGAGTTATAATATATTGACACATATAGAGTTCACGAGCTGGGCTCTCGAACAGACCTGTTGGAGACAAGAGATATTTCCTCTGTAGTTTGGTTGTCCAGTGACCTGAGACTTTAGTTTGCACTTGAGGAGAATGAGAAGATAAAATTATTGATTATTTGACTTCTTTGTTGAGATATGAAACATACATAGATTAACTTCTCATGCCATTGGGTTTGTGCGAAATGTTTTTTCTTCAGCATGTCAGGGGATTGGTTTATGAGTATAAAGATAGACAGACAGCTTTAGGAACTGAAGGCCAGTCTGTGCAGTAAATAATGACAAATGTGTGAGAGAGTCATAAGAAATGTGGTGTATCGATAGATAATTTTATGGTTACTGTAAACGTTTACAAAATAATTTTCATGTGCATGTATGTAAAACACTCAAGATTTTTGCTTTATATACTATACCAATGGGGAGCGCCTTCTTTCAGCCCGGTTTTACCTGCGCTTACCACGATTCAGCCCGGTCACCGCCCCTATAGCCTACTCGCCGACACCTCGTTTCCATGTGAAGATTAGCCACTCTTGATCTGTAATTAGGTATTCGATACTCTTGCCGAATAAAGAAACCAGACTACATTGTGGAAAAACAACTCATTCTATCGTCAAAGACTGAAAGAAAGACCCAAACTGCCTCAGAGCAAAGAAGAAGTATTAGAAACCCTCCAACAATTAGACCTAGCAGATTACAACTTATCAATATTATGTAAGACAAATGCGGAATATGGCATCGCCTTACTGACAACTGAGGAGAATCTTCTTTTCCTAGCAAACAGTCAGCGCCTTCTCAGTGATGGCACATTCAAATCCTGCCCCAAATATTTCCTTTAAATGTACACTTCACATGGATTCCAGCACGGGCGGTATACACCCTGTATGTTTTGCCTTTTACCAGACAAGAAGAAATCAACGTATGAAAAGATGTTGACAATGATTCTGGACGCAGCCAAAGATCTTAACATTGATCTACGGCCGAAAGAGATACACGTAGATTTAGAGATTTCATTTCATTCAGCCCTCGCATCTACGTGGCCTTCTTGCAAAATAAAGATTTGTTATTTCCATCTAAGTCTAGCATTGTATAGAAAAATTCAGGCACTTGGCTTAAAAACAGCTTACAAGGACAGTCAATCAAGATTTGGTCAATGGCTCAAATTATTTTTCGCCATTCCAGTACTGCCGGCAGGAAATATTGAAGACTGTTTTGTTTTCACGTTGATGCCGATCCAGCCTTCAGTAGACCAAGCAGAGAAATTTGTGGATTACAACTTCCAGCAATACCTGTGCCAGACATGGCAGTTTCCTTCCTCGATGTTGGCTGAAATTGGCAAAGAGGATGTTACTACTACAAATGCACGCGAAGTATTTCACATGCACTTTTCTAAGAACCTCTGTCCGCATCCAAACATTTCCAGATTTTTAGAGACGCTCAAGTATGAACAAGAAAAGATCAAACTAAAGATTCGTTGTGCTGGTCAAATTTCGCCTAAGAGGAGAAAGGAACAAAGAGACAAAATACAGAAGAAAGAACAGTTGTATAAAAAATACCAAGACGAAGAAATTGATCTCACCGAATTTCTACGCCAGATCTCGAACAAGATGTGGGCCCCCAACTTTGTAAAAATGATTTTAATAACACATTTTAGCATTTTAACCTAAATATGAATAAATTTACTTCCCACCAACAATAACAACAAAACTTTTTAATGAGGTCACTTTGAAACAAGCAAAGTGACAGTCTAAAGCCTGTTGAACGCAGATGAGAAAGTTTTAGTATCGAAGCGCATCATTATCAATTGGCCTGACCGATACCGGGCTGAAAAGAGGTTACCTACATGGCCAAGGTGTTCACACCCTTTGAAGTCGGAAGTTCAAAGAAAGTGAAGAGTGGGCTGAATCGTGGTGCAGCCTACCAATGCCGTTATGTAAATCCTGAGATGTGAAAGAAACTTGATGGTGAAAGGAATATTTAGAATACAAAAAAAAAATTATGTTAAGAGCAGGTGACAGTCATTTAAATTACATAGTAATACTGTCTTCATGATTGTCATAACAAACTGCAATAAAACTAAAAATTTCACTGCATCAATTAAACATGCATCAGTGTAAACTGTTAAAGAAGCTCTAGAGTATAGAATTTGATTTCTAAACAATTCTCTTTCATGGAATATGAATTCAAACATTTTGGCTTTTCTTGTTTTCATTAAAATATTGGATTACTGTAATATCAGGTTGTAACCACTGGAAAGGCCTGGCTGTCTGACAATGGTGAGAAAAAGAAAAATGTTCATTTACAGACATGAGTCAAATGATCGAAGACGAAATAAAGTTTGTGTCTCAAAAATTCAACGAAATTGAAGGTATTTACATGCATTTTTATTTTCAAACATGCAACATTTTTGGTGTTTGGCATCTGGTGGACAAAATACAATATCTCCTTGAATATATAGGAACACTACGATTTGGCGTATACCTGTTCTATTACAAAATACCGTATATGGATGTACAAAAATTGTGCTTGCTTAATATCTGAACGGTGTCCATGAGAAATTCATGAGACCAGCGGGTTTAGAAACATTCACTGGAGATCACCCACCGGCTCCCAGAGCAAAACAGTGAGAACACCCCTTTCCTTCTTCTATAGCTCCAAGAACTACATGAACATTTTTGAAAGCGTTTATTTACATGGCACAATGGAAGAGAACAGAACTGCCGAATGAACGTAGAGCTCACGGACAAAATTTACTTTTCATTCGTTTGTTTCACAAATAAGAACTCGAACACTCAATCCAGGAAATCCTGATGTTGATCTATTCAGCACCCCCTGCCCCCTATGCTGTCAGCTATCACTGAGATGGATTAGCCACTCTACCTGATATTTTCTTCTTTTTTCTTTTTATCACCAACCTATTTTTACTATTATAGTAATAATCTTCCACTACATCTGGGGAGTTGATTTCGCTAATTATGGGTATGGCTTCAATAAACCAATATTAATATTTACTGAATATCTCTCGTTTAAAGTGAACTTCTCTATGTAATTCAACTCAATCAAAAGTGAGATTTTTTTTTCATTTGAGAAGTAATGTTTGCATGGAGACCATATTGTTAACTCTTAGCAACTGCTCCGTCAAGAACAAACCATTATTAAACTTTTCCATGTGAAGAATCTTTACCGCAGGAATCTTCAGTCAAATCCAGTGGAAAAGTATCAGTGGCATCACCGGATTCATCATCACTAATAGGTAAGAAAGCAAAGATTTCTAAATGTAAGATTGTGACTTTAAATGAGTTTTTCTAGCCTCTTGGTTGGTGTTACGAGTTGGGTTATATGGAATTATTGGTGTTACGACTGCATTTAAAATATCGAGAGGTTTTTAGGAATTATTCTTCCATACCATGCCACATATACTAATAACAATTCGAATAAGTTTTATCAAGGACCTGCAGGGCCACAAATTTATTTACTTTAAAATCCCTAACAAATTTCACCTAGCTCTTACATATTAAAAGGACAACATCAGCAGCATCAAATGAAAATTCAATAATATATCACTAGAAGTCTCCTCTAGTTCCCTAAAAGATTATATCATTCTGACTCATTCACAATTTAATTATGACTTATCTATCTTCCAGATATAGTCTGCCTACTATCTAACAAATAATATTCTAATGTCTCAGACGACAATGTTAACTCAGTTATTTGTGCCTACCGCTTATAAAGGATCAAACTCGTCAATACAACTGACGTAGTTAAGTTAGATCTAGATCTACTCTAGGATGGGCTGGCAATCCCCAGCCTCATCCAGACACATCAATCTCAATTTACAAATGTGTATACCAGACATTCATGCTAGATCTAGTTGCAAGTTAAAATACATTGTAGTCTTGCATCCTTCGGTAGCACTTCTACTGGAAAATTTAAGGTCAGCTTCACGTTCATCGTTGAATCAATAGACAAACACTTACACTTGGTCCCTGATACGAGATCAGGGAGCCGGAGATAATAGCAGTAGATAATTTGTGGGAAGCATATGGTCTCATTCCAATGTCTATCAAGGTCATAGACATGACTATAACAATCTTCTGATTCTCTCTGGCTGAATCACGCCGACTGCCTTCACAGAAGGATATTTCTGCATGGAGTAGTGAAACATAGGAATGGCTCCGCTTATATACTGCGCGGCCATCTGCAAATCCCCAGCCAACTGCCCAAATTTGATTGGTGCATCCATTTCGAGCTCAGCTCGTAGTATTAATAGATTCTGCATGGAAATCGGTCACGGCCTTGCACTAGTAACAGCCAAGGTCAAATTAACATATCAAAACCCTAACTAAAGTCTCCAACCCTCTACGTTTTATGTACGAATTTACTATTTCCCTTTTACTCACCCCTTCTCTTCCCTGTTAGAATTCATCAAAATCACGGGGTCGAGAACTGCACCGTCACTGCTAACCCATCCATTTATTCTATCTTGCCCCACTTTCTTTCCATCTCTAAGAAAAAGCGTTACAAAAACAAACTGTCCACGAGAATAGTTCAAGGACATTTGCACTGGCTAAAATCAACGAGACCATGAAATAAACAAGCCGTGACCCAGCACGACACTTCTAGTCCTAACCCTGACAGTTGGATTATACACAAATAATTCATTTTTCAAGAATATATGCCATTCATCATTAGCAGAGGTTTCTCCTCTAGTTTAAACCTTCTTTTGAAAATCGGGAGGGGAGTATCAATGTTTATTTTGAAAATGATAAGGATATAGTCAATACATTTTATCTTTATAGCTAACATGAAATAAAACGCCTGGAATCTCGAACAAAAAATATGGAAACAGCAGTAACAGCGATCACTGACAACCTGGAAATGTTAATGGCACGTCAGACCAATATAGAAAACTGTATGGGAGATCTGTCAGATAAACAGTCTAACACAGAAGACAAATGGATCAAACAGTTCACTCAGATGAAGGACAACATGACAGACATGAGACAGAAGGAGGATGAGTTTGTACAGCAGAATAACAGGAAAATCCAAAGTTTGGAAGAAGAACTACTAACTGTAAGAAATTCCCAAGATGAACTGAAGAAAGGGTTGGCAGGTCAAGCTGAAAGTAAGGAAACAGTGCAGACTAACCTGGATCTTCTTCAGCAAGACATGCTTAATGTTCAAGTTGATGTGCAAAAACTAAGAGAAGAGATTCAGAAATACGGAGAAGCAACTGAGACCAGCAGTGAGGATATACTGAAGGTAGGGGAACACTTATTTTCATTACTCATATTAAATCAGACCACAGCTCTAAATGAAGAGAAGTTATAGAAATCTACAGTTTGAAAGTAATATGAAAACATATAAGGAAAACCATTTCATGCCTTGACTGTGCTGTGGACATACATCGTATCCTAAATTAGATTGTGCAACTGAACTGTTGACGTAAACCGTACATTTTAAAATCAGTAGTGCAAGACAGCGCACTTTTGACATCTTCTAAAACTGCAGTTCATGCACTTAATTTTATTTTTCAGCACACGGCAGGGAAAAACATCCTAGCCCCAAACGTATCCACAGTGGTCAACTGCAAAATTTATCGATAGTGTTCCATAAACATGCCCACCAGAATCTCAAGTCAATAACAAAATTTATTGTCCCTTTTGGAAACAAAAGACTCTTCAATTACCCCATGGGTTCCCATTTTGACATAATATCAGTAACCTGAACATCATACAAGAATCCGAACGCCACCCCTAAAAACCCAAACGAAACATTCTAAAACTGAATTTAAATAGATTTGTCCATACATGCTACACAGTGAACTAAATATTAAACAACTTCAGCCTTTAAACACCATCTCCTTTTGCCCTCTTTCAGTTTTATCTTTGCTATTATCCATGATATCTGGACATTCTAACAGGAAATACTTTTTTTTAAAATCAGTCCACACCACAGTCCGTCTGTTTGTCTGTTGTTTTCTGCTTGTTAAAGTACCCATCCCTTCGTCCCCTCTTCATCCATCCATCGACCAACTCATCAATCTTCCAACCTACGTATATGTTTGTCCAACTGAATGTCTATCTGGTCTGTCTGTCTGTCCCCCCCCCCCCCCCCCCCCGCCCCCTCTCTCGCTCTCTATCTATCTATCTCTCTGCCTACCCCACTATTTCTGCATCATCTTGGAAATTTCAAAATCTCAGATTTCAAGCCTTTAGGATTATGCTGTAGATCTATCAAGGTTGTGATTTCTTTACAGTTGAGGAAGCCCCCTGATGATCTATTGTCTCTGAAACCCAAAATGGAATGTCTGGGTAAGTCTAAAACTACACTAAAACTAATGTATGTAATTTTGCACATTGTAGTGGGTGATCTACATCATCTTTATGAATGAAGAGAAGAGGAAAAGGTGGGGATATCTATATCTTAATATGTGCTGTATTGCAACTGTCCTACTCAATTTTTCCAAAGGCATCTATCTAGGTTTTTGACCTGCAGCCTATCCTAGCATGAAAATTAGAGTTGTCACTTTCTCAATCTCTATAAGACTTGATGAAATGGAAGAGTGAAGACAGAATAAAATTAACCCTCAATCTTCTTTGGTTTTTATGGCATATTTATGGAAACTGAATGTTGCCGACAGATAAAGAGCCCTATTTCTTTTTCTATTTAAGATAGAGTAGCAAGTTATATATCAATGGATTCAGAATTGAATTAGCTGCCATTTGATGATAGTTTTGACTAATTATAATGACAATAAAAAGATCTGGGGTCCAAATTTTATGGAAAAAAAAATTTGAAAAGTACATAAATTTACAACCACAATGGACACTGTGATAGAAGAAAAAAAAAGTATTTGAAGGAAACTGAAAAACTTTATTATCTTAACAAACTACATCCAATTTTACAACATATATCCAAATTTCAAGACATTCTGTCAGTAAATGACTGAAATATTTAAAAAATTGAAATGCATATATGTGAACTATTTGTGCCGAGAACTGCCACAAACCACAACGGAAAAAGTTGTACAACTTGTCATGTTATATAAATATTTTGTTATTCATTTGAATTTTATACAGGGAAACAACCTTAATTTTAAACAGAATCAGGATTAACTTCATCATGTACAGACAAACATCTGAAGCTTATATTCAATGATGAATATGTATAAAATTATATTTTGTGGTAGTCTACAAGACAGTTCCGTGTGTCATGCAGACACAGAAAAACATTACAAGTTCTGCAGAAGTATCTGCTTTTCTGTTCAACATGTAATTTATCATAACATAGCTTACAGTTCTTTCTCTGAGAAGTTGGAACAATACCAGGAATAATTGGGTGATTAGTAAAAATCTTTGGTTTTGAGGCTGTTGGAACATCTGCAAAGTCGTCAATTTTCCCGAGTTGCCTGATTAGTTCTTCTGTAAATGCAAGCTGATTAAACTTGTTACTTCTATCTAGTTCTTTCAAATCAGGGTTTTGCTTTCTCCAGTCCTGAAACAAAATATAACTATTTACTCTGGCAATATCTAGAAAATGAAAAAACAATGTCTTCCAATATTTATTTGTCTTACGTAACATGTTGTATTTGGTTAGTAATTGGTCACTTTTATCAACTCCACCCATATGCATATTATAATCTGTTATGACTTTAGGTTGTCTAAGTTCCAAAGTTTGAAAAGCTTCATTTGTTTTAGTTCTCCTATTAGCCATACAAAATTCATTTGCCCCATGCATGGTAGAAATCACAGACACAGTTTTATTGTCCTTCCACTGAAGTGCTAAAATATTCCCTTGTCTACACCATCTCATTGCCCCTCTCTCATTCTGTTTCTCCCACTGTTTCACATTTTTCAATTCTGCTGGAAATCCCCTCCTATTGGAAATAATAGTACCACAAGCTAAAATCCCTTTCTTCAACAGATCAAGAAACAAATGAATGCTTGAATAAAAATTATCAACAAAAAGACGGTAACCCTTATTGCCACGAGCTAAAAGAAATTTCAAGAGATCCATAACAACTTCATAGGCTAAACCATTTCCACTAACTTTCCCAGACCCTGTCTTTCCCAAATAAACCTCAAAATTGTAAGTGTAACCAGACAAAGAATCTGCTAAAACCCAAAGCTTCATGCCCCACTTAATAGGCCTGTCACGTATATATTGCCTAAATGAAAACCTTTCTTTATTTTTTACCATCCTCTCATCAACAGAAATATTCAAACCTGGCTGATAAAGATTCATGCATTTTCTCCTCATAATATCAAACAAAAAACGAACTTTACATAACTTGTCTCCTTGTTTCTCAGTTTTTCTGTCGGATACTTTCAAAAAACACATAATTTGTTGAAATCGAAATCTTGTCATAAATGATCGCGCCCAAGGGCCATTGAATAGACTCTTTTTACTCCAATACATTTCTACTCCTGGTACTTGAATCATTCCCATGTACATAAGCAGTCCAATAAAACGATAAAACTCTTCTTCTTCTAGAGGAACCCAGCCTGTGCACATGCTGACTTTTGTCGGTCCCACCTCCCTGGCGTTCTCATTTGTCCATGAACATAATTGCTGCACAACACATGATGAAAAAAACAGCTGGAAAATAGTGAATGGTGTCACGTACTTTCTTCTGGACCCTCTTGTCATGGAATCGGGGAAGTGGGCTCCTGGTGGTCGTTCAGGGTTAAAGTTTGGGACGGACGTCCTAGACCAGTTGTCATAGTCTCCAAAGCTATATATGAGGAATAGAAAAAGAAACAAAAATGTGTTACAAGAATCATTTATACCCAAACCTAATAATAAAAAATTAATAGAAATAATGTGTAACAATATAATACAATATACCTAAAATTATGTTGAAATCTAGCTCTAGAAGATCATAATAGTAGATACAAGAAGCCACTGACAAGAGATGGTAACCACAGTAAACAAAACATAGGCCTTGGTTACTAGGTGCAGTACGTGGAAAGTTGTAATCAGCCTGAACAAATAAAAAAGCAGATCAAAGCCTAAATCCTGACTGACTGCTGCTCAGCAATGATTGAAGGAGCCAACTACAATAAATATAATTACCTGTGATACCTGTAATTAGATCTAGATCCAAAATGTTTGTGTTATGATTACATAGGCTAAAGAAGAAAAAACCTTCACCTTCGTTCTCGTATGTTCCGGCCGGTTGATGGGGCTTCATTCTCATCAGAGCTGGAATCTGAGACGTCGTCTTCATCCCAGACTTCATCCTCGCTTGACTCATATTCAATTTCTTCATCGGAAAGATTGTTTGAAGCCATTTTATTGCGCTTTGTTGACAATGATGGTAACTCAGCAGTGGATAAAAATCCAAGATGGCGGCGGAACCGAAGAGACGCGATCGTCTTATTTCTCTTTCTTTCTATTCACTTAAAAGGCTTCGTTTTATACTTCTTTCACCTGTTTTCGTTAAAAACCAGTTTCGCCTTTCAAAACAAACGATTTTCAAGCAGTTTTGAACAGTTTTTCATTAAAATAATGAGGGATACAAGCGTCGATCACCGGTGATCGAAATCTTTGGTAAAAGAAGATTGAGAGTTTACTGTAGATATGACCCTCATACCTATGCAATACAGTTTGGGGGTGAAGTGCTTTGTGTGTAGACTGGCCTCACCCATAAAACCCAAGGCTTATCTGCCATGGTTCTAGCAAGTGAGATGGCAAAACTATGGCCCTCAGACTGTAGATTTTATATTGGTAATTTTTATCCCCTGACAGGTCACTGTCTAAAGTTAAAGATGTTTCTCTCCCGTACTATTTAAAACCATAGATCGTAGTCCTTAGCTGCCTTTCACAAAATAGAATGGTGTTACCTGGTCTGTTCTTCCATTTTGATGCAGTGTCGACATCACACTCTTGTGGTTGAACTGGTTTTGTGAGTGTGATTCTTTGATGTAGACATAAGTTTATTCTAAGAATATATTGTTGGATCTTGAAAAAAACCCGGGTTTTTTTTCTCGGGGGGGGGGGGGGACGAGGTATGGTACTGTTTTTTTTCATAACATGAAAATTAAACTTCGCCTGTACATGAAAATTCCCTAATATGTCTCGTCATTTTGCTATCTATTGAGTAATGGCAATGCACTTTCTTGTCATTCGGATCTTTTATCCCAAAATAACACAGTAATACTTGTTAGTGGTGTGTTCATTAACCCAGAAGACTTATTAGTATTTCTTATACAGAGACCAAATGTAACAGACCAATCATTGGGTTTACTGCACGCTATGGGGGACATGCCAAACTCACTGCAGGTGCCACTGTCACTGGATACAGAAATGTGAAATGCAATACGGATGGCAGCTTTAATGAAAACACCGGCATCTTTACAGCTCCAGTCAAAGGGATTTATAGTGTGTGTCTCAGATTGTGGCAAAGAAATGAAGGAGACGTAATATTACAAGTTTGGGAAACCAGCACCCAGCAATCAAAACGTGAAGCCGTATTTGATATAAGGACAGTGAACAATTTTAGTGGTGACACTGACATGTGTGATAGAGTTGGGTGTTGGAGACACACTTCATGTTCAAGTTCTTCAGATAAGTGGGAATCCAGGACTGGGTGCCGCAACACAATTCTCATGTTTTGTCATAGGATAACTTGTCGTCTGAACTTTTACCACATTTATCTGCAAGCTCTAGACACTTAATGAAAACATTCCAAAGGTTTTCGTCTCCTTCTGAAATACTTCCTCCCTTCTTCTCCCTTCCTTTTGATCATCTGGTTTTCACTTTTAATTCACAAAACCTAAGATATTCATTTCTTATTGAAGACAAAATATGACAAACTAGAGTTGCATGCAAATTGCTTTTCTGCCAACAGCAGGGGAAAGAACCAAGCCATAGTGTATGAGATTGTCACTGTATAGCAATATGAGTTTGTTAGAGACATGCACTATAGATAATAGCCTTGACGAGGAAACCAGCTCCTTTATAGTCCTTATTCAAAAGCAATGTCGGATGTATAATCTCAATTTTTCGAAAAAAAAAAAATGACGGAGATGCAGAAATAAGTGTGTGGGAAAACAGGAAATCTTCCATTAATAGTCAGCAAGGAAAATGTACATACATGTAATTATTTACTACAATAACAGTGCTGGTGTATTAAAGCAGTTTGAAGATTTTTCGAATATGAATTTTGTTGAATGCCATGCCTGATAACACTTTCATATTTTTTAGACTACGCCTGCAGCAATTTTATAATAACACTATATGGACAATGCAACAGTTTACCATTACTGGTATGTTTTTCATTATTATATTTTGTCTCATTTGATATTACGCTCACTGACTTTCACCAATCCCATAGTAATGAACTAAAATTTAATAATTTTTTTGGTTCTGTTGAGAGAAATATTAAGCGCCTGTGTAACATTATTCCACTTATACTTTCAGAATAAGTGCTGATTAACTTTTTTAATGGCTGTTTATAGAATGAATTATGATCCATTTAGTCAAGACTATGATTCAGTCAAATGTAGTCATATGCAGTTATAATTAGCTGCTTTAGGCAGGTTTGAAAACAATTTGTACACATATAGAAGAGATGCAGTGAAATCACATGCATTTACAGACAAAACATAACAATAAATTATGAGTGAAGCTTACTTCTGAACTGAAATTAATCACTACCAAGAATGAGCAAATACAATAAAGATTATTAAAAAAAAAAAAAAAAACAAGAACAAAAAAGAACTTCCTCAATGAGAAACTGGTACTAAAGTATTCCTGAATTTTTATTTTATTAACTAAAACTGTTGAAAGACGTATCATCTTTTCAAATTATCATTTATTATTTTTTCCTACACACACACACACATATAAAATCCTATCTGCTTTGGTACAATAGTTTTTTGTCACCTGATTGGATTTGACAGTTGCTGGTAAAGACAATATTTACATGATACTGTATGACAATGTGTTATAAGATAAGATAAGATAAGAAGATAAGAATCACTTTATTATCCCATAAGGGAAATTCTTTTTCACAGAGTGTTTAACAGCACACACGTGGTACAAATATCTCACGTATCATTATAAATAAACAAACTCAATAAGTCAATAACAGACATACATGGCGTGAGATGGAAAGAACCTTAATGAAATGTGGCACACATCTATCTAGTAAGATGACTTGCTGAGGCGAATTGCTGAAGGCAAGAACGATCTTCTGTATCTTTCCCTGTTTGTTTTCATGTGTATTATTCTGTTTCTCTTCGATGATCTAGAAATTTGATGAAACAGGGGATGGTGGCTGTCATTTAAGATGGACATGAATTTCTTCACACAAGCACTTGAGTATAGATGATTAAAACTGAAAAATGCCCTGTCTGTCATGTTGCATACTTTCTTGATGATTGTGTTGTTAAGTTTAATCTTGTGGGGTACCTGTGGGGTACACAAAATTTTGTTCTTTGCGACCGAAGAATGTGAGAAAATTAGGAACCTTTGGTGTCGAAACATGCCTCTGCATTTCCTGTCAACACTTAAAGTAAGTTTTTCTAAATCAAGTTATGACACTCTTTGCACTAATTTAAACCTTTTGCAAATTCTCTTTTTCAGGCACAGTTATAAAACCAGCATTATAGATTTCGTGCCATCTTATCTTAGTTTCCTGTGCTGATGCATTTCTTTATTTAGCTTCATTTTTCTGTCTACTAGATACAAACGATGTGTTAAACAGACATCTTACTGACAAGCTGCCAAGTGAAGGCAAATTATTGGACATAGTCCTGTGCCCCAGGGTTGAAAAGGGGAACCGTTTGGAGTGTGTCAATGGTGTGTCGGTGTCATAGATTTTATGTCAAACATAGTACCTGTATTTTTAAGCGAAGCACTGTTAACCAGGTAAAATTTGTTTCATTAAGATATAATACTGTATAATTCAATCTCTCAGTGTACACATACATTTAAATGCAGAACTATTATCTATGTATAATTTCATTAGGATGTGCAAAGCTTACCTCTTATTGTACATGTACTTCATTTGTCAAAATATATTTTGATCTCAGGATTGTGCATAAAGTGCCAAAATTTTGTGGAACCCATAAAACAGAGGTGCGCCAGCATTTTGGAGGTTCATTTGAGATGGACACACTGGGAGAGAAAGTCAGTTAACAATGCTACCAAGCTGGATGTGTATCCTAAATCTAGTTCTGTTACGTAAGTGATTCCTTTAATTTTCAAATGTAAAATGTATTTTATTTAAGTATTTGACGGGACATCTTCTTACATCTGTTAAATAATGACTTGAAAGTGTTTTATTTGTTGTGATTTTGATACCACTCAGGAATCTCTTGGAAGAGATGACAACAGATCTGCTGCAGCCTGTAAGGGGAACGAACTTTGCTCAGCATCTCTTCACAGCTTACTGGCAATACGAGACCAATTCAAGTACCTCTTCAACACTTTGATGCCAGGTGTGTAATGGTATTTAAAGGAACGGCATAATCATCAGAGGCATGGTTTGTACGTGTTTGAACACAATATATTTTTATGTTTTTGCTTATATTTTTTTTCAAAACTATTTTATGCTCCTCTGCACTGGTA
This sequence comes from Onchidella celtica, assembly GCA_963931925.1. NCBI lineage: Eukaryota > Metazoa > Mollusca > Gastropoda > Systellommatophora > Onchidiidae > Onchidella > Onchidella celtica. The sequence goes on along the minus strand of OZ007570.1, from coordinate 34,789,961 downwards.
AATTACTCATTTATCGTAATTACAGTTGTGTGTAAAGTCTTACATATTCCCATTGTTTATGTTTCAGGAGAAATTTTGCTGGTGGAGGATTTTGCATACAACAGAAAGGCCACATATACTGCTGAGGTCAAATCAGCCCATTTTGCCAAGGAGCAAATGACGCTACACCCTATTGTGGCATACTACAAAACAAGCGACTAGCATCTGATGTGTCATTCATTGATGTTCATCTCTCTGGTTAATCACTTTACACTGAAGGCTGTTGAGTTCCTAAAGTCTGAGACTATTGTTCAGCCTGCCTTTATATTTAGGTAAATAATGCTTTCTTGCTTTTTAATGCATCGTTGTTTCAAATATTAAAAAAAAATAAAATAAATCAATGCATTTTGAAATTTAAAGTATTGAAAATAAAGATATACACAAATAATTACTCCATTCCAGTGACGGCTGTGCTGGCCAATATAAGGGCAAGGGCACATTTTCTGACCTCACTCTTAATATGTCTGGGATGAAAGTGCAGCGCATATATTATTTTGGTTCCGAGCATGGCAAAGGGGTTGTAGATGGGGAATCCGGCGTCCTCAGCCAGGCCATGGACTGAGCTGTTAAGGGAGGCCTTAACATTGGCAGTGCTAAGGATCTCTGTGATTGGGTCTGCTCTACTTTGAGGAGAGCAACCTCAAGCAAAAAACTATATATAATATAAATCAATGCATTGTGAAATGTAAAGTATTAAAAATATACACAAATATTTACGCCATTCCAGGGACGGCTTATGGTAGAAAGCTGGAAATACCTCCAGAAATATGCTTACTCTAATATCAGTCCTGTGAAAGGATAAATGTATTTTAAGCTGATTTTAAAGAGTTGCTTTTTAAAAATATTCTTCATGGCCTTCATGTCCTGCATCATACCTGTAATGACTATGAGTGTAAGCATAATTTGAATTAAAATTTACCTGTTGATAGGGAGATAAATTGATGTTGCAATACATTTAAAGAATTGTATTCCTAATTTGAACACGTTTTTCTGTAAAATATTCATGTATTTATTAATTTGAATTGCTTAACTAACAATTATTCAGTTATAAAGATTCAGTTCCCATAAAATGATGCTGGTAACTAACTTCCTCATAAGTATTTGATGTATTGGCTTGTATGCGTTATATTCCACATTAGAAACCTATTTTCTGAGAGAATCTTTTTCTTTTCTTATCTTTTTCTCCTTCATAAGCATGTCCTGGTCTAGTTGTTATGTTCCTATGTGTTGCTGGTGCATTTATATGTGTTACCAGACGGTTTTATATTCACTCTACAAATTCTTAATTTCCAAGGGCAGGTAACTTCAGTGCAATATTATGAAATATAGGTGAGTCTCAAGCTCAATTAATTATCATTTTTGGGATCCCCAAATGATTCCCTTCCAACAGGTTTATAATACTCCATCATTGATTCTAAATTATTTTTCAACATTTTTGGGATAAATACAGACCACAAGCGTATTTAAAGGCAGGTTTCATGCTTGTGGCCATAATAGGTCACCTGAAGTTTGCGCTGCCACAGAATGGACATAAGTGTGACAAAATGTTGTTCTGGGCTGTTTTTGGTTTGTGTTGGTTCCAAATAAACATGCCAACCATTTTAAGTTACCGTTGTTCGAGTTACTGATTTTATTTTATTTTTTTAAGGAGATCGTTCGTGACTTTTCGGATGCATACAACATCCCAGTTTTATGGTATCCCAAAGAAAAGTCAAATATGTTATTGAAAATCGTTTGCAACCTCCCAGAAATGGGTTCTTTTGCAAGAAAAATGCCGGGAAAAAAAAGAATTTCGTATACTGTTGTCAAACAGACGGTCGTAATGGAAATGTGCCTTTGTTTACTTCCTGTCTAGCGGGGGCAATTGGTTGATCCGAACTTTCACTTCTGTAAATTTGCTACGGAATTAGTTGTTTTTTTGCAGTTCAGACCTAATTTTTACCTGGACACTGAAAAAAAGCACATTTTGTGTTGTGTAAACAAATTGGTCGGTTTTACAAGAAAATTTTTGTATTTTTGGTCTGAAGAATTCAGGCGAACCGCTATTTTTCCGACACATAGTACCGTACGATTTCGTATTTCGGCATTTTGTTGCTCTCGACTGCAGACGGCCAGCACATCGTTTGTGCTCTGAGAAAACACTTCGCACCACAACATTTTGAATTCTCCGTTTGGATTCGATAGCTGTTGGGTAAGTTTGCATTTATAGTTATCATAAATCTGTCTGTCCGATACTGATCGCATTGTCCCGATCGCTCTAGATCTAGTCAGCATCGGGTTTACCCGCAAGCTCGTCCGTGCCTATAGTTTAAACGAACAGAATCTGTCATGATAAAATCGGAAATTCCCCAGTTTGCATGACTATGAGTATAAGCATAATATGAATTAAAATTTACATGTTGATAGGGAGATAAATTGATGTTGCAATACATTAAAAGCATTATACTCCTAATTTGAATACTTTTTTCTGTAAAATGTTCATCCATTAAAATGTATTAATGTGAACTGCTTAATTAATATTTATTCAGTTTTAAAGGTTCATTTCCTATAAAATGATGCTGGTAACTAACTTCCTCATAAGTATTTGATGTATTGGCTTGTATGCGTTATATTCAACATTAAAAACCTATTTTCTGAGAGAATTTTAAAATCTTTTCTTATCTGTTTCCTCCCTCATAAGCATGTCCTGGTCTAGTTGTTATGTTCCTATGTGTTGCTGGTGCAGTTATATGTGTTACCAGAGGGTTTTCTGTTCACTCTACAAATTCTGAATTTCCAAGGGCAGGTAACTTCAGTGCAATATTATGAAATATAGGTGAGTCTCAAGCTCAATTAATTATCATTTTTGGGATCCCCAAATGATTCCCTTCCAATCGATATATAATACTCCATCATTGATTCTACATTATTTTTCAACATTTTTGGGATAAATGCAGACCACAAGCGTGAAACCTACCTAAATCTTATTTTATTGAGCATGTGCAACCTGTCTCATTTATTATACGTTCCGGTCAACTGTTTCGGTAACATTCGAAAAAAAAATAATTTCACCTTACTCGGGTAAGTCTATGTTATGTGTAAAAAAATTTTTACTTATATATCTTTATTGATTAATATCAAAATTCAGTATTGTATTTCCTTTTTCTTTGTAGTCTATTTCCATTTGCCACTTCTGCTTTCGTCAAATTCAGATGCATGAAAGACATACACGACATAAATATATTCAGGATAACAAAACATGAGAAAAACAAAACCTGTTGTTTTTGTTTTTTTCTAATGCTTTAATTCTACTGCCATGTTTTATCAGACAAAATCTCACCTTTGTTACAGAAAGATGTAAGAGGACTTAGAAATTAGGTAGGTTTCAAAATCTCCATAGTTCCACACGATGGCATTAACGTTTTATCAATAAAGGTCAGGAAGGCATAATAAATTCATTATAGGCTAATTACGGCAATATCACAGAGACTAGTGAAAGTTTGGAGTGTTTCTGTAAATTTATATGTGTCAGGGACCAGCTATAAAGTATGCAGGCTCAATTTTTTATGACCGCCTCCATCCCCCACACATCCGGCCATGACAATGGTGAATGTCCATAGAAAGGTCATGATCTTTTAGAACTTTGGGGACATTGTCGGGATAATCATAGTTTTGTGCAAAGGTGAAGATTAAAATGAATGTTAAAACCAATATGACAGAAGAATCGATCTTTGGTAGTCCTTCGGGAATTTCTGCTGACGTTCTCTTGATCGGGCAACTATGAGCAGTTTAACAGTCATCTTAACCCTTTTTGACTCTGTAAAAAAAAAAAAGGGGGAAAAAACTTAACCTGTAAAGGCCTGTGGGCATAAGTAGGTTGTTAAACAGTTAGGACTACTGAAAGAAACATTGCTTTCAGGCTCTCTCTTTCCGATACCAAGGCCATTCTCAATTCTAAAAATTCTGAGGATTTCGGTTCTCGCCTACTTCACCTGCACGAGTTATTTGGTGTCCCACAGACAGCTCTCGCTTTCAAACATTTTTGTGAAAGTGTAAGTAATGGTGACTGTCATTTGACAAGGACATTGTTGTCACAGTCATGGTCTTTCTGAAACCGAATTGAAAATAGGAACGGCGCTATTTTTGTCTTTCAGGGTGAAATCAGAAAATAAATGGGAGAGGAATGAATTTTATTCACACCGATTTTGGAGAGACACGTTATCAAATCCCCCCCCCCCCCCCGAAAAAAAGAATTCCTAAAACCTACCAGTGTAAATTGGCCTTGGGATGATGGCTGTTGTGACTTCTTGAAATGTCTGACTATGCATTAAAAAGATACATTGTAGTCACGTTGATTTCCTGTCCAGATCAACTAAAATATCAGTATCAAAAGCAAAAGTGAGCAAATAACTGAACCCTGTTTCTTACTCTTAATAAAATGCCATTGAAACATTCATCTCTCTGTAAACAAATATACAACCATGCTCCTAAGTTAGTTGTTATGCTACGAAGTAAAAGCATGGACTGCACCCATTGTGTCGTGAAAACAAAAACTTTCCGGGATTGTTAACGAGACCGTTTGCATAAACTAAGTGTAAATCCGCCCGTTTTGTACCATGGTAAGGCTTAGTAGTGCGTGCTGGCACCGAGGTGTAAACTCAAATTTTGTCGGTATGCTTGAACTAAAATTACAACTATCACCCCCTTATACGCATCAATTGCCGCTTACCGCTGTAACAAACATTGACATTGCGCATGCACACAATATGTACTGGTCAATCCCTGCCACAGGGATAAAAAACGCCGATCATCAAAACAAAACTAAGAGATCGGGGACGAGTAGAGATCCATTTGTTTTTTCCTTGGCCCGCGAAGTTGTGTTTTGGAATAAAATATTTCCCGGTCGGTGCAGACATGTTGGAATTTTAGGATTTTTCTTATATTTTCCTGTCGCTGATCCTATGGTAGGTAGGATCGAGCATCTAGTCCTCTCGGATAAGGACTCGGAGGGACCATGTGCACGTCGCGCATATTAAAGATACCTTAACCGTTGAAGATCGAGCAGAGCAGGCCGAACTGGCCGCTGACCAGGCAAAATTGAATAAATTCTTATCCCTACCACTCCCTCCCCCCACATAGGAAAAAAACAACGCCCACCAACATGTCTACTCCAGTTGTAACTGGGCTGCAAATACACTAAGGCAAATTTCCCACACGGGATTAAAGAAGTATACAAAATAGATTTAATTACTTCCTTAGTTTCTTTCTAGCAGATACCACTGTCCCAAGCTAGTTACGCATTGCGCAGCTGATTTGGTCGACCTCGGAGACAGTGTAAAATTACCAACTTTTCAAATGTTGGTGTAGGCCTACGTAAAGTTCATGCATACCGGGTAGTATTTTGCACCGACGCGTAACCAGTTACACACAGTTCATGCATACGGCCACAGCGACGGCCAAAGGTTGGTTTTTACATTTGTCTTATCACAGCAGCCAAAATGTAGGGTAATGGAGGACAGGAAGATTGAAAGGGGTTGGTACTAATTAGGTAATATATTTCTCCTCTTGACATAAAGAGTATTATGTTTATAGACTAGTATTTGTTGTTTTGCTTAGGCGTTATCATGCTGGACATGATTTTAGTGTCCTAAAGTGTTGAACTTTCAAGAAGGAAGGAAGAAGATTGACCAAATGCCTATATTCCAATGTCCACAATTATGTTCTAAGAGAGTAAAAGCTCAGTCTGTTTCAGTTTGATTGTGCGACTCACTTTATCTCGCAGGCGTAACGAAGTTTGTCATAACATTCGGTATCGTTCCACAAATACCCATGATGTGCATAGAATTGCACACAGTTCTCGTTACCTGCAGAAAGGGTATACAATTAGACACGGTGTACAATGATAACCACATCTAGTATAAGGTTAGTTCATGTATGCAAGAACGTCACGGCCAGTTGCTGGCAGACAAAGTGTGCACGCCACAATTTCCCATAATCCCTTAGTAAATCCCGATCATCCCAAACCCGGTCAGACACAGTCAACTTATGCAAGTAAACAGAGTCTTCATTTTTGGATGACATCTGGATCCAAACACGATGATATAGTCGACAAACAGTGTGCATTTTGGTGGTAAACGCAACAAAATCTGCACTGTTATAGTAGAAGGACATTTAAATCATGCTCCACATAGAACCACCTCATTAGACTAACTTGACCATCTGAAAATGACTTCTGCTTTCCTCTATATCTCTTTGTATGTTGAAGAAGATCAATCCAGGGCTAGAAAAACTGAAATAAAGGGGATTTTTCTACATCTCCTTTTATAATTACCATAGAATTTCTGCAGTAATCCTCAAACTGTCCAGTAGCTATTACGAACATCCAAACTGTGAATCATTGGTATTTTCCATATTCTATGTTAAGATATGAAATTTAAAATGAGTAGTCAGTGCTCATCCATATTGGTGGTCAGACTGACCACAGGCCACATGACTGACCAGAATGCCCACTTTTGACCAACGCTAATAGTGGGCTTAATAAGTCTCGATTGGGTACAATCGTTCAAAAAATGATAGAAGTATGAAACTTGGCATAAATGTTGTCCATAAGGGGTAGTTTAAGAAAAAGGTGTTTGCCACGAAAAATTTTCAAAATGGCGCCCAATATTCAAGATTGTCGACACATATTGGGAATGGGCTACCTAACACATGTTGTATATAAAATGAACGGCCTCAAATGCTATTTACATCTAAAAATATGTAATTGTGATATTGGAAAGAAAAAACCTTCAGTATAAAATGTTTCGGAAACAAATAAAACTTCAAGATGGCTGTTAAGTGCAAGATAGCCACCGTTGTGATTGTTTCTGAGTTTGGAAAAATGTCGCGGAAATTGACTATTTTGTTATGCAGAAATGTCCGACATTTTCACTCTTTCGTGATCTAATGAAGAAAAATAATTTTGCAGTCTTTGAGGGCGTTTGAGAGCAGAAGCAAAAAAAACAAAACGCTGAGAAAGCCTGAAGTAAGAGTGTGCACTTTTTGCTGATCTTTTTCTTTTGTGCCAAATCTGTCAGTTGGACTTGCTCGAATATTTCAAATACAGGCAACCCCTACATCCATCAGCAAACAACTGAAAACGATATAGAACCTCAGATAGTAGATATTATCAATATAAATTTTATGTGCAGAGCTCATAGAGAACAAATAATGTCAACCACAAACTGATGCACTGTTTATGGATGGCTCTGTTTTCGTTCGTTGTCGCCATTCAGTAGAAGTCACTTTTCGAGAGAAATCACTTTTTCCGACCAAAACAATGATGTTTCTGTTTAGAGACAAGCACAAGTTGATAAAATGCTTGATCAATATAAATCTGACAGTCTGGAGGCCTATGCAAGAAACCGAGAAGGGGTTAGAGTAGACGTGAAGTGACACTAACTGGAAGAGTGCCAAAGATCTGTCCACATTTATTTACAAAACAATGACAACAAATCAAAATGATTTCCTCTGCTGGCTAACAATATAGATAACATACAAAATGGCATTGTATAGCAAGAGACGAAAACAGTCTACAAGAAGATAGCCAGGCGGACTACTCCTTGCACATCTGAAAAGGCGATTAAAGAATATTCGTGCGTCTGACGCCTGCAATTGAACGCGGTTTTACAACTGCTTGTGTTCTCTCAAATCTTCTTTCATTTTTTACCGGCTTAAACTCCTCCGACTGCAGCAACTTTGAGTTTCTTGTGACAAATCAAGAAAACAGGGTTATCTATTAATGATCAAGCAAGAGGTCTTTGTGGCATCAAAATGAAAAGAATTCTTTATTCATGCCATCCGCGGTTGTGATACTGCGTCAGCTGTCAGAAAGAAAAGGAACATTTCTTTTCTTCAGATATGGAAAGACATGGAACGTCAGAAACCTTTGCCAAACTGAGCAGATTCCCAGCGAGTGTTGGTAATAAAAACATTTGGAAGATAGAGAAATTGTAGAGAGGTCATCCTATTTACAATTGTTGGTTATTCCAAAAACGGTCCCTCACTCGGTTTAACATTTTGCCACCAACAACAGCAGCCCTGATATATAACATTCACAGGGCAGCGTATCCAGGATGTATTATGTGGGTTCAAACACTTAACCAAAGCCTGTAACCGCCTTTGCCAGACCCTGCAGTGGGATTTTCAAATCAGCTTGAAACAGAAATTTATATTTTTTAGTATTGGAGAAAGGAGGTAAAAGTGCAATATTTCAATTATTTATAACTTTATCACTAAAATATAATTATGGTACAGAATGGACTTCAACTAAAACAGTTGTCTCCCTCCCATTGTAACACGCCTATTCTGTTGGGTTTTGGAACAGGGGCATTGAGGCAATTATCTGTTTTCCTGGTAGGGCCAGGTTTCCTTTTGCGTGGGTCGTTTCGATGAAAAAATTACACCAAAAGCCATGAAACAGGCTGTCGTTATGGTGCATAGCATGTCTGTCAGAGAGACGCTTCTTGACATAATCAGGATGAAAACACTGCCTGCAGCTAGGGTAATACTGCCTGTAACTGCAAGAAAATGAGCTGGCCAGTCATCTTCTCTCTCTCTGTCGGTACAATCGCCACCATGATAAATGCAGTCTCAGTCAAGCAGTTTACTCACGATTGTGTCGCTCGTTGACATTCTTTTTTATTACTTCGAACATGATGAAGTCTGCCACCGTCCGAAATGGGAAGTTAGTACTGGTCTCAAGAAATCCTCAACGACTAATTTCAACACCTAGGTCGTTGCAAGTTGGTCCGTTAGTTCATCGCCAGCTAAACTTGTGCCTCTCTCAACATTTCCCAAGTTGGAATTGTATCGGGCGCTCAAGTCCTAAGGAATATCGATATTCAAAAATGACATGTGACGTCATAAGGGGCGATGGCAAAAGATCACTGGCTAGTCTCAATATTCAGAGCGCCCATTATCGGCGCCGTCTAATTTAAGGCTTTGCTCAGCTCTTGTTTGCAAAATATCTCCGCCTCCTATAAAAATTTCTCAACTGGCATCACATGGTCTCAAACGGAATTAAAGTAATTGTCGTTCTCAGTACTCAAATCAGCAATTAAATTTTTCATATATTATGCTGAAACAAGGGCTGGACACCCTTAGGTAGAAATCTCGCTTGGACAATTTTTGAGGTTAGTTGTCTGTTAAATTTTATTGATAATGAATGAAACAGGCTTGATAAGGACAAGGCTATGTCACTTATAGTATCTGTTGCTATAAACTCGATGCTGTGCTACCAAGTAAGAGAAATTATGGATTATTATATTGTTGGCGGCCATCTTGGATTTTCCCGCCATGTCGGATTTTTCTTCACGGACAACACAATATTATTCTTAAACACTATCATAAGGACAGTGTTTATGCCAAGTTTCATTGTTCTATCATTTTTTGAACGATTGTCCCAGTTATCAAGCCCACTATAACGGTTTATAAATTCTGAACGACTAGAAATATTCCATTAGCACCGTGACGTGCAAAACCAAATTCAAGAAAATGTCGCCCTGACCTTTAAAACAAGTGAAGTGACTTCTAACTGACCAGAGGTTGGGAAGGAAACCAAAACTGAAGAACTATGGAAGAACATTCCCGTTCATATTTCAACCAAAGAAGCTTAATCCGTGTCGCTGTAGATTTGACATTAGCTGCCGTAATACCATAATGGAATGAACATTAAGCGATTGTCAGGAACACTGGCCGGCTACCAGACATCTTTGTCTGTTCCGAGACATGTACCAGAGTGGTCATGATTGAGTTAACATTCCCATACAGGAACTGCTGTTGATAAACATCAATGGAATCTGACCAAATATATTCATCCAGCAAAGGATAGGGCCAGAAAAAGGTACTCATCGAAAATTCCCCCAGATGAGATCGATTTCAGGGGATCTGTATAAGCATCTGTGTACAATCTGCAATGCAGTTTGACGTGAGGGGATGTGAGCAAACTTAAAACGCTAACGGACATGGCTGAAAGACTCTCAGCAAGATAATGCAGCAAACAGAATGACTCAATTAGTCATACATTTCATCACCATAGCAGAAGGCAAGTCTGGCCAATTTTTGAAATACTTGTTCGGTCGCAGAATATGAGCTCCAAGTCTTTGCTTTGGAAAGGAAGTGCTGTCACAACCACTGAAAACGTGGAAGAATAGTACCAACTGTGACGCGTCCCTTAGTAACTGTTTTGGCGGTTGCGGCAACTGGAATGCAATTTGAAATTCTTCTCTCTACCAAAAGCAATCCAAAGTTCTTCCAGAGTTGTCCAAAACAAAAGACAGAATGACAACATCTATGTATACAGTCCTGATCATATTTTTCTTTGGGCCCTGTGAGGCATTGGAGGCCTAAAGCTACAGTTTTCTGTCAGTTTTGGTAGGACTCATAAAAATAGAACGACTTGAAATTGCCTCATCCCGAGTAAGTTGGGGTCACTCACACGGCATCCACATCCAAGTATGCCCAGTCTCTTGCCATGGGCTGGCATGTCACAAGTCGCAACACTAGATGTGCATAATGACATACATAATAACACAATTACTGAAACATGAAATCAATGAATGTGTAATAAAACTACGTACATTATAGCTAAGGACAGCTGATAAAGATTTAAACGTCGATAAAATTCTATATCTATTTTGATCTGGACGTCTAGATGCAGATCTAGATTGATCCAGACCTAGATAAGTACAAAATAAAAATGAAGAACGAATGTAAAAGTATTGATATCTGTCCTGGTGGCTTTTCATGTTTTGTCTCTCCCTACTTTAGAACCTGCTACCGCCTGTGATAAGTCGATAAAAGAGAAAACAACAACAGAAGCAGCATTTTTATGGCTCTTTCGGTCAACTGATGTGCCCCTGCTTGCTCAGTCCGCAGAATGTGAATGTAGTTTATATCATACTACATTCAGTGTTCGGACTGGACGATGATATCACTAATTAATGACCTTGAACCATGTAACAGCCCTCACTCTATCCCCAGCCCATCCCCAGCCTCTTCTCTCTTGCGTAAACAAATTATTCTTTCGGGAGAAAAAAAAAACAGTAATGAGGCTGGAAAGCTGCTCCGTAGAATGTACACATAATTATGCCCACACTGTGAAATTGGTGCAATTCAGTGCAGATATTCACTCACCCCCGGAGTTATCAGGGTTGTGGGGTGTAAAAGCTCTGTAGTCCAGTCTAGACCCGTCACTGACCCATTCAAAGTGTCCTTCTTTAAATTGATCACTAAGACCTATCCAGGCATTTTCCACTGAAAGTTAAAAGGCAAAGCAGTAATTAAAGTTTAGGAACACTGAAGACAAAATAAATTTCAAAAATTTCTACGACGTCTAGTGACAGAAACCAGTTATCTTTGCCTGAAATGGTTTATTTAGTTAAACACTGAAGGAGATTTGGGCCATGCCTTGTTCTTCTTTTCTTTAACTATGGCAACATTTACAAAATAGTGTCAACATCATATCAAGCACTCACAAAACCTGCAAGAAGATATATCCACTTTCCCTTAGTTTATAGAGAATGTTAACTTATAATCCTCCTTAACGACATTTTCGATGCTTCAAATGAAGGTTAAACGGGACAGAATTCGGAAGTCTATAATATTTACGTAAAATCTAAGAGCTTAATAATTATGTTATGATACATTGCTACTTGTTATTTTCACCCAGACAAAGTATCATTTGAAGACAGTGTGTGCATGCTTTCTGTTTGATGTCCAAACAAGGCATTGTACTGTGTATAATCTTTATCGTATTTGTCCAGGTCAAGCAAAACTGCTTAATTTGGTAAGAGTTCAATTTGGAATAGTTCTCTCGACCGAGACAGTATGGAGTGCCTGACGCGTTAGCGCATACAGGACAAACTTTTTATATGACAGCCGTCCGACCTGGCGCAATTCTCGACTATAATAACGTATCACAATAATATTTCAATTAGCATAACTTACCTGCCGATGCTTGGTATAGGCCACAAATAAACTGTAATAAGAACTAACTTCAATATCGTTTCAAGGATGAAGACTCACGATCGAAAGTTATGGCACGATCATAAATTATCCATCTGTTCTAAAGTTTTTTAGTTTTTTTTTTTGGTCACGTACTGATTTGATTATTCAATAATTTCGTCTTTGTTGTCGACTTTCTGGTTTCAAGTGGTACTTTCCCGTTTTCTTTTGTCAAAGACCTAGGCTAATGTATGAAAATTTCTGTGCAGCAGCTTCTGACCTTTTTTGAATAGCAACAGGACTGCATTTAACTAACTATGGACTTGGAGAAATTTTGCTGCAAATTAGGTTCAGTTTATAAAGCGAATGGGCCACCGCATGGAAGGGTTGCCGGAACGCATTGACTACTGCAAGGGATTAACTCTGGCTGCATCTTTGCAGTTTAAAAAAAAAGATTCCATGCGAGCAAAGAAGAAATGTTTAGGAGATGAATAAAAAAATAAATAAATAAATACGTCTACACTATATTAAAAAAAACAAAAAAGGCATTCGATTTTAACAAGACCTACCGTTACTCACACCGCTCGCATTGACGTGAAATTTTAAAGGTGCCCTCCTTTCAACCTGCGAAAGGTTCTTGCTCAGATTTGGAAGACTTGAAATAATGCCTTTTTTTATTGGTTTATCTTGTGTCCCTGAGCTTTCTTCCACTCCTTTTTTCTCCACAAATGCATGTTCAGAAACACATGAGTCCAAGATGTCACAACTTCCTGCAAAATTCTCGGTGCACGCCATTGATAATCATAATATTGTTCTTTTCATCTCTCGCTGAATTTTGTGGATTGCTCTACGCATCTCGGCATCTATGACAATCTTTCTTTTTATGTCTGAAGTTTTTTGTCTTTTGCCGTTCGAAGGATGGTATAGTCACAAGTAAATAAAGGAATAATTAATTAATTAATGCACATTAATTTCCTCCTAGCAACACCGGGCACTCCATGTGGTCTTATAAAACGGCAACTTGCTATACAATCAGAGCATTGTGCAGTTTATTACTGTTTACTTAATTATTATTTTCTCGAATACAGGATTTATTTCTTTGAAAAAAAAGAATACTGTTTAAAATTCAAAGTGATATGGAAAGAAGCTGTAAGCCTACTGAAGCCTTATGAAACTTTACCAGGCTGCACTGAGATAGCGTTTGGTAGCCCAGATCCTGTAACCGTGATGTCCGTTGTAACCGGGTCATATGGAAACCAATTGTTTATCACCTCTGAATGACGATCGCACTTTACTTTGGGCTAGGCGTTTGGTGGATTTTAGTACTGTTTCAGTATTGGAAAAATCTTCACGTTTGATAAAGTGGGTTGGAATCTTACTTTTGCGTTTCCGAACTTCGCCTCGAAGAAACCTGTCAATTTCACGATGTTGCGGTTCAGCCAAAGTCCCACCATATGCATTACACACCGCCTGCATTGATGAAGACAGTCATAAAATATCATTCTAACTGATACACACATAATAATATAATGGCTTGGTCTGAAACAGTTTTTTTGTTTTTTTTTTATTAGTGGCCATGAACACAAATACGTTTGATTATCTAATTTAAGCAAATGACATTTTTATGTCTTAGATCTGTGTTCCCTACTTCCGCCTGTGAGAGGTTATGTAGCTTGTTACTGAACTTGGTATAGAATCTCAAGCATGCAAAGAAAATCATTTTTCTACACTGTTGCCATAGTTTCCGTTCTACCACTTTGTAGTTTCTTCTGTTGTGTCATCGAATGAGTAAACTTGATTTGATATAATAATTAAAACTGTCATTACTCTTTTTGGTTTGTTCCTATTCTTTCACTGACAAGTTGCTTTTCCCTATTAAGACTTGCGAACAACAGAGACAACATACCAATGCTTCAGCCCATGTTAGAACTCCGCTCGAAAAGCGATAACACTTGTCCCGGAATCTCACCCAGTAGGTCGGACACGAGTGAACTCTACCTGGAAGATAGATAGGGAACATCATTAATTGTGTGTGGGTATTTAATGTTAATACTGATTATCCATCTGTATTTTATTATACGTAGGCGTGTGACAGACAAACAGACGGACAGACAGATAGGCAGAGAGAGAGAGTGAGAGAAAGGGAGGTGGGTACACTCAGTACAAAGATGCCTATGCCTTGCGTAAAAGCTGCATTCAGCTACTGTCTGATCTGGGATATTTCTGAAGTGGTGAAATAATGGTGCTAAAATACAAAGTAATTGTTGCCTACCGGGAAACTGGCGACACTTAATTCTCCAAACTAAATTCTTTCAGACTCGGTGTACTGCTTGGTTATGTAATGCTTTGGATATGGCACTATCACGTTACCGGCAGAATAGCTCAGCTTACGCCTCCTGGTCTTACAGAAATAATTATGGTCCCCGGAATACTGATCCCCATTATTTAAAAACCGTGACAATTTAATACTGCACAAGAAAGTGCAGTGAAACTCTCGACTGATGACACCGGAAAAAGGAACATGTAATTTGTTTTAAACAAAGTACGGACAGGGAAGGCTAGGAATGTTTGACTACAAACCCAACGTACATCTTATATAATAGACAAACTCACCGGAGTTTTAACAAGACCCTTAGTCGTCCGCACGGCTCGGTTTGCCTGAAACTGTACAGGTGCCTCCCTTTTGACTTGTGGAAGGTTCTTTTTTTAGATTTGGAGATTTCAGTAGGAGGAGAGATTTTTATTGAGTTTGCTTTGTGTCGCTAACTTCTCTTCCCCCCCCCCCCCGCTTTTCTTTTTCACAAAAATCGTGAAGTTATCGTGAAGTCTCAATGTGTAATAGTCTGAAAAATTATTGTGTCCATCTTTATAACTTCATGAATGTGATGTGTAGATGGCCCTACACGACAACCTCGGCACCAACTGAACTTTTTAGTGTTGATTCCTTCTGGTCTTTTACCATGCGCAGAACGGGCAAGATCTAGCTTTAGAAAAGAAAATCAAGTGAAAACCGCATCTTTCCAGGCTTTCTCAGAGTTCTGGCTGTAAGTCTTACAACTTGCTGTTATTTACATGTACATAGATACTCACCAGCAAGAATGAGACCACTCACAACCAATACAATCACCTTCAGCCCTTTTGTCTGTATCATTTTGTCCTGTCTTCAGACAAACAATTAGACAATTAAAATTGCCATTAATCTCAGAGATGATAAAAAATAATGAGAATCAATCATAATTATGGACTACTTACATATGGCATCAATTTGAGCTCAGGAATGCTTCTTTGTGCAGTTATTGTTTTTGTTTTTGAAATGTTTAATTATCGCACAGCTTATTTATTGTTTGTTTCTGACGTGGAAGTTCGAGGCTCTCCCCATGCCCTTTTTCTCCCCCATAAATTTAACTTTGTTCCAAGCCCTGCTGTAATTACATTCTGTAGTTTTAAAACATATGCCAGTCAGCCAACATGGCTGTGTTGATAGGCTGAAAGTTGTACATCACATTTTGTTTCACCTTGAATACTTAACATCACAGAAAGTCTCACATTCCGCATTTCATTGGAAAAGAGTAATTTTCTGACGGGTATACAGTCATATGGATTATAAGTAATGATAGCCCCCCTCCCCCCCCCTAACAAAACTATCCAAATAAATAAAAAGGTCCTGTCATTATTTAGAAAACCTAACTAGTATACTAGTTTCTAATTTCTAATATAACCTTTCACCGACTCATGACATTAGTATCTTACCGCTAGTAAATGGTCTGGCACAGACAAAATAGATATATGCATCCAGGTAATACAATGTCTGCACAATCTAAGTTCTCTCTACCTTTAAAAAGAACCGGCTTCGTGCTGTCAACGTCTGAAAGAGTTGTCATTCATTCATTGGCTAACATTTATCCAATCAGGCTGGAAAACTTCGACAACCAAGTGTCGTAATATGTAACATATCGATAATTTTTGTTTGGCGTATACTTCATTTGAAAATCATGGGGGTTGACCTCCCATTTTTCAAATTCTTTTTAAATACCTTTTAGGTGTAGCAGTCTTTTTTATTATTATTATTATTGTTATTATTATTATTATTGTTGTTGTTGTTATTATTATTATTGCCTGAAGAAGGTTCTTTATGACCGGAAGCTCTCCTTTAGTTTCGGATTATTTTCCTAACGCGGATTGTGCAACATGATCTTTTTTAAAGGGGGGGGGGAAGAGAGGCCCATTCCTGCTGCGAGCCCACATATTTTCTGTTTTATGACGAGATTTTGTAATACTACAGAATTTAAATTTCTTACTTTGAACAATGATACAGAATTTCAGTAATTACTGATTTGGCAATTCATGTTCCGTTTTGACTGAGGGAATCCAACACCAGATTGAATAAGTATGGCAGGATATTTTTATTTATTATAATAACAGGATTTTTGCTCATACAAATGAGAATTGACATCGAATTGAGATTGTAACCAGCTGTTAACATGAAGTTCTAATCCATTTTGGCGACTTTATTGGGAACCACATGGACAGGGTGACTTTAACTTTCCTCGGGACACGGCTGGATAATAGTAAGAGAGTGTCTACGCCTTTAGCGTGTGCATTAACGTCACTGATATTTCCTTTTCATGACTGTAACTTTAGGACACTGAGATGTAATTAGTAATGTTACGGTTTTGTGTTTCAAAACCATTGTCACCAACTCAGTCATGGGTTATGCGATCAGACTTCTCCAGGTATGGGAGGGAAAAAAAAAGAATTCCAGGAAATTAAAAATACAGGGATTTCGTTTTTCCGAGAAGGAAAACACTCCTCGTTTTATTTCCCCTGGGACAATTGCACCGCAGCAAGAAAAGCGATACTCTCTCTCTCTGCGGGTGTATAAGGCGTTCCGGAAAGGAACAAGCCTTCTTGCCTGCCTGCGCGCTCTCTCTCTCTCTCTCTCTCTCTGTGCTCCTGAGTTCCTCTGCTTTCCCATATAGCTTATTGTGTCGTGCCGCACCTCGGGGCCAACTCTCTCTCTGAGAGAGAGAGAGAGAGAGAGAGAGAGGGCGGGGGGTGAGAGCTTGTCAGAGATGTGATATCTTTTTTTATTTGTCTCTCAAATCGCGGGATAATGTCAGGACCTATTTTCAAGTAAATGCAACAACGTACCCTATGCATCAGTCCTGAAGATGTATTGGAAACCAACAGGAACCACATGGGCAGAGCGACTTTATCTTTTCGCGGGACATGATTGGATAATAGTATGAGAGTATTCACGCATTTACAGTCCGTTCAACATTATTAGGTTTATCAATTTCTGTCATATCTCCGACTTGCCTTGATCAGTCACGGTCAAATTAAAATTTTTGCATAGCTCCCTGTTTCAATTTGTCTTAACAGGAAATCATTTTTTTTGGCATTCATAGAGATTGAAATAATTTTTTTCTCTTCATAAAATTATATAAGAAACATGCCTGACGTCAAATGGTGAACATTAGGGTTGTTTATAGTACCAGCAAAAGTGCACCGCTGACATGCAATTTTCTTAACTGCAGAGGTGCATGTTCTGGATAAACGCATTGCATAATATAAAGATAGATGTTATACTGAATAAGAGAAAAACCAAAGAATTGTTTGATTACTTTTGCTGCACTGGTAGTTACAGTATTATGCTTTCTAGGCTGGTAGCTAGCTTGTTAATCAGATGTCAGTGTGTGGTTCTCGTCCAGAAACTGCTTTTGATTTTCAAATTCTGTGCAGCGAAACCTCGGAAATCACCGTCATAAGGATTTTGTGTGTGTGTGTGGGGGGGGGGGGCGTGGAGGGGGTGGCGGGGTCAGTACCCTTAAATATTCCCATAAAGTCCAAGACTAACTGTTTGCACCAATGCACTGGTATTTGCATCTTGCTACAACAAGATGTGATCTCGCCCTAAGGAATATTCTTCCAATGTTTGTAGACTGGAACTGCAAGTCTTGAGTACCGAATAGAAAGAGTTCTTCCCTTGACGCCTAGTAACATACTTGGTGTTAAGTTTATATCTCAGTAACTTTAAAGTAAGATAAACTTTGTCTTCAAAACGGTTTGAGTACGCAGCTTTCTATAATGTCAAAACCAAAGGTGTCCAAAATTGGCTTTACGCCTTGTCTGTTATCTTTATTGGTATCTGGCAGCTCGTTCTGCCAACTTCTCAGTAAAGTGTTTTTACACCGAAGCATGCACAGGCGCTTTTCCGGGTGTATTGAAAGAAACTTGAAGGCTTTGTTTTGAGCTTGACATGCATGATATTAATTGCTCTCAGAGCAATTTTCTTCACTTCAGGATCAATCTGTAGGGATATAGGGACACTTTCGTGCTGTTTGAAACGTGTCTGTTTTCGTAGAATTGGTCTATGCTATCTCACACTGGCTCAGCTGTCATATGGCCTCAAGACTGAAAATTTGTATACTTAGGTCAAAATATACGTTTTAAGGTATGCAATGATGAGTAAAATCCTGCAGTCGAGTACAGTTGGTGTGAGTTGTAATTCACCAGCAGCGACAAAAAGAATCGTTGCGTTTATCTGAAATATTTGGATTTGCTGTTATGCAGACCACATGGTAAAAACTGCTCTTTGCCTCACTGTGTTAGTTGTGTTTTTTTTTATATGTCTATGAAACAAACGTTTCTGTTTTTCTCGTTTTACAAGTGAAAAAAAGGTTCCAAGTTAAGACAAATTGAAACAGGAGGCCATGCAAAATTTGGCCCGGATTTGTCAAGGCAAGCCGGAGATATTAAAGAAATTGGAAAACCATGTTTTTTAACGCACTATAATGTATGCATTAACTTCTCTGATACTTCCTTTTAATTCATGACTGTAACTTTAGGGAACTAAGATTTAACAAATAATGTTACGGTTTTGTGTTTTAAAACCCGATTTACCTACTAAGTCATGGGTTAGGCGATCAGTCTTGCTCAGGGCCGATGTAGGAGAAGAAAAAACAACAAGGAGTTCATTTTTCCTAGAAGGAAAACACTCCTTGTCCTATTTCCCTTGGACAATTATACCGCAGCAAGGAAAGGAATAGCCTCGTAGTGGGGGTCTTTAACACGTTCCGGAAAGTGAAAACTCCCCCAGTTAGGAGAATTGCCTGCCCATTTGCCTTCTTGCCTGCCTCTCTATTTTTAAAAGATATAATATCTTTTCGAACAATTTGACTCGCCTCTAAATGCGAGAGGTGATGTCAGAACCAGAGACATGCTACTATTATACTAGACTGCACACGCCACGGAGGCGCTGTGACACCGCGCATGGGGGCCTCAGAGGCCATTACAATTCATGGCAAAACATACCTCGAGTTCACTGCCGGAGCGAGGTGCGAGCGTATCCAATAAAAGGTCATCTTGTAAGTTAGGCATGTTGTAAAACAGAATTTCAACTCTGCATTCTGGTGAGGCGCATGGGAAAGAAAGATTAAAAATAATTATGATATATCTAATAAAGTGAAGGAGAAAGAGAACTGGGCCAGGGGAAAGACAAGCAAGAAAGAAAAAAAAAAAAGCAGGAAAACTCCCAATCCAATATATCTAGTATTATTATTATACCAGCGGAAGAATTGTGATTCTAATTTTTTTTTTATATATATATAAGTAAAACGGGCCGGAACAAAAAGGACAAAAAAAAAAGATGGGAAAAAATCTTTAAGGAAAAGGAAAATACGTGAACATTCTTCTTTCTTCTTCTACGTTCTTCGTGTCAGACTGTTTATATCAGGATGCCGGTAGCATTTATGAAGGACGCTGTGCTCCTGAGTTCCTCTGCTTTCCCATACAGCTTAGTGTGTCGTGCCGCACCTCGGGGCCAACTGTCTTCCCTCTGTTGTCTGTATAGGGGGCATTGTTGGAGGACATGTGAGGAATTTCCACATGGGCACGTCTCAGTTTCTCCAACCCTGAATTTTTTGTAAAGATGTTCCCGGAGTTTGTTATGTCCAGTTCTCAGCCTAGAAATCATAGTTTGCTCCTTTCTGCTGAGCAAGTGTATCGCATCATCTGTTACATGGCTTGGATGACTTTGTTTCCACCTGGATTTCAAGGCTGCCTTAATGTGACTTTTGGCTTCTGAGAATGTTATGTTTTCTCCGACTTGAGGGAGGTTTGCACCTTTTTTGCCAGAGTGTCTGCCTTATCGTTTCCGATGATGTTACAGTGGCCAGGGATCCTCTGGAGAACCAATTTGCTTGCTGTGTGGCAAAACTGAACATGAGAAGTGAGAAACTGAAGGAGACAGTGTTATAATAAAAAGTAATGTGAGTGAAGTTGTGTGTTTAGGGCTTCTCAAATAAAAACTGTTTTTTTGTTTTTTTTTCCTCGCCATCTATCGTCTTACATGTAGCCTTTCTGCGACTCGCGGCTTAAATGGCTGCAGTTTGTTTTGCCATCTTAGGAAGATGACCGCCGCGCCCCACAATTGGTTTTCACTTTGTGTGCCGTGAAATAAAGGGGGTTCGCAGTCTAGTATATTATGTAGGTCACTGGTCAGGACCAATTTTCACGGAAATGCACCAAAGTATGATATTGCATCAGATCTGAAGTTTGTCAGATGAAGTATTGTTCCAGTCCCGCATAAGTAGAAGTAACATTAAATTTAATTATGCATTCACATCATCTGCAAACATGAACCCAAGAAATTGATCCCTCTCGGGAGTATATGGCATCTAGAACGTTTCCCGGAATCGGCAGTCTTCCTACAACCCCATGTGAACCAGGACCCCCTGCGGTATTGTCAATGACTGATGCTTAAATCCCAGTCTAAAAAACTTTCTACGATTCTCTGTTTGTCTGTGTAATTTTGTTTTCAAAGTGTTGAGTTGGAGAAGGCTAAATTAGTTTTATAATACAGGAAGCTCTTTAAAGTTTAAGGAATTGAATGCATGTTGCATAGCAAATTTTACAGATTTAACATGCTGAATTGCGCATAATAACAAAATCGTAATATGAAACGCCATAGTGTTCTAGGAGAGGCAACTCAGTTACCTTTATTGCGCCAGACTTAGTTTTATTGCGCCAGCCATTACAACTTTAGTAGCGTAATGACATTCTATGTCTTTTATTTGCCCCCCGCAAGACCCTCCATCCCCGAGTTTAAATTCGATACAGCCCAAATTTTCTCCACTTCGGGCCACTGTACATTGACCAATGTACTGCTCTCCAAAAATCCAAGTTTGGGGCCCGCAAGCTTTAAATATGCACATTCCGCGATTTTGTTATTTGTGTGATTGTTTTTATTTGTTTAATTTTCCATCCTGTTACATTTTTTGTTCTTTGGAAGTTTAGTATACTGAAAGCTTGATTTATGTTTCCTTTTTCTATGCGTTCTATTGCATCGTTTCTGCATTGTTTCTTACGCGAGCTTTGCTATTATACAACTTTCTCTTTCGCCATTTCAGAGACAGCCCATCCATCCACCAGCAGTACAATTCCGGTCCATCTAGCCACCACCAGTACAGCTTCCAGTTCATACATCCACCAGCAGTACAGCTTCCAGTCCATCTAGCCACCACCAGTACAATTTCCAGTCCATCCAGCCACCAGCAGTAAAGCCCCCAGTCCATCCACTGACCAGCAGCACAGCTTCCATTCCATCCACTCACCAGCAGTACAGCTTCCACTCCTGCAATACCCACCAGTACAGTTTCCAGTCCATCTATTTGACCAGCAGTACATCTTCCAGACCCTACAGCCACCAGTAGTACAGCCTCCAGTCCACCCATTGACCAGTAGTACAGCTTCCAGACCCTCTAGCTACCACCAGCACATCTTTCAGTCCCTCCAGCCACCATCAGTACATCTCCCAGCCCTTTCAGCAGTACAACAGTGAAGCGATTAGGTGATCAAGGCGTAGATTTGTCATAATAATCGTATGTTATTTAAACAAGTACTCGATTTAGCAATTCAGCAATGCAATAGCTACCTTAGGCGTTAAACATAAAATTTTGTCTGCCGTTAATCTGCCAAGAATACATATTTATTACATTACTAACAGCCACTTTTATTGCTGTGGTTGCATTCAATTTTCCACCAAGCAAATGTTTATTGCCTCACCTTGTCCACTTTAACAATTTGTTGTTTTTCTTTTTGCAATGTTTTATCGTCATAAATTAACCCAGAAAGTTCATATTGGACACGTTCACCATTTCTTAGGTCATCTCCTCCATTTTTCTTATCAGAATCCCACATGTTCTTACGATGTAGCCTGTGTATGCGAAAAAAGAAAAAAAGCGAAAATCACTAAAATCTGATGCTGTTGAATTCTTTATGCAGTGTGCAAAGTATGAGGGTGACGTTTATAATAATAAATTATTGTTTATTTATTTCCTAAAAATAATTTTTAAACACTAGAAGGGGCACATGGGCTAATATTAACGACAAAGAATGTCGTTAAGCCACTAAAGCCGTAATGACCGCGACATTAAAACTCATTCTCTTAACTGAATTCAATTGCTCCTTCGGTATTCGGTCCATTTAATTCCAAGAGCAATAACATAACGTTTTATAGTACAAGTACACCTCAACATCCCCAATCAATAAATTTGATATGCAATATGTATTCGGTTAGATTCATGAACGTACGGTATCTTAAACCGCCTGAGGCTCCTCCAACTCGTTCAAAATACACGTACATAGACAATGGAGAGACGGGGGGATGGGTGGGGGGGGGGGGTAGGTTACACAACATTTGTCAGTAAGGGTGGTCAAAGTATATCCTGATAACTTTAAACCGTCGGTGCCTTGTATACTAACACGCACACAAATCTGATTGGATAAGTGTTAGCCAATGAATCAATGACAGCAGTTCGAAATGTTGACAGCAGGAAGCCAGTTCTTTTTAAAGGTAGAGAGAGCTAGATTGTGAAGACATTTTCTTACTCACAGCTACAGTTGGTCACATTCATCTGTGCCAGACCTGGTAATAGCTAAATGTAACTTATGTTGGTGAAATGTTAAATTAAAAGACATGTTGTGTTTGGGCGCTTTCATCATTTCATAAAATTATGTGCAAAGAAGCTTTACTCTTTTCCGTTGAAATGCTGAATAGAAGATTTTCTGACTTCACGTGCCACATAACGTCTGTGCTCGATGGTAGTCAAAAACATTGAAAGTCGGACTAGCCAGATCTTCAATGTTGAGACAGAATGGGTCATATGATTTTTAGTTCATCAAAACAGTCAAAGCACTTGACTAACATAATATTTAAAAAGAATTCCACAGAATTGTGTCGCAACAGGGCTTGGAATGTGGCAATGAAAACGGAAGTCTCAAAGCTCAGAATTTGATACAAACAATAAACAACAATAATTATCAATTTCAAAAGAATTGAAATTGCGCAAACAAACAAGCATTCTTGAATCCAGCTCGATGGCCTACGTAACTTAATGCATAATTATAATTGTTTCCTTTTCTTATTTTTATTATCATCTCAGAGATCAATAGCGAATTTTTCATCTCTAATTGGTCGAGTGGGAATTGTTTGTGTGAAGACAAAATGATCCAAACTAAAGAGCCGAAGGTGATTGTACTGGTTGTGAGTGGTCTCATGCTTGCTGGTGAGTATCTATGCACATGTAAATAACAGCGAGTTGCAAAACTTACGGCCAGAACTCCGAGACAACCTAGAAAAATGAGGGTTTTCACCTAAATTCATCATAAACAAAATAGTTTGTGATGGACGATTAACGTTATCGGTATCATTTTGTATTACGCCCAGCAAGGACAATCAAAGTTGAGGCCAATCTTTTCCACTCCGCGGTTTCATCTAAACTAGTTGGCCCGTTGACTCTAAAATGTAATAATATACAGATGTGGTTTGCAAAGTTGATTCTCGATCGCCAATGTGTAAACTGAGGCGCAGAACGAAATTTCCTGTCACACCTTGAAAATTCTTCTCGAAGAAAACATGCTGTTGTTGTTTGTTTTTAAACATCAGCACAGTTTGTGGCTCAAAATCAACGAAAGTATTCAAAATACAGCGAACTTCAACACCTTTTAAAATATGCCCACCTACATACACCTTTGCGTCTTTCTATGCGTAAAATAGTTTTCTGCAGAATTTATGGCTCAGTGGTTAGAAAGCCTCTCCTTGATTAACTGGAAGCATTACTTCTTTTATATTATGATATCCTAGCTTTTCCTGTCCTTGTGTTCAGTCCTGCATGTTGATCAAACATACTGCGCCGTGTCTATGAGCTACAGAAGGGCACAGGCACCGGTTATGGGAGTAACAAATGTGACAGTACTTTGTTGCAGTTCAAAAAATACCACTATACATTCATAGAAACAGGCGGGTTTCTGGCGATCTGAAGTAAATTTGTAATAAATCATGTAATATTGATCATAATCCATTGAGGGATTTGTACCAAGCAAAGCTGTGGACGCCAGTTAATCTGTAATGTGCATGAAGTATAGACAAGAACGACTCGTAAAATATTCACTGCCAACCACAAAAAATTAAAACATGCATTTTTTTTTTTTTTTTTACCTCATTTCAATTTTTTTGAAAGTGTAATTTGCGACGAACAAGTGAAATTGTGGGTCAGTAGAGGTCTACTATGAAACCAACAAAGCTTAAACTCCAGGGCCCCTAATCCCGGACTGGCCCTGAAAAAGCTTTTTTAATGAGTGAATTTTGTATGTAGCCCTAATGTTTCTGGTTTTGAAGGGGCCACGTAACAGTTGAAGCTTCAGGCTCCCAACAGTTCTTCAAGCGTGCACTATCTATCTATCTATCTATCTATCTATCTATCTATCTATCTATCTATCTATCTATCTATCTATCTGTCTGTCTGTCTGTCTGTCTGTCTGTCTGTCTGTCTGTCTGTCTGTCTATCTGTCTATCTGTCTGTCTGTCTGTCTGTCTGTCTGTCTGTCTGTCTGTCTGTCTGTCTGTCTGTCTACCTACCTACCTACCTACCTATCTATCTATCTGTCTATCTATCTATCTATCTATCTATCTATCTATCTATCTATCTATCTATCTATCTATCTATCTATCTATCTATCTATCTATATTTATCTACCTATCTATCTATCTCTCCATCCATCTATCTATCTATCTATCTATCTATCTATCTATCTATCTATCTATCTATCTATCTATCTATCTATCTATCTATCTATCTATCTATCTATCTATCTATCTATCTATCTATCTATCTATCTATCTATCTATCTATCTATCTATCTATCTATCTATCCTCGTTTGCCTTCGGATTCGGTCCTTGCCCGCAAAGATTTGAAATCCGACCGTGTGAAGTGGGAGATGGCACATTTCCTGACATCCAGCCATGGCTAGCACACAAACCAAGCGTTATATTAGATCTCTCAGCCTATCTGAAAGACAACACCGTGCCAGAAACTTACAAACGAATGCTCTGGGGTGTGATCGACGAATATCCCGATCACAAAATAAATAGTAATGCACAGACTCCTCCAAAGACCACGAGTCTGTGGGTACCGTCTCATTTTCCAACTCAGACGACAAAACCAAATGCCTCCGTCTTAATCCCAAAGCCTCTGTGTTCACTGCAGAAATTCGTGCAGTCAACCTTGTATCCAAGTCCAGGTATAGACATTTCACTATCTTCTCTGACTCACTGTCTCGCCTTCAGGCTTTGTAAACCCAAACATGAAAATCATAACATCAACAATAGAAGGGTACAAAATTGCTCACTGCTGGATCCCTGGCCACGTTGGCATCAAGGGAACGAGAGGGCGGACACCCTTGTCAAAGAAACGTTGAAATTGGCCGCCCGAACTGCTGAGGATGCCGCATACCGATTTTAAGCCGGTTATTAATGGCTTCATCAAGACGAGATGGCAGGAAACATGGGATGAATGAACAACGAACAATGTGCACGCATGTCCCTCAGCGAAATCGGAGGGATGAAATTGTCCCTAACAGAGTCCGTCTGGGTCACACCCACCTTATATGACTTTTTGTTCCAGTGTGGAAGAATGTACAGCGTGTGGCTGCCAGCCGACGGTCGGCTACATTTTAACAGAATGTGTGGATTTCGCTCTACCCGAATAAGGTATTATGCCGGGGGATCCATGAAAAAAATATTTTCTGACTTGTCATTCCTGAAGAAGGCAGAAATCTACAACCTGATGTAACACAGTTTTAACACAATCTTTAAAAGTTCATATTACAGATAGACTAGACAGATAGATTTTACACTATGGGCCTTTTCCCATTAGCATTAAAGTTTACTGTTTGATCTTATTTATAAGAATCTGAAAGCTGAAAACTAACCCAAAGTAAGATAACGAAAAAAAAAGTGGAAGTGGCCGTTATCGTATCGACGTGTCGTTAAACTCAAACTTAAAACTCTATCTATCTATCTATCTATCTATCTATCTATCTATCTATCTATCTATCTATCTATCTATCTATCTATCTATCTATCTATCTATCTATCTATCTATCTATCTATCTATCTATCTATCTATCTATCTATCTATCTATCTATCTATCTATCTATCTATCTATCTATCTATCTATCTATCTATCTATCTATCTATCTATCTATCTATCTATCTATCTATCTATCTATCTATCTATCTATCTATCTATCTTTATTATGTGTGTGTGTGTGTGTGTGTGTGTCACGTACATTATATTTGATAAATATTAGATTTAAACACATATGGTTATGTCCCCAATATGCCTTCCAGGTATGGTCTACACGGCGTGTCCCAATGCATGGCTTTTGCGCAGTGGGAAAAGTTACGGCTTTTCAGACGGACAACTACCATGGGCTGAGGCACTTGTAAGTGGTCCCAAGACACCGTATACCAAGGCGGTGCAATCAATCGTTCAATAGAAAGCCGAAAAGTTAGCCGCGTGCGTCATCTGCTAAACGCACCGGGTGCGTATCGAGTGTCGAATCACGGATTGGTTAATAATTATGAGATTTAATAATGTCATGAACTAAACCTTGACATTTTCATCGTTTCATTGGAGACACAGCATACCGAGATGGTTCAGTTTCGTCAAATTCCGTCTGTCGTCGCGCTCATAACATCCATGTCAACAATGCAACAATTCACACCACACCGCTTCATAATATGAACGAAAACGACTAGTACAACAGAGATCTTTGAGTAGTACTCACCGGGTTTATATGCGCGCACGATGTGGAAATAAATAGTAAAAGAAGGAATGGTTCGTCTCGGTATTCTGTGTCTCGGGTGGCATGAATTAAACCTTGATATTTTCATCGTTTAATCGAGATGGGCTTAAGATTCTGTACCAAGACTACAAAGAACTGTGCCATATAATAATCTATAATTGCATAATTAATTAAAGTGAATAAATAAGTATAAAGTTCAAACATTGAATGAAATTCTCAGACACACCAGACCAAAGAGGAAATTTACATATATCTGAGCTGAAAACGTGTAGAGATAACCACGGTGGCAGGACACGAGTAATGGAGCAGGAAAGGAGACCAAATGGGTGATTAGAAAAACAAAAATTCACCAAATTCACCAGCAGTTTTCTGATGATAATGACAGCTGACGAATAATATCATTCATCTTGCAGCTTCTTCACCTTCTCAACTTTCTTTCCTGAAATCTTCTGATTGGGAGCCACTATTCCATGGGCTTATCTCATGATGCAGTCGTGTTATCATATACAAACAATATTATTCAAGGCTTCAGGCCAGTTTTTCTTTTTTATTTATTATAATGGCTCATCTTCAACAGCCTAATGATAAACATGTACATGACATCAATGCTCAGTTAGGTAAAGTTGCATGTAGTCTAACAGTTAACTCTTTCCCTACCACACATTCTGGGCAGTATTCCACGGTTGGACCAAGCTATACACGAGCCACCATTTTGTTCCCCCAATAGACAACCAAAAAATATGAAATTGTGTGAAAATGAATGCAGATTCAAATATGAAGGTTTGAATGTACAACAGTGAATTGTATTTACAAAAATTGTGTTTCGCAAACACTGGACTGGAATTGAACATGAATTTCATGAGCCGCATTTTGAGTTAAGTCATAGAATTGACCAGTTAATAAATAGACTTTCCATTACTTTCTTTCCATTCCCAACTTGGATGGGCCCAGAAAGGAGGCCAGAAGTTCACAATTGCCAATTCCCTCCTTCTGTATCTCTCTTTATCTCCTCTCTCTCTCTCTCTCTCTCTTTCCTTCCTCTTTCTCTTTCTCTCCCTCTCTCTCTCTCCTCTCTCTCCCTCTCTCTCTCCCCGCTCTCTCTCTCTTTCTCTCCCACTCTCTCGCTCCTTCTCTGTCTGTGTCTCTTTCTCCTCCCCTCTCTCTCTCTCTTTCTCTCCCTCTCTCTCTCTCTCCCTCTCTCTGCTTCTTTCTCTTCCCCTCTCAGTCTGCCTTCTCTCTTTCTCTCTCTCCCTCTGTCTGCCTGTCTGTCTGTCTCTCTCTTTCTCTCTCCCTTTGTCTGTCTGTCTCTGTCTCTCTCTCCCTCTCTCTTTCTCTCTCTCTCTCTCTTTCTCTCTCTCTCACTCTCACATGTGACACCGAGATTGACATTAGGCTTATTCCATTCGAGCTAGTTGCCTTCTCCTTGCATCGGTCTTATCGTTCTTGCTTTTGTCGCAGTTATGTACATACCACACTCGACATTAATTTAATTTAAATGTGCCTTTCTTTCTTTCCCACTCAAATATATGATTCTTAAATAATGTTATTGTAACATACTATCTTCCTCCATTCCCTGGAAACCTAAGAAGTGAGAGGCTTGGACTATTTTATCTTCCTTTCCTGCAATTGATTGCTGAACAACATTGACGTCTAAGCCCTTTCTTTCTCGCTGAATGAATAATATCGAAAATAGTGTCCATATCCATGACTTAAACCACTTGAAGTTCAGAAACAAAAACTGTTTGAAACTTTAAACCACCTGTAAATATAATGATCCCGTGATCAACACGGTGGCAGCATGCCTTTGTTTACATTGATAGTCACCTGACTATTGTTAGAACTCTCGGCTCGGCGGACGGAAGTGCTTGAATTGCATCGTCTTGGTATACCGTGTCTTGTGGTTGTCTATGTCGGTTGTTAGCAAGACTTAAAAGATAAAAACTTCTCAGTGAGATGAATAGCACAAAAAAACATGTAATGACAGTGATCATTATTATTGTATCACATCAATCTTACCAGGGATGCAACAGAAGAAACTATGAATTGGTAGAATAGTATAGAGATATGATTTCCTTTGTCCGTATGAGATTCTAAGTTAAGTTCAGTAATAAGCTGCATAACCTCTTACAGATGGAAATAGCTAACCCAGAGCTAAGGCGTAAAATTTCATTTTGTGTTTTATTAGTTAAACTTTTGTATCTGTATTCATGGCTACTGAAACAAAATTGTTTCAGTCCAGTGAGTTGGAATAATATTTTACCACTTTACCAATGCATGCTGTGTGTCGAGCATATAAAGGGACTTTGGCTGAGCCAAGAGACCACAAAATTGACAGGTGGCTGAGAATGAAAGTTCGAGAACACAAGAGTAAGATTTCAATGTATCTAATAGTAGATCAAATAAATAAAATTCAGTTTCATAAGGTTAGTCTGAAATATGAGTGCATGGAAAATTTCAAACAAATTTCAAAGACAGTGTCCCAGAAAATCGATGTTCCTCTCACGGTATAACCTCTGTCTCCCCCTCCCCCCCCCCCCACTCCATCAGAACCCCACCCCAAATGCATCAAGAATGATAACTGAACACCATTCAGTATTTTCTCATTTGAACTTTCGAAATGACGTCATTGTTTATGCCAGTGCGCATCTTCCCCTTGGTGTCATGCTGGAGTCCGTGAACGCCAAATGCCGACGTTGTCCCAGCTCATTCTTTATTATATCCATCCCCCTTGCCCTGGGTGACTGAGCTACGCATTCCTCTCTTGATGATAGGACGAGAAATGCACCAAACTCTACGCTCTTGAAATACAGTAAAATATAAATTATACCTTGAAGTCCAATGTTAAGTGGACTCTTTAAAAAACGGTTAGATAAACAAACAGACAAACGGGCAAATAGACATACAACCCCCCCCCCGCCCCCCCCTCTCCTGTCATTAGATATAAACTCATGCTCGGTGGACCACATTTTAGCTATTCAGTGACAGCTTTCCATTGTCTCCGACATACAGCCCGTGGGTCTGAACAGGTTCTGGCCAACTTAACGAGCCGCTTCTGTTTTTCTGTTATTATTTTATTTCAACATGTCTGTTAATCTATGTATTTTATGATATTTAAGTAATGTCAAAGAGATTAATAATTATTTTATGATACCTTATAGGGTTAGCATGCCACATATGTGCATCCAAACAAAGCGTCATTTCACACACCTTATTTATGGCGAGCGAGCATGGTGTATGTGTTTTTTTGTTGTTTTTTAATGAGTACGACAAAGAAGACGCCGTCCCATCTATGTATCTCTACTGTCTCTGGCGTAGATCTACGGATCAATAAGGCTTTGACACAAATGTCTGTATTATCTTTATTTCACAAACTCCCAACTCAAGTTTATCTCTCTCAAATAATTATGCAAATTCATTATACCGAACAAGGAAGCTTTGCAATTATATAATAATGTTTTCAAGAAACCGGGCGCAGATCATTGTTTCAGAGTATTTAACCGTGATTTTTAGGATTGACAGGAAACTTTCAGAAGTGGATTAAGGATATCGACAGGCATGCCAGAAAGTTCGTTAGAAGAACTTCTATTGTGGAATATTTTGTCAATTTCGTTACGCGTCTGATAATTTTGAATTCTTTAATAGGTTAGTGGTTGTTAACTATTCGAAATAGAGTGAAAACAATGATATTTAAGGGATCACTTCCAAATGCGTCTTATGGCCAGATTTCTGTTACAGTGATGATGTATGTAGCGTCCCACTAGTAGGACGATCGATATTTTCTCACCCCCCGCTTGGCGAGTCTCACTCGGCGACCTTCCTCCCCCCTCTCGCCAGCAAGGCCGGTATTTTTCTTTGATGTGGTTTGTTTGTTTCACTGTAGAATGTCTAGAAAATCTAGAAGGTACTGCAGTGTCCGAGATTACGCTAGGTCGACCTTGAGTGGTGTAATTCTGTGACGTGTCTGTGTACGGTTGGGTGGCTGGTATGTGTCCCGAACGATCTAGGTGTGTCTCGTGCTTATGGGGCGGTCAAGCCGCTTCCTGAACGTTCCTGGACAGAATATATATAAGGAGGGCCAGGCGAGTAGGAGTGGCGCAAATCGTGGGTGAAAATCGTAAGGTGCAAATCGTGGGTGAAAATCGTAAGGTGCAAATCGTGGGTGAAAATCGTAAGGTGCAAATCGTAGGTGTGTAAATCCAGTTGTAGTAGAAGTGTAAGTGCCTTCCCTGATAGGTGTAAGTAACTTGTGGATATCAGCTCTTGTTTACAGTTATTAAACGTTAGTATTAAGTGTTCATCGGATCCTGTTATTTATTTCTACAACAGTTCGAGACAGTTTCGTTTTTCAAGGGGTAGACGATTAGTTCATCTGATTCTCCCCATCATAACGTGCTGAAATTTGCATCAACTGTTACCTATTGGGGGCTCGTCCGGGATCCGATCAGATCAGAACAAATTCAACTCAGACCATCGAAGTGTTTCTAAAGTACAGTAAATTGTGTAAAGATCATCGAGGATATCCACAACATGTCAGGGGCTATTGGAAGGCTTGGATAGGAAGCAGATGCCTTGGAGCTCACTGGGAAGGAGAGACAGGACTACATCCGTGAAGGCTTAAGGGAGGAAAGAGAGAGGCAAGAGCGCATGGAGCAACTGAAGATAGAGGCTCAACGAGAGGAACGACAGGCTCAGCTGGAAAGAGAAAAGATGAACCACGAGCTGGAGATGGAGAGGATCCGCCATCAGCGTGGAGGCGAGACGACGCAGGGGACCAGCGACCATGCCAGTTCCAAGAGACCCAAGCTACCCGCATTTCAGGATGGGAAGGACGACCTTGATAGCTGGCTACTTCGTTTTGAGAGGTTTGCCGAGACAGCGGACTGGCCCAGATCCACCTGGACGACATCAATGTCTGCCCTGCTGACTGGGAGAGCTCTGGAGTGCTTCTGCCGATTGCCGATCGATGAGGCCAAGGACTACGATAAAGTCAAGAAAGCTTTACAGAAGAGGTATAACCTGTCAGAGGACGGTTACAGACTCATGTTCAGACAAGGTAAGCCTGAAGATGGAGAAGATGTCGGGATGTTTCTTACTAGGATCAAGACTTACCTAGAGAGGTGGATAAAGCTATCAAAGACAGAGAAGACCTACGAAGGAGTGAGGGACCTGTTCGTTAGAGAGCAGTTTATGGATGTTTGCCCACCATACCTTGCGACCCATGTGAGGGAGAGGAAGCCAAAGACGCTACAGGACGTCGCAGACTCAGCGGAGGCGTTCCTGGTAGCGAGGAACCGGACACTCAGCGGGAGCGCCAGACTGCAGAGCCGGCCAGTGCGACAGAGGCCCAACGGAGACAGAAGCACACAGGT
This sequence comes from Onchidella celtica, assembly GCA_963931925.1. Taxonomy (NCBI): domain Eukaryota; kingdom Metazoa; phylum Mollusca; class Gastropoda; order Systellommatophora; family Onchidiidae; genus Onchidella; species Onchidella celtica. Next base: position 34,757,437 of record OZ007570.1, on the reverse strand, counting down.
CTGCCATAGGTGCCAGAGGCCGGGACATAAGGCGACGGAGTGTCGTGCCAAGATAAACGACAAAGGTGAGTTGAAATGTTACCTTTGTGGAAAGCCAGGCCACGTTCGGAGAATGTGTCCAGCCCAGAAGGATACGGGGCGAGGCAAGCCGAACAAGGGGGCGGCGGCCGTAGTGATAGCGGCGGACGAGTCGTCGAGACAGGATGCGACGACGGCTGACACCAGCATCAACGTTCAAGCGGTAATGAAGGACGGGAAGCTCCAGTTAGCGGTGCCTGTTACGTGCGGAGGATGCAGTGACGCAAGGACCGGGGAGAAGCTGAACTTGCCAGTGATGAAGGGCTTGATTGGAAATCGAGCGGTAGACGTCCTAAGAGATACCGGCTGTGAAGGTGTAGTGGTGCGGCGATCACTGGTGGACGACGGACAGCTCACCGGTGGGAAGAAACTTATCGCGAGGATCAATAACTCCTTGTTAGCGGCGGAGGAAGCCATTATCGACGTGAGAACGCCTTACCTGACGGGCAGAGTGACGGCACTGTGTCTCCCGGAGACAATCTGCGACCTAGTAGTCGGGAACGTGGACGGAGCGAAGGACCCGTACGACCCTGATACTGAGGTGATGGTAGGAGCGGTGACCACGAGGGCCCAGGAGAAGAGGAAGGACCAGTCTACGTCGCTGAAGGTGCCGAGGGCAGAACGGCACGCGGGAGTGGATAGGAAGGAACTCATCCGACTCCAGGAAGAAGACGAAGACCTCAAGAAGTTGGGGCAGAAGAAAATTCCGACCAACAGAGGCAACAAGTCCGTACACTTCGAGAGACACGGAGGTGTACTGTACCGGATTTATAGGGACATAAGACAGGCTACGATTACAAGACAAGTGGTACTACCCGAGAAACTGAGGGAGTATGTATTGAGCGTTGCCCATGATTCTATCGTCGGAGGACATCTCGGCGTGAAGAAGACGAAGGACAGGGTGATGAGCAATTTTTACTGGCCTGGTATCGAAGGTGACGTCGCGAGATACTGCCGCTCATGTGACATCTGCCAGAGGACAGTGAACAAGGGAGCGACTCCTAAGGTGCATTTGCAGAGTATGCCAGTGGTAGACGTCCCATTTAGGAGAGTGGCCGTGGACCTGGTAGGACCTATTGACCCCCCAAGTGAAGGCGGACATCGGTATATCCTGGTATACGTAGACTACGCTACTCGTTACCCTGAAGCGACCCCCTTGAAGAAGATTGACGCGGAGACAGTAGCAGAAGCCTTAGTAAATATCTACAGCCGTTTGGGTGTGCCCGAGGAGATCTTATCTGATCAAGGGACTCAATTCATGTCGGAGGTCATGAAAGAAACGAACAGACTACTGGGGATTCGACAGTCGACCACCACAGTCTACCACCCTATGTGCAACGGGCTGGTGGAGCGATTTAACGGCACACTGAAGAAGACCTTGAGGCGACTGTGCGGGGAGCAACCTAAGCAGTGGCACCGATACATTAACCCGCTGCTCTTCGCGTATCGTGAAGTTCCCCAAGAATCGACAAAGTTCGCCCCATTCGAGTTGCTGTATGGAAGAACGGTGAGGGGACCGATGCACATCTTGCGACAGTTATGGACCAAGGACGTAGAGGAGCCGGGGACAAAGACCAGTTACCAGTACGTCATGGAACTACGCGAGCGGCTGGAGGACACGTGGAAGTTAGCGACGGAAGAGCTCTCAAAGGCACAAGGTAGACAGAAAACCTACTACGACCGGAAGGCTCGAGAGAGGAAGTTCCGCCCTGGCGACGAAGTTTTAGTACTGCTGCCGACAAACGCCAACAAGCTCTTAGTCCAGTGGAAGGGACCATACAAGGTAGTCTCGGTTGTCGGCGTCAACGACTACAAAGTCAAGATGGGTGTGAAAGAGAAGACATTGCACTCTAACCTTCTCAAGAGGTATATCCCCAGGACTACACCAGCGACGACGCAAGCAGCGACGGCGGCAATGGGACCGGCATCTGTCATGACCGAGATGTGTGAGATGAACGACGGCAGGAGCGACACCACACCTGGAGATGTCGACGCTATGATGGACGACGACGGTGATGGTGCTGGGACTGTGCTGGCAGAAGACGACGTGATGGACGAGAGTCAACCTGTGGAGTCGGCTGGCATGACAGTCATCGAGGACTGCGACCTGGAACTCGACAACGGTGGAACGTCGGAGGACCTTGCCGACCTAGGGAGCTGGGACCAGAAGGAAGGCTACGAAGATGTCCAATATGGAATGCAGCTGACGCCGGAACAACGTCAATAACTCGGCGACGTGGTGAAGGAGTATCAACGCATCTTCACCAATCTCCCCGGATGCTGCCAGTTAGGCGAACATCGCATCGACCTGACATCAGAGGTACCTGTTCGGCAACGACCATATCCGGTGCCCTATGCTATGCGCGACTCCTTGAAGGAGGAGCTCAGCACCATGGAAAGGTTGGGCATCATACGCAGGAGCTCATCAGCGTATGCTTCACCGGTTGTTGTGGTCAAGAAGAAGGATGGATCCAACCGAGTCTGCATCGACTACAGGAGGCTGAACAAGATCACTGTGTTCGACCCTCATCCGACAGCAGCCCCATCGGAATTGTTCCAGAGTCTGTCGGGAGGAAGAATATTCTCTCGGATCGACTTGAGCAAGGGATACTGGCAAGTGCGAGTCCGGGAACAAGACATTCCCAAGACAACGTTCGTCACTATGGGCGAACACTATGAATTCATCCGGATGCCCTTCGGGATGATGAACTCAGGAGCTACACTGAACAGGATCGTGAAGCCATTGATCCAGGGACTGAACAATGTGACAGCGTATGTGGACGACCTGCTGATCCATACAGAGACATTCGACGAGCATGTGAAGGCTCTCAAGGAATTGCTGCAGAGGATGGACCAAGCTGGATTAACTGCAAGTGGACACTCAGTGAGAAAGGGTCTGATTGGTCTGTTAGAAGAAAATGTGTGTAAGGTGCGAGATGCACCCAGACCCACCACTAAGAAGGAAGTGAAAGCATTTTTAGGACTGGTGGGATATTACCAAGAATTTGTACCTAACTTTGCAGCGATTGCAGCACCACTGTCTGATTTGCTTAGAAAGGGTCAGCCCAATGTAGTTCAGTGGGAAGAAGTGCAGGAGAAAGCGTACACTTCTTTGCAGAATGCCATTGTTTCCAAACCCGTGTTATGTTTGCCAGATTTTTCAAAAGAATTTGTTCTAGCAACTGATGCATCAGACCGCGGGTTGGGTGCTGCTCTTATGCAGGAATATGAGGGGAAGTTGTATCCTGTGGCATATGCTAGTCGTAAGCTATTGCCTCGTGAGACGAAATATTCAGTCTCAGAGCGAGAATGCCTAGCCATCGTTTGGGCGGTAAAGAAGTTTACTTTGTATTTGTATGGTAAGGAGTTTGTGCTCCAGACTGACCATAGGTCATTAGAGTATTTGAATTCTGCCAGATTTGACAGCTCAAAGCTATTACGATGGAGTCTATTTTTACAGTCATATCGATTCAGGATTAGGTATGTCAAGGGCAAGGAAAATGTCGGCGCCGACTTCCTGAGTAGAGTGTTTTGAATAGTACAAGTTCAGTGAGATGTATTGTAACCCAGAGTTTTGCCTGTTAAATACGTTTCTGGGATGACTGTATTGTACTGTAATGGTATATTTGAATGCGTATTGAATTATTGGCCGGCAGAGAGCCACTATGTCCTGGTCATGTTTTGATCTTGTATCATAATTATTAACATTATTTGTTACCAATGGGACAATGTAATTTTTGAAGACTGTAACCCAAATGGGAACTGCGAGCAAGCAGTGATTTTGTATGTTGCATTGATGAAATTTACGAGTGGCCTAAGCTTGGGCAGTATCGGTATTGCTTCGTTTGATTTGATATGATGAAGTTTGACCCTGATCAGTGGTCGATATGTGTTGGTATTTTTGCCATTGTATCTATGAGTTTATGCATTTACGCATTTGGTATTTAAGACAACCATCGTTGTGTACAGCGTTTATGTGCCATGGTTTGTGCACGAAGCATTTTGTACTCGATGGCCATCGTTTCACCATTGTATGATTTTTAATAGTATCATTGACCATCGTTTCACCACAGTGGTGGTAGTGTATTGGTTATAATAGTAGGTCTACTGTTGACCATGGTTTTGTAATGGTACTGTAATGATATTGTAATGAGATTTTATTAGTGTTATAAAGATAATAATATGGTTATTGTATTGTACTTAGGATATTGGGAAGACACCTAGTACAGTATTAGCAATGTCTATTGTAAGATTGGAGATGATAAGTATTTTATGATAGTGTAGACGCTTTATGATGTAGATAGTTGAAGAATGTTCAACTTAAATTGGGGAGTTGTGTAGCGTCCCACTAGTAGGACGATCGATATTTTCTCACCCCCCGCTTGGCGAGTCTCACTCGGCGACCTTCCTCCCCCCTCTCGCCAGCAAGGCCGGTATTTTTCTTTGATGTGGTTTGTTTGTTTCACTGTAGAATGTCTAGAAAATCTAGAAGGTACTGCAGTGTCCGAGATTACGCTAGGTCGACCTTGAGTGGTGTAATTCTGTGACGTGTCTGTGTACGGTTGGGTGGCTGGTATGTGTCCCGAACGATCTAGGTCTGTCTCGTGCTTATGGGGCGGTCAAGCCGCTTCCTGAACGTTCCTGGACAGAATATATATAAGGAGGGCCAGGCGAGTAGGAGTGGCGCAAATCGTGGGTGAAAATCGTAAGGTGCAAATCGTGGGTGAAAATTGTAAGGGGCAAATCGTGGGTGAAAATCGTAAGGTGCAAATGGTAGGTGTGTAAATCCAGTTGTAGTAGAAGTGTAAGTGCCTTCCCTGATAGGTGTAAGTAACTTGTGGATATCAGCTCCTGTTTACAGTTATTAAACGTTAGTATTAAGTGTTCATCGGATCCTGTTATTTATTTCTACAACAGTTCGAGACAGTTTCGTTTTTCAAGGGGTAGACGATTAGTTCATCTGATTCTCCCCATCATAACGTGCTGAAATTTGCATCAACTGTTACAATGTAATTAAATGTACTTTTTCTTACCTTTCAATCACACTCTGTTTATCATAAGTCAATGTAATCTCTTTCTAATACATTATGCAATGAATGATGAGGCTACAATCTTTGATTCGGCAATTCTGTGCAGTAGCTGGCCTCCACTGATATACAACAAAGGTTATTATAGTTCGTCCATCAGGTATGATGATGACCTTAACAACACCAGAGGAATAAAGAACAGAAATTGTTGAGAATTTCAACACATGGACAATAAAGAGAACTAAAGGACACAGAGGACAGAATGGAAAGACTGTTCTTTCATGACTTATGGCTTCTCATGTGACTGATAAGTCCTATTTTTGCCCTGCAGACCCTTCCGCATAAATGACAAGAGTGCTCCGTTGGTTCAGTACCACTGGGCCTTTTCTTGCGCCGTTCTCTTTTTTTGATAGTCTGCTGGACTCTGTCAGCTTCCCATGCTTTGCTGCCTCTGGTAAGGGCCGCCCTCCAATTTGCACGATCAAGCGAGAGCTTTTCCCACTCACTCACATCAATGGCAAAGGCCTTCAGTGATTGCTTGAGAGTGTCTTTGTAACGTCTCTTTGGGGCCCCAACATTCCTCGTTCCATTGGAGAGCTCAGAGAAGAAGATTTGCTTAGGGAGTCTGGAGTCGGGCATTCTGACAACATGTCCTGCCCAACGTAGCTGAATTTTTTTCAGGTGGCAGAAGATGCTCAATTCCTTGGCACGATTGAGGACCTCTGTTACGAAAACAAGGGAGGGTGTGCCCTCCAATGTTACGAGGTGGGTCCTCGAGTGTTACAAGTTGGGGTATACTAAATTATAAATTTAGATGTTCGACTGCATTTTTAATAATTATCGAGAGGTTTTAGAAATTACTCTGCCATACCATGCCACATACACTAATAACAATTTCGAGTACGTTATAACAAGGACCTTGTAGGGCCACAAATTTATTACTTAAAATTCCTAACAATTTCGTCTATCTTACATATCAAAAAGACAACATCAGCAGCATCAAATGACAATAGTATAATGCATAACTAGAAGTCTCCTCTAGATTCTTAAAGATTAGAAAATCCATATCACTCTGACTCATTCACAGTTTACTTAGTAATTATTTATCTTCAAAAATATGATCTGCCTACTATCTCACAAATAATATTCTTATGTCTCAGACGACAATGTTAACTCAGTTAATTACTTATAACGGATCAAACCGTCAAGACACACTGACGTAGTTAAAATAGATCTAGATCTGCTCTAGGATGGGCTGGCAATCCCCAGCCTCATCCAGACACATCAATTACAATTTACAAATGTGTATATCAGTCACTCTTTCTAGATCTTAATTGCAAGTAAAACTTTATGGTCTTGCATCCCTTTGGTCGCACTTCTACTGGAAAATTAGGGTCAGATTCACATCATCTCGAATCATGGTGACAACACTTACGATTGGTTCCCTGAAACGATTTCAGGGAACTGGAGAAAATAGCTGTGGAATATTTCATTGTCTATCCAGGACATAGACATGACGTTAACAGTCTGTTGGTTCTCTCTGGCTGAACCTTTAGCCGACCACCCTCGTAGCTGGAAATTCTACATGGAAGTGGGGTAGCATAAACATGTCTCCGCTTATCTTCTGCTGCAAATCCACGTGACTGCTCAAATTTGATTGGTGCATCCACTTCGAGCTCCGCTCGCAGCGCCAATAGATTCTATTAATAGTAACAGACAAAGTAACTCAACTATGTCAAAACCGTTCGCAAAGTCTCTACACCCTAAACGTTTTATGTACGAATTTATTCACTCCTTATTCGCCCCGTCTTTCCCTGTTAAAGTACACCCAAACCACGGGGTCGAAACTGCATCGTCACTGTTAATCCATCCATTCGTTCTATCTTGCCCCACTTTCTTTCCATCTCCAAGAAAAGCGTTACAAAAACAAACTGTCCACGGGAATAGTTCAAGGACGTTTGGACTGGCCAAAATCAATGATGCCATGAAATAAACAAAACGTGACCCAGCACGGTAATTCAAGTTCCAACCCTGACATATCCCCCACCCCAGTGAAAATTTTAAATAAAATTTACACGATAGGATCCAAGAAATCCCAAAGTTATTGTGGTAGGGGCTTAAGTAGTACTGTAGAAAGATGAGCCTTAAGCTTGAGAAGAAAAATCTAACTAAGAACGTGCATATTGGATGGACAAAAAGCATACAATTATTGATGCCACGTTCTATAGAATTTATTCTATTTAAACATTCTTACTGCACACAATCAAAATTCTCAGAAACATCTATAATAATAATGAGTATATCACTGTATACTGCTGGATTAAAGTATAACTATTATCAAATAATGAAGCCTTACTGAAGGAATAGGCTTATAATTATATAGTCAACACACACAATTGCTGCTTATATACACATTCACACACAATATATTGTTAATTAAAATACTGTGGTATCCAATGGCAGCAGTAGCTCTGGTAGCTTGGTTTGCCATGTCTCTATCTCATTGACCCGCTGACAAGGGCGTCAGGTTTGCCAGAAGTTCAGGTCACAGTCAGGAATGACGCTGGTGGAAAGAGGATATTCACAAAAAAAAGGATTGTAAAACTGGTTCATAAAGTAATGAACAAGATAAATGTGAATCCATCCACCGTCTAGACCTGAGGGGGACAAGCACTATCCAACCCCAATACAAGACAGACTCTGTAATAGAGTAATGAAAATTTTGGCCTGTCTTACTTTTTACAACGGATTTCCGTATAATGAAGCCGAAACAACCAAAACGACGAAAAGTTAATTAGCTTAACGTTTACATTCCAAATTCGCGTGGTGCTGCCTTAAATGCAACAATAGTATAGAACTTTCTCAATTTAATAACAATATGATTTATTTTATTTAATCTCCGTATCAAATCCGGTATAGATGAGATGGCACGAGGCGATAGCTAGTTAATTAAATGCGTTTTACGCAAGCCATGCACACGTCAAGTGTCACAGTCATCTCGGTATACAGTCATATCTAGTATTACGTTAGCTGGTCCACGGAACGCGGACAGCCCAAGACATAATCGGTATATAAAAAAAACTCTCAAAAACGCGAACACGCAGTGTCCTCTGTTACCACTGCAAAAATATATCTCTCTCTCAACGCGACGAATCAGCAATATCTCTCTCTTCTCAATATACAACGTGTCTTTTATAATGACATTACCTCAATACTGATACGAACAAGTCCCATGAGACAATAAACTCTTTGCTCCTCGGGCGGCCGCACAGCCGAAAATAACACCAATATTCACCACATATCCCTACTAAAAAAAAAAAAAGTCACTTCCCTAAGCAGCCTAGTACTGCCCTCTCGGGGGCTCGTCAATGTTAAAACGAGATCGGTTATATCACACTAACCCAGAACTGGCAGTATTAACTGCACGGGTTCTAATAATTCACTTAATGTCAATAATCCAGATTAAAATTCAACGTGGTTTTAGCACGTGAAATACTTCAGGCAATATTGTAAACATATCAATATCAATATAATAGTAGTTTAAAGTTTATAAGCAAAAAAAAAAATACAATAAACAGGACGTATACTGACAAGTAAAACGAACGATAACAGACCCTACAAGTCCTAACTTATATTACAGATAGTTTAAGAAGAAAACAGGAGAGACATCTTCCTAAAGAAAAGTGAGGAAGTAAGAAAACGCCACAATCTATACGAATAAACGGATCCCTAAAAGAACTATTCACAGTGAAGCAAATCCCCCCGAGTTATTATAAATAGCCACCAAGGCACTCCAATATCCTTCGTAATGGCAAAGAAGATATGCTAAACTATGACCCCAACCAACCTCCCGCACTTAAACTAAACATATAGTAAATAGTAAAATGGCCTGGAACACACACACAGAGCGGAAAGTACGTCGCCCTCCCCAAGACTGTTAGATAGATGATTCACTTATCTTTGTTTTTGAGGAATTCTGATGTTAATATCCTCAATCCATAGCTCCAAGCCCAAAACTGTATTTCTGTCTGAGGTAGATCTGGATGATGAAAGGGTTCCCTCGCCGGTGTCCACGGGTCAATGGGATGTTGAGTTCACCATATGAAATTGAAATACAAAATATTAGATTAATACAAATTGTCTAAAGTCAATAATAAAAAGGCCTGAAAAGATAATATTACAAGAGTACAATCTTAAATGATGGAATAAAAAAATACAATAGGTTCTAAAATAATCTAACTAAGTGGCATGGCGTTATTAAAGTTCTTTAAGGGTCCCTCTCCAGTGTTACGAAAACAAGGGAGGGTGTGCCCTCCAATGTTACGAGGTGGGTCCTCGAGTGTTACAAGTTGGGGTATACTAAATTATAAATTTAGGTGTTCGACTGCATTTTTAATAATTATCGAGAGGTTTTAGAAATTACTCTGCCATACCATGCCACATACACTAATAACAATTTCGAGTACGTTATATCAAGGACCTTGTAGGGCCACAAATTTATTACTTAAAATTCCTAACAATTTCGTCTATCTTACATATCAAAAAGACAACATCAGCAGCATCAAATGACAATAGTATAATGCATAACTAGAAGTCTCCTCTAGATTCTTAAAGATTAGAAAATCCATATCACTCTGACTCATTCACAGTTTACTTAGTAATTATTTATCTTCAAAAATATGATCTGCCTACTATCTCACAAATAATATTCTTATGTCTCAGACGACAATGTTAACTCAGTTAATTACTTATAACGGATCAAACCGTCAAGACACACTGACGTAGTTAAAATAGATCTAGATCTGCTCTAGGATGGGCTGGCAATCCCCAGCCTCATCCAGACACATCAATTACAATTTACAAATGTGTATATCAGTCACTCTTTCTAGATCTTAATTGCAAGTAAAACTTTATGGTCTTGCATCCCTTTGGTCGCACTTCTACTGGAAAATTAGGGTCAGATTCACATCATCTCGAATCATGGTGACAACACTTACGATTGGTTCCCTGAAACGATTTCAGGGAACTGGAGAAAATAGCTGTGGAATATTTCATTGTCTATCCAGGACATAGACATGACGTTAACGTTGGTTCTCTCTGGCTGAACCTTTAGCCGACCACCCTCGTAGCTGGAAATTCTACATGGAAGTGAGGTAGCATAAACATGTCTCCGCTTATCTTCTGCTGCAAATCCACGTGACTGCTCAAATTTGATTGGTGCATCCACTTCGAGCTCCGCTCGCAGCGCCAATAGATTCTATTAATAGTAACAGACAAAGTAACTCAACTATGTCAAAACCGTTCGCAAAGTCTCTACACCCTAAACGTTTTATGTACGAATTTATTCACTCCTTATTCGCCCCGTCTTTCCCTGTTAAAGTACACCCAAACCACGGGGTCGAAACTACATCGTCACTGTTAATCCATCCATTCGTTCTATCTTGCCCCACTTTCTTTCCATCTCCAAGAAAAGCGTTACAAAAACAAACTGTCCACGGGAATAGTTCAAGGACGTTTGGACTGGCCAAAATCAATGATGCCATGAAATAAACAAAACGTGACCCAGCACGGTAATTCAAGTTCCAACCCTGACAACCTCAGTGTCTGGAATTTTATCCTGCCATTTGATCCTTAGGATCTTTCTAAGGCAGGCCAGATGAAAGTGATTTAGCTTTCTGGCATGCGATTGGTACACTGTCCAGGTTTCAGCCCCATAGAGTAGGGTGGGAAGGACCACAGCATTGTACACTTTCAGCTTAGTGTCTGTGCGAATGCCGGCAACATCCCATACTCTCTTTCGAAGACTGCCAAATGCAGAGCTGGCTTTGCTGATTCTTGAGAGAATTTCAGTATCAACACGAGCCGCGGAAGACAGTGTACTGCCAAGATAGGTGAAGTTCTCCGACACCTTCAGAAGACTGTCATGGACTTTGATATTTGGGGTCACAGGATACTTGTCGTCTGGAGTAGGCTGATGGAGCACTTCCGTCTTCTTTGTGCTTATTGTGAGGCCAAAATTGTCACAGGCACTAGAGAACTTATCAACACAGTTTTGCATGCTATCCTCATCGTGTGCCAGAAGTGCACAATCATCAGCAAATAGTAGGTCACAGACTTGAGTACTTTTGGTTTTCGTTTTTGCCTGAAGTCTCCTGAGGTTGAATAGACTGCCATCAGTTCGGTACTTGATGCTTACCCCTTGAGGAGGAGAGCTAAAGGCTTCTTGTAGCATTGCAGAGAACATGATGCTGAACAGAGTTGGGGCTAAGACACAACCCTGTTTTACCCCATTTGTGACAGCAGAGAGCTCTGAAACACTGCCGTTACTTTTGACTGCAGCTTGCATGCCACCATGAAACTGGCGCACTATTGTGATGAATTCGGGTGGACACCCAAACTTCGCCAAGATTTTCCAGAGGCCTTCACGACACACTGTGTCAAAAGCTTTTGTGAGGTCAACAAATGTGATATACAGCGCTTTATTTTGTTCCATGCATTTTTCCTGAATCTGTCTGGCAGCAAAAATCATATCCGCCGTTCCCCTCTCTTTACGAAAGCCACATTGGCTCTCGGGAAGCAAGTCATTTGACGAGAGGTGATCAAGAAGGCGATTCAGAAGCATTCTTGCCAATATTTTGCCAGCAATTGAAAGTAGAGAGATTCCACGATGGTTGTCACAGACTTGGCTGTCCCCTTTGTTTTTGTACAGATGGATGATTGAAGCATCTTTGAAGTCCTGTGGCAGCTTCCCTGCTTTCAACATATGATTGAACAACTCGGTCAACCTTTCAATAAGCTTTTCTCCACCGAAGGCATACACCTCAGCAGGAATTGAATCCACGCCTGGTGATTTGTTAAAGGACATCTGATTTGTGGCAGTTCGGGTCTCATTTGCTGTGAATGGCTTGGCAAAAGCTGCATTAATAGGAGTCTGAGGGAGGCGGTCAATGGACTCAGTATTTATATTTGATGGCCGATTTAGCACACCTCCGAAATGTTCTGCCCAACGCTGAATTATGGCATTCAATTCAACAATGCGTGTTGAACCATCTGACGCAAGAAGTGGCGTAGTGCCAGAGCGGGATGGTCCAAACACAGCTCGGAGGCTCTCAAAGAACTTTCTAGTGTTGTTTGTGTCGGCATATTTCTGAGTTTCTCTTACTCGCTCTTCAAGCCAGTCATTTTTCATTTTCCTCAGCTTCTTCTGGAGTACACCCTTACATGCAAGCAGTGCATCAGCTTTTGCTGTGGAAGAGGGGTCACTGCAGTGAGCTTGGATGAGACTATTTTTTTCTTTGATGAGCACTTTGATTTCATTATCATTATCATTGAACCAGTCCTGGTGCTTGCGGACAGGAAAACCAACTGTGCAGCTGGCGCAAGAGTGTACAGTCACAACAAATGGTTGTCAGGTCAGAAAAATCTGCTACTGGTAACATGTAATCCAGTACAACCTGTTTCATGAACTGGTACGCTAGCATGGTATCAGTGGGCGTGCACCTGTCGGTGCAAACGGCCAGGGCGGAGGAGGTTTCATCTAACCCAACGGCCACATGCTAGGGCACAATGTGACCCTCAGTACTTGAGTCCTTCATATTGGCCCCCGGTAGCGGTGTGGTCATAGGCTTGTTTGCCTAAATCACAGACGAAGAATTGAGGAAACTTCCCGGACGCAGCTTCGAAGCTGGCGGCAGCAGGCCAGTGGTTGATTGATAGGGCAGATGGCAGTATACCGTCACTCTGGCCTGGATATCGTGACACAGAGCATCCACCAGTATTGGTGTTCTTTGGTTTGGGTCTTTCACCCTAGTCAGTTGGGACTGCGAGGCTGTGGAGTAGCCTACAGGCAGCCGGTTAGGCAATATGACTGTCCCTCTGGCATCCTCCTGCACCTGGATACATTTCCAGTCGTCTTGACCCTGTCTTGCCACTTGGATAAGTTGTGTCCAGGCGAGAGAGTGAGTCTGATGTTTGCGCAGCTCTTTCTCACTAAAAACAAATTCTTTGCGCCAGTCTTAACACTCACCTCGTCTTCTTTCATCTTTGTCTCGTCTTCTTTCCTCTCAAAATTCCAACGGCGATAGACGAGTGCGGTGGCAGCTTTTTTTTAATAGACTGGAAGCTGTTAGCACAGACCTACACGTTGGTGGCTGTGGGCTATGGTCGCTTCATCGTCGATTGAAGTGGAGGCGTGGGGAGGCAGCACCCACAGTAGCTGAGCAGCCTTATTTAAGGATAGCACTGCTCACCTCAACTGAGGAAGGGGCTAGAAAAGGTGCCCTAAAGAAAGCCCACTTCACATCACCCTGACTGGTATACCGCGACCAGTGGGGATCCCTTTTTGCGGTCGAAACAAAAAGAAATTCAGCTTACTCAGGCTAGGAGCCTGGAATATACGCACACTACAGGACAATTCAAACAACCCGGAAAGACGCACTGCACTTATTGCCATTGAGCTCAGCAGGTACAACCTGGACATAGTGGCACTCAGTGAGACCAGACTCCCTGATAGTGGCCAACTCAAAGAGCTCAGTGGTGGATACACCTTCTTCTGGAAAGGCAAGGGTGCAGTCGAACCGAGACAGCATGGTGTTGGGTTTGCAATTAAAAATGACCTTGTCAGAAACTTGCAGTCCATGCCAATTGAAATAAATGACAGGCTAATGACACTCAGGATCCCAGTTGGGAAAAGCCAGTCAGCCACCCTCATTAGCGCATATGCGCCCACCATGACAAACCCAGATGAAGCCAAAGACAAGTTCTATTCTGATCTAGAATCTGTCATATGCTCTGTCCCGGCAGCTGATAAGCTGATTCTCTTGGGGGACTTCAATGCTAGGGTTGGCTCCGAAATCTCAGCGTGGCCAAATGTTTTGGGCCCTCATGGAGTTGGCTCATGCAATAACAATGGGCTGCGCTTACTTACTTTGTGCGCTGAATTTGGCCTGTTCATTACCAACACAAATTTTAGTCTCCTCGTGAGAAACAGAACGTCATGGATGCATCCCCGCTCAAAGCATTGGCATCTCATAGACTATGTCATTGTGAGGAAGACTGACAGAAAGGATGTCCTTGTAACAAAGGCGATGTGTGGTGCCGAGTGTGGAACTGACCACAGACTCATTGTTTGCAAGCTCAGACTAACATTGAGGCGCAATAGACGCCCTCAAGGGAAAGCGCCACCTAAACGCCTAAATGTTTCAAAACTCTGCTCAGCTGAGAAACAGAGCGAGCTCTCCTCAGAACTCTCCTCAAAATTGGATTGCGTGACTTTTGACCCTGAGAACATTGAACAGAGCTGGACTGACAACAAAGGTTAAGTAACAGTAAAATACTAAAACCTTCTACGAGCATTTGGCGGCGAAAGAAACTGCGAGGGGATGAGGATCAGGACGAAAACCCGGCGTTTGGAGTGTGAAGTTTGACAGCGGCGGACTCAGGGATATGACATTACTTCTTTAGACGAACGTTTTGATATGTATGCCAGTGTCCACCACACGAAGTTGAAAAGAGTTGATGTCCACTGATGGTGTCATTAGACGCGGTGCGATACGGGCCAGCGAGTTTTTTATCGTTTTATCGTTGCACGTCATGTTGTCAGCCAGCAAGTAGGCTTTAGGGTTTATGCCTGGTGCAGATTCAAATTTTAACTCCGTCTCTAATGATGATATATACTGTAGTACCGGTTCTGAGACGGACGGGTGCATTTTCTGTGGTTGAACAGAGAAAGAAGTTTTGCCAAATCTAGACAGGCTGCTATGCTTGGTTAAATGCAACATCTCTGCCAGTGTCATTGCCAAGGACGAAAAGACAGAATAACAAAAAAAAAACAACAAAAAACAGTGCAACAAAGCAACAAGTAAACAAAATGGCTGAACAATGCCCCCCCCCCGCCTCTTTCCCAGTGTTTAGCCCGATGCCAAATTATCCCCTCTCCCCAACCTAAACTGGAGTATGTTATAAGATTATGTGAGACCTGTAATGAATGGCTCATTTTGCTCAAACACAAAGGGCCGTAATAATATAGGTGGCGCTCCACAAGTGGAGGTACTTTCAAGCACTTTCGCTTTATCCGACTCGATGTTATCAATATGGCGAACGTTGCAAGAAGGATTTATTTAAATCTGTTTGGATTCTTGAGCATGATTTGATCAACATTAGGTGCAGCTATGGTCTTTTCTTGCCTTATGATGCAAACTGCTGTATACACCGTGCATAGCTTTATTTTAAAAAATGTGTTTATCATGTGATTTTAGGTATCAGCCATTATCTCATTAAATGAGCTTATGGATCATATTCCCATGCAAAGTGATTTCTTGATTGTAAAGTCGGAGTTGTAGCCCTATGTACTGAAACTGAAATACTTTTTCAAAAAAATTTCTTTTTTATGCTTGCAATTCCCCGATAACCTGTCGCCTTTCTATGTGCTCTAATCCTGATTGGCTGTGAAATAAATTATACTCCAGTGAACAGTGGGTGTGTTTTCTTAGTGTTTACTATATAAAAACTTGTTTTATGTTGTGATTTGTATGATTGATCCGACTTAAACGTTAACCAATTACTTAAAGTGATATTGATATTAACGAAACATATTTACTGACAGAAGCAATACAAACAAATTAGGTGGGAAATCTGAAACCAGGCAGGGATTGAGATTAAAAGTAGGTACTCAAAACTGATTTTGGAAAGTCGCTGTATAGACACGTAAATTAAGTTTTCCAATTGAAAGAACTCATTTTCCTGAGAATTTTGATACCAAATTTGTCTCTGTATCTCAATATTTGGCAAAGTTAGGATCATCTGAATTTTCATGAAACACCACCGGTGCGTTATCACTGCAAACATACCAAATTGTAAACACATTCTATTTAATTCAGACAACAAGCCCAAATTTTTTCAAGGGTTTAAATTATTGATAAGTGGTCTTTTATTTGAATCAAAAATGCCCCCACATCAAATTTCACTTTTTGACAAGGAAGACAAAAATGTCAAAATTTATCAGTTTTCACTGTCATCATAAAAAAATCAACAGATGGACTTGCAGAAGTAACAAGCACATCATTGTGTTGGTTATTCGAAGGCCTATCCACAGAAGGATAAACGAAATGGTTTTTCAAAATCAACAGCCATATTGAAGCTTAATTTAGGAGCAAAAAATGCGTACTTTCGCAAATTTTAAAACTCCATACAAACATAAAATCGACATACACATACAACAAATGACTTTCCGTAGCCCAGGCAAAAATATACCAAAATAAAGGTTAGTTATTCAATGTAATCCAAATATAAGTAAATTGTAATTTTGAGTCTGTGTGATCAGATCCATCTTGAAACGATATATGGGTGTTACTCAGATCCCGCAGATTAGCGATTTTGGCCGTTAAAATGTCCGATAGTGACTACTTTGGGCTCATAATATTAAAGTCATAACAGTAATTTCATGGAATTGAAAAATAACATTTGAAAGAGGTGTTATTTTCAATGGTATTTTTGGTATGTGGCATTTTAAGTTATTTTATTTTGGTGCTGAGCTACAGAGGAATAAGAACGGATAGCGGCAGTGCCGATAACCACCGTGATTTTTGCAAAAGGGAACAATGCAATAATCTGGCATTTTGGAGAGAAAACTACAGTTTATTATGCGCAGCCGTCACTTCATGGAGCATCAGTATAGGGCAAATCAAGCGGTCACTTCCGGGATCGGCTGCTGTTTGTTTACCTCCAGTTATTGCGCGCCCCCTATCGGATTAAGGGGAAATAATTTCAGCAAAATGAGCCATTGGAGGACGAATTTCACGTGTTACTAACTTGCAAAAAGTTCAAAGATATAAGGAAACAGTTTTTACCGTCTTGGCTACTTGTTAGACCAAGCATGTTTAAGCTTATACATTTTCTGTCGTCGATGCACGATAGAGAACTACATTCGTTTGCACCGAGGCGTTCTCACAACGCCTCGGTTTGCACTATTTTGCCATAAAGTTCTAAACGAATACAATAATGTCGCTTTGTGACTTCTCCTGGCGAAGTCTGAAAACTAAATTCACCTTCGAGTGAAAGAATAAATTATAGTGATATTTTCAATTGTAGTAAATTTACAACAGATAAAGGTGAGGAAAGATCGGTTATTTGGGGGGGGGGGGGGGGTTGAAAATGATGATTGTTGCTGGCAATTACAAGCTGTATTTGATTGTATACTATAATAAGTAAGTGTATAAATGCTGCAGGGAGCGGAGAGAGTGAACGACCATGCATTTTGTCTGTTTTTTTGTTTGTTTAATGTTTTCTAAGATTGTTCACATGATTCTTGTGTGTTTTTGAATTGGCCGCCAGGCCTATAATAAACTAAACTTAAAACTTGAAACTCCTATCGAGCTCGTCTTAACCGTGTGACTGACCATTAGGTAATGGGCGTACATGGACATTGATTTTCATGATAAGATCTTGCTTTTTCATATGAACTCTTAAACCATTAGCAAGGTGAATGCAATGTGTAATTTGATGATTCTAAGATCTAATTATTGCTTTGTCATTTACCTTTCAGAGAAGGAAGTCTGGATAGGTATTAGTGATCAGCTTACACAAAAACGCTATGAGTGGGTCAGCGATGCGTCTTTGGCCCGCGGCCGGTATCGAGCCGGGAATGCCCATAGAAAAGACAGTAAGTGATTTATCCTCAATCTACGAATAATTATACCTAAAATGGATATGAGTTACCTGGCGTTGCCGTGGATAAATCTGTTTATATGTATTGATTTCGTGAAAGTTAAATTTCAAGGGCATCATGTCCAGCGTCAAGTAATTTGAAATGTCCAGTTAAGTGTTGCAGTGACTGAGAAAACTTTTTTTTTTTTGGCTCTTCCAAACCATCAAAGATCTATATAAGATGCAAAATTTCAAAGGTATTTTCAAGTTTGTTTCCGAGGAATTGGCTTTGGTTCTGCTCTGGTAAAAGAAAAGACTCACTACAAGCAAGGTGGTTCTCCCCAGTGAGGCATTAATCCTCATGGTGTATAAAATCATAAAAACATGGTGCCAATCAAAATGCCGAGAAAAGCATCTTTTTGTAAGCTGAGGCGTAGGCTGGGCTGTTCTGCCTACTGTGTGATAAGATTTGGGCGTAGTGGCTCATTCGTCTGTATTCAGTGACAATTTCTCGAAATATTTATTCATAAAATCTGGTCATCCTCAATAGTAAAAACATTTTTCGATTACACCCAAACTTAAACTACTGTTGTTTTGTTTTCAGTGAAACTCGGTCTTAAGTACTTTTTCTACTGTTTTCAAAATTACTTTTGTGAGTTGCAAGTGTGGTAAATCCCCAATAGCAAAAACTGTCCACCCCGCAGCAAAACTTTCTTAATAGATTCAGGAGTAATATACGGAGGGCCTTACACACGAAACTTCAAATCGAGTGAGTAGAAAATTTGAAAATGGGAATGGTTGTTTTTTTTTGTTTTTTTTCGCTTCCTGAAAAGTTGCAGTAATTCAGTTACAACATTTTGTTAATACCACCCACGAACTGACTTAGGAATGAAAATGATTTATTGTTATACATTATGATAAGCTTAATACCCTGTTTGCAGGTTATAGGTGTGTCAGGTTCGACAGCAGATATGGATATGATTGGAACTATGCGGAATGCACCGAGAAATTTAATTACATTTGCCAGAGGAAGTGAGTCTTTTATTAAATGCACTATACAGTACTAGTACTCAACCACCGGTTTCTTTCTTCGAAAAATTAGAACATAATTATGGATGTTGAACCCTCGAGGGGCTTGCCTATAGTTTGGGATACTGACTGCTGGACCCCCTTGAAAAATATATCATTAAAATATAAGAAAACTCATTTATAAGGAATAGACTAGAGAACTACTGAACAATTCTTTCTGAACTTTGGCAAGAAATGAAATATGGTTGCTCAATATTGTGGAGAGCGCTATAGACGATCTTTTTTGCCAGCCGCAATTCGAAGTAGCAGTGTTTCCTGATGTAGTATGCTGTTGTTAGTTTTTCTAAATGGATTGTTCTTACAGTGTGTGTGTGTGTGTGTGTGTGTTAGCAATGTTCTTACTTGTTGGTAATGTTGTGTGAGCAATGTGCGTGTGTGTGGTGTGCGTTAAAGACTTGTAGGTCTTAGATATTGTATTTGCTGTTGTACTGTTGCTGAATGCTGTGACAACAATTTTCCTGGAAACAGGATAATAAAGTTATATCTATCTTATCTTATCTTATATAAGAGTATACAATTGGGCATAACCGAGGAAAAACGCGCAAAAGTCGCAAAGAATTATACAGCTAACTCGCCGAGGGGGTTTTGGTCGACCTGTTAAACGAACACTATGCTCGCGGCCGGGTCGACATACAACATCCGCTTCGACTTCTTCCCACTGATCCAGTGTGGATGAAAAAAAAGGCAAAAAGGTGCATGGGTGTATTTTTCCTTCTTGAATAAAACTAGGAGTGTCACCAAAACCCGTACACCCAGGAAATGTACACTCCTCCAGAAAAAGAAGACTTCTGAAGATTGTGATGAACAAGCGCGTGGACTGGGAGGGAAAAGGGCTCTTGTTTGGATTGTATATTGTATTAAGGCCTGTTTGCACTGGTAGGCTTTAGGAATAGAAAAAAGAAATGAGGGCCTGTGTCCCCCTTCGAAACATGGTTTGTTTACACTGGTCCTTTTTCTGAATGAGAAACGATGCGCATCGTTTGTTTTGGTCATGTTTCGAAGGGGGAAATCGGAAAAACAAAAGACAGAAAGCCAGGAGAGTTCTTCCCACACAGTCCCCCATTCCTTTTTTCTATTCTTAAAACCTACAAGTGTAACAGGCCTTTAGAAGTGATTAAAATTTACTTGTTAAGAAATTATAGCGCGTTCAAAAACATACGGTTGGCCAATTTCTGAAATATTTCCGTCTTGCCATGACGAATCCGGACCAAATTTTGCATGGCCTTCTGTTTCAATTTGTCTTAACTGGGAAATATTTTTTTCATAAACATATAAAAAACACAGAAAACAGGGTGAAGTAAAGACCAAAAATGTCTTCCTTGCTGCGTCATGTCTGCATAAGAGCAAATCCAAACATTACAGATAAATGCAACGGCCCTTTTTTTTTTTTTTGCTACTGGTGTATTACAATTTACACCAATTGCACGCGACTGCGCAGCTTAAACAATTGGAATATCACTGAATTTTGTGATTTTACCCATCTTTACATACTTCAAAAACTTTTAATTTTTTACAAAGTAAACAAATTTTGACTCTTAGGGTCTCATGTCAGCTCAGCCAGTGTGAGATGGCGTGAACCAATTCAACGAAAATATACACGTTTGAAACAATACCAGATTGTTACTATGCCCCGGCAGTATGATCCTGAAGTAATAAAAATTGCTCTGAGTGCACTTAATAGCATGCATGAGAAGCTCAAAAACAAAGCCTTCGAGTTCTTTATACTACGCCCTGAAAAGTACCTGTGCATGCTTCGGTGTAAAAACCAATTTACTAAGAAATTGGCCGAATGAGCTGCCATATATAAATAAAGGTAGTAGAGAATAGGCCATGGGACCAAAATCCTAGCTAGTCCCTAAAGTAAATTTCGTTACGCACCCCCTAGGGAAAATCTAGGTATGGTTTTAATATGTTCCCAGTAACCATCTTTGACTAAAAATCAAATGTTGTCATCCATAACTGTGCACATTAATAACTTATTTTAAAAAAAATGTTTATTGCTATGTAACATCTGTATTTTTGCATGTTTGTTTCGTTATACATAATCATATATTTCACAAAATCTCCACCTTTGAACGCAAAAGGCTTTTTTATTAGACCACCTTACTAACCCAATTTTACATGTTCATTTCAAATACCGCGGAGGGTGCACGGAAGTTTTTTTTATTATTTTGATTAGTTTGGTTATTGAATTTATAGAAAATGCATTGTTTCCTCGTGCTGTCATTTTCATCCTCCATCTGGCCTCTATTCTGTTATAGTACCGTGCAGGTCATAAAAAGTAACGCTTGGTGCTCAGTGTCCTGGCGCGCATGAGTTCTGAAGCAGGACTGCAGATTACTACTTTTATTGTAAGAGAGAGAGAGAGAGAGACAGAGAGAGACAGACAGAGAGAGAGAGAGAGAGAGAGAGAGAGAGAGAGAGAGAGAGAGAGATAGAAAGCACATGATTGTTTATTCTCGAAATTTCATCCAACTTTTCAAAGAAAACTGAATTATATTGCTATTTACATCTTTCTTAGTGTGCATACAGCATTCCAGCATGGAGGCAGCCATTTTGGATTTCGCGGCGAAAGGCTCAATTCCATTGGTTGATTAGAATAGCATTGTTTAAATGGCAAACTCAATTCGCATCATTAATTATCATTTGTTGGCACACTTTACATACAAATTATACAAAAATGTGCAAGACTTGAAATGACAACATTGGTTTTTTGTGAAGGGGAGATGCATAAGAGCTTGCATGCAACAAATCAGCTTATCCTCTCAGGTGCGTAACGGAATGACAAGTTACAAGTTTGGTCCCATGGCGTAGAAGGCGGAAAGCCAATCCTGGACACCTTTGACTTTGACATCAAAGAAAGATGCATATACAAACTATTTGAAGACAAACTTATCTTACTGTAAATTTACAGAGACATAATCTTGACCCACAGTATAGTATCAGCGTCAAGAGAAGAACTTTTTATTCGGCACTGAAGACTTGCCCAGATCTTGTTGTAGCAAGATGTAAATACCAGTACCTTAGGAGAAACGGTTTGTCTTGGACTTTTGTGGGAATAGTGAACGGTTCTCACAAACAAACAACAACCCTGATTTCCGAGGTTTTGCTCCACAGAATATGAAAATCAGAAGCACTTTCTGGACGAAATCAAATATGAAATGTTCCGCCATGTTTGATTTGTACTAAGTACAATATCTATCCACACAGGGAGTTCTGTGTAGCAAGCTAGCTACCAGCCTAGAGACATAATGCTATATCACTGCTGCAAAGGTAACAATAAACAATTTTTTGGTTCAATCTTATTCAGTATAACACATTTCTTTAAACTGTGCAATACGTTTATCCAAAGCATGCACCGTAGCAGTTACGAAAACTTGCATGTCAGCGATGCAGTTTCGTTGGTATTTTAAACAACTTCTGGATTTACCATTTGGTGTCGGACAAGTTTTTATAGAATTTTATAGAGAAAAAATATTTATTTCAACGTCTATGAACGCCAAAAAAACTAAGTTCCAGTTAAGACAAATTTAAACAAGACGCTGTGCCGAATTTGGCCTGGATTCATCAAGGCAAGCCTGAGATATTAAAGAAATTGGCCAAACGTATGTTTTACAACGCACTATAATTTCTTCCGGGCACCTTAGGCTCTTCGTCTACACCAGGATCACTGACCACATGCCTACATTCCCTGTATCGCCATCATGTAGCTATTGTTTTGTTTATATTCATTGAATAATACAGCACTGAAAACCCCCGGAAACAAACACACACCACGGTTTCTAATTTTGCATCTGATTCTGAGCTCGCCTGCTGATTCAACTGAAACATGGCTACTGTGAGCTAAAAAAAAATAAAATCATTATCGATATGGAGACCGAGATCTGTCGTCAGTTGGTATTTAATTTTTGTGAAAACTTACATTTCGTTGTAACCAAGTTCCACTGATTATTGACATGGTATCGGTGAGCCCAATCAGGGTGATTTTTTTTATTGTAAAAAGAAAAGACTTTTATCATGATTGCGTACTTACTTCATTCTCTGAAAAGATAATTAACAATCGATGCCTCAGCTCTTGCGAGTATCCCTCGTGCATCATTATCTACACCTTCGTGAAAATCAATAACTCGTCCGCATGAAGTGAAGTAATATTTCATTCCGATTTGGAAAGATTCTGCGCCAGGCAACAATGATGTCCGTGTAAAATGACGCTCGTGTGAACAATCGATGAACATATCACAAAAATGTTTGAAAGTGAGAGCTGTCTGTGGGATACCGGATCGCTCGCGTACCATATCAGGCAGGCGAGAACCAAAGCCCTTGAATCTTAAGGAGTGATAATGGTATCGATATGGGACAGATTAAGTCGGGACGCAGTTTCTTTTTTATCTGTCCTAAACCTGCAGTGCAAATATGCCTTTACTGGATAAATTCTTTCCTTCTTTGGCAGTAACTAGTAACAGTGTTTATAGTTTGCCGATCCGGAGATCTGGAGAACCTCAACAGAAAATTCACAAGGACTAACAAAGATCGAATCCTCTGTCATATTGGCTTTAACATTTATTTTAGCCCTCACCTTTGCACAAAACTATTACTATCCCGAATGCAGCCATCCATGAGGATGAACGCTCAAAAGAGAGGGGGTGGGGTGGCGGTGGGGCGGAGAAGTGGCTCCAATGCTTGAAAAGCATACATGGGTACAGAAGAAGTTTCTGGGGAACCGACCTGCGCTTTTTAATAATGGATTTATGTATTGAATACTTTTGTGTTTTATCTATTTTTTCTTTCTCTAAATTGAGTTTAATGCGTGTGGATTTATGGCGATTTTGAAACCAACCCATTCTCAAATTCCACCGCTGTAGCATAATCATTCTTGCATACAAAGCATGAATAAGTCTAAGTGTTATGATTGTTTCGACCTGTGATGAAGTCTAGTCAGCCCAAGTGATGTATATCTTCTTGTAACGAAGGTGAGGTTGTTCTCTGATAAAATAATTATAACAGTAGAATAAAAGCATTGAAAAAAAAAAAGAGTTTGTTTTCTTAATGTTTTGGTACCATGAATATAATGCTAGACTTTTAGAGTGAATTACAATTACCAATAATAAATAAAAATGAATCTTATTATCTATTATATTGACCTTTAAAAAAGTATGTTTGCACACTCATGGAAAGTAAACGGCAAAATAACAAAGAAAAACGTGTGACACGTCTCGACGGCTCGTTCCAGAAGACACGTTTTGGGGTATTTTGAGTCATCTATGCCTGACAGAAAAGGTGTTTCCCCCCTTTCATTTGCCACCAGTTAAACCAGTACGCGATAATATGGCTTGACAGTTTTACCAGTTAGTGTCAAAACGATACAGCTGATTGTACCAATTTCGTACAATCTGCATTCCTATGGGCAAAGTCGTTAAGGATTTGACCCTGTTTGGCTGTGACGTAAAGAATGGTTATGGACTCGTGTGTGCCTGTGTGTGTATGTGTGTGAGAGAGGAGGGTGTGCATGCGTGCGTGCATATGGTGTGTGTGAGGGAGAGAGACAGACAGAGACAGAGACAACACTTAAAGTGGGTTTTGTATGTTAACAACCATTAAAATTGGGTCACAAGAAAATGGGTTCCAACATTTTAATTTTTTTTTTACCTTTCGTTTTGGCATTCGGAGGGCTTAAAATGGGCCTCACAGTCAAGGATTATGGAAAACCCAGTGTTGGACTATCACCAGTCGCGTGTTTAGGTTTCATGCAGTGGGCTCATCATGTGTTCTGTTGGCCATGAAATACTCTCCTTCCACATCTCAAGAGAAAATTATACCAGACTTTTCCATGGTACGTATTGCTTCCTTTTTAGCCAATCAGAGCACGCTTGCCCTAGGACCATTGGGACAAAACAAAATGGCGGGGTCCGTGAGTCTCATTTAACATGTAAATTGTGTCTACTATAGTAAAAGACCGATTACAGCTATTTCTGGCAAAGAAGGGAATCATTCTGGAGAAACGGGCAGGTTTTACTAGGAAGAAAGAGACATAGTACATTAGACAAGGAGCATATCTGGAATATTAGACTAAGTCAGAGTGGGAAACAAGCGACACAGTGCACGAAGCGTAGTTCGTCCAATTAATTCAGCATTTGACACGGTAGCGCATTTACAAAATTTAAACCTATTTGATGTCGGTATCATGATTATCGGGAAGAGGTATACATTTACGTTCTCAACTTCATCACTAACACTTCCAGGTAAGACCAAGCCATAGATTTCCGGAAACGCGTGCAGTTCCATTGGACCCATCGTGGAATGATTCTCTCACCAGTTCTGTTCAACATACTTTACGGCAATCAGTCATATTCAAAATAACATAATATAAGACCTCATTTTGAAACAAATCTTTCTTGCAATGTGCCAACGGTAAAGGAAACCATCGCTCTGACCAAATGTTCGGAACATGAAACAAACAATATCAAACTGTATAGCTCAGAAAAGCTATTTGATTTTGAAAGTTGATGCAATAAGCGCAGGTAGAACCCATTATTACATAGCTCAAGACAGAGACAGAGCATCAAAATTCAAGGTATCCGCATTCCACTAGCAACATAACAAACTTTTTGGGGGTTATTCTGGACTGGAATCTAAATTATTCGGAACATGGTGGTGACAGAGCCAGGAAAGGTTATAGCGCCTTAAACATACATGTATGACAATAGTTGGAGATACGCTGTCGCAGTTGGCTCTTTTGACTTCCCTCGATACCCTCTTTTGTGCTTGTCTCCCTCTTTCCTGACCTCAGTCCAACGATCCTGCACCTCCAGGTTACGTCACCAATACACAGCTTGTCGAGAGAGAATCGAGTCTGTAATTTGGTTTTGATAACCTCATGCTCTCCATTTACATTTCATTTATTGCATTCTGCTCTTGTACGTGTTAGATTTTTTTTTTTTTTGAAGATCAGATTCACAGGTTCTGGTGACTTATTGGATTTCTTTACAGGCACTGATCTGCCCCATAGTCCAAAGAACGTCTGATTTGTAATCAAGTAAATACATGTTAACTTTCTCTCTCTCCCCCTCTCCCACATTAAGTAGAAAAATTATTTTGGTAACATTATCAGAGAATGTTAACGTGTCTACCGTTTGCATAGTTCCAGGCATGAAGTCAAAACCCTGTTAGTTCAAAATTTTCAAAAGTCTCTTTTTCGGACAAAAATTACGCGTTCTATTTATCCCTTTACCTCACCTCTGTAAACTGTTATGGCCGATGATTTATGAAAAACAAAGTAATTTATTAATGTAATCAATAATCTTTTTTTTTTCTTGTAAGCATTTTATCAAACGTTGAGATTCAGCTCCCGCCTAGCAGGTTGTCAGTGATTGGAAACATTGCAATTAATGTAATAACATTCTGTAGAAATGTTGTCATATGCAAGGGCGGGGTAGACGTGGGTGTACGTACCGAAGTGAAATCTTTCTGAGTAAACAAATTAGTTTGAAATTCATACTTTATTTCCTCAACTTCCAGTTATGAGAACTTAAGAACCTTTATTCATAGATTCTTAAGGTCTGATCGTCTGTACACAGATCAATTCCCTGAACATTAAAATGCATTGTAAAATGGCTTTGTGACAGCTGGTTCTGTAAAGTCCGCACACCTGTCAGGCTGTTCACACCTTCAATCGTAAGTTACGAGTTAGGCAGCAGCAGATGGTCAAACTTATCCGTGCAGTGTAGGAATGTCTCGGTTGCTACAGCATTCAGCCACCTATCTATGTATGGCCAATGTAAACTGAATCTTTTTTCATGTGTTCACCTGAAGCTGGATCGGAGAGGTTGGGTGTTGTGGGGGTATGGTATAGAGAGAGTATATGAGAGAGGGAGGGGGAGTTTTGGAGGGCGGGAGCAGCCTTTTAAATTATAACAATGAGTTTTTAATAACGGTTAAATAATTTTTATTTTTTTTAAAGCATGGGAGGGGGAAACAAGGTAGTATGCCTGGGAAATAAAATCAACTCGAGAAAGAGAAAGTACATTGTCATAATGGATTAAGAACTTAGTATTCTCCTCATTTATTGTAGCTCGTAGCATATAAAATGGGAAGGGGGGGGGGGGAGCGAAGGGGACAAAAGATTGCCAAAATCGAACATAAGTTATTTTATGGATACACACACACCGCAGTCTCAAACACATACACACTTAAGTCACACACATAAACACATACACATCAGTCACACACACACATACATGACACGCATATATACACACACACCTGACTAACACACTTCACACACACATACATACACACACCTGACTAACATATCTCACACACACACACACACACTAACACACCTGACTAACACACCTCACACGGACACACTGACACACAAATATCAAAGCACAGGAGCATACTTTTAATTTCTGTAATTTCAAAGATACAAATCAGACAGTTTCGAAACCGCATTAAACCATCAACTATAAAGATGTTGACACTCACCAGGCATGGTTGTAGTAGAGAAGCTGTTGAAGTTTAAGCCATGATAACATTTACCTGCGATGTCCTGTATTTGTCTTGCGACCATTCAAAAATGTTCATTAAAACGTTTTATGTTCAAACCAAGAAAATGCCAAACACAGATCGGACAGCACACAACCTACAATAGCTTATCACTGCAATCCCATGGCCTATTCCATCACATAACTGTAAATCAAAATTTAATATCCAAACTACACTTGTGCATGCTTTAGAAACTAATTCTGAGGGACATTTTAAGTACCTCAATATGCCCGCACTTTTCCACATTTGCCTTTGGATTCGATTCGATACGTCATGCGTTGAGTCGGGCCGGGAAGTAAGTACATGTATAAAACAGATTGCTTGTGATTTGTTAACCTTTCGACGACGAGAATATCTGCATAGCGGGAGGGATGAGAGCTGAAAAGTCGAGTGTTGGCACAGGGGCCACTTGTGGTATATTGTACAACTATTATTTCAGTAACTTGCAACCTTTGGCATGACTAACTGACCAGACTATACACTCTTCAGGCCTTAAATTTGGCAGGAAGGTGGCAATTAAGATAAGGAAGATGATGGCTATATTTAAAATTAAATTTGTTTACTTCAAGCATGTATTTAAAAAAAATAACAATGTTTATTGCTATGTAACATCTGTATTTTAGCAGGTTCGTTTCGTAATATATATCATAAAAACCACAGAAAAACTGTGGGGTCGCAGCAGGGCTATAAGCAAAGTCAAAATTGGGCAAAAAGAAAAGGTTGATTTCGTAATATATAGTACCGTGCATGTCATAAAAAGTAACCGTATCAAGCGTTCAGTTTGGTGCGTAATGTTGTGGTGCGCATGAGTTCTGAAATAAGACTGTAGTTTATTACTTTTATTATGTGAGAGAGAGAGAGAGAGATAGAGAGGGGGGCGGGGGAGGCACATGATGGTTTATTCCGGGCAATGCCCGGTAGGTCAGCTAGTTATAATATAATTATCTAATCGGGTGGCCAAACCACGGCTCGCTAGCCACATCGGCTCTCCGACCTTCAGTTCGCGGCTCTTGGAAATATGTTCCTCCATGTTTTGACCACGTATTTACTAAGAAAAAATAATTATCATTATAAATATTCCTTTTTTAAAAAACCCTTTTAGTTTAATTTTTTGAGTCTATTTTTGTAACTGAAATGCAAATTCGCACGTTTTTCTTAGATATTCTCGTAGTTTGTTATTGTATTTGAATTGGTTTAGTTAAAGCAACCACTAGTCAAGATTTTGAAAACATTTAAAATACGACTGTGTACTTTGTGATCACTGAAACTAATGCAAATCAACAGTTTAAAAAACTGCATATACGAGTAATTGTTGCATACATGTATTTCGTAATATTTACGTAACTGTTTTGTAACAAAATATGTACAAAGCAGTAAAAACGTGTGTGTACATTTTATTCACATCTTGCGGCTCTCAAACACCTACTACCAATAAATTTATAATATGTGACTCTTATATTAAGCAAATTTGGCCACTCCTGATATATTACAGAGAGTTAATTATGTAATTACATGTTAAGGCTAAGACTCTGGAGTTGCACTGAGGCCGAAGATAAATCATAATAATAGTAATCTGTGTAAACAGCAGTAAGCGATTTAGTAAATTCAACAATAAAACATTACCGTAGGTGTTAAACATAAAATTCTGTCTCCCGTTAACCTGTCAAGAAAACATGTTTATTACATTACTTAAGTCCACTTTTATTGTTGTAGCTGTCACCATTAGTCTACTAACCAAACGTTTATTGCGTCACTGACAACCACTTGTACTACTGTCGTTCGTCTTTTTTTCTTTTTGGCCGTGTTTGTTGTAATAAAGTGATTGTGGTCCCGAGAACTCGTAGATTATTTATATCATGTTCCAGTAAAACATTTAAGAAGGGTTGGGGACAATAAAATAATATCTCTCGTCTTAGCTACCTAGTAAATCAACAAAAAAAAAGTCGATATTGGACAGGTTTACCGTTAGCCACCTATTTGAAGAAACATCCTATCCTTTAAAAAGATTTTAATACCCAAAAAATGTCCTGCTGTTGCAATACTTATTCATTCTGATGTGGGATAAAGGAATGCAAAATAGAATACACTGTGCAAATCACCAAATTACCAGATACTAACCTTCAGTATTTTTACTGATTCAGGCTATGAACTATGGCAAAACATTTAAACTAAAAATCACAGCAGGGCTTAGAGATTTTAGCGGGAAGCGAGACAGAGGCTGGCACAGGAACCAGTGTGATGTCACGCCACCTAATTATTATGCATCATTGCTAAACCACTACTACCAAGCCACACCGCAATCCAACTAGAAGCCAGTTGGATGCTAACTGTTTGTAAGCCAGACCAAGGCTGGCATGTGGTGGCTGGCCACCTAATTACATGTATTATGCATCACACTAAAACACTGCTAACAAGTCACACCGTCACCTTGGCTGAAGGACCACCAATAGGCCCATTGCGAATGACGTGACAGAGTGTTTTTGTTTTGTACTTCCGACACCTAAAATGGCGGGTGGATCAGCTGACGAGTGTAACTTCGAGATTTGTCTAAGCGGTTAAAATGCCTGCTGGTTGCATTGCAGTTGACTGTTAGGACAGGGGTGGAAAGGATGGATCCAAGCTGGTCAGATTCCCTACCATCCGTGTAAACAAAGGAAAGGAAGTGAAAGAATTTACCGAACGTCTCCCATATGCGTGAACGCACGTGTCATTGTTTACTGTAGTGAACTTTCTTTTTAGCTCGCCGCCGATTGGTTCGCGACGCCTGAAGTGATTGCAGTGCAAATCAGCTAGCGAATCAAAATCAATGCAACCATCGCCATGGTTAAGCGTCTATCCTGACAACTAAAATGGCCGATATCCGCAATGAGCCTGTTGCTGGTGGCAGACATTATACAGCAGTGCCGTATAATCACCAGCCGCCAGACTGGTTTTAGCTTGCCGATTCAAAGATTCAAAGCACTATATCTAAAAATACTGAGGACCTCTGTGCACAATTTTGTCATATAAACAATCTTTTCACCTGTTCCCATCATTTTAATAAGAAATGTGTGGATTTCGATGATTATAATAAAAAGTATTACCAAACAATGCTTTCGGATCAGAATTCGGTCACGATGACCTATTCACTTTATAAACATAATTCCGAGCAACGCGACTTCCTCATGCCTCAGCTATCGATACTCACCGTGTTTATACATCGGTTTGACGCAGAAAATGACCTCTGTTTGTTATGAAACTATGAGAGCCGATCAGATGAACTTCAACCACGTGGTTTCATTTTTTTACTAGCAGCCATGGAGGTTGAGTGACACATGAGTGAAGAGAAGACGCGGAATTTGATCATTTGTTTTGTGTTCACTTAGAAAATTCATTGAGATCGGCAGAAGGAAAGTTGATGTTTATATTTATAAATGCCATGTCCAAATAAATACACCCGTCTTTTTTCTACGGTATTTTAAATGCAGATAAAACATTGTGTTCCTGAAATATGCCGCCATGTCAGCGGACCATCAACCTCTTGCTCGGTGCTGCGTCGCTCGGTCACGCTTAGAGTTACTGGCACGGGATTCCCCATTAATATATATTCTATTTATAGTGTCACCGTCACCGGTCCCCTAACCGCGCTGGTCATTGGTCCCTCCACCTGTCCCGGTCTTCTGTGGCTCTCTGTGATTCACTAAAACCCAGGCCTGTCCACCTGTCCCGGTCTTCTGTGGCTCTCTGTGATTCACTAAAACTCAGGCCTGTCCACCTGTCCCGGTCTTCTGTGGCTCTCTGTGATTCACTAAAACTCAGGCCTGTCCACCTGTCCCGGTCTTCTGTGGCTCTCTGTGATTCACTAAAACTCAGGCCTGTCCACCTGTCCCGGTCTTCTGTGGCTCTCTGTGATTCACTAAAACTCAGGCCTGTCCACCTGTCCCGGTCTTCTGTGGCTCTCTGTGATTCACTAAAACTCAGGCCTGTCCACCTGTCCCGGTCTCCCGTGGCTCTCGGTGATTCACTGAAACTCAGGCCTGTCCACCTGTCCCGGTCTTCTGTGGCTCTCTGTGATTCACTAAAACTCAGGCCTGTCCACCTGTCCCGGTCTCCCGTGGCTCTCTGTGATTCACTAAAACTCAGGCCTGTCCACCTGTCCCGGTCTTCTGTGGCTCTTTGTGATTCAATGAAACTCAGGCCTGTCCACCTGTCCCGGTCTTCTGTGACTCTCTGTGATTCAATGAAACTCAGGCCTGTCCACCTGTCCCGGTCTTCCATGGCTCTCTGTGATTCACTAAAACTCAGGCATGTCCACCTGTCCCAGTCTCCCATGGCTCTCTGTGATTCACTGAAACTGAGGCCTGTCCACCTGTCCCGGTCTCCCATGGCTCTCTGTGATTCACTGCAACTCAGGCCTGTCCACCTGTCCCGGTCTCCCATGGCTCTCTGTGATTCACTGAAACTCAGGCCTGTCCACCTGTCCCGGTCTTCTGTGGCTCTCTGTGATTCACTGAAACTCAGGCCCGTCCACCAGTCCCGGTCTTCTGTGGCTCTCTGTGATTCACTGAAACTCAGGCCTGTCCACCTGTCCCGGTCTTCTGTGCCTCTCTGTGATTCACTGAAACTCAGGCCCGTCCACCTGTCCCGGTCTTCTGTGGCTCTCTGTGATTCACTAAAACTCAGGCCCGTCCACCTGTCCCGGTCTTCTGTGGCTCTCTGTGATTCACTGAAACTCAGGCCTGTCCACCTGTCCCGGCCTCCCATGACTCTCGGTGATTCACTGAAACTCAGGCCTGTCCACCTGTCCCGGTCTTCTGTGGCTCTCTGTGATTCACTGAAACTCAGGCCTGTCCACCTGTCCCGGTCTCCCGTGGCTCTCGGTGATTCACTGAAACTCAGGCCTGTCCACCTGTCCCGGTCTTCTGTGGCTCTCTGTGATTCACTGAAACTCAGGCCTGTCCACCTGTCCCGGTCTTCTGTGGCTCTCTGTGATTCACTGAAAGTCAGGCCTGTCCACCTGTCCCGGCCTCCCATGGCTCTCTGTGATTCACTGAAACTCAGGCCTGTCCACCTGTCCCGGTCTCCCATGGCTCTCGGTGATTCACTGAAACTCAGGCCTGTCCACCTGTCCCGTTCTCCCATGGTTCTCGGTGATTCACTGAAACTCAGGCCTGTCCACCTGTCCCGGTCTCCCATGGCTCTCTGTGATTCACTGAAACTCAGGCCTGTCCACCTGTCCCGGCCTCCCATGGTTCTCGGTGATTCACTGAAACTCAGGCCTGTCCACCTGTCCCGGTCTCCCATGGCTCTCGGTGATTCACTGAAACTCAGGCCTGTCCACTTGTCCCGGTCTCCCGTGGCTCTCTGTGATTCACTGAAACTCAGGCCTGTCCACCTGTCCCGGTCTCCCATGGCTCTCGGTGATTCACTGAAACTCAGGCCTGTCCACCTGTCCCGGTCTCCCATGGCTCTCTGTGAGTCACTGAAACTCAGGCCTGTCCACCTGTCCCAGTCTCCCGTGGCTCTCTGTGAGTCACTGAAACTCAGGCCTGTCCACCTGTCCCGGTCTTCTGTGGCTCTCTGTGATTCACTAAAACTCAGGCCTGTCCACCTGTCCCGGTCTCCCGTAGCTCTCGGTGATTCACTAAAACCCAGGCCTGTCCACCTGTCCCGGTCTCCCGTAGCTCTCGGTGATTCACTAAAACTCAGGCCTGTCCACCTGTCCCGGTCTCCCGTGACTCTCGGTGATTCACTGAAACTCAGGCCTGTCCACCTGTCCCGGTCTCCCGTAGCTCTCGGTGATTCACTGAAACTCAGGCCTGTCCACCTGTCCCGGTCTTCTGTGGCTCTCGGTGATTCACTGAAACTCAGGCCTGTCCACCTGTCCCGGTCTCCCGTGGCTCTCGGTGAGTAACTAAAACTCAGGCCTGTCCACCTGTCCCGGTCTCCCATGGCTCTCGGTGATTCACTGAAACTCAGGCCCGTCCACCTGTCCCGGTCTTCTGTGGCTCTCTGTGATTCACTGAAACTCAGGCCTGTCCACCTGTCCCGGTCTCCCATGGTTCTCGGTGATTCACTGAAACTCAGGCCTGTCCACCTGTCCCGGTCTCCCATGGCTCTCTGTGATTCACTGAAACTCAGGCCTGTCCACCTGTCCCGGCCTCCCATGGCTCTCTGTGATTCACTGAAACTCAGGCCTGTCCACCTGTCCCGGTCTCCCGTGGCTCTCGGTGATTCACTAAAACTCAGGCTGTCCACCTGTCCCGGCCTCCCATGGCTCTCGGTGATTCACTGAAACTCAGGCCTGTCCACCTGTCCCGGTCTCCCATGACTCTCGGTGATTCACTAAAACTCAGGCCTGTCCACTCGCGGATGTTATCCTCCCATCTTGTCTTCTGTCTACCTTTCCTTCTTCCTCCTCCTCCAACAGTTCCTTGCAAGATGGTTTTAGAGAGGCTCTCTGACCGCGACACGTGGCCATACCAGCGCAGCTTGCGCTTCTTGACAACGGTCAGAAGATCTTCGTGAGGGCCAATGGCTTGGGTGATTCTACTGCGGACTACTTC
Organism: Onchidella celtica; assembly: GCA_963931925.1. Taxonomy (NCBI): domain Eukaryota; kingdom Metazoa; phylum Mollusca; class Gastropoda; order Systellommatophora; family Onchidiidae; genus Onchidella; species Onchidella celtica. Next base: position 34,723,512 of record OZ007570.1, on the reverse strand, counting down.
ATTGGTGGCGTGGTCCTTGTATGGGATGTTCATAAGCTTACGATAGCATCTCATCTCCATCGCGCAATTCCTTCTCTGGAGATCTGATGTGAGTGTCCATATTTCGCAGCCAGATAGGAGTATCGAGATGACCAAGGACGGCATCAATCTAACTTTTGACTGAAGGGTTATGTTTTTGTCCGTCCAAATGGTTTTCAACCTGGTGAGCGCTGCTGTTGTCTGTGCAATCCTGTCCTGGATAGTAGTTCAGGCTTGGGGCCCTCGTCAGTTATCGTGGCACCCAAGTATTTGAACCGTGTTACATTTTCAAGCTTTTCTCCCTTCACTTTTATGTCCGTGCTGATGCCGTTGGTGTTATTCGTCATTACTTTGGTTTCCTCAGCACTGATTTCTAGTCCATAAGCTACAGATACTTCGTCGAGTCTTTTTATGAGCATGGCCAGCTCTTGTTCACTGCCTGCCAATCCATCGATATCGTCGGCAAAAGGCAGGTTGGTAATTGTTCTGCCTTCTATGCTGACCGTCCCCTCATGGTTCTCTAGTGCGTCCGTCAATATTCTTTCAAGAAATATGTTGAAGAGGGTGGGCGATAGCAAACATCCTTGTCTGACTCCGACCGTTGAATTACCAGACATTAAACACAGGACTGACGTTTGTCATTGAGAAATATGAGGAATATTCCAAAACTGATTTTTTAGAGCATATTGTGCACACGCTTTAAATATTCAAGAGTATTTATTTTTACTGTGTTTTCTCAAAAACAAAAAAATCATTATTTTCATCTTTAAATATTTAAAAATCACAAAAAGACTGTGGGGACACAGCAAGGCTTAAAGCAAAGATAAAAAATGGCAATAAAGAAAAAAGTGCATGTAGCGACCATTTTCGGTCTTGCCTTTTAGTTTGCGTTTCATTGTATCGTTTGGGCATTATTTCTTACGCAAGGCTTTATTACATACAACTTTTTCCTTTTGCCAGTTTTTGACTCTAAATATTTAAGAACCTTTCTTTTCACTGTATTTTCTCTGAAAAAAAAATCATTTGATGTGCACAAAATTTTTTTTATATCACGCAATCACAATTATCGATCGTTTTTATAGTCTGTTTTATGAAGCAGTTGCCAAGAAAAAAAAACTAACAAACAGCATTAAAAATAAGATTTGCATATAACAAACAAAATGTTAAATGTCGTTCGGCCAAATGTCTGTCGTCTAAATGGTGTGTCGGCCAAAATCTTGTCGGCAAAATGTGTGTCGGCCAAATGTCAATTCGGGCAAATGTCTGTCGGCCATATGTGTTTTAGTCAAATCTCTGTCGGCCAAATATCCGTTCGGCCAAATGTCCGTGTGTGAAATGTCCGGGAGCCATTATTATATCACTGGGTATTTGGTGGTGTGCGCATACCCGTGGACGCAAGTGCTTGTCCCATCTGATTCGTGTTTACAACATAATAGTAAATTTCAGCACGTTATGATAGGGAGAGTCAGGTGATCTGAGCTGCTACCCTTTAAAAAGGAAACTGTCTCGAACTGTCGTGGAAATAAATGAAAACAGGATCCGATGAACGATTAACATTAACTTTTAATAAATGTAGATGAACTCTGGATATCTCACAACTTTTTACTTACGAGGAAGGCATGCAGGTCTACGTACAAAACTTAGAATGGGTCTTACACAGAATGACAGGATCTTGCCCACATGCGGAATAACTGTATCTTGCACACCCACTCACTCGCTTGCCATCCTCTATATACCCATCTAGACAGAACGTTCACGAACGGGAAATCCAGAAACTACGGGATGCATAAAGGCCACCTAATCGCACTTGGACACGTCACAGAATTGCGTCACTCCAAGGCCAACCCAGTGTAATTACTCCGACATGAATGATATCGTACGTTCTCGATAGACCTACAATAAACAATTACGTCACACAGCGAGACATCAAAGAGAAGTAAAGCTAGCACACGAGGGGTCGCCGAGGGCTGCGGAAAACATTGTTAGCCCATGGGACGCTACAATAATTAATTATCTAATCTCCTTACCCTGGGTGACAGCACTATGCATTCTCTTGACACCAAATTGAGTGCTCTTGCAGTTAATATTAATAGCACCTTTGAGTGAAATGTCAAACAAAGGCACACATTGACAAACAGATATGCTGACTACCTCTCCCTCCGTTACTGCAGGTGTTAAATATAATAAGCTCTATGAACCAAATTTTAGCCTCTCCGGATCAACATTTATAAGGTGCTTCTCTAATGTATAGCCCGCTGATCTTAGAGTTAGAAATGAAATTTTAAGTAATGTCGAAGAGGTTAATGTGTAATAATACATAGCATGGTCAGTGTGCCACACATCTGCATCCAAACAATGCGGAACTCACAGATCCTGCCCAAACTGACTGTGCACGGTGTGTGGATGCTTCTTTGTTGATGTTCTTGTTGTTTTTACTAATGGAGCTGTTAAAATGTGTCCAGTTGATCAAACCATGAGCACAAACAAGTTAAAAATGAACAATGATAAGATTGAGATAATGACATGAAGCACTGGGGCAAAGGTTATGTCCCTGAATTAAATCATGGTTATCAGTCTTGATGGAGACATTATTAGGGTCAGCCATAAAGGTAAAAACCGATGTATCATTTTGGACAGCACGCCGTCAAAGTATGCTAAATGATCATATTATCGCAAAGTTGCCTTTTCTGAATTGAGAAGGATGGCACAAAATAAATAAGACCTCATCTAACGGTAAGGCTATAAAAACTTTAGTGCTGACTTTCATCATTTCCAAGCAGTATTCCTATATCTCACTCCTGGCAGGTTTTTCACCAGATAACTTTTATAACAGGGGTGGCTAAACAGCTGCTCGCGAGCAACATGCGGCTCTTTGATCTCGATATGCGGCTTGTGGAAATATGTTAGCTGACAAATAAATATCATTAAAAATATCTGTTTTTACCCTTTTAGTTTTGTCTTTGGTAATCTAATTTTCTTACTGAAATGCAAATTCGCATGTTTTTCTTAGCTATTCGAGCAGTTCATCACCGCATTCAATACGGTCAGTGTCATGGAAGCAACCATCAGTTAAGAATTGGAAAAAAATTTAGTATGTGGACTTTGTGATTACTGAAACTGGTATACGTTATTACCGGTTTAAACACTGTATACATGAGTAGATATAATGTTGCGCACATGTATTTCTTAGTATTTATCTAAATTTTGTAACAAAGTGTATAAATATAACCATGTGTGTAAATTTTGTTGATGTCTTAGTGCTTTTGAACATCTGTAGTTTATTGCGTGTGGCCCATACATTAAGCAAGTTTGGCCACCTATTAACCTCCAGCGAATTCAGAACAACACGGTTCGTATCATATTAAAAATTACAAAAACGAGCTAGATACACCCACCTTAAAAGAACTCCACTGGCTGCCATTGCAGGCTCACATAGAGCAGAAGTTAGCAATTCCTAATTATAAGAATTTCAAAGACACAAGTCCATCAAATTCAAAGGCATTATTACGCCTAGCTGAAACATGTTTTTTCTTTAGAAAAATTCAACACAAGTAAAATCAGTCCCGACATATTTACAGACTAATTGATAGTGTCTCCTTTACGCCTCGCACATTCTAAAAAGCGAGAAAGTAGAGAGAGAGAGAGAGAGAGAGAGAGAGAGAGAGAGAGAGAGAGAGAGAGAGAGAGAGAGAGAGAGAGAGAGAGAGAGAGAGAGAGAGAGAGAGAGAGAGAGAGAGAGAGAGAATGGGAGTTTGTTTTGCGTCCACTCTATGGAGACAGACGCTTTATAATTGTACTCCGTTACTATTTCTAATATAACATATATGACAAAAAGCCAAACATGAACAACTGTTCCTTAACATTCTGAAGCAATAGTCAATTGTGCTCTTGGGATTAACATGGAACATCCAAAAGAGGAATAAAGGTAGCCGTAAAATCCCCTATAAGACGATTCAAGCTAGATAGATTTGACAACAACGTTATGGGCTGCGTCAGATAATTGATATTTTTTTTTTAAGGCAATACCTGTAAACTCTTCGAAAGCTGAAGATGAGAATGATAACAATGATATCAACATTTCGAAGCAGACACCACAGAAAACTTGGCGGAAATGGGTTCGACGTTGTGCAAAAATCTCTAATGTACGAAAAAAACACTCTAAATAAAATTACAAACAAACAGGCCGAAAGATATCCCTCCCCAATGCTATTTCTGGTTTGAAATTACCCACGTTGGACCATGTATTAGCCTCCTCAGCTCAGCTGTTTGACTATGTGTAGGAATAGTGGGCAAACACATAGCCAGTCATTGTTATGCTAGATCACTAGTTCTCAACGTGGACGATATTGCCCCCCCCCCCCGCCCGGGGCGATTTTGATTTCCAGGAGGGCGAAAACAAAGAATAGGGCGGCAAGGTGGCGAAACGATGAAAGGACGCAACCTCGTTACGAAGAAAACATGAATGGAGGCCGATTTGGGGGCAGATACAGGGCAACTGCTGACTTGCTTAACAGCGCGCGTACATGGTATTCATGTACAGAAAAAGTCTATTTTTTAAGTGCATTAAAGAATGCTTTCTGTTTTATATCTTTATAATGAATAATCAACGTGCTTATTGTCATTAATTAAGCTTCGAAAAACCAAACATCAAATTTTTGTATTATCTGGGGGGGGGGGGGGGGGGGGAAGAGAGAAGAGAGAGAGAAAGAAAAGTGGGTGCCTAAGGGGGCGATTGCCTGAAAAATGTTGAGAACCACTATGCTAGATGATGACATGAAATTTCTTAATTTATGAACTCTAAAATCTTAAGGAAAGTAAGCGCAATTGTAATTTGATGTTTATTATTGCTTGTCTTTTAATTGTCAGTCCCTAATGCCTGGTTTGGTGCTGGTGATCTATTTAAAGGAGGACACTTTGAGTGGGCCGGCTGGCACAAGCATGCTGTGGATGTGACCTTAAATCCGTTTTCACGAGGGAATCCTGATAAGTCCGGGGGTAAGTGATTTATCCGCGATGAATGACACCAGCCTTATTTCGGTCGTTTTCAGAAAGACAAATTTGGTTACGTAAGAGAGATGAAGGGACAGAGTGAGGGCTGACTGATGGTTCAAAATCATCAAAATAGTTATGCCGTCGTCTAATCAGAACATTGTAATAAAAGAAAAGCCACGTTACATTATGCGGAGTGAGCGAACACGAGTACATGAGCTGGCCGAAAGAAACATCATAATCTGCTTCTGTTGTTGTTTTTTCCTATACTAGCTGAGTTGCCCGCCCCTGCCCGGGATAAATCGATTTATTAGTTTCAGTTCTGGGTGATTATTATGGACCTGCTTCATTTTGCCTGTTCCTTTAGCTTTATTTTATTTTTGTTTGTTTGTTTTTATATAAGTTTCACTGCTCTCCCTTTGCGCGTTGACATCCTGCGCATCCCGTCAGCATCTGTCAAATGGCAATGATTTGCGCACGGGTTAGTTTGTTTGTTAGTGAACATATCGCAGGAGGTGATAACGCATGTGTAGGCGGAAGTGGGCTATTATTAGAAACATACATCAATATCTTATTGATCGTAAATTTCGGATCAAACGCTCTCGTGAATTTAGTCTTTAATTATAACCGCATTTACCGATTAACTCAGAAATAACAAAGGGTTTTGTTTGTGTATAGCGATAGGAACAATGTTCGCTATCCCATAATTCTTTGTGCCAAATTTCAGGTCGGTGCGTTGTGTAGTTTCCGAGTCCATAGGACTACTAGGGGTTTTGTTGTAGCTTTATTATATAGATTAGTGCGGATGTTCTCTTATTTTTCTTTATGTCTGTCACGAGTGGAGTGAGTGCAATTAAGGGGATTGCTACAGAGCGGGTGTAGAGTAAGGACTCACAGTAGACAGCAAGTTAAGCGTGCTGTTGTGAGTAGTGGGGGCGGGGTCTGAAGGAGGCGAAAGCGCGGTATTACTATCACTGCAAGTTAGAAGGTCCTAGGGATCGGACCTGTGAATAAAAGCCCATCGGGCGGACATAAAGGGGAAGCAGTCGAGAAGACTAGTGAGAGTCTTTCCAGTTATGACTGGTATGTAGAACGTTGATTGATTATTATGATTGATGTATTATATTATATTCGTCTATTACCATGATGTAAATAAGTATATGTGAGGAATGTGGAAGTCCTTGATATTGGATATAGCAATGTGCGCCACGAGCGATAGATGAAAGTGAGTTCATGGATTTGTAGCGCGAGTGAGTAGTGTGTATTCCGATGGAAGTGTGTTACCGTAAGATGCGTGGTGAGTGAAAGGTGAACTAGTGTGTGTACGTTTCATGGGTTGTAAGGAGAGGTGGAGTGAATAGAAATGGTAGGGTATTATACCAATGGAATGTTATTCTTGTAGGTGTCGGGGACGGGCCGCAGAGCCACCTCGATGAGCACAGGGGATAGGCCAGCCGGAGGCCACACATAGGCCAGAAGTGAGGCTGTCAGTGCAGGACAGTAGAGGCACATAAGTCGTGGCAGTCAGGCCACGGACAGGGACGTAGATATGAGAGTGAATGAGATACTATATTGTTGCCGTGTTGATAGGCTAGTGAACTGATACTATGTTGTTGCCATGTTGATGGCTATGGAAATAATAATGTGTTATTGCCCTGCTGAGGTGCGAGGGGAATGCTAAGGTGTATGACAATAGGAAGGTGATATTGAGAGACTGCGGTGCCAGTAAATTATTAATGGGCTATTAAGACCCTGAGGGGAGAGGCTGAGGCCGAAGTGCCTTTAGGAGTAACTACCGGATTGTGGATCCGAGGGAGAGTGCGTGTGAGAATAAGGCCGTTGTACGGCAGTGCTTTTCAATAATATAATGTATGTAATTGCGCTATTATATGTATAATTAGGTTTAATAAATGTGTGAGTCTGATGGGTTGTTCTGTTAAGTGTTAAACTTGTTTGTTCGTGATTGTCGTCCTGTCATAAACTATTACATCTCCCAGTCTGGGATTTGTGACACTGGGGGCTCGTCCGTTGTGACACTGGGGGCTCGTCCTGTTTACCTGTGGTCATTTTGACATTGTGTATTCGTTATATCTAGTTGTTTTTCTGTTGTGCTAGGAATTCGTGCTGTTGTCTTTGTTCGTGGGACGAATGGAAATTTCATGATGATATGATTTATGTATGTTTATGAATAATAATATGTATTGATGCATGTATTGCTATGAATAGGTATTAATGTGTATTTAAACTTTCCAGAGTGTGTGCGTGCAGCCTGAGGAGACGAGCAGCCAGAGCTCCGATTAAAGGGAGGAGTTTTACTCAAAATTTCAAAAATTGAAAGTTAAGTGGAAATTTTGTACCCTGGATTGAGGGCTGTCTTTTCTTCTGTCTTTTCCTGCTGTTTTTCTGTTTTCGTTGTAATCGATTATACGGGCGGTGGCGCGGGTTTGCTGTGGTGAGCGTAGTTTGTCCTCTTCGGGAGGTGGGCTAAATTTGGAACTTCGTTCATCACAGCGAACAGTTCTATAGGGACCTGTATTTTTGTTTAGATTGTAGCGTTCTATCTTCCTCGTTGTTTTAGGAAGACGTTTCTCTTGTCCCTCTTCTACCTTTCTGTAGATACGTTCTTTTTTTTTCAGACTCTGTTCTTGTTCGTACCTTGTTGTGTAATCGGTGTAGTTAGGTTGCATTTTTTTTTCCATTATATTTTCCTTTTTACGTCTTTGTCCTAGTCGGGTTCGTTGTCCTTGACGTACTTGTGGTCCTTCTACTATATTTCTTCATTCTTGTCGTTTCTATCTTCTTTTATAATTAGTAGTGCATACATTTTATAGATATAGAATTAGTTGTGCTGTAAAGGTAAATTTCTGAATTGTATTCTGAACTGGGTATTGTTATATCTGGTGTGATCTCAGGTCTCTGGTCGTATCGTTAGTGATCATACCGACAGGTTGATCGTCTTATAAGAGATACCATAACCATAAATCTGTGAAATGGCGGAACTCCAACAACTAATGAAGTTGGGTAAGGAACTTGGCCTGGAGGGAGAGGAGCTACGCGGCTGGATTAAAGAACAGCAGGCAGAGTTGCGCGATGAGCGTGCTAAGGATAGAGAGAGAGAAAAAGAAGCTCAAGAGCGTCAACAAGAAAAAGAGGAGCAGGAGAGGGAGTTTAAGTTAAAGGAGTTAGAAGATAAGCAACAGGAGAGACAGGATAAGCAACAGGAGAGAGAGGCGCGAATAAGAATAGCGGAGTTGGAAATCAAAAAGAATACGCCAACGGAAACAGTTGAGCGGCAGGTACACAATAAGGGTGGCGTTAGGATTAAGCTCCCTACGTTCGACGACCGGAAGGACGACATAGACGCCTTCCTTTACAGGTTCGAGCTGAACGCACAATTGCAATGGGGGGAAAATAAGGAATTATGGGCCACGTACCTGGCCTCGCTTTTGCAGGGGCGAGCGTTAACCTACTTTAAAGAGCTACAGCGCGAAGACGTGCAAGACTACGATAAGCTGAAGGCTTTGCTGCTTCGCCGATTTGCGCGTACCGAGGAATATTTCCGGGAGCAGTTTAGGCGAGCACGTGCAGATACCAGGGAGGACTTTGCTGCCTTCGTCGCGAGACTAACGGAGTATTTCGCGAACTGGGTAGACTTGGCGCATGTGGGCGCGGATTTTGCTAAACTGAAAGACTTAATGATCCGTGACCAGCTGTACGCGTCGTGCCACAAAGATCTGGTGGCTTTCCTGAAAGAGAACGAACCCGCGACGGTGCAGGAGGCGTCTAAGTTGGCGGAGGCATACCGTACGGCGCATCCGTCCAAACCAGTCGCCAGGGCGTACGTCCAAGATGCTGGGTACGTCGCCGTTGTCGAGGGGTCGCCGGCAGGACTTGGGGACAGGTCGCGCCAGCGTGGTGCCTATAGCGGGCAAGCCCAGGGGCAGCATAGGGGCTATCACCAATCACCGGCATATGGATCCGGTAAGTTTGACCGAGCAGGAGGGCTAGGTCGCGGTAATGGCCGGGGGCGAGTCGTAACCTTTGCCGATAACCGACGGCATAGGGACTCTAGTTCCGGTCGCGATGGGTCACGGGGACCCAGGCCTAGGGCAGCACAGGGAGCGGAGTGTTGGACTTGCGGACGCGTGGGTCACTTTTCCCGCGAGTGTAGGGCCGCGAAGTGTTGGAACTGCGGAAGAGCAGATCACATCAGCGTGAACTGCCCTGCAGGTAGGATAGCGGCGAACGCGGACAGTAGCTCCAGTCCATGTTCCCCAAATAAATTTCATCATGCGGCTGCGTGCGTTACATCGGACAACGGAGGCGGACAGTATTCTAAGTGTCCCAGTTGTGAGAAGTTATTATCTTCCGGTGTTTTACCTTGTGGGAGAAAGATCCCCGTTATAAATTCATGTCATACAGGAGGTGGTCTTAGGGTTTATCCGGGGTTTGTTGGGGACGAACCGGTCTCGGTTTTACGAGATACGGGATCTACCGTTGTGGGAGTGCATAGAGACTGCATTCGGGATTCACAGCTTACAGGTGAGATTGTCCCGTGCATCCAATTTTCGGGGGCCATTGAGAAATTACCCATGGCAAGAATAATGATAGATACACCTTTCCTTAGCGGGGAAGTCGAAGCAGTCGTTGGTTGTTTTCCAGGCGCCCAGCTCATCATTGGGAATGTATCACGGGTAGTTTCCCCTTCCGATGAGAACGTGCAAGCATGGTCGCAATCAAAAGGTATTGACTTTTGCGCCGCGGTCGAAACACGTCGACGGGTAGCGGATAAAGATAAGATTAGACCTTTGGCGACGCCAGCGGTCAACCTAGATATCACGCCAGAGCGCTTGGCGAGATTACAAAGGGAGGACCCATCATTAAACCCATGTTTTGGGGAAGCGCGAACCGAGAAAACGAGGAGATATAAGAACGGGTCGTCCTCCTTTATTGTTCAGGCGGGCATTCTGTTCCGTAAGTATGTAACGGTGTCCTCCATTTTAAAGCAGGTCGTTGTGCCAGCGTTGCTGATCGCAACAGTATTGCATTTGGCACATGATGTCCCATTAGCGGGTCATATGGGGATAGCTAGAACCAAAGAAAGGGTTCTTAAAAATTTTTACTGGCCATCGATCCACAGAGATGTGCAGGTCTATTGTAAGACGTGCAGTGCGTGCCAAAAGACGACGCATAAGGGTCGTACACCCCAGGCCCCTCTTCAGAAGATCCCCACGGTCTCGGAACCGTTTAAAAAGGTCTCGATAGACCTTGTTGGCCCCATTCACCCAGCGACCGATAGGGGGAATCGATTTTTCTTAACGGTCATATGTAATGCTACGAGATGGCCAGAGGCGGTTCCTCTGCGGACCATAACGTCTGAGGCAGTCGCGGAAGCGTTGTTTGCAATTTTCGCTAGGGTAGGAATACCAGAGCAAATTCTGTCTGATAGGGGCGCGCAATTTACGTCGCAGATGATGAAGGAATTGTTCCGCTTATTCAGCATACAACCCATCACTACCACCCCTTATCATCCGCAGGCTAATGGCATGTGCGAGAGATTGAACTCGACGTTAAAGTCGATGCTGCGTAAGGTAGCTGCTGATCGCCCTAAAGATTGGGATAGATATATCCCTGCAGTGCTATTCGCGTACAGAGAGGTACGGCAGGAGTCAACGGGATTCTCGCCGTTCGAAATGATGTACGGTCGTAGTCCTAGGGGCCCAACTGATGTTCTTCGGGACATGATGACGTCACCATCATCGGGAGACGATGAGCAGATTTCGGTGTTTCAGTACCTTGTTGATTTAAGAGAAAGACTATCTTCAGCGCGCACTATAGCGGAAGAAGCTTCTGGTATCGCTTCGAAAAGAGCAAAAGACTATAAAGATAGAGGTTCCAAACTGAGAATTTTTAAGCCAGGAGACAAGGTTCTGTTGTTGTTACCTACGGACCATAATAAGTTATTGATGACATGGAAAGGCCCTTATGTTATTGAGCGAGTTGTTTCAAAGGTAGATTACGCTATCCACATTGATGGAACGAGTAAGGTTTTCCATGTTAATATGCTACAGAGATTTTATGAGAGACCACAGTATCTGTGTGCACAGACTAGACCAGAGGAGACGGTCTTCTCTACTGCTTGTACGGGGGTCGTAGACCAGTTGGACTGTGACGTAAGCGACACCGAGGCGCAGGAAGAGTTACAAATTCAATTGCCGGAGTTAACTCCGACACAAGGTTACAGGGACGTAAAAATTAACCCTGACCTTACGAGTTCAAGGAGTAGGGAACTTGAGACCCTGTTAGCGTCATTTCCGGATGTTGTTACGGATTTGCCGGGTCGCACTACGGTGATCCAGCACCAAATAAAGTTGACGTCGGATAAGCCAGTATTTCTTAGACCGTATCCGCTGCCTTTTTCTTCGAGAGATAGAGTCATAAAGGAAGTTGAGTCAATGTTGAAGTTAGATGTGATAGAACCATCAACATCGCCGTATTCATCACCCATCGTCCTCGTGAAAAAACTTGATGGATCGGTGCGGTTCTGTATTGATTTTCGAAGACTGAACACTATTACGGTAGGCGATAGGGAGCCTATCCCGTTTCAGGAGGAATTAATAGCTTCATTGGCCGGGTCCACGTGGTTTTCCAAGATAGATTTGACGAAAGGGTATTGGGAAATCCCGCTTACTGAGGAGTCTAAACAATACACGGCGTTCCAAACGCCCATTGGATTATTCCAATTTAAGGTCATGCCATTTGGGTTGGTGAACGCGCCAGCGACGTTTGCACGATTAATGAGATTAGTGTTGAAGGACATACCTAATGTCGTGTCATTCTTTGACGATATAGCATGCCATACGTCGACATGGTCTGATCATATTCAGACACTAACAGTAATTTTTCAACGATTACGTCATTTTGGGTTAACTGCTAAACCCGCAAAGATGGATTTGGCATGTCCAGAGATAATATTCTTAGGACATATTGTGGGTAGAGGTGTTCAGAGACCTGAAGAAACAAAAATTGACAAGTTAGTAGGGTTGCAAATCCCTAAAACAAAGAAACAAGTCAGAAGCTTAGTGGGAATTTTAAATTATTACAGAAAGTTCATTCCAAATTTTTCCTCCTTATCGTCTTCTCTTACTGACCTTACTAAGAAGGGACAACCCGATAAGGTCCAGTGGACGTCTGAATGTCAGACATCATTTGATAATTTGGTGACAGCATTATCATCGTCACCCATTCTGATATTACCCGATTTTCGATCTAATTTTATCCTCAGAACGGATGCGTCGGACTCTGGTGTCGGCGCTTGTCTTCTACAGGAGAAGAACGAATGTCTCCATCCTGTATGTTATGTCAGTAGGAAGTTATTGCAGAGAGAAAGAAAGTATTCTGTGATAGAGCGTGAGTGTCTTGCCATTGTCTGGTCCGTCCAGAAACTAGGACGTTATCTCATGGGACGAGAATTTTGTATCCAGACGGACCACAAGCCACTGACATTTTTGTCGAAGAATCGTTCGTCCAGCCCACGCTTGTCTAGATGGGCATTGGCTTTGCAGCCGTATACCTTCGTTATTCAACCAATTCCAGGAACCAGCAATCATATCGCCGACTACCTTAGTCGAGCCTAGGGGAAGATTTCAGGAGCTTATACATCGGAGGACAGGAACATTGACAGGATCTGTGTGAATGAGTCGACTTTAAAATATTGACATTATAAATATGATATGAAGAATGGTTGATAGGTTGAATGGTTTTTGATTCTGTATTAGATATGGTGGTTAGTTAGCTATTCATGATGTGACACATATATATGCATATTGCAGGCCATATTGATCCCCATATTTTCCCCTGATTTCGGTATTTTATATACTAGGGGAACTGCTAGGTCATTTTTTTTAGTGTAAGTATTGCTCACGCTCACTCGTTGACAGTCATCTTGATGCGATTTGAAATTAATTGCATTAATTTTTTTGGGGTGGGGGATGATGTCACGAGTGGAGTGAGTGCAATTAAGGGGATTGCTACAGAGCGGGTGTAGAGTAAGGACTCACAGTAGACAGCAAGTTAAGCGTGCTGTTGTGAGTAGTGGGGGCGGGGTCTGAAGGAGGCGAAAGCGCGGTATTACTATCACTGCAAGTTAGAAGGTCCTAGGGATCGGACCTGTGAATAAAAGCCCATCGGGCGGACATAAAGGGGAAGCAGTCGAGAAGACTAGTGAGAGTCTTTCCAGTTATGACTGGTATGTAGAACGTTGATTGATTATTATGATTGATGTATTATATTATATTCGTCTATTACCATGATGTAAATAAGTATATGTGAGGAATGTGGAAGTCCTTGATATTGGATATAGCAATGTGCGCCACGAGCGATAGATGAAAGTGAGTTCATGGATTTGTAGCGCGAGTGAGTAGTGTGTATTCCGATGGAAGTGTGTTACCGTAAGATGCGTGGTGAGTGAAAGGTGAACTAGTGTGTGTACGTTTCATGGGTTGTAAGGAGAGGTGGAGTGAATAGAAATGGTAGGGTATTATACCAATGGAATGTTATTCTTGTAGGTGTCGGGGACGGGCCGCAGAGCCACCTCGATGAGCACAGGGGATAGGCCAGCATAGGGCCGGAGGCCACACATAGGCCAGAAGTGAGGCTGTCAGTGCAGGACAGTAGAGGCACATAAGTCGTGGCAGTCAGGCCACGGACAGGGACGTAGATATGAGAGTGAATGAGATACTATATTGTTGCCGTGTTGATAGGCTAGTGAACTGATACTATGTTGTTGCCATGTTGATGGCTATGGAAATAATAATGTGTTATTGCCCTGCTGAGGTGCGAGGGGAATGCTAAGGTGTATGACAATAGGAAGGTGATATTGAGAGACTGCGGTGCCAGTAAATTATTAATGGGCTATTAAGACCCTGAGGGGAGAGGCTGAGGCCGAAGTGCCTTTAGGAGTAACTACCGGATTGTGGATCCGAGGGAGAGTGCGTGTGAGAATAAGGCCGTTGTACGGCAGTGCTTTTCAATAATATAATGTATGTAATTGCGCTATTATATGTATAATTAGGTTTAATAAATGTGTGAGTCTGATGGGTTGTTCTGTTAAGTGTTAAACTTGTTTGTTCGTGATTGTCGTCCTGTCATAAACTATTACATCTCCCAGTCTGGGATTTGTGACAATGTCTTCGTGGTCATCTCAAATCTAAAAGCAACCACCATGTGGAATACTGTTCCCTAGTGGTTTTAGAACACCCCTGGGGTGGAGGTCACTTTTCATAGGGGCGCAGGGCTTGGCGGGGGCCCATAAAAGATACCCCCAAGGCAAAAATAATTCTGGCCCTTGCCGAGTTCCATACTTGTCGGCGAAGTCAGCCGATAGCACTATGAGGCGGGGAGAACGACGATGGATGACGCGTCAGCATTTCAAATTTATCTTACCGCCCGGCGTAGTATGGCGAAACAGCGAATAGGAGAAAACGCTTTGAGCATTAGATCTGGGTTTTTAAAATCGTTAAAAGAAATTGCATATTTTTGTGTTTCATAAAAGGCAAATAATATGTTTCCTGAACTCTTCTTAAAGTTCAAAACACTGCATGCCCTCAGATTTAAAAAAAAAAAAAAATGAGCGCATTCGTTATTTCGGAGATAGTTTTCGTAATTATAGTCGGGCAAAACTATGGAAACCCGCATACCCGAATTGGAAAGGAAACAGAAATGATCCGGGGGGGGGGGGGGGGACAAATTAAGAAGGGGTTGATAAGAGGTATAAAAAGAATTCCTGAGTTTTGCAAGTCGTCAATGAATCGCAGTTATTATCATTATTATTAATTATAGATTGAAGACGTCGGCCTGAAACCAGTGCAGAATGGAAGAAGAGGGTCCAGCTCCTGTAGCTACTTTGTCACTGAAAAGAAAATACCTTTCTAAAACAATAAGGGTGGACTGCATGTTTGTTTTGTCAAGTAAGAGACAAGACTCTTCTGTCTTGAACTACAGAGGGTATTGCACGGGTGCAATCAGCTTTTCACCAACGAGTCCTCTATAAGGACACACATTATGGAGAAACCCTCGAAAGACTTGAACACGACATACACGACTTTGCCAACAAAACAACCAATGTGGCATTTGAAATCGTGCTATGCTGCATTTTGCAGCAAAACGAACAAAGAAAGACTGAGAAAGAAGCTAGAAAAGGGGCAGATAAGAGAGCAATCTCTTGAAAAACCATCGGATGCAACATCGTCCACTTCCTTCACCATTCCCATTTTCAGAACAAAGGTTCCGAAGGTGGATTGGGGGAAATGTATGTTCTGCCAAGTGAGGACGAAGCATAACCAACCACTCCACCAAGTCTTGACACTGAATGTTGAACACAAAATTAGAACTTCTGCCGAAGGGAATGAAGTATTAAGGTGTAGAACAGCGGGACTTGGTCTGATAGCCTACGAAGCAAAGTACCATTTAAAGTACTTTTCGAAAGTAACAAAACAGAGTGGTTTAAGCGGAACAAACAATGAGGAAAACATAGACGGCGCCTTTCTTGATATTTTAGTTCAAGAAATAGATACCGGGTTTGAAGATGGGCATGTAATTTACACCTTAACAGGTCTTCTTTCTCGTTTGAACCATCATCTAAGGAAAATAGGTCAAGAAACCCCATTAGCAACGCACTGTTTGAAGAAAAAGCTGTCAGACCATTACAAAAGCGGCATCAATTTTGTAAGGCCTCTAGACCAAAGGCAGTCGATGCTGGTTTTCCTTTCCGTTCCAGACAGCTCCGCAGTTATAGCTGTGGATGTGGTAGCAAGAGAAGCTGAAAAAGACTGCATTGAAGAAGAGCTTATATCTAGTTTCACAAATGCAGAAGAAACATTGCTGACACAAATTGACCATGTTGCTGCAGCTATACGGGAAGACATGTATACAAAAACAAAAAAGACACCACTCTTATGAAGGTATAGAATCTAGATAATACATACGCCCGTCAAGTTATTCTAGATAGCTTGTACCTACTTTTGGAACTACATGTAATATTTTTTGAGCCAACAGAAAATCTAGAGAAAACCATTGAGTTACACAACACAAGATTACTTAGCATTGCCCAAGACATCGCCTTTGCAGCGTCAAAAGGTCGGAAGTTAACACCCAAACACACAGGGCTTGTCCTCACAGTGCATCAAGCAATTCGTTTTAAATCCCTTATCCAGCTCTTATATCGCAGTGGCTATTCCATTAGTTATGATACAGTGAACCAAACTGACACAAGCATCACACAGTATCAAATAAACAAATACTGCAACAACGATTTCACTTTCATTCCGGAAAATTTAATATGCCCGTCTCGATTTGTTCAGTTTGCTGGAGACAATATTGTTATTCTAGAAGAAACCATTGACGGGAAAGGGACATTGCACGGCACCCAATTAGCAGCATTCCAGGGCGGCCCTTTTGCTTCGGTCAACCATGGGCAGTCTGAAATAAGCAGCTCAAGAGACGTTACTGAAATACTGGCCAATTTCAATAAGCTAGCTTCTTCATTACACCCAAGCCAACGACCAAAGGCAGTCTTTTCAAGAACCCCTGATAGTAAAGAGATGATACCCGAGGACACACACGCTGCCCTCTAAATATCTAGCTTGGGTGATCAGTAGAGCATACTCTCCAGCGCAGTGTCAAAATGTTCCAGCTTGGACTGCTTTTAAGGCATAAACTTCAACGACAAATCATAACGTTACGACCATTGGATACATGTCGATAATACCAGAACCAGCAATAAAATATGACACTGTGTGGACGGCTATGTGGCAGTGCAAGGCAGTGGGGGAAAGAAACACTGTCATCACATTTGACATATACCTATATTGTTTAGATCATTTGATCTCTTATACGTGTATGTCCATGCTTACCTGAACCATAGTACTGTTTATGGTGAGAGTAGTTATACACAATAACGGATGAAGTGTGACAGACTTGTCAGTGGGAAAGACCAGAAACTCTGAGTTCAAGCAATATTTATGCTTTGACTACCATGTGGTATATATAATTATGTAATATGATATGTTCTTATATTAAATTAACCCTAATATACTCTTTAAATGTCAAACTAATACTTAATTATGCTGAGTTAAGCAAACTTAGACAAAACCAGGCGTTTTAGGTAAAAAAAATACTCATAATAAAGGGCTCAGTACCGGTATTTTCTAACTTTCAAGAAAAGATGAAAAAACCTTCATTTGTTCACTATATAAATCAATTAAAATACGTTTTTTAAAAATCTGTGTAAATTTTAACATAACGACAATGAAATTTGTGTATGTAATGCAGTTTGCTTTTTGGCATCTTTTGAGTAACTTTCAAAATTTAGTAGTATTTGACCCCTTGTGTGACCTTGCACCCCCAAATGAAGTGACCTCCACCTGGAATATGATCGGGGACCTATATACTATCGTATAAAACCCGTGGTTGCTTTTAGATTTACGATGACCACGAACTCCTTAAAAGGAAGCCTTTTGAAAATTCACTTCTAGACTATATCAACTGATCACGGGTGGTGCCCGGTTCTAAAGTAGGGGTAAACAAAACATAAAAAGCCGCCAGGACACGCACAAAGATGTTTATATTCCATCTACATTTTTATTTTGTACTTATCTTGATCTGGATCCATCTACATCTGCATCTAGACGTCTAGATCTAAATAGTTCCAAGTCTGGAAACACTAGATATCCAGATTTAGAATTTACTCCACCTTTCCATTTTAATCAGCTGTTATTAGCTGCAATATAATAATTGTACTCGATGTTCATCTATTTCGCGTTTCAGTAATAGTGTCATTATGTAGGAAACTATATCTAATGTTGTGACTTGTGATATGCCAGTGCATCACAAGAGACTGAACACCTAATCCACAACACGGATGCCGTGCGAGTGACTTCTGTTATGTCATCTTCATGGGATATTAATGATCACCCTCCCCCAACCCCTTCTTTCTCTTACTCCGGTTGAGGCGCCGCGCAAGCTTTTCCTCGGGACGAAGCGCTGAGTAGATCCATTATCTTCCAAAGTGAAGGGAAGAAGAAAAAAAGTAGGCCTAAATTTTTAAAAATTGCTGAAAAGCGCACTTTTGTTACTCCACTACATGTAATGTCCTTTCCTAGTTGCTTTTGTGCCGCTCAGAACAAGAGACGAGATGAATCGTGCTGCGCTTGAAAAAACAGTGACCATCTTGGAAATGGGGATGCCATCTTGCCCTACTGCTTGGGAAATCAACCCCAGTGTCAAATTATGGTATAATAATAATAGTTCGTCTATCAGGTATGATGATGACCTTAACAACACCAGAGGAATAAAGAACAGAAATTGTTGAGAATTTTCAACACATGGACAATAAAGAGAAGTAAAGGACACAGAGGACAGAATGGAAAGACTGTTCTTTCATGACTTATGGCTTCTCATGTGACTGATAAGTCCTATTTTTGCCCTGAAGACCCTTCCGCATAAGTGACAAGAGTGCTCCGTTGGTTCAGTACCACTGGGCCTTTTCTTGCGCCGTTCTCTTTTTTTGATAGCCTGCTGGACTCTGTCAGCTTCCCATGCTTTGCTGCCTCTGGTAAGGGCCGCCCTCCAATTTGCACGATCAAGCGAGAGCTTTTCCCACTCACTCACATCAATGGCAAAGGCCTTCAGTGATTGCTTGAGAGTGTCTTTGTAACGTCTCTTTGGGGCCCCAACATTCCTCGTTCCATTGGAGAGCTCAGAGAAGAAGATTTGCTTAGGGAGTCTGGAGTCGGGCATTCTGACAACATGTCCTGCCCAACGTAGCTGAATTTTTTTCAGGTGGCAGAAGATGCTCAATTCCTTGGCACGATTGAGGACCTCCGTGTCTGGAATTTTATCCTGCCATTTGATCCTTAGGATCTTTCTAAGGCAGGCCAGATGAAAGTGATTTAGTTTTCTGGCATGCGATTGGTACACTGTCCAGGTTTCAGCCCCATAGAGTAGGGTGGGAAGGACCACAGCATTGTACACTTTCAGCTTAGTGTCTGTGCGAATGCCGGCAACATCCCACACTCTCTTTCGAAGCCTGCCAAATGCAGAGCTGGCTTTGCTGATTCTTGAGGGAATTTCAGTATCAACACGAGCCGTGGAAGACAGTGTACTGCCAAGATAGGTGAAGTTCTCCGACACCTTCAGAAGACTGTCATGGACTTTGATATTTGGGGTCACAGGATACTTGTCGTCTGGAGTAGGCTGATGGAGCACTTCCGTCTTCTTTGTGCTTATTGTGAGGCCAAAGTTGTCACAGGCACTAGAGAACTTATCAACACAGTTTTGCATGCTATCCTCATCGTGTGCCAGAAGTGCACAATCATCAGCAAATAGTAGGTCACAGACTTGAGTACTTTTGGTTTTGGTTTTTGCCTGAAGTCTCCTGAGGTTGAATAGACTGCCATCAGTTCGGTACTTGATGCTTACCCCTTGAGGAGGAGAGCTAAAGGCTTCTTGTAGCATTGCAGAGAACATGATGCTGAATAGAGTTTGGGGCTAAGACACAACCCTGTTTTACCCATTTGTGACAGCAAAGGGCTCTGAAACACTGCCGTTACTTTTGACTGCAGCTTGCATGCCATCATGAAACTGGCGCACTATTGTGATGAATTCGGGTGGACACCCAAACTTCGCCAAGATTTTCCAGAGGCCTTCACGACACACTGTGTCAAATGCTTTTGTGAGGTCAACAAATGTGATGTACAGCGCTTTATTTTGTTCCATGCATTTTTCCTGAATCTGTCTGGCAGCAAAGATCATATCCGCCGTTCCCCTCTCTTTACGAAAGCCACATTGGCTCTCGGGAAGCAAGTCATTTGACGAGAGGTGATCAAGAAGGCGATTCAGAAGCATTCTTGCCAATATTTTGCCAGCAATTGAAAGTAGAGAGATTCCCCGATGGTTGTCACAGACTTGGCTGTCCCCTTTGTTTTTGTACAGATGGATGATTGAAGCATCTTTGAAGTCCTGTGGCAGCTTCCCTGCTTTCAACATATGATTGAACAACTCGGTCAACCTTTCAATAAGCTTTTCTCCACCGAAGGCATACACCTCAGCAGGAATTGAATCCACGCTTGGTGATTTGTTAAAGGACATCTGATTTGTGGCAGTCCGGGTCTCATTTGCTGTGAATGGCTTGGCAAGAGCTGCATTAATAGGAGTCTGAGGGAGGCGGTCAATGGACTCAGTATTTATATTTGATGGCCGATTTAGCACACCTCCGAAATGTTCTGCCCAACGCTGAATTATGGCATTCAATTCAACAATGCGTGTTGAACCATCTGACGCAAGAAGTGGCGTAGTGCCAGAGCGGGATGGTCCAAACACAGCTCGGAGGCTCTCAAAGAACTTTCTAGTGTTGTTTGTGTCGGCATATTTCTGAGTTTCTCTTACTCGCTCTTCAAGCCAGTCATTTTTCATTTTCCTCAGCTTCTTCTGGAGTACACCCTTACATGCACGCAGTGCATCAGCTTTTGCTGTGGAAGAGGGGTCACTGCAGTGAGCTTGGATGAGACTATTTTTTTCTTTGATGAGCACTTTGATTTCATTATCATTATCATTGAACCAGTCCTGGTGCTTGCGGACAGGAAAACCAACTGGGCTGCTGGCGCAAGAGTGTACAATCGTATTTAGGTCAGTCCAGCTCTGTTCAATGTTCTCAGGGTCAAAAGTCACGCAATCCAATTTTGAGGAGAGTTCTGAGGAGAGCCAGCTCTGTTTCTCAGCTGAGGAGAGTTTTGAAACATTTAGGCGTTTAGGTGGCACCTTCCCTTGAGGGCGTCTATTGCGCCTCAATGTTAGTCTGAGCTTGCAAACAATGAGTCTGTGGTCAGTTCCACACTCGGCACCACACATCGCCTTTGTTACAAGGACATCCTTTCTGTCAGTCTTCCTCACAATGACATAGTCTATGAGATGCCAATGCTTTGAGCGGGGATGCATCCATGACGTTCTGTTTCTCACGGGGAGACTAAAATTTGTGTTGGTAATGAACAGGCCAAATTCAGCGCACAAAGTAAGTAAGCGCAACCCATTGTTATTGCATGAACCAACTCCATGAGGGCCTAAAACATTTGGCCACGCTGAGATTTCGGAGCCAACCCTAGCATTGAAGGCCCCCAAGAGAATCAGCTTATCAGCTGCCGGGACAGAGCATATGACAGATTCTAGATCAGAATAGAACTTGTCTTTGGCTTCATCTGGGTTTGTCATGGTGGGGGCATATGCGCTAATGAGGGTGGCTGACTGGCTTTTCCCAACTGGGATCCTGAGCGTCATTAGCCTGTCATTTATTTCAATTGGCATGGACTGCAAGTTTCTGACAAGGTCATTTTTAATTGCAAACCCAACACCATGCTGTCTCGGTTCGACTGCACCCTTGCCTTTCCAGAAGAAGGTGTATCCACCACTGAGCTCTTTGAGTTGGCCACTATCAGGGAGTCTGGTCTCACTGAGTGCCACTATGTCCAGGTTGTACCTGCTGAGCTCAATGGCAATAAGTGCAGTGCGTCTTTCCGGGTTGTTTGAGTTGTCCTGTAGTGTGCGTATATTCCAGGCTCCTAGCCTGAGTAAGCTGAGTAAGCAAATTATGATATAAGAGAACTCTAATGACATGTTTACTTCGTTGGCTTCTTCCTTTCTTTATATTCTTTCTTAATTTGAGTTTGCCTCCATTCTTTCAAACTTTGTTTTGATTATTTTGTGTCTTCGTTTATTCTTCAAAATATTATGATTACCCACACTGCTATATCTGGGCACTAGAAACTGGTGAGGTATGATTATGCCAGGGAAGTGGAGGAAATGGAATCTAATTATTGTCGTGCGTTTCAAGGCTAGAACAAAATGTTTCATTTTTATTATTTTGCTCAACCACTCGCCTCTGTTGTCCTTTTCATACTTTAAATGTTGTGGTAAGCATTCTGGAGGAAACATAGCTGTTCTATATTTATGGATTATGCGGTGTGGTTGCACTGATGATATGGTTTAGTATAATGTGTGATTCATAAGGACATTCTTCATACTTCACGGAGTGAGAGATGGGCCTATGTGTGGAGACAATTCCTCATTATTTGTATGATATGCTTTTTCCCTAATAAATGAAATTGGTCTTCGAAATGACAAGAAGGGGTATGATCGATCACACATTGAGCTGAACCCAGAAAAAAGATCACACTTTAGATTCTGCAGACTAATGAAGACTGATGCATGGCTATTAATCACGATGTTTTCTTGTCAGCTACTTCCTGATGGTAGTCATTTTTACGTGCGCAATGTAGCAAAAATTTTCATGGGTAGTAGTAGGTCACAAGGCTTATTAATAACCCTGGCTACTCACCCCATCCACCCCCACCCTACACACACACAGTGTTTTTTTTTTTTTAATTGACATTGCAAGACAGGAAGTGAGTTGTTTCAATGAGAATCACCTCCATTTATTGTTTCTATCGAATTGTTCATGCCAGTTGATTAAATACATCAAAGAGCTTCAGTCGTAAGTCTTACCCGAGACACACGATACCGAGATGAAGCAATTCGCCAAATTTCGTCCGTCGACTTGCTCGTGTATCATCCATGTCAACAATGCAACAATTCGCACCACACTCCTTCATAATTTAAAAAAAAGACTAATATCTCAGAGGTCTATGAGTAGTACGCGCCGTGTTTATACGCGGGCAAGTTGTGGAGATATAGTTAAAAAAAAAAAAGGAATGGTCCGTCTGTTTATCCTGTATCTGGGTTCTTACATAATAACACCGGTGTTTTGTATCCTCTGTCACGTCTCTGGATTATCATTCATCACTCTCCCCATCTCACTTCTTGACAACATAATTATTTTCTTGATCAAATGATTTGATGACTACAAAACATCAACCTCTTGTTTTGGAAATCTTTGCTCCATTATTATAATGGTACACGTACCATAATATCTTGCTCTACATAGTATCGTCAACACTATTAGACCATCTTTTCTAAGACGTTCACTACCAAATCATCGAAAACGTGCTTCCACTCTCGCCCTATCGCCTTGTCGCTGTCAAATTGTATTTTACTCCGCTGCCGTACAATAGGGGTAGGAATGTTCACGAATTTTAATATTCTGTCTGTTGGACGACTAAATACAAGCAGACAGGTTCGTCTTTGGCGTTTCTCTTTGGTTATAACGCAAGATTTGTAGGGCAGGAGCTCTTGCCTCCTTATCGCAGGGATTTTGCAGTTTTATAGCACGATCTCTACAGTATGGAGTTTAAAATCTCGTTTGTGTTTAAATTATAAGGGCATATGGAGTAGATAATGTCGTCAATCAAGTGCTCCCGTGAGAGCCACAATCAATTCACATCAACTCCTTCCGATCATATCCATTCTAATGCACATAAGAGCGCTACGAATTGCATTGGAGAAAATGTAAAGAGTTGTAACTAAGCAACCCCCGGGGGGGGGGGGGGGAGGTGAAAATGGAAAGATTGCTGTCTTACAGTTTCAGGGTTACTTGGGAAAATTTCGCCTCATTTATTTTGGAAAATGCTGTAGCCTAGTCCCGGTGCCTTGGGCGTGTAATGTACATGCGCAGAGGGAATAACTAACTTCAAGATGTGGAAGAGGTGGTGAATGTGCGTTATTATTGTTCGATGTCTCTCAGTTCTTCGGCCCTAAAAGGACGTTTCAAAATAAGTTTGTCTCATACTCATCTCCAGGCAATACTTAGTGCCATTATCATTACAAGATATTAAGAATTTTCTTGAGTACTGTCCTTTACAGCAAACGCTTTAATATGGAAAGACGTTATGAAATATGAGCATGAACATGAAAATCCTACTTTAAAACAGTGGAAATTAGTTGTTGCTGTGCTCATAAGTCGAGGGTGGTACTGCGTACAGTTGTAGGTGACTAATTTTCGATGTTTTTTCTTTTTGCACGGTTATTTGTAGAACTGTGTTCTGCCGCGTCTTATTTTACGTTGATCCTGTCCCATGGCCACTGAGCCTTCAAATATCGATATAATTTGACTGTTTTCCAAGAGCCAAATGATTCTTCAGTTTACATTACGTGGTTTTGAGCATTTAAATCTATAACCTGATAAATTTTTACAAAACTTAGACTTTGTGGCTTACGTCTGAGTTTAAATAACAATTTCCCGAAAACCACATTTCTTTACAATCAGTGGGTCTTAAGTACTCTGAACGATTGTTTTCAAAAATTCTTTGTGAGTTGTAAGTGTCGTAAATCCCTAACAGCGGAAGCGTTCCATCTTATAGCAAGACCTACTTATTACAGTGAAACATAATTGCAGGGGGTCTTGCACACAAAGTCAAATCTAATAATAATAATAATAATATATTGCATTTATATAGCGCCCAACCCCGTCGATGACAAGCTCTGGGCGCTTTAACAAACTCTTACACACACACACACACACGCATACACAAAAGAAATTCAAAAATATTTACTATTGTTGCTGCCGAAAAACACCTAGCCTAGTTTGTCTGAAAGAAATGGGTCTTCAGATGGCGTTTGAAAGAACCAATGTCATTAATTTCCCTGGTTGTCTTTGGAAGAGTGTTCCAGATGGTAGGGCCAAGAAATGAAAAGGACTTTTCTCCTACAGTGGACAGATTCATTTTAGGTACTTTCAATTTTGTAGTGTCAGATGATGATCTTAGTTGACGAGATGGAACATAGTAATCAGTTAAATCAACTAGGTACGATGGAGCAGTATTATTGACACATTTGTGACAAATGGATGACAATTTGTACATTATTCTTTTCTCGACTGGCAGCCAGTGCAAACTCTGCAGAAGTGGCAGTGCTGAATCTCTTTTCTTTTTCTTCAAAACAAGTCTCGCTGCATTGTTTTGAGCAATTTGGAGTTTTCTAATATTTTTTTGTGAAATTCCAGCCAAAAGGGAGTTGCAATAGTCAAGCTTTGAAAGTACAAAAGAATTTACTAAAACAGCCGCAGTTTCAGTTGAAATAAGATGTCTGATTTTACCAATTTTCCAGATTTCCATGTATAGAATACGAATGAGGTGACTAACCTGAGATGACATAGAAAGATTTGAATCAATGTAAACCCCTAGGTTTTTTACTTTTTTTGAAATTTCTATTGAATTAGTGCCAATTATCATCTCAGTTCTGTCCACTTCTGGCAGAACCCGCTCACGGCCTAATAAAATAACCTCAGTTTTATCCTCATTTAGTGCCAGTTTGTTTTGGTTCATCCAGCTTTTAATTTCTGTTATACAGTTTCCAGCCTGCTGCAGAAGGCTGTCAACATCGCATGGCAAGGCAGAAATGATATTGTAAATTAAATTTCTTTATTTCATGTACAAGTGGAATAGTATAGATAGTAAACAAAATAGGACCAAGCACTGAGCCTTGTGGTACGCCATACTGAAGCGCATAAGAAAAAGATCTTATTTTGTTGGTTACAACAAATTGGTGGCGATTTGACAGGTAAGATTCGACTCATTTAAGGGCGACCCCTCTGATTCCAAACGATGTTTCTAGCCTTCTGAGCAGGATGTCGTGATCGATGGTGTCGAACGCTGCTGATAGATCCAACAAATTTAGCAGAGTAATATTTCCAGAATCTGCCTTTACTAATATGTCATTCATGATTCTTAATAGTGCAGTTTCAGTACTGTGGTTACTTCTGTAAGCAGATTGAAATGGTTCCAACAGGTCATTATTTCTCAAATGACACATTAGTTGTTGTAATATCACCTTTTCAAGGATTTTTGAAAGAAAAGGAAGGTTTGAGACGGGTCTATAATTTTTCAACATGTTTTGATCAAGAGTCGTTTTTTTCAAAAGTGCTGTTACCCAGGCTGTTTTAAAATAATCAGGGACAGACCCACTTAAAATAGAGTTGTTTATTATTTTAGTAATAGTTGGAACCAGTTCATCAATACAAGATCTAACCAAAAATGTAGGAATAGGATCGGGGTCACAACATTTTGATGGCGATGCCATGATGATAGATTTTACAGATTCATTCGACACAACACCAAAAGTGTCTATAGGATTTCCCTGAAACTCATCAAAATGATCAATGGCATCAAAACTGTCAGGATTTTCTCGGATAGTTGTAACTTTTTTACCAAAATAATCAGCAAAAACATTGGGCAACAAATTGTTCTCGTAAATTGTGGGTAGAGGTGTTTCCTTTCTTTTCCCTGTGAGTTCATCACAAATACTAAAAAGTTCCTTACAAGATGTAGAATTTTGAAGTTTAGTGACATAGAAGTCTTTTTTTGCAAGTTTAATAACACATTTCCATTTGTTCTTCTGGTGTTTGAAAATGTCCTTGTGGACTGTAAGACCTGTCTTTAACCATTTCCTTTCTGCTTTGCGACATTCTGCTTTGGCTGCTTTGACATCTAGGGTGTACCATGGAGCGAACGGTCTGTTGGAGATTGACCTGGTCTTGATAGGTGCATGTCGCTGTAGTAGATCTTGCTGGATGTTATTATAAGATGTGATGTCGCCTTCAAAGTTCTCGAGAGCATTGGCCATTTCCGTCTTGAAGGCATTGATGTCGATACCTTTTATGTCTCTGGACGACACAACTTTTTTGATGATATTTGGCTTTGCGAAATCAATATCGAGTACGATGGTTTTATGATCCGAAATGAGTTTTTCTAGGACGGCGGTGTTGGTGAAGGTGCTCAAGGTTTGTTTAATGATCACTAAATCTAAGATGTGACCAGCTCGATGAGTTGGACATTTGATTATCTGAGACATGTTGCATTGGTCGATAAGTTCTTTAAGTCGTTTTACTTCAAATGATGTTTCAGAATCAAAATGAAAATTAAGATCACCCAAAAGAACAGGGTATCCTTTTTCGCAGGTTAAGCGTGGTAGGAGAACTTCAAGTTCACTCAGAAAATTGGTTTTACTGCCTGACGCTCGATAAATGCAGACAAAATGAAAGACTTTGGTGCCAAGATCTAATGATAGCTCCATAATCTCAAATGTTTCAGGTTGGTAGCTAGTTTCCGGTTTAATAACAATTTTTTGTTCAAGTGATTTTCTGAAAATTACAGCGATCCCGCCTCCAAGACGATTTTTCCGAGGAAAAGATTTAATTTTGAAATTAGGAGGTGTCAGTTCATCTTCAATAATAGCATCACGCTCTTTCACTAACCATGTTTCAACGATAAACAGTAAATCTAGATTCTTTTCGTGAATGAGGTCCACAATGTCTTCAGTTTTATTTCTAGATGACTAGCATTTAAATAACCAACTCTGATGTTACTGCACTGGTCACGTTCTACATCATCAGTGTCCACTTTGATTAAATTTGCTTTGCATACTTGTCTATATCCTGGGAGACAACCATGTCTACTGGTGATGTTTACTTTAATTCTCTGTTTGCCTCCCCTTCTTGAGCGCTTGGTTGCTGGTATTAAGTTAATTTTGTTGTTTCTTAATCTATGCATTACACTAGGTGGTACAATTGCTGTGTTCAAGGGTCTTAAAGCACACAGCTGGTCTCTTGAATAGGCCATTGTGGGATTACACAGTTGTTGACTGAAGGTGTCCATATTTACTTCACCAAGCACATCAGTGTGCACACCGGTCTCAGTGTGTAAGTGTTCACTTGTCAAAACAATGTTACCTGTACTAGCCATGAGTAGTGACAGGCCAAGAATAACACAAGCACAATGATGAAAATTATTCCAACTTGAAGATCTTAAAATTGATCTGAGAATTTCTGACTTCAATTTCATAATTTTCACAATATTTTTTCACACATGAATTCACTGAAACCTAATAAACATGCTGGTATAAAAATCCAAAAGAAAGCCGATGTTGATCAGGAACCACAAGTAATAAAATGCAGAGCACAAAAAGGCTGCCAACCGGCGCACTGTGTCATACAGATAGATAGATAGATTATTGGGAATAAAATGGGAAAATTGGAAACGTTGAGTAAATCCACTTACGATATTAATCAATATCACCCACGAAGTAAATTCGCAATCGAAATAATTTATTGTTACTCATCATGAATTACGTCATACTCTTGTTGCCGGTGTAGAGGACTGTTTGCACATTTCGGGCGGGAGTGACTTTGCCTGGAACGATGATAACTGCGCAAAAAGATATCATTACATTTGCCAGATGTGAGTCTTGCATTTACTGGTACTCAACTAGTGTTTTATCTCTTCAGAGAGTAGGAACAACTGGATATCGAGCTGTTGAGTTCGTGGTACCAATCGCTGCATATCGGCGAAAAACATCTCTCTTATACAAAAATACAAGTAAACTCTTGTAACGAATAGGCTCGAAATCTAGTGGACAGATATTTCTGAAATTTGGCATGAAGAAGTGAAATATGATTGTTCAATATCGTTGCTATGTAAGAGTATACACTTAGGGGCTACCAATTTTGAGTTTGAAGTTAATGGGGTAACGGCACGATAATCATTTTGCACCTTTAACGTTTTTTTTTGTTGTTTATATGGTACTGTGACCTGATTCTCAGAGCCCGATGAACTAAAATTCCACACTTGAAATTACGTGTATAACGGGAAGAGTTCGGACATTCGGTATTAACTTGTTTAAGCTGTAAAGTTGTCAAAATGGGATTGTGTAGATCAAATATGAATGTTCTAAATATTTTACAAATCGTTCAGTCACTTGTAGATTTCATATTCCTTCAGAATGGACAAGATGCACCACGGTTCCTCGTCAGAAAATACTATTTTTATTGGACCCCAGACATAGTGCCCGTTTAGGGTGTGCGCGGCCGAGGAATAGCCTGCAAATGTACAAAAATTCACAAAAAGGGCTACGACATCTTACGATCTCCATACTCGCGTCCGCTTCGACTTAAAATAACACCATCTATCGCTTCTTCCAATTCATCTGGTATCGGCCGACAAAAATCACATCATGAAAAGAAGCAATAAAAAACGCGTTTGCGTACTTTTCTAATAGAGTTTTAACTGGAGTCTTAACTCCCAGGCACAGTCCCTCTGCCAGTAAGAAAACTCTTAGTCTACACCCAGGAAAGTTACACTCCTCCAGGCAGAGAAAAATGACGATCGTACTAAGATGTTCATTAATAAACAAGTAGACTGAGATGGAAAATGCCATCTTCGGGCTGTGCGCTGTGGAATATGTAATTTATTTGTTACAAATTAGTAATCTGATCATCACTAAATGGAAATTGAGCAAAGAATAATATTGGGCGCAACACGAAATGTTACTGGGTCTCCTCTTAAATTTTATTGTTGGCTCATTTTTCACTAGAAAATATACAAATACTCACACTCGTTTTTAAACAAATTGACTTAACTAGGAAACATGGCATCTATGTGGGTGCATTCCTGCTAGAAGAACTATTACATTTCCAATAGTCTTTCTTTTGAAACTTCAGCTGTACAGTTCTCTGGTCGACCCTTACAGTTTAAACGAGGCTTACGTATAAGTGTATCCAGACCTCGTTACAGAATATTTTTATTCCTGAATTGGCTGGCAAATGGTTACTGCGTTCAATTCCGTTTGGCGCCACTTGCTGCCAATTCACTGATCAGTTTTAATGAGAAGCCAAAATGTTTCCCTGTGAACAGCAGAGCAATGTCTTAGATCGCACCATTACTAGACACTTTAGATATTGTATTTCTTCAGTGGTCCTTTGACTTTCCACCTTATGGCGTCACTCTTGAAACTCTTTGAACACCACATTGATTTCTATTCACTGAGACCAATTCTTTTTTCGTCAGTTGGTCAAGCACATGCTAAAAAAGATTAAAATAAAGCAGCTAGATAAGTTTCATGCAGACAAATTATATGTTAATTGTTCATAATTAAATGTAAACTTTTTTCTTTGGATTATTTGTATGTTCTTTGTCCTGGGAAAGGTGTAATGGTCTTGAGAGATAGGTAAAATAAGCACTCGCAAAGCAAACATAATAATATAGGAAGACTTGCTATAATTTTCTATGCAGCTGTATTTATTGTTTCTCTCCACTTTTATATCTAATAAGTACATCCATTGCAACACACGTCGTGCAAATTTCTGGTAAGAGACTTCAATAGTTCTTGAGATGAGGTTTGAAAGATCTGTCCAACAATGAGCAATGGGAAACAATCCGAAATGTACTTTGAAATATTTACAACACACTTCCAAAGCACACCAGACAAGCATGTCTTCTCAAAGCAAATCAAGACTGTGATACTTCTTGAAGCAACCTACAGGACGCAAGTGTGGCTTGTTTGAACAGGCACACGCAGTCGGCTTGCTGGGGTACCGCACACAACGCGGGTGTGACCAGGTTCTCCACGATCAGCGACATGTGCACTTCCTCTCGGTCTTTCTAGTGGACTTCCACAGCGAGTTCTTCTCTCGGAGATCTAAAGTAATGTTTGGTCCATGTGTTAGTCCCAGTGGTATGGCAGGAAAAGGGTCATTCTCCACCTCACGCGGTCGGATTTCGGCCTTTACCGTCAAAAACCTTGTCATCGGTATGCTCTTTGCTGTCGCTGCGAGCACAAACTGCTGGTCTTTTGCAGTTTGACTTGCCGTGGCCATAACGCTGATAGTTTAAGCATCGCATTTGATTAGGGAATGTATGGCGACACTGGTGCCTGCAGGAAAGCCAGCTTGACGTTAGTGGGAGGTTTATTGTATCAAACGTCAGGATAATGGAGTTGGTTTCAATCAGCTGCTCTCTTCACCGAATTTGGATACTTTCTCCATCCAACTCACGGGCGCGAATTACGCTACGTGAGCTGTTCAGGGTTCTGTGGGGCTGAACGGCAACTGGCACACCGTTGAATGACATTTGTTTCAGCAGGTTGAGTTAGAGCCATTTCTTGTTCCACTCCTCTAGCAGTTCGCCAGTTTTCATTCTACTGACCGATTTCGGCGATGCTTTGCAGCGTTTTGTAAATAACAAAGACGCTCAGCTTTGATTGTTTTGTTTCAAGATCTTTGCTGCTGATCACCAAGAAAGGTGACCAGGCCTGCCCTGTTTCATAAGTATTTCAGTTCAGCAGAGGGACCGGTCTATTGTGAGGGCCGGAGGATCCACCTGGTTCTTTTCAGGGCGGGAATTGGGGGAGGGTCGGGTGGAAAGTTTACTGCCATGAAGTTTCGAGTAATTTATTTTTTTTTTATCTCTGGGGCTCCCCACCCGCCACCGAGTCCACAAAGGGACACACTATACTCGGATAGCCAGAGCTCTTGTGCCAGGGCTACTCCAGAGACATACTCCTCACAGGTGTTAATCCTGCCAGGATTGACCCGGCCCTCGAATTGCAAAGAATCTGGGGCTAAACCGATTGAGTGGCATGGGCCATACCACACACCTGTCTTAGGGGAAGGCCGAGTCAAAGTAGTGTGTTGGTGGTGGCAATTCGCAGACCGGTCCACCTCAACCACCAGAATCCCATTCTTCCCCATTACAGGTACCTCGCACCAAACGGTCAAGAAGGTGCCAACATTGTGAGGAGAGCTAAGGTGGTCCTATCTTTGCTAGGCGGGGAACCACTCGGCGGTGATAGGAAAGACGGAAGAGGGACAGAAGACAAAAGAGAGGAAAGGAATGACAAAGGATGTCACCCTAGGGCTATCGAAAGGTGGCAGCCCCTGAGCCACACCCACTTGCAGGTGGGGGCAGTGGGCCTGTCATAACGCCCGGACCCCGCGTGGGTTACCGAGTCCTGTTAGCCTGACGTTTCGGGGTGACCTGGGATGGCCTTCACAGTTACCGTAAAGGCCCCGTGGAACAAGCCCACACGACTTCGCCCAGTCCCAGCGATTTTCTCCTTTGTGCGTTACCGTCTCACTCGACGCGGACGAGGGGTTGGATTTATGGGGGATCTCTCATGCTGAAGGTACCGAGTTCGATCCTCCGGCCGTCAGGCATGTTGGACCTTTTTTGGGGGGGGGGGGGGGAGTAGGGGGGATTCCTGCCCATGATCCTGTGGTAGGTAGAATCGAGATCTAGTCTTCTCGGATAAGGGCGAAAAACTCGGAGAACCTGTATGCTCCTTGTTAAAGATATCTTGGGAGTTGAAAGACGAAAAAAGTTGGCCGAACAAGGCCGTTGCCCTGGCAAAATTAAAAAAAACAACAATTCATCCCTGCCACAAAAACACACGGAGACAAGAACAAGAAAAATAAAAACAAGGAAAGTGATGCGTAAATGCTAAGAGCAGCGAACATCCTAAAATGAAGACCTAAGCATCATAGGTTGATCTTATTTGGAAGTAACAATCCTGTTCCCCTCTGCCTTTTCCCTTTCCTCTCACTGCAAGAGAAATCTTCTGACGTTTTGAACCTAATGGCAAAAAATCATCATCACTATCAAGTTCTAGATCTAGGTGTACTTCATTGTCACTACAATCACTATACTAAAAGACCTATCTCGATCTTCCTCGCTGTTCCCATCATCATCACCATCATCAAGCCAGCGTTCAATCAATTTTGGGGGCCTGATCTGCATTGGTATGACCTAATCGTTTGACCCACTAAGCCCTGGATTCATAGTCTTTGTTAACGGTTGCTAAGAAACACAGAAACACTTTTCTTTCAAAAAAACAACAACAACAACAAACAACGAAGAAATGACACAATCCGGAAGGGGGATATAACTTATACTTGTTTTATATAGTTGTTTTCAGTTTCGTGGGCTGGAAGAGCAAAATGTCTACCTAGCGCACGATACGGAGTGGGGAGTGGCATATGTTATTCAATGACTTAGCAACGTTCACATCTCAACGCGTGGAACGAAACAGATAGCACTCCTTAGCAACATTCTCTTCCTCATCTCATTTCAACAGACCTAGGAACTCGGACTATAAGAGTCCGTTCGCTGCACGTACCACTAAACGGCCTTATAAGTCACAATTAGACACGCTGGGATTGGGGAATGTTTCGCACTGGAGAAAAAAGCGCATGGTTCCTTGGGTCCATTTGGAAAGGTGAGTGTAGATAATGATACATGAAGGACACTTGCAAGCCACCGTGAGTAAATTGGTCCACATAGTAAAAGCTGGTCTCAAGAGTGCCTCAGCGACTAGTCTCAGTGCCCACCTCTCTGCTGGCTGATCGGTTAATTCACTGAAAGCCAGCCGGCTAGAATTGTGCCTCACTATTTCCCAAGTTCGAACAGGTTGGGGCATTTATGCCCTCAGGATAATCAAGATTCAGCATTAATATTGTAATACCAAACTAAATTGGTGGATTTCGGGAATGACGTTTATATTTAGAACAGAGATTTAGCCGAAAAGCCCGTTGGCATTACCTTGTTCCGAAATAGGAATGAAACTGTAACCTTCGCCATTTCCACTCTGATTTTACACCTTAAAAACGGAACTAGAAAAGTCCAATTTTTATTCCAGTTTGGAAAAGATTATGTGAAGTGACAACAATGTTCATGTAAAATGCCGCTCGTGCGAATCATCGATGAACCTCTCACAAAAAATGAAAGCGAGAGCTGTCTATGGGTCACTGAATCGCCCGTGTACCACATATATGGCAGGCGAAACTAATTAAGCCTTTGGACTTTTAAGGAAGGAAAACCTGGAAGCTGGAGTCGGGAAACGCCATTTCTTTTTACCTGTCCTGAACATATCAGTGCAAGCAGGCCTTCATGGGATACGTTCTTTCCTTCTTTTACAGAAGAAAGACTAACACCAAAGATGTCTGTTAGAACTGCTCATAAGTGCCTGCTGAGCAGAACCTCAACAGAAATTTCCGAAGCACTATCAAAGATTGATTCTACTATCATATTGGTTTCGATATTCTGTTTATCCCTGACCTTTAAACAAAACTATTATTATCGCCATTGCGGCCATCCGTAGGGACGTTCGCTCGACCGGGGGGTAGGAGAAGAGGTTGCTTCTAACGCTTGTAAAGAGTATATTGGGGGAGGGGGGTCTGGTTCTGGGGAGTCCACATGCACTTTTGAATGGAAAAGGATTTTGTTCGATTTATATATTTTTTTCTGGTTGTTGGATTAAATAAAAGTTATATTTCTAATGAAACAGTCAAATAGCCTTCACAAAATGTCACTAAAGTGTTAAAACATCGTGGTTTTATCATGTACTAGTACAATGGGGCAGAGGGTGTTTTATGTATGGCATGTGTAAATCGTACAAGGGGAGGGGGGATAAAAAAAATAATAAATGGGGCATACGTACTTTATGGATGGCCCCTAATATAGACACTTTTATGAAAACACTCCAAACTTTCACTGGTCTCTGCGATATTGATGTGTAATTAGTCTGTACTGAAATTATTCTGCCTTCCCGATCACTACTGCTAAAAGATTCTGAAACCTACTGAATTCTTTAGTTCCACTGTTCCAGCAGATTAGTTCTTGTATGCAAATCATGAATCAGGCAAAACTACTATTTCGACCTGTAATGAAATGAAGTCAGCCATTGTAATTTACATATTCCTGTAAGAGTGCCATACCAGTAGAATTAAAGCATTGAAAAACATTTTGTGTTTTCTTCTTGTTTGTTATCTATACTATATATATTTGTGGACTTGAGATTTTTCGTTGCAAAAGGCTTCTGAACCACTCAACACTCAGACTTCAAATTTTATATGGTGCATCAGAATGGATGTAAGGGTGCACAGTTTTTAATAGAAGTCTCAAATCGGTGTGGTTTTTTTTATTGGAAATTTATTGTTTCGCCATCATTTAGATCTATTTCGAGTCATGGTTCGCCATTTTAAGGTTTCGTTATCACTTCCTGTGATGTGTTCACTATCAAACACACTAACCCGTGCGCAAATTATGCTGTTGTACGGGATGCGCAGGGTGTCAACTCACAAAGGCAGAGCAGTAAGACTTATTTAAAAACAAACAAACAAAAATAAAATAAACAAATAGAAACAGGCCAGATGAAGCAGGTCCATAATAACCACCCAGAACTGAAACCAATATTCAAACCGATTTATCCCGGGCGGGGCCGGGGACCTCAGCTAGTCCTATATATCTATACAACGCATGGCCGTGAATTGTTTATTAGTCTATTCATGTCTGTCTTTCAAGCATTTGAATTTGGCGTGATCAGTAGTAGCACTACGAAACTAAACGGCAAAGAATAGAAGGCAATCTGGAATTTTAATATTGGAGGAGAAATACCCGAGCAAAACAAAAGGAACAAAAATTGCACACTCATGGAAAGTAGTCTGCCAAGAAACGACGAAGAAGAGGCAATATATGGAATTTGTTATACTAAAAAAAAAAAAAAGGGAACGAAATCTTTACCTACACATGAAAAGTAAACTACGACGAAACAAGCAAAGACAATGCAGAGCCATGTTACCAAGATCCGAAAGCAATTTTCTTACCATGTGAAAAGAGGGTGTGAAGGATGCCATTCTATACTTTCTTGACAACACCTACAAACATCTTGGCATTCTATAGAACTATGCCCGAATCTTTTCGCAGATTTTTTTCAGCGCCTTCAATACCATCCAACCACACATCCTTGTTTCAAAATTGTTGGAAATGAATGTCTACAAACTTACTGTATCGTAGGTACTTGATTTCCTTACTAATCGACCCCAATACGTAAGTTTGAATGTTGGACAGAGCATTTTTACACCATCAAGCCTCTACACTAACACAGGAGCGCATCAAGGCTGTGTTCTATCCCTGTCCTCTTCATCATTTATACTAGTCAATGCAAAAGTGAATTTGACAATATTCATATAATAAAATTTGCAGATGACACCAGCATGCAAAGCTTTATCAAGAACTCAGTCGATGAAGAGGCGTATAATACAGAAATGGCCAGATTTGTATAGTGGTGCAATGATCATTTTCTTGTATTGAATGTAAAGAAAACAAAAGAGATTGTAACTGACCTTAGGACAAATACGACACCTTTACCACCATTAAGCATTGTTAATGAAGAGACTGGGCGAGTTGAACCTTACAAGTATTTGTGTATATCTACCGCGGTCTAGATTGGCACACACACATTTTAAATGTCCATCCAAGAGCCAGCCAGAGAATGTACTTTTTACGAAAAGTAAGGTCTTTTAATGTTGATAAAACACTGCTTTCCTTGTTCTACAAAGCTGCCATCCAAAGCATAATAACTTATTGTATTACAGCATGGGAAGGCAATGAAAGAAAACGTGACAAGATTAAACGTAACGACACCATCATCAGGAAAACATGCCACATGAGAGACACGGCCTATTTTCAATCTCAACCATCTATACTCAAACGCCTGTGTGAAGAAATTCATATCCATCTTAAATGACAGCCACCATCCATTGTCTCATCAAATTTCTAGATCATCCAAGATAATACACATGAAAGCAAACAGGGAAAGTTACAGAAGATCGTTTTTGCCCTCCGCGATTCGCCTGAACAAGTCATTTTAACTAGATGTGTGCCACATTTCATAAAGGTTCTGTACCGTGTCACTTTATGTATGCCTGCTATTGAGTTATGATTATGTTTTGGTTATGATACGTAAGATATGTGTACCATGTATGTGCTGTTAAACGCTCTGTAAAGGAGAATTTCCCTCATGGGACAACATAGTGTTTCATACCTTATCTTATCTTAAAGAATAAAAATCTGACAGAAACAAAAAAATCATTATATATGAAATTATAAGAGACGAACCTAAGTATGGTGATTTATGTTTCGGTAGAATCTGAAACATAACTTCACCTTACTCAGGCAAGCCCCACAAGGGTCGTATAACGGTACCTCGCCAGCTGGTGTTACACGTAATTTTCAAATAAAATCCCAGAGCACTAATGGCCGTATGCATGAACTGTGCTTAACTGGTTACACGCTGGTGTAGAATTTACGCACCGGTGGAAAAGGCTACTCCGTATGCATGTACTATGTGTAGGCCTACGCCCAAGTGTATTGGGCTTCGTAACTTTTCTCCGAGGACGACACGTACAGTGGAGTAGTATGGGTTGCCCAGCACCCGGGGAAAGGCAGAGAAAGCGAGAGAAAGTTAGCACCTCCAGACAAGTGCTTTTTAAGGGATTGCCTGTTACTGCCGAGGATGCACATGGGTAAAGACCGAGCAAGCGAACGCCTCACCAGTCACAGGACTCTCTCGTGCTTTTACATGGCGTCTTCTTCAGGCGAAGAATATTTCTTGTTGGACAATGTTTTACCAAAACTTTAATGCTTGAAACAGGGAAAAGAGTCGGTGTCTATGACATAAATGAAGAAAGAAGAGATGTTGGTGAATACCATCACTTTTTCAGTTGGTTAAAACATCATCCTGACAGATTTCATTCTTATATCAGGATGAGTCTTTATATATTCAGTTTATACTAAGTAAAGTGAAACCCAGGCTGACCAAGACATGGTGTAACTGGCGCATACCTGTCCTGCCAGAAGTTGGAAAAGTACTTAAGTAACTACACACTAGAGACCAAGTCATTTCAACGCCTGAAAAAGAAGTCACTTACAAAACTTCAAAACACGCTTGATTTTACAAGCGGAGCTCTACGCAGCAGGCTTTATGGTATGAGCATTCTCTATGTGCGTCAAAAGGCTTTGAGGGGACTACTTCACGAAATTACATAGCCCTTGTCTTGAAGTGCTAGCTTTCTCGCTCTTGAAGCCTTCTCTATGTTATCCCCAAGGGCAGCTATTGCTCCCTCTGACCTGTGGACTGTTAGCACTCTCTTTCAACAGACGTAGTGTATTTTAAGAAAAAAAAGTAATTTAAAAAATGAATTAAATCCTAGGATACTCAAACTAATTTAAAATCGCCTGGTTTTAATTTGCATAAACTTATTGAAATTTTCATTGAAATCTCTCTAAACTGACAGTATTGTTAGCTTACCCAGTCTTTCTTGGCTCATTGTAGATCTTTGATATGCTTTGAAGTTTTGAGAAACTTCCTTTGCAATTGGCAGTTGAAACAATGATAGATTCAAACTGTCAGAACAAAGTTAGTCAAGCTGTCTTGCAGCTTCCACTTGTACACCCAGCGAAGCAAATTAATGTAAAAGAATATCATTTCAGTCGGTAGTTGCAAAAATGTAACTCAATAAGGATTAGAAAATACTTTTCGAAAATACTTTGGATGCGTAAATCATTAAATGCTTTTGAGACAATGTTTATAAAATGGTTTAATATGCCACTTGTGGCAAGAACACAGTTTTGACCCAGTGTCACTTTGCTACCGTTTTTATCTTGAAGCTTTACCCTCCAAACGCAACCCCTGCCATATTTTCACATATACACATATGTCTACCGTGTTAGCAAGACCATTATTATTATCACAGCAAAAAAAAACGATATAAACCAATCTGTCGACGCTCCAGAAGAAAAAAATTCAGCCAACCCTCGAACTCCTAAAGACACACGCATACACTTGAAAGACAAGTCCAACAATGGTACCTGACAAGTCCGATAAAATACTCAAATATGTATTTATCACACACACACACACACACACACACTCACACACACACTCATACACACTCACACCGACACATAAATACATGCACAGACACACACAAAGAAACACTTCTAATCCAGATATCAACACAAGTACATGGACAGGTAAACATGAATGCACATTAAGCTCTGAAAGAGTATCTTTTAACATTAATATGGTGAAAAATTAATGAGATTGGACTGTATCCCGAGAGAATTTCTGACTCGTGTGTGTGTGTGTGTGTTTGTGTGCGTTTTCTTTTCTGGGGGGGGGGGGTGGGGTGTGGTACGATGTGTATACAACAGCAGATTGATACAGAAACCAGTTTTCATTCAAATGCCAACAATTTTATTTTTTTTATAATCCATCCAAACAACATTAGAATAGATAGCGACCACATTCTCTGCTTTCTAATCCCAGTGACAAAACTTTTGAGAGAGTAAAGGAATAAATCAAACAATTTCAACATGTAATAACTTCTGGGACGAAACGAGACTCTAGCCAAATAATTCATGCAACATTTCCCTTTCATCAAAGTATTTACCGCTCTGTAGTCAACCATTTTTTCAAGGTGTAACAGTCCTTTGGGAAGGAATGATTCTACTGGTGGGATCTGAAATACGTTCCGTTCACCTGTGTCGGTAAAATCAGAGACATAACTTCACTTGCCTACTCAAGCGAGTCTGGCATGTTTTGTATAACTTTACCTCTGCCGTGTTTGAAGAATGCATGAAAAATCCAAGTGCAACTGGGCCTTCTCACCCCTTCCCTTCTGTTCCAATAAATCAAAGAAACAACAATGGCTACAAGAGTGGCGACAGGGGGATGCGGAGAGAGAGAGAGAGAGAGAGGGTGGGCGGGAAGGAGATATGGAAAAGAGAGAGATGGAAAGAGATCGAACAGAAAGAGAAGAGAAAGGAGGCGGAGAGAGAAATTGGGAGGGGAAGGTACAGAGAGACAAAGGGGAGAGGGAGAAATCGGAGAGGGGGTTGTAGAGCGAGGGGAGGGGGAAAAAAAAGAGGTGGAAGGTATGTGTGTAGGGGGGGGGGTGTAGCATCTGATAACCCCCCCCCCCACCCCCCTTTGTGTTATGGGTAGCGGTGAGTTTCTCTCACCCCTCTCCCTTTATTACTCTGGTTTGACGGATACCAGTGGTGTGTAATATTTTTCCATAACTTTCGGGATGTTTTTTGTTTGCGCAATATCTACCTTGGGAGGGGGGGGGGGTTGTTACTCAAAGACACGTTAATATCTTATTGGATCATTTATGGGTCAGTCGAACGAACTAGATTTAGATCCAAGGAGAATGGGATAGATGGTCATGTGTGTTCTATGTGAAAGTGTGTATAATATATATATGAAATGACTGCAAATGTGAGAGAGCTAGTTGGCATCCTGGAGTAGCCGTGGCTGGAGACCTGGAAGTTCTATGGATAGCTTATTCTTATTTGTATTTAAGTTCTCATTTCCACTGTTCAGGGGATCCCGTGTTCTATTTTATTGACAGCAGTTGTGCCTGTTGTATTTCATAGGGGAGCGTTCCACTAAAATTGACGTACTCCCATCTATAACGTGCTGTAAAAACGCGTCAAATGCTTACGGGGGACGGGGAGGGGGGGGGGGCGAACTCAGGTTTATTTTATTCGGGCAACTCATCTGGTTACATCGAAATTTATAGCAAAGTAACAACGCAGTCAAAGGGCAGCCACCACTACTAAGGGCCGCGGAAATTTCCATTGATAAAATTCCGAGATTGTTTCCCCTGATAGGCGAAACTGATGTCAAAAGCACTAAATTTTAATGTGAAGATCCAGATTCTGATTCAGATTTGGCTTTTCAGTTAGACTCATCATTCCAGTTACTCGGATACAAGCGATTGCTTGCGGCAAGTTTCCGCATTGCTTTTAGAGATCTAGATCAGAGGCTGGTCCTGTATTGATGCAGTTTGCCCCCCCCCCCCCCTTGTTTAAAAAACAATGGACAATGTTTATCGTGCACCAACAAAGCAATGAATGAGACTTGTATTATATCCACACCTACTTTATAATACAATCCAAACACTGCAAAGAGATGGAAAAATATGAATTTTTACTTTTTTTCCCATTGCCCTAATTTTGTATTTTTTACAGGTAGCAGTCTAGAATGATGTCACAGATATGCTTTAAACAGAATATTTCTGTTGCGAAAAGTGGGGGGAAGTCTAAAATTATTGTTGTGAATTATTATAAGATAAGACCCCAAGTCTCTGGAAGCATGTCTCAATCTTGAACCTAATCTAGTACAACGATAAACCTGTAGGGAAGTGGGCAATATTATGATTATTCTCCTAAAACACTAGATCGGGAGTTGCTGGTATAGGTAGAATGCGCATATCCACCATCTTGTCTTTCGGGACCCATTTAAGGCGTTGCGAACCAATCGGCGGCGAGTTTTAAAAAAGTTCCCTACTGTAAACAATGACACGTGTGTATACGCACATGGGAGACGTTCGGTCAATTCTTTCACTTTCTTTCTCTTGTTTACACGGGTGGTAGGGAATCTGACCAACTTGGATACATCCTTTCCACCCCTGTCACAACAGTCAACTGCAATGCAACCAGCAGGCATTTGAACCGCTTAGACACATATTGAAGTTACGCTCATCAACTGATCCACTGGCCATCTTGTTTGGCGGAAGTACAAAACAAAAACTCTGTGACGTCATGCGCATTCTACCTTTACTACTGTATAGATACTCATGAACATGTTATGCTTCTAATCTAGATGTAGAAATTGATATTCAGAAATCTCTGGTAATAATTTGACCTGGATTTTTCTAATCCAACTAGTAACATCGATTCACAGAATAAATTTTGAAAGAATTGAAAATGACAGAAATTAAATATAACTAAATAGATTTCTTCTGGAAAAAAGCCCAAAGTTCGTCTGTTTACAGTATGTGGGCTTGAAATACTTGTAGATGTATTAAATTTGATTCAAGTTCAAAATGAATTTTGATTACTAATTTTCCAAAATTTTTCCTCAAAGTAGGCCTAATTGTTGCACAAAATGTAAGGACTCGAACAAAAGAAACACTTATCAGTATTTTCATTTGGGAATAGGAACATGGTGATTTGAAATGCATCCTGATTAAATGTGATTACACAAAGTAATCCTAGTGTTAACGTCAGTGACATACAATACATTAATCCATGCGCCCTTCATACTAATTGAGATGAAAGATAAAGTGTACTGAACTTCAGGCTTGAACGCCATCCTTGGTCCTGGAAATGAATGCAATCTCTGAGTAGTGAATTTAAGTTTGAATATTGACCTGTTTCCAAAACACTCAAGCATTCACTTTCACAACAACCTCCCCTAACAAGAATAATTACTCCCCTTCACCCCCTCCCCCCCCCCTCCACTATGTTGCCTCTCTGTCACTTTGAGTTGAGTGCTGATTCTGTTTAAATGATGATAAACTTTCTGTGAATTTACATCGTTCTTATTTTATTGTAACTTAAATGACTTTTCAGGAAAAGCGTCTTTTACACCCGCACCCTCCTCTGGAATCCCCGAATCCATATACAACCCATTAGGCAAACCTTCTGATGAATGGAGCATTTGTTTGTGATTTGCTTACATTCCAAGAACATTAAAATGATGCTTAATTTTTCGGGCACATTCAAAAGATAATCAATCACTGGCAGGCTCGGGCTCGAATGAATAGACTCAAAGATTTGTAGTCTGCATGCAATCGAAAAGAAGTCTGTCAGATGGAGATGTGGACACAATTAATGAATTACGCAGTTAGGCCCAACGCTCTATCTTTGTAAATGGAAAAGTGGTTGTGTGCAGAAGCTATGGAAAGGGGGGGGGGAGGGCAATAGAGTATTATGCCAGAGTGCAACCCATCCTCCTCGCAATGATTCTGGCATGGTGGACAATTCAGTGTACCACATCGCCATTAAATGCTCCCCACAATTTTAAGCACATGTGTCATTGTTTGGAAATTTGTCGTCTGTAATAAACAAAATTAATAATGATTATTCACTCTTGAATTTGTCATTTCGGGATTAAAATATACCGTCATATAGTTAACTTGGGATAGTTGTGAGTGTCGTCTCCTTTCATCATATATTTTCTATTTGTGTGTTTGGTCTTATTCCAAGTTGTCTCAAATGGAAACAAGGTCATATATTTTATTTATTTGTTCAGTAATGCTGGTTGATTTTGTTTCAACAAAGGTGTTTGTTTGGCATGAAATATTGCACAAACCGTTTACTTTATTTAATTTTCTTCTACACGGTATTGTAGCATGAACTGCATTTTTTTCTATCACAATCTGACCATTCCTTCTCCTATGGCCTCTTTTATGTAAAGTTTTTTTTTTTTTTTAATTGAGAGGAGGTAGAGTTGATTATGGTTTGGGGAACACATCTGAAACAAGCCTCATTTTCAGCTGCCACCAGGTAAAACTGTAGCCGGGAGATTGTACCCAAATTTGTTTGCGATGGACAACAGAGGCCATTATTATTATTATTAAAAAATAATTTGGCACTTCCACAGTGAACAGTATTGGGATACTTTTTTCCCCATTTTTTAATGCATCTTTTTCTCTTCATTTAACTATTATTTCGTCATCATTTTCTCTTCATATTACTTCCCCTGACACCAATCGCAGTCATACTTAAATCTGATGATGTATGGTGGTTATGAACTTCAGCCCTATGTGAACTGCACATTTTCCCTCACCTTGTCTATTTTAATCATCACAATA
Source organism: Onchidella celtica (assembly GCA_963931925.1). Classification (NCBI taxonomy): domain Eukaryota; kingdom Metazoa; phylum Mollusca; class Gastropoda; order Systellommatophora; family Onchidiidae; genus Onchidella; species Onchidella celtica. The sequence continues at coordinate 34,680,287 of OZ007570.1, read as the reverse complement.
GGCATCATAAGTAAATAGGTTCGTTTTCATTTTTAAGTTTGGTGTTCAAGTGAGTCCACTGTAATGCATTATTTTCCTATGATCAAAGAGACTCCTGCTTCTAAAACATTATTTTCAAAAATAATAAAGCTTGAAATGATAGTATGGCTGTGTTAAGCACTTTTAAAAAAGGTCAGATTCGAGGGCTGTTTGGAAAATCTTTGAAAACTTCAAGTGTTTTCCACCTTGCATTGCTTTTCCTTGTTTCTTGGCAGTTTACTTTATTGTAGGCCTACATGTATAACTAAAGATTTTGTTTCTTTGATTTTTTTTCTTTGAATAGTAAAATTCTGTGTTGTCTTTCCTTGTTTATATGCAGTTTACTTCTACTTCTATCAAATTCAAATGCACGAAAGATCGACATGAATAGAATAATGTACAATTCACACGCTAACACTATATTCATGACACACTTTTTCCAATGCTTTAACACCACTATCAGAGGATGGCTGGTACTCTCACGTCACAGGAAGCTGTAAACTAACCTGGCTGACTCTACTTCATATAAAATAAACCTGCTACAACAATGGATTCTAAGAAGTAGATATATTTCAGACTCTCCATAGTTGTAAATGATAGATCTTTTACCAGTAGTGGTTAGGAAGGCAGACTAACTCTAATACAGGCTAATTACAATATCACAGAGACCAATGAAAGTTTTTGGTGTTTCTGTAAATCTATATATATATATATATTAGGGACCATGTATAAAGTCTGTACGCTCCATTAGATTATTTTCTTTACCCTTCCCCTCTGCATGTACTCTTTTCATATGGTAAGTCTCAAACCCCTCCCCTTCCCCCCACCCCTCCTTGCACGTGCCTCGACCATTAGAATGGCGAAAGTCCATGATGAGTCCATGGTGTTTTAAGACTTTGGTGACATTTGTCAAGGACAGTTTTCATTGTTTCATGAGAAATGTGAATTTAATAGGACCCGACGACTTCATTTGCAGAAGAAAATATTTACTGTTACTTTCCATGATGTTTTCTTCTTAGATTATATTATCATTCTTCAATTAAGATTCTATGCTGCCTTGCCTTTTTCTTTGGGGTTTACTTTTCCTGTATGTATGTGTATAATGATCTTTTGTGTGGATTTTTCTACTTTTAATTTTGATACAGGAAAATGTAAAATAAATTTGGCTAATTTTAATCAATCTCTGCTCGAAAAAAAAAAACAACAAAACAATAATACTTTGACAGAACCAATGCCTTGCAACAGTGGTGCCTGAGAATTAGGTAGTGGATGAAACACCACAACCATTGTTCGAAGTTCAGAGAAAAATAAGCAAAGAGATATTCCGTCATCTTCGAGAAATGAATCCGTTGTTCCAAAAGATATGTATGATGTCTACGATATGTCTACGATAATCTGCCACATTGAAAGAAAAAAACCCATTCCTTTGCACCAGAAAGAGAGAGAGAGAAAGAGAGAGAGAAAGAGAGAGAGAGAGAGAGAGAGAGAGAGAGAGAGAGAGAGAGAGAGAGAGAGAGAGAGAGAGAGAGAGAGAGAGAGAGAGAGAGAGAGAGAGAGAGAGAGAGAGAGAGAGAGAGAGAGAGAGATAGAAACAGAGAGAGTCAGAGAGAGAGAGAGAGAGAGAGAGAGGGAAATTCGGTCTTTACAATGATAATTATGGTCTTTAAATTAAAGGGTACAGATCTTCTGTTGTTGTGGTTGAAGACATAGATTAGAATAATACTTACACGTTGCATTTGGTACCTGAAACATTCTATTTCAATCGTTAAGGTTGTGAAGATAAAATATTAACTGAAATGACAAAGACAAACAAACCCATTGGCTAGATGAAATTCTTTTTAAAAGCGACCTTTGTCAGAAGAGAAAAGGCAAAAAAACAACTTAACATCAACAAAAAACCAAAATAACACACACACACACAAAGACAAAAAACAACAACAACAACAACAACAAGAAACCACTTGGTTCTAAAACGACAGTTTCTCAACTTCTCAAAAAAACATTAATTTTATATCTAAAACTGCATGACGAGATCTCCGGCTGATGAAGATGAAGACATTTGTTCTCACACTGAGGGCTGAATCTTCAAAGATTAAATTTCTATCAACTTAACAAAACCTTGCTGCAATAAACATTAATTTTGCGTAATACCAATACACGCCTCTCTACATACATGTACATGTAATTGCTAAAGCGAGAGGTTTGATGAACCAAAATCTGAGCGAATCTGTGAAGCGCAAACCTCTGTTGTTCAGGCAAGAGGATTGACGCGCCAGATCACGGGCAAATCAGAAGCGAGTAAAAGCTCTGATGTCCAGCACAGAGGATTGATCAGCCAGACAGGTAAATCGGAGGGACTTAAGAGGTTTGATGGGCTGGTCGACGATTTGATAATGTGATTTGCTGAAATTTGAACAAAGCTCTCTTCACTTCGAAATTTTCACAACAAAAGTTCAAATTCCGAGCAAAATCTTTATACTGTATTTTTATTTTTCATTTTGTCTCTTATAACGGAAAATTAATACGTGTGTCAGAATTGTTTGGATTTGTGGAGCATTTTTTTTATATAAGAGTCAAAATGCCCATGTCCTATTTTTTATCTGTTATTCCAAATCTTAAGTTCCTGGCCTAAAAATCATATTATACAATTTCTGAAGTTGACGGGTATGGTTTGCCAACAAAAATATTATGCTCTTTTATTTCAAAATGTAGCTTTGACACAGTTTTGGGGGAGGAATGCTAGCCCCCAAAATGTTTTACTAAGTTTTCTTAAATTAAAACCTTTGAGCAAAACATTTCTGTTTCCAAAATTATGATACATTGATGGCCTTCACTTCATCATGTCAATGAAGATTACACAATATCTTTTCAAAGATCACGTTTAGATTATTATATATATTATTACAAGTGCTTGAGTGACATTGTATTTCCTTGAGATTAACTGTTGGTTGCACTTTTACAGACCGAATACAAACTACATGTATTTGTGACCCATCTGGTCAAGTGTGTCATTAAGTCCGATTGAATAATATGAAGATTTATTTAACCCATTGAGACATTTTTTTTTGTATTTGTATTTGTATTTGTATTTGTATAACTCTTTAATCCCATTTGGGAAATTTTGCCTTTGTGCCATTGCAGCCCAGTTGGAAAAGAATTCGTACACACATAGAAAAGATACTGTGGAATCATAATCAACCAAAATTTCAGTTTTGATGGAAACTTGGCAGATAAAAATGCCTTTCCTCTCTGGTCAACCCACGTGCTTTTATTTCCAGATATTGAAATTGACACATTTTCTGGGGTATTTGTATTTCCCATCCAGGCAGTTGAGCAGCGGTAAGACAAACTCAAACTAGAAGTTAAAAGCAAATTGTCTGTCCGTTTGTGGACAAAAATGGCAGTACATATAAATGGTTTAAATGTATTAACTTGCAAACGAGCTGGAACTAGTAACCACCTCAGTGATGTTCAGCACACCAAAGCTGGAAACCAAAGAAACAAGATTTACATCCCATGAGAAATTGGTACATGCATCAAAATATTTCTGTAATATCATTGTTACCGAAAAATACTTGAAGTGATACACACTGTACTTCTTTTCAGATAGATGTGTCTATTTTTGTTGTTGTTTATACACATCGTGACAAAATTTCATTTTGTTGGTTAAAATAGCTTTTCACAGGGATAGAATGCCAATATTGTCAATGAATATACCATGACTACAATGTGTTTTATATTTATAACTCACGTAAGGTTTATGTGGAATTTGATGACAATAAAGTATTTTCTAAAAAAAAAAAACAAAAAGCAACAAAAATGAATGCAATGAGTTCAACCTCCTAATTTGAGTGTCTGGGTCAAATTGTATAAAACCAAGTCCACATTCGCCATCACAATTCATGTTATTATTATTATCATCATCATCAACTAGGAAATGCCAACTTTAACTCCACAAAATAAATAAATAAATTTTAAAAAGTTTGTTCTTTATGATCAGAAAATTTTTTCATGATTGACAGTATACACAGTCAGGGAGTGTACCAGAGAGGCTGATCAAATCATTTTTTGTATTTCAAAATGATATCAGTCTGTACCTGTTAGAGACATAATATATATGTCACAGTGGGAATTAGAATCCAGGGGAATTTCGAATTCCAATAGTGGAGATTAGAATTCCAATCTGTCTTAGGGTAAATTAGAATTTTCACTTTTTTTCTTCATTTTCAAGCGACCACAATTGGTACATGTAATAACCATGCTATTAAACGTTTACTAAACGTTTAGTATTAAACGATACTAAACTAAACGTTTAGTGAGGTTCTTCTTTCTTCTCTTCTTTCTTCTTTCGTTCACCAATCTAAATCTGCAGATTTGTTCTTTTAATAAAATCTACGGTTTTCTGCAGTTCTGGCAGAGCACCATAGAGTTTGATATTCAGGTCGGTGGGTTGGGGCCAATATGTTTCTCGCAGTGCTGAGAGGAGTGTGCAGTTCTGCAATATATGCTCCGTGTTTTGAGGAGACTGGCTGCACTCGCATATGGCAGATGTTCCTATTTTGAACTTGGTGAACATGTGGTGGTGGAGCCTATTGTGACCAGTTCTTAGTCTGAACAATAGTACTTGATCCTCTCTGTTCAGGAGATGATATTTATCCTGTTGGTTTATTTGCTGCCGTCTGTTGTTTTTGATGAGGTTTTTCTTCTCATAGTAGTTTAGGAGGCACTGTGGCTGCTCCAGGCCGGAGCCCTCCTTGGCCAGTTGGTCTGCCTTCTCATTGCCTGGTTCAAACGCCAACAATTGGCCGTGGCCAGCGGCGCATAACCTGGCAAACGATTTTAGCCAGGTGCATGCGCCGACCTTCCGCCAGCTGTACGTTAACGAGGTTATAACACGGAATTACATCATCGCTTTTCTCCACTACTAAGCAGAATCTTTTCGTTTTTTCAAGTGCATCCGATGCGTCTCGTGCTATAGATTCCATTAAAAAAAAAAGTGAATTTGCCCCAAAATGGACTTAACGAGGTTCCAACAGCCAACCGACTGATATTTGACGATTACAATGGCCCTTCCACAAAAGACGTGACGCATGTGAGGTGACACGGGGGAGCCGGCGTCCGCATCAATTTCAACTTGAAGTCAATTTTGTCCCCAACAAAGGATGTCTTCGTGCGCATTACGAACAACAAAGAACAGTTTTTAGGCTTTCTTGGCGAGTCCCTTGAAGAATGTGGACACACAGTAGTTAGAGCCAAGCATGATTATCAGGAGCCTGACACTGTCTCTCGGTGCATGCAAACGCTGGAAGAATATTATTTGCTCACGCACTTCTTGGCTGTGACACAACATCCAGGATATATGTAATAGGAAGAGCGAATGCCTTGAAAAAGCTTACAGATAGTAACTTTCAAGCCTGTGCAGATGTATTCTTGGATGGATCCTCAAATATCCAAGACATTATCAGGGCCGGGGAGCAGGCCTTGATTCGGGTGTACGGCGAACAAAACAACAACACTGGACCTGCCCAGAAGAAGACGCTTTAGATATAAAGTAGCGAGATCTGCAGTATAATGTGGAACCTCAGACTCTGCCACCTACATCAGCAGCTGCCAAATTCTCCGTGTGTATTACCAAGTGCAAGAATGGCTGCCTCAGCCGGAAAGGTCTATGGTTCCAGTCGATTGGGGATTTTCTTTGAGCAACACTCTTCTTTTGTCAACAATGACAGACCACCCATCCAGCTCCAGAAAAACTGCTTGCAATTGTCACATGTGCCTGCAAAACGGGATGTACAAGCATTCGCTGCAGCTGCAGAAAGCATGGACTAAAGTGCACGAGTGCTTGTGCAGGCTGTCTCGGGGAGGGGTGTTGCAGCGCAGAAGAAGCAGTCGACATCTGCAACAGTGAGGTTGGTGAGGAGGATATTGACTAAGCTGTGGCTCTTCTGCGAGTACTTCTGTTATTACTGTCAGTGTCGGGATGGAACCAGCTCTCCTTGCCCAAATTAAAAGAAAAAACATGTTACCTGCCATTTTAAATGCCGTTCTCTTCTCTTTTAAATGCAAGAAAAATAAATCCCAAAATGATATGACTTAAAGCCGGTGTAACAGGCCAAAATATACCCCCCGCCCAGAATATACCCGGGGTTAAACTGGCCTTGCCCAGAATATACCCCGGGGTATCTTCTGGGCTAGGCCAGTTTATACCCCGGGGTTACTTTTGGCTAGGCCAGACTATACCCCCCCCCCCAGTCCAGATTATACCCCCTCCTTTTTCTTTAAAAACAAGTCAAGACCACAGTTTATTTCAGCCTGTTCTTCATCACTGTCATCAGATATCATATTAATACATACATGAACACATTCTCGACACCAACAAGTCATAATGCAATTTAGAGAAAATAATAATAACAGTTTATTTCAGCCTTAGTTTACTTTGGTGTACATACATACATTCTCGACTCCTGTAAATCATGATACATTTTAGAAGGAACAAACATGCATTAAAATGCATTGATATACAAAAGAGTTGAGTATCCATTCAACTGACATGGTTAGACTTCAGCATTAATTTCACTCGTGTGTGTTGATGATATTATTATTATTATTTTGATAGTTGGTTGGCCATGAGTAAAACATGCATTGTATTTTTTATTACAATGATGTAGAGAGAAAAGGCCAGAAAAGAACACACAGAAAAAATAAAATAAAAACATAATGATAATCCAACTGACAGATAGTGCAATTCCATCATCCAGCAGACATAAAACTAAACAGGCACTAAATGTTTGCGACTGATAAACTCCACCTGTCCAGATCCACTTAAAACGTTACAGAATGCTAACCAGTAATAATGATAACAATAAGAACACGAAATCATGTTATTTACTCTTGAAAATATAGAGAAATATCAATATCAGAATCATCATCATCATCTTGGAAATTGCAAAGATATGAGAGGGAGTGTAAAAATGGCAGCGTATGCCTACAAATCATTCTAGAATTTATAAGCAGCAATGTATGTGTATCAACTATATACAAAAAATGTGTTAAATCTTTTCAAATATTCAAGTAAAACTGGACAGAAAGCTTTAGTGAAATAGCCTTGACAGTTGTGTAGGCCGGCAGAGTAACTGGCTATCCATATTGCCCGAAAAATCATGCGAATGTCGCATGCGAAATTCGCATGCGAATTTCGCATGCTGCGGAAAAAGAGCCCTCTTCCATATACCCGAAATTCGCATCGACCATTTCTGATTGAACCATGGCACCGGTACAGTCAAAGCAAGCACTCTACGTTGAAAACGAGAGAATATTGCTGTTAGCACTGCTATTCTTATTACGAAAACAGAAAAGTAAGGCAAAGAGGAAGCATCGATTTTGGGTGAGCAGTATTTTACAGTTAAGACAGCAGCATGGTGCTTACGTCAACCTTATCAAAGAGCTTGGTTTTGATGGAGATCTCTTCAGGAAATATATGCGACTATCAAGGGAGCAATTTGCTCGAACACTGTACTTGGTAGAAAGGGAAATCGTCAAACATGGCGTCAGTCGAGAAGCGATATGCCCAAGAGAACGTTTGGCGATATGCATCAGGTATGTAGACTATTCGTGGGCGGTTGGCGGGTGCAGCAGGTAGGTCCTACTTCTTTCCTGTCATTCTTTTACATGTCTGTCATCTTGCTATTTCCTCTTGCAAAAGCCCTGAGATCATCCCATTGGGATGTACTGGGCTTAATCCACAATCAATCAATCAATGTAGACTATTCTATCTCTCTTTCTCTCTATCTCTTTCTCTCTCTCTCTCTCTCTCTCTCTCTCTCTCTCTCTCTCTCTCTCTCTCTGCTCATGTGAGTAAATTATTGTAAACGCCAACACTTGTTTGAGAATATTCTGACATTTTAATCAAACGTAAACCATATGATCCAAAACATAATAATATAACAAAACATTGAAAGATCTGAACTATCTTATAAACAGATTAGAGAACAAAAATTTAGCAACATGCCCATGCCTTTAGCATGTTCCACAAGTCTAGTTTTATTAAAAAAAATATTAATTGAATTTGGCGGGAAAGTAGCCCCGCCCACTTCGCAAAACAATTCGCATGCGAAGAAAAGTTATTCGCTCCCTGTTGCGAAACAAAATATTCGCATGCGAGTTTCGCAATCGGCCATGCGAAATTCGGGTATATGGATTCACACATTGACAAAAAGAATGGTGCGAAAAAAATATTTCGCATGCGAATTTCGGGCATATGGATAGCCAGCTTAAGTCCACAGAGACAAAAGTAGTGCATTGTAAAAGGTAATTAGATCTATAGCATGTTGAGGCAAAATTCAATGGATCATGTTACATTAACAGTATTTCTTGTTAGTGAGTATCATTCTTTGATAGGTTAGTTGTAGAAAGATATACATTTCATGTACATTACGGTTTAAGACAATGGATTAGTTTGCAAGGCTTTTGAAAGATTGAACCTGTGTATTATTATAGTAAATAAGGGAATGTCACTCGCGAGTGAAATAATAATAATAATAAAAAAAGACCTTGTCCGTCTTTACCTGCCTAAGCTTAACACGTCCCTTGCCAAGGGATTTAACAACTGTGTATTTGTACACAAAAAAATATTTTAAATTACTTCATTTTTATGAGTCCGTTAATTATTTCATCCATTGGGACTAAGTGTATGTCAGTGCCAAACAAACAGTACCGTGCAAATTTTACTCAATGGCAACCAACTACAAAAACAACTACAACATGCGAACGAATGTGAGTGAAAGTAATCCAGTGCCTTAAACCATGAGCTACATAAAATGTATACATTTCTACAAATACGCTATCAAAGAATTTACTAACAAGACATGTTCATGCAACATGATCCATTGAATTTTTGCCATAACATACTGTAATTACTTTCTGCAATGCGCTGTTGTCTCAGTGTTTTTAATCTGTCATTTTACATGACTATCAAAGCTACTTCGCTAAAGCTTTCAGTCCAGTTCTACTTGAATAGTTGAAAAGATTTAACACATTTTTCTTTACATGTACTTGGTATATACACACATATATTATTGCTGCTTATAGATTCTAGAATGATGTGTAGGTCATTTTATATTCCCTCTTATCTTTATATTATTCCAAGATGATGGTGATTCTGATATTGATTATATTCTCTTTATTTTCAAGAGTAAATAAGATGATTTGGTGTTCTTATTGTTATTATTGTATATTACTGGTTAGCTTTCTGTAACGTTTCAAGTGGATCTGGACAGGTTAAATTCATTATGTGAAACAATTTTAGTATGTATTTAGTTTTGTGTGAAGTATTTAATGTCTGCTGGATGATGGAATTGCACCATCTGCCAGTTCAGTTGTTAAAATGTTGTTGTTGTTTTTTTCTCTATGTATTCTTTCCTGGCCTTTCTCTCTGCATCAGTGTAACTTTGTATGTAGATCTAATTGTTCCGACATATCAAGCACATTTCTGATTTTCAAAAATTAAAATAAAATTCAGATAACTTTACACTTATGAGTCTTATAATTAGTTCATACCTTGCCACTAAGTATATGTTAGTGGGGCCAAACAAAAAAATCACAATGCATGTTTAACTCATGGACAAATAATTATAAATAAACCAAAACAATAATAATACCAACGGACACAAGTAAAATTAGTGTTAAAGTTTAATCATATCAGTTTCAATGGATTTTCAATCCTTTTGTATATCAATGCTTTTTAAGCATGTTTATTTCCTTTTAAATGAATCATAATTTACAAGAGTCAAAAATGTATGCTTCAGTATGATATCTGATGACAGTGATAATGGACAATTCAAACTAAAGTTGAAATAAACTGCGGCCTTGACTTGTTTTTAAAAAAAAGTAGGGGGTATAATCTGGACTGGGGGGGTATAGTCTGGCCTAGCCCAAAGTAAACCCCGGGGTATAAACTGGCCTAGCCGGGTATAGTCTGGCGGGGGTATAATCTGACCTGCTACACCGGTATTACGCTTTACTGATAGTTTCCATCCCTTTACCAGAAACATGTTTTCAGTACCTATGAACGTACGTAAAATACACATGTTAGATTAAAAAAAAACAACATCAAAACTAACATGCTCAATGGTCTAAAAACTAATGCATTGTTCAAATCTCCATGAAATTACATCTTAATGTCATATTTCTTCTGAAATGCTCCGTTTGTAAGATTTTGCAGCATTTATTGACAATAGAAATTGCTTCTTGGTCCATAATCAGCGGCACCACAATCATGAACATAGCAAAACGGGCTTCCATACCTGAGTTTTCGCTGCCGAGGAGGTTAATAAATTTTGCGGTGACACCGGAATTCAGTAGGATTCCGGGCCTCAACCACATAAGTCGGCTATGGCACCCCATTTTGGTAGTATAAGCGAAAACTCCAGATTTCAATTTTTTAAACTGAACATTGTAATGTGTTAGCGCCCTTCAAAATAGGTAAACAATGACTCATTTTACTCAGGAAATCATGTAGATGCGCATGCAATAAAAACCCATTTATGTTGCAGTTAGTTTGAGGTTAAAGTGTATCTTTCCTGGACCATTGATGAAATCAAGACTTGCACCGATCGACGCATTTGCTGGCGCTTTTATCCAACAAAAACGCCGCCAGTTAGTGGCTCTAGTCTTAGCAATTTATCTCAACGGCTGCCAGAATCGGGTGACAACAGACGTTGCCTCTTTACTAAAGACTGTGTCATTTTGAATCATACTAGCTGAGTTACCCTGCCCGGGAGAAATATCTTTATCTAGAAAACAACACGCACAATCCGCACACAGATTATGTAGATCTAGGCAGAAAACAACTCACAACTGACACAGTAACAACCGCATGGCCCGTGCATAAGGCAGACGGCACAGAAACTCATGCCTTCTAACTTTGAAACGCAACCGGAAGTTTAAAATCGAAACAAAACAAAGGCAGGAGGGAGGCCATCATTGTTGAGGAGAAAGCATTATTCGATGTTTTTAGGCCTATTTTCATTTATTACAAAATTACGATACTTCGCTTTCATGTCAAAGGAATAAACATAGTAGCAAAAAGAACTATCTTTCACATGTAATTTTTTCAGGTCTGGGCATTTCTTCCTCGCAGCAGTGAATTTTTTTTCCTTGCTGTTTTTTTATATAGATATGTGCTGCCATATTGCACTTTAAAAGCTTTCATGGGTTGGGTAACAGAATTCATGGCAATGACATTATCACTGTTTTTTTTCTTGTTTGCTTTTATCACCTTTAATGGGGAGGGGTGTAGACGCGATATTTTTTTTTTTGTCAGTGGATTTTCTTTGGAAATTCAAGCTTCCAGAACTAGCCTCTGAAAGCTTGACTCGCGCATGCGCACCATCGTTCTGCCACACAATCAGCGCAAACATCCACGGCAAAGGGGGCTATCCGAAATCTTTACTGGGATCAAAGCGGAGTGAGACAGGGATGCGTGATTTCACTTGATCTTTTTAATCTATTCAACGCGATGATCCTCATAAAAATAGAAGACATCCTTGGCCTTAAATGGAGAAAATCTTAACAACCTTAGATATGCAGATGATATAATTTTAATGGCAGAATCGGAACAACAACTACAGAGACTTTTGGACACAGTTGTTATAGAAAGTGAAAAAATGGGACTCTCTCAACAGACAGAATGTATGGTAGTCTCCAAAGAAAAAAAAAACCATAAAAAACAACAACCCGAAATGTAATCTAGTCGGCAAAAGAGAGCAAATCAAACAAGTTACAAAATTCAAATATCTAGGCTATTTGATAAAATCAGATGGTAGAAGCATAACTGAAATAAGGAAAAGAATAAAAATAGCCAAAGATTCATTCTAAAATATGAGACCAATATTAATGGGCAGAACTATATCAATGACCTCTAACATCAGAGTCTTGAAAACATATGTGTGGTCAGTGCTTTTATACGGATGTGAATGTTGGACAATGAACAAAGAACTAGAGAGGAAACTAGACGCAGCCAAGATGTGGTTTATTAGAAGAATATTGAGAATATCATGGATGGAGAAAAAATCAAATGAGTCAGTATTGAGAGACTCTAATCTGAAAAAAATCATTAATTAAAACAATAAGACAGAGGCAACTGAAACTTCTAGGACACACCTGTCACCTCAGGAGCCTTGAACATCTAGCAGTCACAGGGAAGATCGAAGGCAGGAAAAGCAGGGGTGGACAGAGAAAAACTTTCACTGAAAGTCTTAATTCATGGACAACAAATAAACGTTACAACAACAGTTCCTTCTTGACGTTGGCTGATGACAGATCCGAGTGGATAGCCATGATCGCCAATCCATTATCCCACATCAGAATGAATAGGTATTGCAACAGCAAGACATTTTTTGTGTTTTAAGTCTTTTAAAATATAGGATTTTTCTTCAAACAGATGACAAACTGTAAACCTGTCCAATATCGATTTTTTGTTTTGATTGATTTACTAGGTAACTAAGATGAGAGATATTAGTTTATTATCTCCAACCCTTCTTAAATGTTTTTACTGGAAGGCAATATAAATAATTTACGAGTTCTCAGGCCCACAATCACTTGACTACAATAAATATTGCAACCCCCTCCCCCCTCCAAAAACGGCAATAGTACAAGTGGTCGCTAGTGCACAATAAACTTTTGGTTAGTAGACTAATGGTGACGGCTACAACAATAAAAGTGGACTTAAATAATGTAATAAACATGTTTTCTTGACAGGTTAACGGGAGACAGAATTTTATGTTTGACACCTATGGTAGTGTTTTATTGTCGAAATTACTTAATCACTTACTGTTGTTTACATAGCTTACTATTATTATGACAAATCTTGGGCCTCAGTGACACTCGGTAGTCTTAGCCTTTATCTTGTAAATACACAATTAACTCTCTATATATCAGGGGTGGCCAAACTTGCTTAATGTAAGAGCCACATATCAGAAACTTCAGATGTTCGAGAACCGCAAGATATGGACAAAATGTACACTCACGTTTTCATTTGTACATACATATTTTGTCCCCCCCCCCCCCCCAAAAAAAAAAATTACATAGATATTACGAAGTACATATATGCAACAATATTTATTCAGGTATGCAGTTGTTTAAACTGTTAGTTTGTATCAGTTTAAGGGATCACAAAATACACATATTTTAAATGTTTTCAAAATCTTGACTAGTGGTTATTTTAACTAAGCCATGCTAAATACGATAACAAACTACGACAATATCTAAGAAAAACATGAATTTGCACTTCATTTACAAAAATAGACTGTCAAAAAATTAAACTAAAAGAGTAAAAAAAAATTATTTTAAATGATATTTATTTTCTCCTAGTAAATATGTGGTGAAAACATGGAGGAACATATTTCCACGAGCAGCGAGCCGAAGGCCGGAGAGCCGCATGTCACTCGCGAGCCGCCATTTGATCATCCGATTAGATATAATGTACAGTATGACCCAAGTTGATCTACTTGCCTACAGTCGATCGCCTCTTTTAAGCTCTCATCTCTCCCGCTGTGCAGATATTTTCGTCTTCGAAAGGTTAACAAATCACAAGCAATCTTGTTATACATGTAATTAACTCCCGGACTTACTCCATGCATGACGTATCGAATGGAATCCAAAGGCAATAAAATTATTGTGGAAATTGAGTCTGATGAAGTGCGGGCATATTGGGGCACTTAAAATTTCTCTCAGAATTTTACTTTCTAAAGCGTGCGCAAGTGAAGTGCAGTTTGGATATTAAGTTTTGATTTACATTCATTTGATGACAAAGGTCATGGGAGTGTTGTGAGTCACTATCGTGGGTTATGTGCTGTTCGATCTATGTTTGGTATTTTCTTGGTTTAAACATAGAATTTTTTAATGAATTTTTTCTTTTTTATATTGGCACGTCAAATACAGAACTTTGCGGGTAAATGTTATCATGGCTTAACTTCAACAGCTTCTCTATTTCAACAGTACATGGTGAGTGGCAACATCTTTATAGTTGTTGGTTCGGTACAGTTTTGAAACTGTCTGACATGTAAGTATTATAGAAAATGAAAGTATGCCACTGTGCTTTGCTATTTGTGTGTGTATGTGTGTTTGTGTGTCTCAGGTGTGTGTGTGTGTGTGTGTGTGTGAGAGAGAAGAGAGATGTGTTAGTCAGGTCTGTCTGAATGTGTGTTTGTGTGTGTGACCTGAGTGTGTATGTATGATACTGTGGTGTGTGACAAGACTGTGTGTGTATCCATAAAATACCTGTGTTCGATTTTGGTGGCAATCTTTTGTCCCCCCCCCCCCCCCTCCATTTTACACGTTACACGCTTGGCATTGTCCCTCTCGCCGTGTTCGAGCGTACAAAAATAAAAAAATATACTAAGTTCTTTATCCTTTACAATGTTCTTTCTCTTTTTCCAGGTGATTTTATTTCCCAGGCTCCTGCCCCGTTCTATATTTAATTAACCGTTCTTCAAAACGCATGGCCATAACTTAAAAGGCTGCTCCTGCCCTCCAAAATCTCTCTCCCATGTAACTTTCTTCATACCATGACCCCCCCCCCTCCCTCCCCATCCCCCTTCCAGACCCAGCTACATTTGAACACATGAAAAAAGATTCAGTTTACACTGGTCATACATAGATCAGATAGGGCCAATGGCTGAACGTGGAGAAACGGAGACATTCCCACACTGCACAGATAAGTTTGGCCAGCTGCTGCTGCCTAACTCGTAACTCACAACTGAAGGTGTGGACAGCTTGACAGGTGTGCGGACTATACAGAATCAGCTGTCACAAAGCCATTTTACAATGCATTTCAATGTTCAGGGAATTGGTCTGTGTATAGATGATCAGAGCTTAAGAATCAAAGAATGAAGGTTTTTAAATTCTCTGGAAGTTGAGGAAATAAATTATGAATTTCAAACTAATTTTTTTACTGAGAAAAATTTCATTTCAGTATGTACACCCACGTCCACCCCGCCCTTTAATATGATAAAATTTCTACATGATATTATTACATTCATTACAATGTTTCCCATGACTGACAACCTGCTAGTCGGGAGCTGAATATCAAATTTTAATAAAATCTTTACAAGAAAAAAAGAGAATTGATTACAGTAACAAATTACTTTGTTTTTCATAATCGTTGGCCATAACATTTACAGAGGTGGAGCAAAGGAATAAATAGAAAGGGAGTAATTTTGTCCGAAAATGAGACTTTTGAACATTTTGAATTGACAGGGTTTTGACTTCATGCCTGGAATTATGCTAACGATAGACATCATTCTCTGATAATGTTGCCAAAATAATGTTTGTCATTACTGTGGGAGGGGAGGAGAGAGAGAAAGTTAACAATCATGTATTTATTTGATTACAGATCAGACGTTCTTTGGACCATGGGGCAGATCAGTGCCTTTAAAGAATTCCAGTATGTCACCATAACTTGTGAATAGGTTTTAGACAAAAAAATAAATCTAATCTACACGTTCAAGTGCAGAATGCAAAAAATGAAATTAAATGCAGAGCATGAGGTTATCAAAACCAAACTGTAGTATTGATTTTCTCGACACGCTGAGTATTCGTGATGTAATCTTGGGAGGTCCTTCGTGTGAGGTCAGGAAAGAAGGAGACAAGCACAAAAAGGTGGTAACGAGGGAAAGCAAAAGAGCCAACTACGGCGGCGTATCTCCAACGACTGTCATACATATATGTTTAGACCGCCACAACCCTTCCTGGCTCTGTCACCACTATATTCCTTATAATTTAGGGTCTGGTCCAGCAAAAACCCCAAAAACGTTTGTTCATGTTGCTAATGGAATGCGGATGCCTTGAATTTTGATGTTCTGTCTCGGTATCGAAGCTATGGAATGTTGGGTTCTGCATGTGTTTTCTTGTATCAACTTTCAAACCTAAATCATCGTCATCATCAGTTGCCCTGTCTGGAACAAACAATGGCATCCATGGCTCTCCACTCGGATCTGTCATCAGCCAGTCTCAAAAGGAGTTGTTGTTGTGACGTTTATTTGTTGTCTATGAATTAAGATAAGACTGTCAGTGAACGTTTTTCTCTGTCTACCCCTGCTTTTCCTGCCTTCGATCTTCCCTGTGACTGCTAGATGTTCGAGGCTCCTGAGGTGACAGATGTGCCCTAGAAATAATTTCAGTTGCCTCGGTCGATTAGAGTCTCTCAATACTCAATCATTTGATTTTTTTCTCCATCCATGATATTCTCAATTTGCTTCTTATAAACCACACCTCTGCTGCTTCTAGCTACCTCTCTGTTTCCTTGTTCATTGTCCAACATTTACATTCGTATAAAAGCACTGATCACACATATGTTTTCAAGACTCTGATTTTAGTGATCGTTGATATATTTCTGTTCATTAATATTGGTTTCATTTTTTGAATGAATCTTTGGCGATTATTATTCTTTTCCGTTTTTCACTTATATTCTCCTATCAGCTGATGTTATTAAATAGCCTAGATATTTGAATTTTGTGTTTGATTTGCTCTCCTTTGCTGACTAGATTACATTTCGGGTTGTTTGTGTTTTTGGAGACAACCATACATTCTGTCTCTTTCACGTTGAGAGGCAGTCCCAAATAGCTTTTGCTATTCTAATTAATTTTATACAGTATATTGTTTGCTTCATTTTCCGAACGTTCGGGAGAAAGGGATGGTTTCCTTTACCGTCGGCATATTGCAAGCAAGCAAGTTTTGTTTTAAAATGAGGTTTTATATTATATTATTTTGAATATGTCTGATTGCCGTAAAGTATGTTGAACAGAAGCGGTGACAGAATCATTCCATGATGGGTTCAATGGAACTACACGCGTGTTTCCGGAAATCTATGGAAGTGTCAGTGATGAAGTTGAGAATGTAATGCATACCTCTTCCTTGTTAATCATGATGCTGAAATTATATTATAGGTTTAAATTTTGTGAAATGCATAACCGTGTCAAATGCTTAATTAATTGGACGAACTACGCCTGGTGCACTGTGTCGCTTATTTCCTACGGTAATCTAATATTCCAGATATGTTCCCTCTCTAATGTATGTCTCTTTCTCTCTCGTAAAACCTGCCCGTCTTTCCAGAATGATTGCCTTCTTTGCCAGAAATAATTGTAATCGGGTTTTGACCAGAGGAGACACAATTTACATATTAAATGAGACTCACGGATCCCGCCATTTTGTTTTGTCCCAATGGTCCTAGGGCAGGCGTCCTCGGATTGGCTAAAAAGGAAACAACAATTGAAAAGTCTGGTATAATTTTCTCTTGAGATGTGGAAGGAAAGTGGCTCATGGCCAACAGAGCACACGATGAACCCACTGCATGAAACCTCAACACGCCGACTGGTGAAAGCCCAACACTGGGTTTTCCATAATCACTGATTGTGGAGCCCATTTTAAGCCCTCCAATGTTGGAACCCACTTTCATGAGAGCCAATTTTATGATTGTTAACATACAAAACCCCACTTTGGGTGTTCTCTCTGTCTCTGTCTGTCTCTCCCTCTCTCTCTCCCTTACACACACACACACACACACACACACACACACACTCACACACATCATATGCGCGCACGCATGCACACGTCCTACACACACATACACACACGCAGGCACACAAAAGTCCACAACCAATATTATTCTCTACTTCTCAGCCAAACAGGGTCAAATCCTTAACAACCTTGCCCACAGGAATACAGAGTTTACGAAATTAGTACAATCATCTGTATCGTTTTGACATTAACCGGTAAAACTGGCAAGCCATATTACCCATACTGATGTACCTGGTGCCAAATGAAAGGGGGGAAACACCTTTCCTCTCAGGTATCGATGACTCAGAATACCCAATACGCATTTTCCGGAATGAACCGTCGAGACGTGTCCCATGTTTTTCTGTGTTATTTTGCCGTTCACTTTCCATGAGTGTGCATGAAAGATACTTTTTTCTTTAGGTTTTATTCTTTGATATTCAAGTCTGTCCTCGTTTCTTTTCAGTCCACATTCCATGTGTTTGCAATTTCTATTATATATTTTTTTCTAAATTAGATTTTGATTTGATGTTAAAATTCTCTATTGTCTTTCCTTGTTCCTTTGCGGTTTTTACTCTCTATGTGCCACTACTACTACATCAAATCCAGTAGTAAGTATGAAAGGTCAACATAATAAATAATGGCATTAATATTTATTATTGGTAACTAGCAATTCACTCTAAAACTATAACACAGTACTCAGGGTACCAAAACATGAAGAAAACAAGCTTTCCTTTTTTTCAGTGCTTTAATTCTACTGTTACGTTTTCAGGGGACAATCTCACCTCTGTTATAGGAAGATATCAATTACTTTGGCTGATTAGCCTTCATAACAGGTCGAAACAATCAAAATACTTTGACTTATTCATTCTTTGTATGCAAGAATTGTTCTGCTACGGCCGTGGAATTTGAGAACAGGTTTGGTTTCAAAATCGCCATAAATCAACAAGCAATAAACTTGGTCAAGATGGTAGAATAATTTAAATATTGACTCATTACAACGATATCACAAAAACCAATGAAAGTTTGGCGTATTCCTGTAAAAATTATATATTGTGTGAATGACTATCCACAAGGTGTGTATGCTCCATTTTGATAATAAATTGTTTTCGTTTATTCCGACGATATATACACTGTTCATGTACGCAGCCGGCCTAAATCCCCCATTACCCTATTCAACTAGCCTCTGGCCATTGGAATGATGGATGTCCATGATAATGCCATGATCTTTGCACGGTGACATTTTCAGTGGACTATTTGACTGTTTCATTAGAAATATGATCTTTTACATAATTCACAACTCAATTTAGAGAAAGAAAAAATAAACAAAAACAAAAACTATCTATTCCCATTTCCATTATTGAAAAGCGCACGACGTCTCCCCAGAAACTTCTGCTTTTGTATGCTTTTCAAGCGTTGGAGCCACCTCTCCGCACCCCCCAACCCCCCTCCAAAATCCCACCCCCTGTCTTTCGAGTGCACGTCCTCATGGATGGCTGCATTCGGGATAGTAATAGCTTTGTGCAAATGTGAGGCTTAAAATGAATGTTAAAACCAATATGACAGAGAATTCGATCTTTGTTAGTCCTTGTGAATTTTCTGTTGAGGTCCAGGTCTCCTGCTCAGCGAACTAGAAGAACAGTTACTTGTTTCTGCAAAAGAAGGAAAGAACTTATGCGATAAAGGACTGTTTGCACTGGTAGATTTAGGGCAGGTAAAAAGAAACAGTTTCCCGACTTAATCTGTCCCATATCGATACCATTATCACTCCTTAAGATTCAAGGGCTTTTGTTCTCACCTGCTTGATCCGGTGTCCCACAGACAGCTCTCACATTCAAATATTTTTGTGATATATTCATCGATTGTTCACACGACGACATTTTATATGGACATCATTTCACACGGAGCAGAATCTTTCCAAGTCGGAATGGAATATTAAGACAGTGTGAATATATCACTCGTAACGATTTGTTAAGAGGCAATGGAGATTCAGAGCGAAGCAAAGTAAAATACGCAAGTACTTCACTTCATGTGGACGAGTTATTGATTTTCACGACGATGTAGATAAAGATGCAGGAGGGACACTCGCAATAGCTGAGACATCGACTGTTGATCAATTACCTTTTCAGCGAATGATGTAATTCCGAAATCATGATAAAAGTATTTTCCTTTTACAATAATAATAATAAAAAAAATCGTCACCAATACCAGGTCAATAATCAGTGAAAGTTGTTTTGTAACGAAATGTAAATTTTCACCAAAACTATCTCCGTATACCCGAGGTCTCGTTATTCCAAACCAGAGGACAAGAAGCAAGGCCAGGGTTTGAATATACCACCCCCCCCCCTTTTCCCCCATTTTTATTATTGTCTCCCTTGTTAACATGGCCTGTGCTACAATGTAATACCAACTGACGATAGATCTCGGTCTCCATATCGATAATGATTTTTTTTTTTAGCTGACGGTAGCCATGTTTCAGTTGAATCAGGAGGCGAGCTCAGAATCAGATACAAAGTTAGAAACCATGGTGTGTGTTTGTTTCCTGCGGTTCCCCGTGCTGTATCATTCAATGAATGTAAACGGATTCGCCACATGATAGCGATACAGAGTGTAGGCATGTAGTCGCTGATCCCGGTGTAGACGAAGAGCCTAAGGTCCCCGGAAGAAATTGTAGTGCGTTGAAAAACATGGTTGGCCAATTTCTTTATTATCTCCAGCTTGCCTTGATGAATCCGGGCCAAATTTTGCAAAGCGTCTTGTTTCAATTTGTCTTAACTGAGACTGTTTTTTTGGTATTCATAGAGGTTGAAATAAATATTTTTATCTTTATAAAAGTATACCAAAAAAAACTTGTAATACGCGAAAAGGTGAGCATAGAGGTTGTTTACATTACCAGCAAAACTCCACCGCCGACATACAGTTTTCCTAACTGCTACGGTGCATGCTTTAAATAAAATATCATAAAAACCATATAAAAACTGTGGGGTCCCAGCAAAGGTTATAATCAACTTCAAAATTGTGCAAAAAGAAAAAGTTGTATGTGTCAATTTAGGTATTATTTCTTACGCGAGGCTTTGATAGTTTCAACTTTTTCTTTTGCCCAATTTTAATGATGCTTTGGATAAAGTATTGCATAATTTAAAGAGCGGTGTTAAACTGAATAAGAGTGAACCAAATAATTGTTTATTGTTACCTTTGTTGCAATGATGTAGTATATTCTTTTGGTGAGAACCGTTCACTAATCCCACAAAGTCCAAGACAAACTGTTTCCCCTAAGGTACTGGTATTTACATCTTGCTACAATAAGATCTGATCTCTCCTATAGGAATAATAAAAAGATCCTTCCACTTTCTGTGGACTGGAATCCCAAGTATTCAGTGCCGAATAAAAAGTTTTTCTCTTGACACTAATACTACACTTTGTGTCAAGATCATATCTTAGTAAATTTAAAGTAAGATAATCTTAGCCTTCAAATAGTTTGAATACGCATCTTTCTTTGATGTCAAAGGTGTCCAAATTGGCTCCTCGCCTTTTCTACTGCCTTTATTCTTATCTGGCAGCTCTTTCTGCCAACATCTGAGTAAGTTGGTTTTTACACCGAAGCAGCACAAGTACTTTTCCGGGGGTAGTTTAAAGAAACTTGAATGCTTTGTTTTTGGGCTTCCCATGCATGATATTAAGTGGTCTCAGAGCAATTTTCTTTACTTCAGGATCATGCTCTCGGGGCATAGTGACAATCTGGTACTTATTCAAACGTGTCTATTTTCTTAGAATTGGTTCACGCTATCTCAAAATGGCTGAGTTTACTTGAGACCTTAAGACTGAAAATTTGCTTACTTTGTTAAAATTAAACGTTTTTGAGGTATGCAAAGATGAGTAAAATCACGAAATTCAGGGATGTTCGCATTGTTTACGCTGCGCAGTCGTGTGCAATTGGTGAGAGTTGTAATTCACTAGTAGCAAAAAAAAAGGGCCATTGTATTTATCTGAAATGTTTGGATTTGGTCTTATGCAGATATGACGTAATTAGGACAACATTTCTGTGCACACGGTAAAAACTCTGCTCACTACGTCACTGTGTTTTCTCTGTTTAAAAACAAAAATATATATATGTTTATGAAGAAAACTTTTTTGTTTTCGATTTTTTACACTGAAAAAACAGTTCTCAGTTAAGACAAACTGAAACAGGAGTCTATGCAAAATTTGGACCAGATTCATCAAGGCCGGTGATATTAAAGAAACTGGAAAACCGTATGTTTTTTAACGCACTGCATTGACGATCAATGACATTTTACATGTAATAATCGTCGCACATCAAAGGTAGTGATCAGACGCTGCACATCTCTGACGAAGCTACAAGGTCGCAGCCCACATGGTCTGCCACACAATGAAATTTGTCTTACTGAGTGATGCAACATCGCTTTGAACTGACTGCGTGTGGTGTGCTGCCATGGCACCTGGTCAGTAGTTAGAGACAACGCAAACTGGGCTTAAGGGGGAAATGGCCAAATGAGGCCAAAAGTCACAAGGCAGACATGGAGGGGTATGGAGTAACAAAAAAAGAACGATGCATATTTATTGTCTGACTCCCAAATGTTGTTTTGCGACCATTTCAACAGTTTGCCCTCCACACTCAGAATTAATTGTCTCGCTATAGCATGTGTTTTGATTATCGATTATCGTTGTTCAGATATTTTTATTTAGTTCATAACGTAGAAAAAAACAGAGATTTAAAAATATTCTCGCTGATCTCATTATCAGTTGTGTCGTTAAACATGATGGTTCAACTAGATATTTATTAAGATTGTTAATTTACGGACACATTCCATCAGAATCAGCAAACATCACCATACAGCCGTTCGCTCACTTCCTGCTAAGTTAAGAGACTTTCGACAAAAGATGTTGTTAAAACCAGCATCGTATTGTGACCGATCAGTGTTTACATTTAAATTCATCAGGTTAATAAATCTGCAGTAATAATTGTTAGTAATATCAACTCATGTATTGTATAGCAAATAGACAGCTCACCTGCATCCGATTACTAAAGCCCGTTGAAAATTATACTGTTTATCAAATTCTTTACTATCTCCGGCATGCCTTGATCAATCGCGGTCAAATTTGGCATAGCCTCCTGTTTCAATTCTTCTTCTTCTTCTTCTTCTTCTTTCGTTCACCAATCTAAATCTGCAGATTTGTTCTTTTTAGAAAATCTACGGTTTCAATCCTGTTTCAATGTATCTTAACATGAACTTATATTTTGGCATCCACAGAGGTTGAAATAAAAATTTTGCCTGCACAAAATTATATATTAAACTTGTACAACACCAAATGGTGAACATAGAGATTGTTTACAGTACCAGCAAAAGTGCACCGCTGACATGCAGTTTTCATAACTGCAGGAGTGCATGTTTTCGATAAACGCATTGCGTAGTTTAAAGAGAGGTATAAGTTGCACTGAATAAGAGTGAGTCAAAGAATTGTTTATGATTACTTTGGCTGCACTGACATAATAGTATTATGTCTCTAGGTTGGTGGCTAGCTTACACAGATGTCCGTGAGTGGATACATATTGAATTTGTTACAAACCAAAAATGGCAGGACACTTCATATTTGATTTCGTCCAGAGATTGCTTCTGATTTTCATATTCTTTGGAGTAAAACCTCGGAAATCACTGTCGTCAGGATTTTTTTGTTGTTGTCAGAACCATTGAATATTCCCACAAAGTGCAAGAAAAACCGTTTGCACTAAGGCACTGGTATTTACATCTTGGTACAACAAAATCTGATCTCTCCTTTAGGAATATTCTACCATTTTCTGTGGTCTGGATCCCTAAGTCTTCAGTGCCTAATAAAAATTTCGTCTCTTGATGCTAATAATATACTTTTTGTGTCCAGATTATGTCTCAGTGAGTTCAAAGTAAAGGTTGCCTTTGTTTTCAAATATTTTGAATTATTATGCATCTTTTTATAACGTCAAAGTCAAAGTTGTCCAAGATTTCCTTCCGGCCAAAACTACTACGTTTATTCATATCTAGCAGCTCGTTCTACCAAGTTCTGAGAGTAGTGTTTATTATGCCCAAACATGCACAGGTGCTTTTCGGGGGGGGGGGGGGTAGTTTAAAGAAACTTAAAGGCTTTGTTTTTGAGCTTCACATGCACGATATTAAGTGCTCCCAGAGCACATTTCTTTACTTCAGGACCATACTGTCTGGGTATAGTGATAATCTGGTACTGTTTCCAACGTGTGTGTTTCCGGAGAACTAGTTCACAGTATTTCACAATGGCTGAACTGTCATATGACCTCGAGAGTGAAAATGTGTTTACTTTATTCAAAACAAACGTTTTCGAGCTATGCAAAGATGGGTAAAAATCACAAAAGTTCAGTGATGTTCCCTTTGTTTACGCTGCGCAGTCGCGAGCAGTTGTTTTGAGTTGTAATGCACCAGTAGCGAAAAAGGGCCTTTGCATTTATCTCCAGTGTTTGGATTTGCTCTTACGCAGACATGATATAATAAAGACAGCATTTCTGTGCACACGGTAAAATCTCTGCTCTTTGCTTCACTGTGTTTTCTGTTGTTGTTGTTGTTGTTTTATATTCATGTTAATGAAGAAAACTTTTTGTTTTTCATTTGCAAATGAAAAAATAGTTTCCAGTTAAGACCAATTGAAACAGGAGGCTATGCACAATTTGGCACGGATTCATCAAGGCAAGCCGGAGATATTAAAGAATTTGAACGAGCTACAATTTCCTAACTAGTAAATCACGTCCGTTACAATATACAAGCCAAACAAGAGCCCTTTCCCTCCCGATCTGCATGTTTGTCCACCACAATCTTCAGAAGACTTATCTTTTCTGGAGGAGTGTACAATTCCTGGATATACTGGTTTTGTTAACATCTCGTCGACCTGCCCATCAAACCTCTTAAGTCCCGAGTTATCTGTCTGGCTGATCAATCCTCTTTGCTGGACATCAGAGCTTTGCTCGCCTCTCGTGACTTGGAGCGTTATTCAAATAGGAAAAATACACCCATACAGTTTTTTGCGTTGTCTTCCACCCACACCAGATGAGTGAGAAGAAGCAGAAGCGGATGTTGTATGTCGACCCGGGCGCGACCACAGTGTTCGTTTAACATGTCGCCGAAACCATCTGGTGGTTTAGCTGTATAATTAATTACAACTTTTGCGGGTTTTTCCTCGGCCATGCCCAATTGTATGCTGTTATATAACCACAATATTGAGCAGCTCTATTTCACTTCTTGCTAGACTTCAGAAAGAATTGCTCAGTAGTTCTCCAGTCTATTCGTTATAAATGAGTTGTCTTATATTTGATGGTATATTTTTCATGGAGGTTCAGCAATCAATATCACACACTATGGACAGGACTCCGGAATATAATTATGTTCTAATTTTTCGAAGAGTACTAGTACTGTAAAGTGCATTTAATAAAAGACTCACTTCATCTGGCAAATGTAATTAAGACTCTCGGAGCAATCCTCATAGTTCCAATCATATCCGTAGCTGCTGTCGAGCTTCATACAGTCCTTGCCTGCAAACAGGGTATTAACCTTATCATTATGTATAACAATAAATCATTTTCATTACAAAGTCACTTCATGGGTGGTATGGACAAAAAGTCGTAAATAAATTTCTGCCACTGTTTAGGAAGTGAAAAAAAAAACATTCCCATTTTCAAATTTTCTACTCACTCGATGTGAAGTTTCGTGTGTAAGGCCCTCCGTATATTACTTCTGCCTCTATTAAGAAGGTCTTGCTGTGGGGTGACAGTTTTTCCAGTTGGGGATTTACTATACTTGCAGCTCTCCAAAATAGTTTTTGAAAAAAGCGAAAGAGTAATTAATAAGACCCAGTTTGAATGGGAAAAAAGCACTAATTTAAATTTGGGTGTAATCGAAAAGTGTTTTTTCTACTGAGGATTATCAGATTTTCTGATTAAATATTTAGAGAAATTGTCATTGAATGCAGTCGTGAGAGCCACTACGCCCAAATCTTATCACACAGTAGGCAGAACAGCTCAGCCTACGCCTTGAGCTTACAAAAAGATGCCTTTCTCGGCATTTTGATTGGCATCATGTTTTTATGATTTTATACACCACGAGGATTAATGCCGCACTGGGGAGAACCACCTTGCTTGTAGTGGGTCTTTTTTTTTTTTTTTTACCAGAGCAGAACCAAAGCCAATTGCTCAGAAACAGCATTTAAAATACCTCTGAAATTTTGCATAATTATATTTTATTATAGTTTGTATGATCTTTGATGATTTGGAAACGTACAAAAAAAAAAGTGCTTTCACGAAATTAATACATGTCAACAGATTTATCCACGGCAACGCCAGGTAACTCATCCAGTTTACGCACAACTATTCGCTGATTGCGGATATATCACGTACATACCGTCGATCTTAAATGGGAGAGCGTATCGAAACTGGCGGCGATAGGTCACAGTGGACGCATCGCTCATCCACTCAAAGCGTTTTTCGTTAAACTGAGCAGTAAGGCCTATCCAGGCTGCCTCCACTGAAAAGTAACAGGCAAAGCAATAATTAGATTTTAAAAGCATCAAATTACTCATTGCACTCACCCTGCTAATGGTTTAAGGATTCATATGAAAAATCAAGATCTTATCATGAAAACCAATGTCCATGTATGCCCATTACCTACTGGTCAGTCACACGATTTTTTTGGGGGGGGGGGGGGAGGGAGTTGGCATCAAACTTAACACTAAGAAAGGGGGGAGGACGTTGTTCAGCCTTTTTGTTTGCGTGTTTCTTGCTTTGTTGCACCGTTTGTTGTTTTTTTTAGTTCCTGTATCTTTTCGTCCTGGGCAATGACATTGGCAGAGGTGTTGCATTTAACTAGGCATAGAAGCCTGTCTACATTTGGCAAAACTTCTTTCTCTGTTCAACCACAGAAAACACATTCGTCCATCTTAGTACCGGTACTACAGGGGGGACACGGTGGCCTAGAAGCAAAGTGCTGACCTCTCATGCCGAAAGTATCGGGTTGGAATCCCGGTGGGTGTAGGCACGTTGGAATTTAGGGATTTTCTCACATTTTCCTGTCCTTGATGCTGTGGTAGGTAGGATCGAGCACCTAGTCTTTTCGGATTAGGAGGAACAATAGGGAGGGCCTGTGTGAACGTTGTGAACGTTAAAGGTACTTGGCAGTTGGAACTCGTGAAGAGCAGGCCGTACAAGGCCGCTGCCCGGGCAAAATTCTAAATAAAAAAGACTAATCCCTACCACACAAGAAAAATAAAACAAGAAAAAGTGAGATGTAAATGCCAAGAACAGCGGAACCTCCTAAAATAAAGACCTAAACACTTCAGTATCTATTGTCATTAGAGACGGAATTAAAATTTGAATCTGCACCAGGCAGAAACCCTAAAGCCTACTTGTTGGCTGCCAACATGTGCAACGATAAAAACTCGTTGGTCCGTATCGCACTGCGTCTAATGACACCATCAGTGGACATCAACTATTTTCAAATTCATGTAGTGGACATTCGTATATCAAAACGTTCGTCTATAGTTGTAATGCCGTATCCCTGAATCCGCCGCTGTTGAACTTCACACTCCAAAAATTCGCGTTTTCATCAAGATCCGCATGCCGCATCTTTCGCTGGCAAATGCTCGTAGAAAGTTTTAGTATTTTACTGTTACTTAAGCTTCTTCGTATATTATAAGTGGCCAGCTACTGCACAGAATTGCCGAATCAAAGATTGTAGCCTCATCGTTCATTGCATAATGTATTAGAAAGAGATTACGTTGACTAATAATAAAAACATGATTGAAAAGTAACAAAAAAGTACATTTAATTACATCATCACCAAACAGAAATCTGGCCATAAGACGCATTAGGAAGTCATCCCTTAAATAATTATCACTGTTTTCATTCTATTTTATTGTCTGCTTTCGAAGAGTTGAAAGCAATTGGTCTTTAAAAGAATTAAAAATTACCAGATGCATAACGACATTGACAAAATTATCCAGTTTGGACCTTCTTCCAGGGAATTTTTGGCATGCGTGTTGCTATCTTTAATCCACTTCTAAAAGTTTCCTGTCAATCCCAAAAGCACGATTAAGACAATGGTCCATGTCAGGTTTCTTGAAAACACTGTTATATGACTGCAAAGCTTCCCTGTTCGGTATAATGAATTATTTTGCACGTCCAGGCCATATTTGAGAGAGATGAACTTGAGTTGGGAGTTTGTGAAATAAGAATAATACAGACATTTGTGTCAAAGCCTGATTGATCCGTAGATCTACGCCAGAGACAGTAGAGATACATAGATGGGACGGCGACTTCTTGTACTCATTTTAAAAAAAAGACAAGAAAAACACACACCACTTGCTCGCTCGCCATAGATAAGGTATGTGAAATGACGCTTTGTTTGGATGCACATATGTGGCATGCTAACCCTACAGGGTATCACGAAACATTAATCTCTTTGACAGTACTTAAATATCATAATATACAAAAATTAACAGACGTGTTCAAATAAAATAATAACAGAAAAGCAGAAGTGGCTCGTTAAGTTGGCCGGAACCTGTTCAGACCCACGGGCGGTATGTCGGATAAATCTACTAGAGACAATGAAAAGCTGACCCTGAATAGCTAAAATGTGGTCCACAGTGCATGGGTTTATATCTAATGCCAGGAGCAAGGGGGAGGGGGTGGGGGGAGTGCATGTCTGTTGGCCCGTTTGTCTGTTTGTTCATCTAACCGTTTTTTAAAGAGTCCACCTAACATTGGACTTCAAGTTACAATTTATATTTTACTGCCTTTCAAGAGCGTACAGCTTGATGCATTTCACGTCATTTCATCAAGAAAGGAATGCGTAGCTCAGTCATCCAGGGCAAGGGGGCTGGATATAATAAAGAATGAGACTGGACAACGTCGGCATTTGGCGTTCACAGACTCCAGCATGACACCAAGAGGAAGATGCACACTGACATAAACAATGACGTCATTTCGAAAGCTCAAATGAGAAAATATTGAGTGGTGTTCAGTTCATTACTGTTTATGCATTGGGGGTGGGGGGGGGGGGGAGGGTTATACCATGAGCGCAACATCGACTTTCTGGGACACTGTCTTTGAAATTTGTTTGAAATTTTCCACGCACTCATATTTCAGACTAAACCTTATGAAACTGATTTTTTTTATTTGATCTATTATTAGATACATTGAAATCTTACTTTTCCGTTGTCGAGCATTGTTTTTCATCCACCTGTCAAGTCTTCGTTCTCTTGGCTCAGCTAAAGTCCCTTTGTATGCTTGACACATAGCCTGCATTGGTAAAGTGGTAAAGTTCTAACTCACTGGACTGAAACGATTTTATTTCAGTAGCCATGAATATATATACAGAAGTCTAACAAATAATAAACAAAATGAAATTTTACGCCTTAGCTCTGCGTTAGCTATTTCCATCTGTAAGAGGTCATGCAGCTTATTACTGAACTTAACTTAGAATCTCATACGGACAAAGGAAATCATATCTCCATACCGTTGCCACGGTTCCACCATTGTACTAATTCATAGTTTTTTTCTGTTGCATCCCTGAATCAGTAAGATTGATTTGGTACAATAATAATGATCACTGTCATTACATTTCCTGTGAGCTATTCTACTCACCAATAAGTTGTTTTTTTCCCTATTACGAGTTGCCAACAACCGACAGAGAAAACCCCAAGAAACGGTATACCAAAACGATGCAATTCAAGCACTTCCGTCCGCTGAGCCGAGAGTTCTAAAAATAGCCCTGTGAATATCAACATAAAGAATGACATGCTGCCATCGTGTTGATCACGGGATCATTACATTTACAGGTGGTTTTAAGTTTCAAACAGTTTTTTTTGCTCAACTTCAAGTGGTCTAAGTCATGGACATGGACACAATTTTCGAAAATATTCATTCAGCGAGAAGGAAAAGGCTTAGAGGTCAATGTTGTTCAGGAATCAAGTGCACGAATGGGAGATAAAAATAGTCCAGATGTTATGGATGGAAGTGTTGGTATTTTAATGTTATTTTGGGGTGTATGTTCGACTGCATATTTTTAATATTAAAATTTAACCATCACTTCCAGACCACGCCAAATAAAAAAACAAAAAAAAAACTGAATAAATTTCAACAATCAGGCCTGCAGGGCCACACTTTAATTACGTTAGTTCCCTAACAATTTCGACTAGATCTATTCATGTAATAAGGATGAAAATCAGCATCATAAAATCCAAAATCAATAGTATTTCATTATAAGTCTAGATCTAGGTTTCCCATAACATCATTTAACTTCAGTTCTAGCTAATTATCTAACTAATTATTTCTATTTCCAAGATCTGGACTGTTTACTGTATTACAATTGACATAGTCTCTGGAGACATCAGACTATCTCATATATTTAAATTTATAGCTGGCCTAGCTCGCCAAGGTGACGTCGGCACAGTTAAATAATTATAACTCTAAGATGGGCTGGCAACTCCCAGCCTCACCCAGACAATTCAATCACAGTTATATCTCATACATTAACTGTAGTTGTAGCTCTAGCTGACAGTTTAACCTTGCATTCTTCGCCCTTCCACTCCTGGTAGATTCATCAATACTCTCCTAACAGATAAATGCCACGCTCTTCGTCTTCTTATCCATTGTCATCAAGAGATATTTCTTCGATAACTGCACTCACCCTTGGCCCTGGCTCGTGATGAAGCCAGGGAACATTCAACAAGAACTGTGTTTAATTTCAAAACAGCCATATGGATAGATCTAAATGGCTAGATCTATCCACATCCAGTCATATTGTGGGATTCATTCAAGCAGAATCACACTGACTCCTTCGCAGTAGGATACTCTGCTTGGAATTAGAAAAGTAATTTCCCCCTCAGCGTATATTAACCGCTGTTTCTGACCTACTGATTAATACGCCAACTGACGTCAGGTTTATATAGTCCCCACTACAATTACAACACGGGGCGTCAATTTTCATTAATGCCCTATTGTCTTTTTATCTAAATATTCACTATCTATCCCATAGTATATATTCCCGCTGACTTGCTCTCGTCTATCAATAAAAATATCAGCGATATCCTCTTTACTCTGTTTATCCCCACTTCTATCTTTCACTCTTCTGACGTCATAGACGTCAGCAATTAAGGTCACCACAATTCACTAATTGGGTTAATTCAACAGGGGAATTTTATTTTTAGGCCACTGTATTAAATCATGACACCAGACCTCTCACTTTGTAGGTTTTCAGGGAATAAAGGACGATATTATGTTACAATAACATATTTAAGAATCAAATATTTGAGTGGGAAAGAAGGGAAGGCACATTCAAATTAAATTAATGTCGAATGGGTTGTGTAACTGCCAGAAAAGCAAGAACGATGAGACCAATGCAACGTAGGAGGCAGCTAGCTAGAATGGAGTAAGCCTAATGTCAGTCTCGGTGTCACATGAAAGAGAGAGGGGGGGGGGGAGAAGACAGACAGACAGACAGAGACAGAGGGGAGAGAGAAAGGGGTTGAAAGAGAAAAAAGAGAGGGGAGAGAGATCGGGAGACAGAGAGAGGGAGAGAGAGAGGAGAGAGAGAAGGAAAAGAGAGGCAGAGGTAGAGAGGGAGAGAGGGGGGGGCAAAGAGATAGTAGGGGAGAGAGAGACAGGGAGAGAGAGAGAGAGAAGATATAGGGAGAGAGAGAGGGAGAGAGGGAATGAAGGAGAGAGATACAGATAGAAGGAGTCGGCAATTGGAACATCTGGTTTCCTTAAATAATACTCTGGGCACGTCCAGGGTGGGAATGGAACGAAAGTAATTTAATGTCTATTAATTGACTGGACAATTCCATGAATTTAACTGTCAGACTACATGCAACCTTATCTAATCGAGGATTAATGTCATGTACCTGTTCATCATCGGGCTGTTGAAGCTGGGTCATTATAAAAAAAAAAAAACAGTCTGAAACCATGTTATTATCATAACACAACTGCATCATGAGATGAGCCTAAGGAATAATGGCCCCCAGTCAGGAGATTTCGGGAAAGAAAGTTGGGAACGTGAAAAGGCTGCAGGATGAATGATATTATTATTCATCAACTGTCATCATCAGAATACTGCTGGTTAATTTTGGTGAAGTTTTTGTTTTTCTAATCACCTATTTGATATCATTTCCTCCTCCATTACTCGTGTCCTGCCACCGTGGTTATCTCTACACTTTTTCAGCTTAGATAGATTTAAATTTCTCTGGTCTGATGTCTCCTAGAACTTCATTCAGTGTTTGAACTTTATACTCATTCATTCACTTTAATTATTCAATTATAGATATTATATTGCACAGTTCTTGGTAGTGTTGGTAAAGCCTCTTGAGCCCATTTCGATGAAACGATGAAAATATCAAGTTTTAGTTCATGCCACCCGAGACACAGAATACCGAGACGAACCATTCCTTCTTTTTACTATATTTCCACATCGTGCGCGCGTACAGACCCGGTGAGTACTACTCACAGAGCTCTGTGGTACAAGTCGTTTTCGTTCAATTACGAAGGGGTGTGAAGCAAATTGTTGCATTGTTGACATGGATAATACGTGCGCGTCGACGGACGGAATTTGACGAACTGAACCATCTGGGTATGCTGTGTCTCCGATGAAACGATGAAAATGTCAAGGTTTAGTTCATGACATTATCAAATCTAATAATTATTAGCCATTCCGTGATTCGACACTTCATACGCACCCGGTGAGTTTAGCAGACGACGCACGCGGCTAACTTTTCGGCTTTCTATTGAACGATTGATTGCACCGCCTTGGTATACGGTGTCTTGGGACAACCTACAAGCGCCTCAGCCCATGGTAGTTGTCCGTCTGAAAAGCGGTAACAGTACCCACGGCGCAAAACCCACGAATCCGGACACGCCGTGTAGACCATATCTGGAAGGCATTTTTGGGACATAATTGTATGTGTATCTAATATTTATCAAATATAATAATTAATATACGCGTCTTTTGTGTGATCGTGATAGATAGATAGATAGATAGATAGATAGATAGATAGATAGATAGATAGATAGATAGATAGATAGATAGATAGATAGATAGATAGATAGATAGATAGATAGATAGATAGATAGATAGACAGATAGACTGATAGATTGTGCAAAGACAGTTTTCAGGTGCCGTCTGATATTTAC
This sequence comes from Onchidella celtica, assembly GCA_963931925.1. NCBI lineage: Eukaryota > Metazoa > Mollusca > Gastropoda > Systellommatophora > Onchidiidae > Onchidella > Onchidella celtica. The sequence goes on along the minus strand of OZ007570.1, from coordinate 34,647,526 downwards.
TGACATAGGAGTTCTAAAGTAAAACTACTTTTTTTTCAGACTAGGCACGCCGTCAGGCTATTGTGATAGTCTATGCTTGGGTCTGTCAGATTAGGTGAAGGTCTAGCGTGAAATAGTCAGACTATCTGATAGTCTAGACCTGGCACTGGTCAAATTATGTGATGGCCAAAATTTAATATTATGGGACATAATATTATCTTCCGCAGAGCTGTACTCCCTACAATACCACATTATAATGTGTGTGCGTGAAATCAGTGTTAATCCTTTACATCATCAATTGCAAGGAGAATAGCCAAAAAAGCTAAAAAAAAACAAAAAACAAAAAAACCCCAAACAACCACAAAATGGTTTCAGGTGGCGACTCTATTGTCAATGTTTTATACACCATGATACTTGTTTCACAAGAAAGTAACCCCAAATTACCGAAAAATGACAACGGAAGAACGATTTACAAAAAAAAATCAAAAAAAATCCAAATGCATACAGGAAAAGCAAGGACCTGTTTGACAATCAAACATGGCGCGGAAAAAGTGGGCCCAAACTTCGAGAAATGTTGGGACACAGAAGCTTGAACTGTTACGGGGCCCCTTCGAAACCGGCCACAATAGGGCTACATCCAAAATTCACTCATTAAAAAAAAACTTTTTCATGGCCACTCCGGGATTACGGGCCCTGAAGCTTAAGCTTTGTTAGTTCCATAGTAGATCCGCCACTGACCCACAATTTCATTGGTTCATTGCAAATTACATTTTCTAAAAAATTGAAATAAGGTGAAAACTGCATGTTTACATTTTTTCTGGCTCGCGGTGAAAATTTTACAAGTTGTTCTTGTTTATACTTCATGTACATTACAGACTAACTGGCGTACCTAGCTTGGTACAAATCCGTCATTATTACATGTATTATTACAAATTTACTTCAGATCTTCAGAAACCCGCCCGTTTCTCTGAAAGCGTACTGGTATTTTTTTAACTGCAACAAAGTACTGTCACATGTTTTACTGCCATAACCGGTTCCTGTCCTCTTCTGTAATTCATAGGCACGGCTAGCAGTATGCTTGGTAAACATGCAGTGTTGAAGCAACACAAGGACAGGAAAAGCTAGGATATCATAATCTAAAAGAAGTAATGCTTCCAGTTAATCAAAATAGGCTTTCTAACCGCTGAGGATTAAATTCTGCAGAATACTATTTTACGCATTCAAAGAGACAAAAATGTACGTGGGCATATTTCAAAAAAGGTCTTGAAGTTCGCTATATTTTGAATACTTTCGTTGATTTGGAGCCACAAACTGTGTTGACATTGAAAAAGAAACAACAACAGCACATTTTCTTCGAGTAGAATTTTAAACATATGACAGGAAATTTCGTTCTGCGCCTCGGTTTACACATTGGTGATCGAGAATCAACTTTAAAAACCACATCTGTGTATATGTTAGAGCCAACGGGCCAAATTGTTTGGATGAAAACGCGACGTGGAAAAGGTTGGCCTCAGCTTTGATTGTCCTCGCTGGGCATAATACAAAATGATACCGATAACGTTAATCGTCCATCGCAAACTACTTTGTTTATGGTGAGTTTAGGTGAAAAGCAGCATTTTTCTAGGTTGTCTCGGAGTTTTGGCCGTAAGTTATGCAACTCGCTGTTATTTACATGTACATAGATACTCACCAGCAAGAATGAGACCACATACAACCAGTACAATCACCTTCGGCTCTTTAGTCTGGATCATTTTGTCCTCAGACAAACAATTCCCTCTCGAGCAATTAGAGATGAAAAATTTGATTTTGATCTCTGAGATGATAGTTAAAATAAGAAAAGGAAACAATTATAATTATGGACTAAGTTACGTAGACCATCGAGCTGGATTCAGGAATGTTTTGTTTGGGCAATTTCAATTCTTTTAAAATTTATATTTATTGTATAGTTATTTATTGTTTATTTCCAATTGGGAGCTTTGCGACTTCCATTTTCATTGCCACAGTGCAAGCCCTGTAACGACACAGTTCTGTGGAATTCTTTTTAAAATATTATGTCAGTCAATGCACTTGGCTGTTTTGATGAACGAAAAATTATATGTCTCATCATTGAAGATCTGGCTAGTCCGACTTTCAATGTTTTTGACTACCACTGAGCATAGGCGTTATGTGGCACGTGAAGTCAGAAAATCTTCCATTCAGCCTTTCAGTGGAAAAGAGTAAAGGTCATTTGTACACAGTTTTATGAAAATGATGTAAGCGCCCAGAAATTGTACGAGAAATTCAAACACAACATGTATTTTAATTTATCACCAACATAAGTAACATATAGCTATTACCAGGTCCGGCACAGATGAAGTTAACCAACTGTAACTGTGAGTAAAAAAATGTCTGCACAATCTAGCTCTCTCTACCTTCAAAAAGAACTGGCTTCCTGCTGTCAACATTTCGAACTGCTGTCATTGATTCTTTGGCTAACACTTATCCAATCAGATTTGACGACTGTATTATTTTTTGTGTGAGTGTTTGTATACAAAGCATCGACGGTTTAAAGTTATCAGGATACACTTTGACCACCCTTAATGACAAATAAATGTTGTGTAACATACCCCCACCCCCCCCCCCCCCCCAAGTATCTCCATTAATTTTGTCTGTGTGTATTTTGAAAGAGTTGGAGGAGCCTCAGGTGGTTTAAAATACCGTACATTCATGAACCTAACCGAATACATATTGCATATCAAATTTATTGATTGGGGATGTTGAGGTGTACTTGTACTATAAAACGTTATGTTATTGCTCTTAGAGTCATATGGACCGAACAACAACTGAATTAAGTTAAGAGAATGACTTTTAATGCCGCAAATAAACTCTTGCTTGGCAGAATGTTGATGACAACCACAGTAATAAAAGTGGCAATTAGTAATGTAATTATGTATTCTTGGCAGATTAACGGGAGACAAACTTTTATGTTTAACGCCAGGGTAGCTGTTCACTTGCTGAATTGCTAAATCGAGTTTTACTGTTTAAATAGCATACGACTATTATGACCAATCTACGACTTGATCACATAATCACTTCACCTTTGTACTGCTGGTGGCTGGATGGAGTGGAAGATGTACTGCTAGTGGCTGAAGGGAGTAGAAGCTGTACTGGTGGATGGTAGATGGACTGGAAGTTTTTTTCTGGTGGTTGCTAGAGTTGCTAGAAGCTGTACTGCTGGTGGCTGGAGGGACTGAAAGCTGTATTGCTGGTCACTGGATGGACTGGAAGTTGTACTGATGTTGGCTGGAGGAGCTGGAAGCTGTACTGATGGTGGCTGGATGGACTGGCGGCTGTACTGTTGGTGGCAAGAGGGACTGGAAGCTGTATTGCTGGTGGCTGGGGGGACTGGAAGTTGTACTACTAGTGGCTAGATAGACTGGAAACTGTTCTGGTGGTGTCTCTCAAAATGCGAAGAAGAAAAAAAGTTATATATAGCAAAGCTGGCGTACGAAACAGTACAGAAACGATGCAATAGAAAGCATTGGAAAAGGAACGACAAATGAAGCTTTCGGTATACTAAACTTCCTAAGGACAAAAAAATGTAAAGGATACTAAATTAAACAAGTGAAAACAATACACAAATAAGAAAAATCGTGGAATGTGCATTTATTATTTAAAGCCTGCGGGTCCCAAACTTGGATTTTCGGAGAGCAGCACGTTGCTTTATGTAGAGTGGCCCGAATTGGTGGAATTTTGGCCTGCATCGACTTCAAGCATACGGGGGCGAATAAAAACATAGAATGTCCTAACGGTACTAATGTTGTAATGACTGGAGCAATAAAGCTGAGTCTCAATATTTAACTGAGTTGCCTCTCCTAAAACAATAGGGTGTTTCATGTTACTGTTACGTTATTAATCGCAATTCAGCATGTTAAATCTGTAAAATTTGCTACCTGCCTTCAATTCCTTAACCTTTAAAGAGCTTTCTCCATTATAAAACCTATTTAGCCTCTTCCAACTCAACATGTTCGAAACAAAATTACACAGACAAACGGAGAGACGTAGAGAGTCTTTTAGATTGAGATTTTAGCATCAGTCATTGACTATACCGCAGGAAGGCTGGTTCACGTGAGGTTTTAGGAAGACTGCCGATTCTGGGAAACATTCTGGATGCTATGTATTCCTGAGCGTGATAATTTCATGGGATTCATGTTTGCTGATGATGTGACTTATGCGGGACTGGAACAAAACTTCATCTGACAAAACTTCAGATCTGGTGCAATATCATGCTTTGGTGCATTTTTCTTGACAATTGGTCCTGACCAGTGACCTACATAATATACTAGACTGCTCGACCCCTTTGTTTCGCGGCCGCTGAGCCTCCCGAGCGCGGCGTCAAAGCGCCTCCGTGGCGTGTGCAGTCTAGATATCTAGTATAATAGTAGCATGTCTCTGGTCCTGACGACATCTCTCGTATTTAGACACAAGTCAAATTGTTCGAAAAGATATTATGTTTTAAAAATCGAGAAAGAGAGAGAGAGAGAGAAGTAATGCAGGCAGGCAGACAAGCCAGCAGGCATTTCTTCTAACGGGGTGGGGGGGGGGGGTCCCTTTCCAGAACGTCTTAAATACCCCCACAACGAGAGTGTCACTTTTCTTTGCTACTGTAACAGAAATAAGACAAGGAATGTTTTCGTTCTACGAAAAATGAACTTCATTGTTTTTTTTTTCCCCTCCTACATCGGCCCTGAGCAAGACTGATCGCACAACCCACAATTGAGTAAGTAGAACGGATTTTGAAACACAAAACCGTAACATTACTTGTTAGATCTTAGAGTCCTAAAGTTACAGTCATAAAAAGGAAGTATCAGTGAAGTTAATGCACACACTATAATGGGTTCAAATATACACGGTTTTTCCAATTTTTCTAATATCACCGGCTTTGCTTGACGAATCCGGGCCAAATTTTGCGTGGCCTCCTGTTTCAATTTGTCTTAACTGGAACCTTTATTTTCACTTGTAAAACGTGAAAGACAAAGACGTTTTTTTTATAAACATATAAAGATGTAAAAAAAAAAAAAAAACACATTGAGGCAAAGAGCATAGTTTTTACCATGTGAACAGAAATATCGTCCTTATCACGTCATGTCTGCGTAAGAGTAAATCCCAAAAAAATTCATATAACGCAAGGGTCCTTTTTTCGCTACTGGTGAATTACAACTCACACCAATTGCACGCGACTGCGCAGCGTAAACAACGGGAACATCACTGAATTTCGTGATTTTACCAATCTTTGCATACCTTGAAAATGTATAATTTTGAACTAAGTAAACATAAATGTTCACTCTTGAGGCCGCATAACAGCTCAGACACTGTGAGATAGCATAGACCAATTCTATGAAAACAGATACGTTTGAAACAGCACCAAATTGTCACTAGGTTAAGACAGATTGATCCTGAAGTAAAGAAAATTGCTCTGAGAGCAATAATTGATACAATGCATGCGAAGCTCAAAGACAAAACTTACAAGTTTTCTTTAAACTACCGGCCCCATGAAAAGCACCTGTGCATGATGTCACGAGTGGAGTGAGCGGGATTCAAGGATTACGGGGGCATGGAAGTGAGGGAATGACTCACGGGATAGTGAGGCTGCTCACCTATATTGACTTCTGTTAGTTAACGTTAAAGCGTGAAATGTTGTGAGTTGGGGGGTCGGCATGAGGCGAGAGCGCTGTACTGACAATCAATGCAAGTTAAGGAGTCCCAGGGGACAGACGTGAGATCAGAGGCAGTCGGGAGATTGTTGTGTGTTTTCCAGTGATGACTGGTGCCGGGGTCGGGCCGAGAAGCCACCCGCGGTGAGCGAGCAGCACAGGGGATAGGCCAGCATAGGGCCGAAGGCTACGCATAGGCCAGTGCGGTGAAGCTGTCGAGCAGGACAGGAGGAACGCATGAGTCGTGGTAGTCTGGCCACAGACAGGGATGTGTATAGAAATGTTAATGTGCTCTTAAGATGTATTACATGTGATATTAATATACTGTGCCATTGAGATACTAATGTGAATTGAACTATTAACGTGCTATGGACATGTTGAGGTGCTATTGGAAGGCTAATGTGTTATTGCCATAGGGAGGTGCTATTGAGAGACTGCGGTGCGAAAGAAATACTAAATGTGTTAAGACATTGAGTGGAGAGGCTGAAGCCGAAGTGCCGTTAAAAGTAACTACCGGGTTGTGGACCCGAGGAAGAGTGCTTGAGGGAAGAAGGCCGTTGGACGGCAGTTAATTGAGTAATATAATGTATGTAATTGCATCTTTATCTTTATCTTTATGTTTAATAAATGTGTGAGTCTGATGGGTTGTTCTGTTAACTGTTATACGCGTTCGTTCGTGATTGTTGTCCTGTTATAATTATTACATCTCCCAGTCTGGGATTTGTGACACTGGGGGCTCGTCCGTTGTGACACTCGTCCGTTTAGTTACCTGTGCTCATTTTGACACTGTGTATTCGTCATATCTAGTTGTTTTTCTGTTGTGCTAGGAATTCGTGCTGTTGTCCTTGTTCGTGGAATGAATGGAAATTTCATGATGGTATAATTTATGTATATTCATGAATATGTATTGATGCAGGTATTGCTATAAATATGTACTAATGTGTACTTAAACTTTTCAGAGAGACAGTGTGTGTGCGTGCAGCCTGAAGGAGTCAAGCAGCCAGAGCTCCGAGTAAAGGGAAAAGTAAAATCAGGAAGTAAAAGTTAAGTAAAATTCAAAATTTTTGTGCCCTGGATTGTGGGCTGTTCCTTTAATCTGTCTTTTTCTCTGTTTTTGCTGTTTTCGTTTGCTGTCTTGAACTTAGTTTATCCTTTTCAAAAGGTGTGGTAAACTTGGAACTTCGTTCATCACGGTGAACAGTCTTTAGGGCTTTGTTATTGTTTAGTTGTAGCGTCGATATCTTCTCTGTTTCTGCAGGAAGACGTATTCTCTTGTCCCCTCTCTGACCTATCTGTAGATACGTTCTTTTTTTCAGGCTCTGTTCTTGTTCGTACCTTGTAGTGTAATCGGCGTAGTTAGGTTGCATTTTTTTTCCCATTATAGCTTTTTTTTAGAAGCTTTGTCCTAGTCTGGTTCGTTGTCTTTGATGTCCTTGGGGTCCTTCTTCTGAATTTCTTCATTTTTGTCTTTTCTATTCTCTTTTGTTATTTAATAGTGCTATACATTTTATGAACATAGAATTAGAGAGAGTATGCTATAAAATGTTCAGTGAGGTGTGTTTCTGAATTGCATTTGGAAATAGTGTTTGTTATTGTAGTGGCATAATTTCAGGTCTCGGGATACGTCGGTTATAATAAGCTTATAGTAAGTACATAGACAGTTATTGTATTTCAAATTGTATCATAATAAATCCGTGAAATGGCGGATCTCCGTGAGCTCATGAAAGTAGGTACGGAACTTGGCCTTGAGGGAGAGGAGCTGCGCGGCTGGATTAAAGAGCAGCAGGCGGAATTGCGCGATGAGCGTGCTAAAGATAGAGAGCGAGAAAAAGAGGCTCAGGAAAGGGAGTTAAAGTTAAAGGAGATAGAGGCGCAAGTAAAGATTGCGGAGTTGGAAATCAAGAAGAATGCGCCAACGGAAACAGTTGAGCGGCAGGGGCAAAACAAAAGTGGTGTTAGAATTAAGCTGCCGACGTTCGACGACCGGAAGGACGATATAGACGCCTTCCTTTACAGGTTCGAGCTAAATGCACAACTGCAATGGGGGGAGAATAAGCAATTATGGTCCACGTACCTGGCATCCTTATTGCAGGGGCGAGCGTTAACGTACTTTAAAGAGTTACATCGCGAAGACGTGCATGATTACGATAAGCTGAAGTCTTTGCTGCTTCGCCGATTTGCGCGTACGGAGGAATATTTCCGGGAGCAGTTTAGGCGAGCACGTGCGGATACCAGGGAGGACTTTGCTGCCTTCGTCGCGAGACTGACAGAGTATTTTACGAACTGGTTGGACTTGTCCCATGTTGGCGCAGATTTTGCTAAATTGAAAGACCTAATGATCCGTGACCAGCTGTACGCGTCGTGCCATAAAGATTTAGTGGCTTTTCTAAAAGAAAACGAACCCGCGACGGTGCAGGAGGCGTCAAAGTTGGCGGAAGCATATCGTACGGCACATCCGTCCAAACCAGTCGCGAGGGCGTACGTACAGGATGTTGGTTACGTCGCCGTGGTTGAGGGGTCACCGACAGGACAGAGAGACAGGTCACGTCAGCGTGGTGCCTATAATGGGCAAGCCCAGGTTCAACGTAGGGGGTATTATCAATCACCTGCATATGGAGCCGGTAAGTTTGACCGAGCAGGAGGGCTGGGTCGCGGTAGTGGCCGAGGGCGGTTTGTAACCTTTGCCGATCATCGACGGCATAGGGACTTTAGTTCCGGTCGCGATGGGTCACGGGGACCCAGGTCTAGCGGAACACAGGGAGCGGAATGTTGGACTTGCGGACGCGTAGGTCATTTTTCACGGGATTGTAGGGCCGCGAAGTGTTGGAACTGCGGAAGAGCAGATCACATCAGCGTGAATTGCCCTGCAGATAGGATAGCGGCGAACGTGGATAGCAATCACGGTAGCTCCACTCCATGTTCCCCTAATAAATTTCATCATGCGGCCGCGTGTATTACATCGGACAATGGAGGCGGACAGTATTCTAAGTGTCCCAGTTGTGAGAAATTGTTATCTTCTGGTGTTTTACCTTGTGGGAGAAAGATTCCCGTTATAAATTCATGTCATACAGGAGGGGGTCTTAGGGTTTGTCCGGGGTTTGTTGGGGACGAACCGGTCTCGGTTTTACGGGATACAGGATCTACCGTTGTGGGGGTGCATAGAGACTGCATTCGGGATTCGCAGCTTACAGGTGAAACTGTCCCGTGCATTCAATTTTCAGGGGCCATTGAGAAATTACCATTGGCAAAGATAGTGATTGATACGCCTTTCCTTAGCGGGGAAGTCGAAGCAGTCGTTGGTTTTTTTTCAGGCGCCCAGCTCATCATTGGTAATGTGTCTCGGGTAGTTTCCCCTTCCGAAGAGAATGTGCAGGCATGGTCACAATCAAAAGGTATTGACTTTTGTGCCGCAGTCGAGACACGTCGACAGGTAGGTGATAGGAGTAAGATTAGACCTTTGGCAACGCCAGCGGTCAACCTGGATATCACACCAGAGCGCTTGGCGAGATTACAAAAGGAGGATCCACCACTGAGTCCATGTTTTGGGGAAGCGCGAACAGAGAAAACGAGGAAATATAAGAACGGTTCATCTTCCTTTGTTATCCAGGCGGGCATTCTGTTCCGAAAGTATGTCACGGTGGCTTCCATTTTAAAGCAGGTCGTTGTGCCAGCGTTGCTTATTGCAACAGTTTTGCATTTGGCACATGATGTCCCATTAGCGGGTCATATGGGGATAGCTAGAACCAAAGAAAGGGTTCTTAAGAATTTTTATTGGCCATCCGTCCACAGAGATGTACGATTGTATTGTAAGACGTGCAGTGCGTGCCAAAAGACGACGCATAAGGGACGTACACCACAGGCTCCTCTTCAAAAGATCCCCACGGTTTCGGAGCCGTTTAAAAAGGTTTCGATAGACCTTGTTGGGCCCATTCACCCAGCTACCGATAGGGGGAATCGATTTTTCTTAACGGTCATATGTAATGCTACGAGATGGCCAGAGGCGGTTCCTCTTCGGACCATTACGTCGGTGGGAGTCGCGGAAGCGTTGTTTGGAATTTTCGCTAGGGTAGGAATACCAGAACAAATTTTGTCTGATAGGGGCGCACAATTTACTTCGGAGATGTTAAAGGAATTGTTTCGCTTATTTAGCATACAGCCCATCACTACCACCCCATATCATCCGCAGGCTAACGGCATGTGCGAGAGATTGAAATCGACGCTAAAGTCGATGCTGCGTAAGGTAGCTGCTGATCGCCCTAAAGATTGGGATAGATATATCCCTGCAGTATTATTCGCGTATAGGGAGGTACGGCAGGAGTCAACGGGATTCTCTCCGTTTGAAATGTTGTATGGTCGTAGTCCTAGGGGTCCAACCGATGTTCTTCGGGACATGATGACGTCGCCATCATCAGGAGACGATGAGCAAATTTCAGTGTTTCAGTACCTTGTTGATTTAAGAGAGAGATTATCTTCAGCGCGCACTATGGCAGAAGAAGCTTCTAGTACCGCTTCAAAAAGAGCAAAAAACTATAAAGATAGAGGATCCAAACTGAGAATTTTTAAGCCAGGAGACAAGGTTCTATTGTTATTGCCTACGGATCATAATAAGTTATTGATGACATGGAAAGGTCCTTATGCTATTGAGCGAGTTGTTTCGAAGGTAGATTACGCTATCCAGATTGATGGATCAATTAAGGTATTCCATGTTAATATGCTACAGAGATTTTATGAGAGACCAGAGTATCTGTGTGCACAGACGAAACCAGAGGAGAGTGTCTTCTCTATTGCTTGTACGGGGGTCGTAGACCAGTTAGACAGTGACGTAAGCGACACCGAGGCGCAGGAAGAGGTACAAATTCAATTGCCGGAGTTAACTCCAACACAAGGTTACAGGGACGTAAAATTTAACCCTGACTTTACGAGTTCTATGAGTAGGGAACTTAAGACCCTGTTGACGTCATTCCCAGATGTTATTACAGATTTGCCGGGTCGCACTACAGTGATCCAGCACCAAATAAAGTTGACTTCGGATAAGCCAGTATCTCTTAGACCATATCCGCTGCCTTTTTCTTCCAGAGATAGAGTTATAAAAGAAGTGGAGTCAATGTTGAAGTTAGATGTGATAGAACCGTCAACATCGCCGTATTCATCACCCATCGTCCTCGTGAAAAACTTGATGGATCGGTACGGTTCTGTATTGATTTTCGAAAATTGAACACTATTACGGTAGGCGATAGGGAGCCTACTCCATTTCAAGAGGAACTAATAGCTTCATTGGCTGGTTCCACGTGGTTTTCCAAGATAGATTTAACGAAAGGTTATTGGGAAATTCCTCTGGCTCAGGAGTCTAAACAATACACGGCTTTCCAGACGCCCATTGGATTATTCCAATTTAAGGTCATGCCATTTGGGTTGGTAAACGCGCCAGCGACGTTTGCAAGATTAATGAGACTGGTATTAAAGGACATACCTAATGTCGTGTCATTCTTTGATATAGCGTGTCATACGTCGTCATGGTCTGATCATATTCAGACACTAACAATAATTTTTCAACGATTGCGTCATTTTTGGTTAACTGCTAAACCCGCAAAGATGTATTTGGCATGTCCAGAAATAGTATTCTTAGGACATATCGTGGGTAGAGGTGTTCAGAGACCTGAAGTAACAAAAATTGAGAAATTAGTAGGGTTGCAAATCCCTAAAACAAAGAAACAAGTCAGAAGCTTAGTGGGAATTTTAAATTATTACAGGAAGTTCATTCCAAATTTTTCCTCCTTGTCATCTTCTCTTACTGACCTTACTAAGAAGGGATAACCCGATAAGGTCCAGTGGACGTCTGTTTGTCAGACAGCATTTGATAAATTGGTGACAGCATTATCATCGTCACCCATTCTGATATTACCCGATTTTCGATCTAAATTTATCCTCAGAACAGATGCATCGGACTCTGGTGTCGGCGCTTGTCTTCTACAGGAGAAGAACGAATGTTTCCATCCTTTATGTTATGTCAGTAGGAAGTTATTGCAGAGAGAAAGAAAGTATTCTGTGATAGAGCGGGAGTGTCTTGCCATTGTGTGGTCCGTCCAAAAATTGGGACGTTATCTGATGGGTCGAGAATTCTGTATCCAGACGGACCACAAGCCACTAACGTTTTTGTCTAAGAATCGTTCATCCAGCCCTCGCTTATCTAGATGGGCATTGGCTTTGCAGCCGTATACCTTCGTCATTCAACCGATTCCAGGAACCAGCAATCATATCGCCGACTACCTTAGTCGAGCCTAGGTGAAGATTTCAGTAGCTTACACATCGGAGGACAGGAACATTCGACAGACAGAACAATGAAGAGTCGCAGATTGTGCACAATTGGAAACGTATATCAGCAGAAATTGGGAAACATACGAACATTGACAGTGATCTGTGTGAACGTTTCTGCGATCATAAAATATTTACATTATAAATTAAATATTATATGAGGAATGGTTGATAGGTTGAGTGATTTTGATTCTGTATTAGGTATTATGTTTTAGTTAGGTATTGATGATGTGATACATATATGCATAGTGCAGGGCAAATTGATCGCCAGGTTTTCCTCTGATTTAGGTATCATATGTGCTAGGGGCATGAGTAGGTCATTTTTACGTAAATATCGCTCTCGCTCACTCGTTGACATTTATCTTGATGCGATTTGGAAATTAATTGCATTAATTTTTTAGGGGTGGGGGATGATGTCACGAGTGGATTGAGCGGGATTCAAGGATTACGGGGGCATGGAAGTGAGGGAATGACTCACGGGATAGTGAGGCTGCTCACCTATATTGACTTCTGTTAGTTAACGTTAAAGCGTGAAATGTTGTGAGTTGGGGGGTCGGCATGAGGCGAGAGCGCTGTACTGACAATCAATGCAAGTTAAGGAGTCCCAGGGGACAGACGTGAGATCAGAGGCAGTCGGGAGACTGTTGTGTGTTTTCCAGTGATGACTGGTGCCGGAGTCGGGCCGAGAAGCCACCCGCGGTGAGCGAGCAGCACAGGGGATAGGCCAGCATAGGCCCGAAGGCTACGCATAGGCCAGTGCGGTGAAGCTGTCGAGCAGGACAGGAGGAACGCATGAGTCGTGGTAGTCTGGCCACAGACAGGGATGTGTATAGAAATGTTAATGTGCTCTTAAGATGTATTACATGTGATATTAATATACTGTGCCATTGAGATACTAATGTGAATTGAACTATTAACGTGCTATGGACATGTTGAGGTGCTATTGGAAGGCTAATGTGTTATTGCCATAGGGAGGTGCTATTGAGAGACTGCGGTGCGAAAGAAATACTAAATGTGTTAAGACATTGAGTGGAGAGGCTGAAGCCGAAGTGCCGTTAAAAGTAACTACCGGGTTGTGGACCCGAGGAAGAGTGCTTGAGGGAACAAGGCCGTTGGACGGCAGTTAATTGAGTAATATAATGTATGTAATTGCATCTTTATCTTTATCTTTATGTTTAATAAATGTGTGAGTCTGATGGTGTAGCATCTGCGGGCTACCCCTTGCCCTCCCCCGGTTTTGTTGTTGTGCTGGTGGCTGAGCATGTGTCCACTACTTTTTCTATTTTATTGTTGACAACCGCCAGAGTGTACTGTACTCCGTGACCTGACCTTCTTTCTAGTGAGTAGTTTTTTTCCTCGCTCGCTTGTTGTCAGGTGTTTTGACCCGTTCAGTAAATATTAGTATGTTCCCGAATATTCGATAACGTTGTGGATACGAATGTTTACGCCAGATTTGGCCTTGAGTGATGTAACCTGATGACGTATTGATGCGTGATTGGTTAGTTTGTGCGAGGGCAAAGGTAACGTTTATTTCGGTAACTTTCTGTAGGAATGTTTATATATATAGACCTGTGTGAGTGGTTGGTGGGTGAGTAAGTGAGTTTCCTTTTGTGTGGCGTAGATATTTAGTTTCGCTGGTGTCGTCCTATTAATTTATTGTTCACTATACAGTTATTAAACTTTAGTATTATTTAATCTATCGTCGGATCTCGTGTTTATTTATTTTACAGCTGTAATAGTTTCGTTTTCTAAAGGGTTGTAGTTAGATCAACTAACTCCCCCCTACTATAACGTGCTAGAACAACCTCAGCTGTTACATATTGGGGGCTCGTCCGGGATCCGACCATATTCGAGCGGACCAGATCAAAATTATTAGATTTATTTACATAGTTTATTGTAGAATATCATCGACAAGCTATCTACAACATGTCGGAGGTTATTGGAAGGCTTAGCCAGGAAGCGGACGCTATGGAGCTCACTGGGCAGGAGAGACGGGACTACCTCCGTGAAGGCCTAGAAAGAGAAAGACAGCTGGAGGCTCAACGACAGGAGAAGGAGGCTGAACGACAGGCTCATGAGAAGGAGGCTGAACGACAAGAGAAGGAGGCTGAACGACAAGAGAAGGAGGCTGAACGACAGCTGGAAAGGGAAAAGATGAACCACGAGTTGGAGATAGAGAGGATGCGCCAGCAACGTGGAGGCAACGACTCAGCGCAGAAGACCGACGACCACGCCAGTTCTAAGAGACCCAAGCTACCTGCATTTCAGGACAAGAAGGACGATCTGGATAGCTGGTTGCTGCGGTTTGAGAGGTTTGCCGAGACAGCTGAATGGCCCAGATCCACCTGGACGACATCAATGTCTGCCCTGCTGACCGGGAGAGCTTTGGAGTGCTTCTGCAGACTACCGATCGACGAAGCCAAGGACTACGACAAGGTCAAGGAAGCTTTGCAGAAGAGGTACAACCTGTCAGAGGACGGATACCGACTCATGTTCAGACAAGGTAAGCCTGAAGATGGAGAAGATGTTGGAATGTTTTTGACCAGGATCAAGACCTATCTAGAGAGGTGGATAAAGCTGTCGAAGACGGAGGAGACCTACGAAGGAGTGAGAGATCTGTTCGTCAGAGAGCAATTCATGGATGCCTGCCCACCAGACCTTGCAACCCATGTGAGGGAGAGGAAACCAAAGACGCTACAGGACATCGCAGATTCAGCGGAGGCGTACCTGGTAGCGAGGAACCGGACACTCAGCGGGAGCGCCAGACTGCAGAGCCGGCCAGTGCGACAGAGGCCCAACGGAGACAGAAGCCCACAGGTCTGCCATAGGTGCCAGAGGCCGGGACACAAGGCGACGGAGTGTCGTGCAAAGTTAAACGACAAAGGTGAGTTGAAATGTTACCTTTGTGGAAAGCCAGGCCACGTTCGGAGGATGTGTCCAGCCCAGAAGGATATGGGACGAGGCAAGCCGAACAAGGCGGCGGCGGCCGTAGTGATAGCGGCGGACGAGTCGTCGAGACAGGATTCGACGACGGCTGACACCAGCATCAACGTCCAAGCGGTAATGAAGGACGGGAAGCTACAGTTAGCGGTGCCTGTTACTTGCGGAGGATGCAGTGACGGAAGGACCGTGGAGAAACTGAAGTTACCAGTGATGAAGGGCTTGATTGGAAATCGAGCGGTAGATGTCCTAAGAGATACCGGCTGTGAAGGTGTAGTGGTGCGGCGAGCACTGGTGGACGACGGACAGCTCACCGGTAGGAAGAAACTTATCGCGAGGATCGATAACTCCTTGCTAGCGGCGGAGGAAGCCGTTATCGACGTGAAGACGCCTTACCTGACGGGCAAAGTGACGGCGCTGTGTCTCCCGGAGACCATCTGCGACCTAGTAGTCGGGAACGTGGACGGAGCGAAGGATCCGTACGACCCTGATACTGAGGTGATGGTAGGAGCGGTGACCACGAGGGCCCAGGAGAAGAGGAAGGACCAGTCTACGTCGCTGAAGGTGCCGAGGGCAGAACGGCACGCGGGAGTGGATAGAGAGGAACTTATCCGACTCCAAGAAGAAGACGAAGTCATTATGAAGTTAGAGCAGAAGAAGATCCCAACTAATAGAGGCAATAAATCTGTTCATTTTGAGAAACATGGAGGAGTACTGTACCGGATCTACAAGGACCTGAGACAGGCGACGGTTATAAGGCAAGTGGTACTACCCGAGAAACTGAGAGAGTATGTACTGAGTGTAGCCCACGACTCGATCGTCGGAGGACACCTCGGCGTGAAGAAAACCAAAGACAGAGTTATGAGCAATTTTTATTGGCCTGGAATTGAAGGTGACGTCGCGAGATACTGCCGCTCATGCGACATATGCCAGAGGACGGTGAACAAAGGAGCGACCCCAAAGGTGCACCTGCAGAGTATGCCAGTAGTGGACGTACCATTTAGGCGAGTGGCCGTGGACTTAGTAGGACCTATCGACCCCCCAAGTGAAGGTGGACATCGGTATATCCTGGTGTACATAGACTACGCTACTCGTTACCCCGAAGCCACACCCTTGAAGAAGATCGACGCAGAAACGGTAGCAGAAGCCTTAGTGAACATCTACAGCCGTTTGGGTGTGCCCGAAGAGATCTTGTCGGACCAAGGGACCCAGTTTATGACAGATGTCATGAAGGAAACGAATAGACTACTGGGAATTCGACAGACGACCACTACAGTCTACCACCCTATGTGCAACGGGTTGGTGGAGCGATTTAACGGCACGCTGAAGAAGACCTTAAGGCGACTGTGCGCAGAGCAACCCAAGCAGTGGCACAGATACATCAACCCGCTGCTCTTCGCATATCGTGAAGTTCCCCAAGAGTCGACAAAGTTTGCCCCATTCGAGTTGCTGTATGGGAGAACTGTGAGAGGACCAATGCACATCTTACGACAACTATGGACCAAGGACGTAGAGGAGCCGGAAACGAAGACCAGTTACCAGTACGTCATGGAACTACGTGAGAGGCTGGAGGACACATGGAAGTTAGCGACGGAAGAACTCTCCAAGGCTCAAGGTAGACAGAAGACCTACTACGACCGGAAGGCGCGAGAGAGGAAGTTCCGCCCCGGAGATGAAGTGTTGGTGCTACTGCCGACGAACACTAACAAGCTCCTAGTCCAATGGAAGGGACCATATAAGGTAGTCTCAGTTGTCGGTCTCAACGACTATAGAGTCAAGATGGGTGCAAAAGAAAAGACCTTGCACGCCAACCTCCTCAAGAGATACACTCCAACGACGTCAAAAGCAGCAGCAGTGGCAATGGAACCGAGACCTATTGTGACCGAAATGTGTGGGATGGACAACATTAGGAGAGATACCACGCCTGTACATGTCAACGCCATAAAGGACGGCGGCGGTGATAGTGCTGAGACTGTACTGGCAGAGGACGACATGATGGACAAGAGTCAACCCGTGGAGTCAGCTGGCATGACAATCATCGAGGACTGCGACCTGGAAGGCGACAACGGTGGAACGACGGAGGACCTTGCCGACCTAGGAAGCTGGGACCAGAATGAAGGCTACAGAGATGTCCAGTATGGAACGCAACTGATATCGGAACAACGTCAAGAACTCTGCGATGTGGTGAAGAATTACCAGCACGTCTTCACCAATCTCCCTGGATGCTGCCAATTGGGTGAACATCGCATCGACCTGACGACAGAAGTACCAGTTCGTCAACGACCATACCCGGTGCCCTACGCAATGCGCGACTCATTGAAGGAGGAGCTTAGCACCATGGAACGGCTGGGCATCATTCGAAGGAGCTCATCAGCTTATGCTTCACCTATTGTTGTCGTCAAGAAGAAGGACGGAGCCAACCGAGTCTGCATCGACTATAGGAGGTTAAACAAGATCACAGTATTCGACCCTCATCCGACAGCAGCGCCATCAGAAGTGTTTCAGAGTCTCTCGAGAGGAAAATTATTCTCTCGGATTGACCTGAGCAAGGGATACTGGCAAGTGAAAGTTCGAGAGCAAGACATTCCCAAGACGGCGTTCGTCACCATGGGCGAACACTATGAATTCATTCGGATGCCTTTTGGGATGATGAACTCAGGAGCCACGCTGAACAGGATCGTGAAGCCATTGATCCGTGGAATGAACAATGTGACAGCATATGTGGACGACCTGCTGATTCATACAGAGACATTCGACGAGCATGTGAAGACTCTCAAGGACTTACTGCAGAGGATGGACCAAGCTGGATTAACTGCAAGACCATCGAAGTGTCTGATTGGAACGTCTGAAGTAGACTTTGTTGGACACTTAGTGGGAGAAGGTATGATTGGCCTGTTAGAAGAGAATGTATGTAAGGTACGAGACGCACCCAGACCCACCACTAAGAAGGAAGTGAAAGCATTCTTAGGATTAGTGGGATATTACCATGAATTTATTCCTAACTTTTCAGCGATTGCATCACCATTGTCTGATTTACTTAGAAAGGGTCAGCCCAATATAGTTCAGTGGGATGAAACGCAGGAGAAAGCGTACACCTCTTTGAAGAATGTCATTATCTCCAAACCCGTGTTATGTTTGCCAGATTTTTCCAAAGAGTTTGTCTTAGCAACTGATGCATCAGATCGCGGATTAGGCGCTAGTCTTATGCAGGAACACGAGGGAAAGTTGTACCCTGTGGCATATGCTAGTCGTAAGCTATTGCCTCGTGAGACAAAATATTCGGTCTCAGAGCGCGAATGTTTAGCTATTGTTTGGGCTGTAAAAAAGTTTAGTTTGTATTTGTATGGAAAGGAGTTTTTGCTCCAAACTGACCATCGGTCATTAGAGTTTTTGAACTCTGCCAAGTTTGACAGTCCAAAGTTATTACGATGGAGTTTATTTTTACAGTCTTATCGATTCAGGATTCACTACGTAAAAGGCAGAGAAAATGTCTGTGCCGATTTCCTGAGCAGGGTATTTTAAAGTAGTACACTATCAGTGAAATGCATTGTAACCCATACTTTTGCCTACTAGATGAATTTCTAGGACGGCAGTATTGTACTGTAATTGGGGACATAGTTCATCTGTGACTGAATATTGAATTGATGGCTGATAGAGAGTCATGATGTGTTAGTCACATTTTGATTTTATGCTATGTCATATTAGTTACCAATGGAACTTGGTGTAATTTTTGGAAAATGTAACCCAAATGGGGACTGCGAGCAAGCAGTGTTTGTGTTATATTGCAATGTTGTAACTTGTTTTGACCTAATATGATGAAGAAAGAGCCTGATCAGTGGTCGGTATGTATTGGTATTTTTGCCATTGTACGTATGTTACGGGTTGGGTTATTAAGAATTATAAGTGGTACGACTGCATTTAAAAATCGAGAGGTTTTTAGGAATTACTCATTCATACCATGCCACATACTAATAACAATCTGAATGGTTCTTATCAACAGACCTGCAGGGCCACAAATTTATTTACTTATTATTCCCTAACAATTTCGTCTAGCTCTTACATACTAAAAAGACAACATCAGCAGCATCAAATGGAAATTCAATACTATGTCACTAGAAGTCTCCTCTAGATTCCTAAAAGATTATATCATTCTGTCTCACTCACAATTTAAGTATTACTTATCTATTTCTCAGATATAGTCTGCCTACTATCTAACAAATAATATTCTAATGTCTCAGACGACAATGTTATCTCAGTTATTTGTGCCTACCGCTTATAATGGATCAAACTCGTCAATACAAACTGACGTAGTTAAGTTAGATCTAGATCTGCTCTAGGATGGGCTGGCAATCCCCAGCCTCATCCAGACACATCAATTTCAATTTACAAATGTGTATGCCAGACATTCATACTAGATCTAGTTGCAAGGTAATATACATCGTAGTCTTGCATTCTTCGGTAGCACTCCTACTGGAAAATTAAGGTCAGCTTCACGTTCCTTGTTGAATCAACAGGCAGACACTTACACTTGGTCCCTGATCAGAAATCAGGGAACCGTAGATAACAGCAGTGGGTAATTCTCACAAAGAGCATATGGTCTCATTTCAGTGTCTATAATGGACATAGACGTGAATATAACAATCTTCTGATTCTTCTGGCAGAATCCCGCCGACCGCCTGCACAGATGGATATTTCTGCATGGAGTGATCAAACATAGGAATGGCTGCGCTTATATACTGTGCGGCCGGCTGCAAATTAACATGTCAAAACCCTTCCTAAAGTCTCTAAACCCTCTACGTTTTATGTACGAATTTACTATCTCCCTTTACTCACCCCTTCTCTTCCCCTGTTAGAGCCCATCAAAATCACGGGGTCGAGAACTGCACCGTCAATGCTAACCCATCCATTTATTCTATCTTGCCCCACTTTCTTTCCATCTCTAAGAAAAAGCGTTACAAAAACAAACTGTTCACGAAAACAGTTCAAGGACATTTCCGCTGGCTATAATCAACGAAACCGTGAAAAAAAACAAGTCGTGACCCAGCACGACAATTACAAGATCAACCCTGACAACGTATGAGTTATACATTTGGAGATAACTATGTTATGTACAACAAGTTATATGCTATGATTCGTGCACGAAGCATTATGTAAACGATGGGCCATCGTTTCACCTTATATGATTTGTAATAATATCATTGACCATTGTTTCACCACAGTGGTGGCGTTGTGTTATTTTGACTAGTAGGCCTACTGTTTACTATTGGGAAGCAATGACGGTATTGTATTAGTTATGGTATTAGTGATGCAAAGTACAATGCATTGTATTGTATTTGTGATGACATTCGGGAAGACACTGAAATTGTTATTAATTGTAATAGAATTAGCAACTACCTTTGTGAGATTGGGAGTGCTATAAGATTATTTCACGATAGTGCAGACGCTGTATAATGTTTTTGGAGTTGAAAGATATTCAACTTAAATTGGGGAGTTGTGTAGCATCTGCGGGCTACCCCTTGCCCTCCCCCGGTTTTGTTGTTGTGCTGGTGGCTGAGCATGTGTCCACTACTTTTTCCATTTTATTGTTGACAACCGCCAGAGTGTACTGTACTCCGTGACCTGACCTTCTTTCTAGTGAGTAGTTTTTTTCCTCGCTCGCTTGTTGTCAGGTGTTTTGACTCGTTCAGTAAATATTAGTATGTTCCCGAATATTCGATAACGTTGTGGATACGAATGTTTACGCCAGATTTGGCCTTGAGTGATGTAACCTGATGACGTATTGATGCGTGATTGGTTAGTTTGTGCGAGGGCAAAGGTAACGTTTATTTCGGGAACTTTCGGTAGGAATGTTTATATATATAGACCTGTGTGAGTGGTTGGTGGGTGAGTAAGTGAGTTTCCTTTTGTGTGGCGTAGATATTTAGTTTCGCTGGTGTCTTCCTAGTAATTTATTGTTCACTATACAGTTATTAAACTTTAGTATTATTTAATCTATCGTCGGATCTCGTGTTTATTTATTTTACAGCTGTAATAGTTTCGTTTTCTAAAGGGTTGTAGTTAGATCAACTAACTCCCCCCTACTATAACGTGCTAGAACAACCTCAGCTGTTACAGATGGGTTGTTCTGTTAAGTGTTATACGTGTTCGTTCGTGATTGTTGTCCTGTTATAATTATTACATCTCCCAGTCTGGGATTTGTGACAGCATGTTTGGGTGCAAAAACACTTTACTGAGAAGTTGGAAGAATGAGCTGTCAAATATGAATAAAGAGAGCAGAAGAGGCCGGAAGCCAGTCTCGCACACCTTTGGTTTTGACATTATAGAAAGATGGATATATTCAAAGGCAAAGTTTACCTTACTTTAGAATTACTGAGATATAATCTTGACACATATTATAGTATCAGCGTCAAGAGAAGAACTCTTTTTATTCGGCACGCAAGACTTGCAGTTCCAGTCCACAAGTAGTGGAAGAATATTCTTAAAGGCGAAATCAGATCTTATTGTACCAGTATCTTAATGCAAACAAGTACATGTAGTCTTGGACTTTGTGGGAATATTAATTTAAGGGTCCTGACAAAAAGCCTGATGACAGTGATTTCCGAGGTTTTGCTTCAAAGAATTTGAAAATCAAAAGCAGTTTCTGGACGAGAACCACACACTGACATTTGTGTAACAAGCTAGCTACCAGCCTAAAGACATAATTATTATAATAACCAGTGCAGAGAAAGTAATCATAATCAATTTATTGGTTCTCTCTAATTCAGTGCAGCACCTCTCTTTAAACTATGCAGTTCGTTTGTCCAAAACATGCACCTTTGCAGTTATGAAAATGGCATGTCAGAGATAAACTTTTGCTGGCACTATGAACAATCTCTTTGTTCACCATTTGGTATGGGACAGGTTTTTTTAATATATAATTTTGTGAAGAAAAAAGTTATTTCAACCTCTATGAATGCCAAAAAATTATTTCCTATTAAAACAAATTGAAACAGGGAGCTATGCAAAATCTGACCCTGACTGATCAAGGCAAGCCGGAGATATGACAGAAATTGATAAACCGCATAATTAGAGAGAGAGAGAGAGAGAGAGAGAGAGAGAGAGAGAGAGAGAGAGAGAGAGAGAGAGAGAGAGAGAGAGAGAGAGAGAGAGAGAGTAGGTAGTCAATTCTCTCCAATATAACCTTATCACTATTATCAGGGAGGTTTGTTCCTTTTCGGAACGCATTAAAACCCGCACAGCGATTGTATCGCGTTTCTTGCTACCGTGCAATTATCCCAGGGAAATAAAAACTAGGAGTGTTTTCCTTCTTGGAAAAACGAATTCCTAGTGTTGTTTTTCCCGAAATAATTTTTTTTCCTCCTACGCCGACCCTGAACAAGACTGGTCGTGTAACCACTGACTGAGTTGGCATGGCAACAATGGTACTGAAACATAAAACTGTAACATTACGAATTAAATCTTAGTGTCCTAAAGTTACAGTCATGAAAAAGAAATATCAGTGAAGTTAATGCACACGCTAAATGATAGATACTCTCTTACTATTATTCAATCATGTCCCGAGAAAAGATAAAGTCGCCGTGTTGCAAAAGAAGTATGCGCCTAACAAAAATTATCGATGTGTTCCATATTATGGCACTTGGTAGTTGAAGTCGTCCAGCCTGATTGGATAAATGTTAGCCAATGAATGAATGACAACTCTTTCAGATGCTGACAGGACCGAGCCGGTTCTTTTTAAAGGTAGAGAGAACTTAGATCGTGCAGACATTGTGTTACCTGTATGCAAGTATCTATTTTGTCTGTGCCAGGCCATATACTAGCGGTAAGTTACTCATGTTATTAGAAATTAGAAAATTAGTTAGGTTTTCTAAGTAATGACTGGACCTTTTTTTTTTATTTTCATTAGGACAGTTTTGTTTGGGGGGGGGGGGGGGAAGAGAATCATTGCTTATAATCCATATGTATGCCCTTCAAACAATTATTACTCTTTCCCAAGGGAATGTGAGACTTTCTGATAAAAAAAAAATTAAGTATTCAATGACGAAACAGAATGTGGTGTGCAACTTTCAGCCCATCAACACAGCCATGTTGGCTGACTGACAAACATGTAACAGTAATGTTTTAAAACCACAGAATGTAACTACAGCAGGGCTTGGAACAAAGTTAAATTTATGGCAACAAAAAAAAAAGGGTGGGGGGGGGGGCGCAACATTCAACGTTAGAAACAAACAATAAATAAGTTATGCAATAATTGCACATTTAACAAAAAATAAAAGAATAGCACAAAGAAGCATTCCTGAGCCCAAATTCATGCCATATGATAATTATGATTGATTCTCATTTTTTAAAATCATCTCTGAGATCAATGGCAAATTTCAGCTCTAATTGTTTGTCCGAAGACAGCACACAGTGATCCAGACTAAAGGGCTGAAGGTGATTGTATTGGTTGTGAGTGGTCTCATTCTTGCTGGTGAGTATCTATGTACATGATTGTAAATAATAGCTAAGTTGCAAAACTCACGGCCAGAACTCTGAGAAAGCCTGGAAAGATGCGGTTTTCAATTCATTTTCTTTTCTGAAGCTAGACCTTGCCCGTTCTACGCATGGTAAAAGACCAGAAAGAATCGACACAAAAAAGTTCAGTTGGTGCCGAGATTGTCGTGTAGGGTCATCTACACATCACATTCATAGAGTTATAAAAATGGACATAATTTTGGGGAATATTACACTGAGACTTAGTAGCATTTTTTAAAAAGTATCTTGTCGAGAGGCAGGAAGCGATGATGCCATTGGCTCATAATTATGTGCGTGTAAAAAAAAAAGAAATGATCGGTGGGGAAATCACAGACATAAAGCAAAATCAACAGCAGTATGAGATGCGGGAGATCTTGTTAATTTCTTTTTTTTTTTTTTACAGACCAGCTAAGGTCCTTGGCCCTGCCGGGGATAATTTGTTTATTAGTTTCAGTTCTGGATGATCAAAATAGATGATTGTGCTTCACCTTGTCCATTCCTTTTGGTTTATTTTATTGTTGTTGTTGTTTGTTTATTTGTTTTTAGGTAAGTCTTACTGCACTCCGTTGGCACGCTAACGCCTAAAGCACCTCGTCAGCATTCATGAAATGGCAACAAGTTCCATGTGTTTAATAGTGAACACTTCTCAGGAAGTGATAACTTCACGATTTTTGTGGAAACGCAAAGAATGGGGTCGGGGGCGCGAAATTAATGACACAAAGTAAACTCAAAAAAAAAACAACAACCTTTCTTCCCACCCAAGTCTCCAAATCTAAAAAAAGAACCTTCCGAGGGTCAAAAGGGAGGCACCAGTAAAATTTCAGGCAAATCGAGCCTTATGAACGGCTATAGGTCTTGTTGAAACTCCGATGGGTTTGTTTATTATATAAGATGTACTTTGTGAAGCTGAGACCTATCATTTCCACGTTGGGTTTGTAGTCAAATATTCCTAGCTTTTCTGGTCCGTTTAAAACAAATGACATGTTCCTTGTTCCTGTGTCATCTGTCAGGAGTTTGACGGCACTTTCTTGTACAGTATTAAATTATCACGGATTATAAAATAATGCGGATCAGTATTCCGAGGGAACCGTATTTCTGTAACACCGGGCGGCGTAGTCTGGGCTATTCTGCCTTAACAATATAATGTATTAGTTTGTGTCACCTGCCGTCACAGGATTTAATTATGCTCCTTCAAAACGTTGCTACATACATGTAATTCGTCTTTTGTCGGAAAATCTAAGGCCACATGTTACGTGCTGCCAATTCTTTTTTTGTGGATTGTAACCAATCTTTTCGAGCTCGCATGCTCAGCAACCGTGCCGTGATGCTATGTAAACCATCATGATCAACATCGGGATTTTTGGCGGTGAAAGTGGAAACAAACTAATAGGAATTATACTGATTTCACTTACACGTACAATATGTCATTATAATATTTTTGGTACAAAGCTCTCGGCCAGACTTTATTTGATAGTATCACACCTAGACATCAGATTAACAGAACTGATAATACCAAGTTTAAGGCATCACATACTTTGTTAGTGCCAAGGGTATACCAAAACATAATCTGTCAGTGCCGTTTTGACCAAAACATAACCTGGTAGTGCCAAATCTACACAAAAACATAACCTGGTAGTGCCAAATCTAGACCAAATCACAACCTGGTAGCGCCAAATCCAGACGAAAACATAACCTGGGAGTGCCAAGTCATGTCTATTAGATAACGTGATAGTGCCATTATCTGAAGCTTTACATAACCAGGCAGTGCACCGAGTCTGAAAGAAACTAGTTTGGAGAACTGAGTGTCGCCAGATTCCCGGTAGGCAACAATTAATATAAATACTTACGATGTATTTTAGCAGAATAAATTATTTCACTAATTCAGAAATGTCCTCGATCAGACAGTAGCTGAATGCAACATTTACCCGGGGATAGGCATCCATATACTCAGTATACCCCTTCCTCCCTCTGTCCCTTTGCCCATCTGTCTGTCTGTCCGTCTATTGGTCTGTCACACACCTACGTGTAATAAAATACAGATGGATGATAAGTATCAACATTAAACACATACAATTATGTTACCTATCTATCTTCCAGGTAAAGTTCACTCGTGTAACAAACGCGACTGGATTCGGTTCCGAGTAAAGTGTTATCGCTTTTCGCACGGAGCTCTGACATGGGCTCAAGCATTGGTATGTTGTCTCTGTCTGTTGTTGGCAAGTCTTAATAGCGAAAAACAACTTGTCAGAGAAAGAATAGGAAGAAACCATAAAGAATAATGACATTTTTAATTATTATATCAAATCCAGTTTACTCATTCGATGAAACAACAGAAGAAACTACAAAGTGGTAGAATAGAATATCATGGCAGCAGTATAGAAATATGCTTTGTTTTGTTTGTTTGAGATTCTATACCAAGTTCAGTAAGAAGCTACGTAACCTGTCACAGACGGAAATAGGGAACATAGATTTGAGACATAAATATCATCTGGTTAAAGTAGAAATCAGACGTGTTTGTGTTTATGGCCGCTAAGAAAAACAAATGTTTCAGGCTATGCAGTTATTATATGTGTATCAGGTAGAATTATATTTTATCACTTTTTCAATGCAGTCTGTGTGTCAAGCAGTGGGTGGGTCTCTGGTTGAACCGCGGTATTACCAACTTAACAGGTTTCTCAGAGACGAAGTTAGGAAGCGAAAAAGTAAGTTTCCAGTCCCTTTATCAGATGTGAAGATTTTTCCAATACTCAAACAGTAGTAAATTCCATGAAATACCTAGCCCAAAGTAAAGCGCGATAATCATTCAGAGGTGAAAAGCGATTGATTTGCCTAATATGATACAATTACAATTGGTATCACGGTTACAGGATCTGGGCTACCAAACGCTATCCCAGTCTAACCTAGTAAAGTTTCGTAAGAATTCAGAACGCTTACATCTTCTTTCCATATCACTTTGATTTTAAACAGTATTCTTTTTTTTCCAAAGAAATAAATCTTGCATTCGAGAAAATAATAATTAAGTAAACAGTAATGCTCTGATTGTTACCGTTTTATGAGACCAAAGGAGGAAGTTAATGTTTATTTATTTATTCATTTATTTACTAGTGACTTTCGATCCTTCGAATGGCCAAAAAAACAACAAAAAAAAAACTCCAGACACAAAAAGAAAGATTGTCATAGATGCCGAGATGGGTAGAGCAATCCACAAAATTCAGCAGAGATGAAAAGAACAATATTATGATTATCAATGGCGTGCACCGAGAATTTCGCAGGATGTGGTGACATCTTGGCCTCATGTGTTTATAAACATGCATTTGTGGAGAAAAAAAGGATTGGAGGAAAATCAGCAACACAAAATAAATCAATAAAAAAAGGCATTATTTCAAGTCTTCCAAATCTGAACAAGAACCTTCCCCAGGTCGAAAGGAAGTCACCTTTAAAATTTCACGTCAATACGAGCGGTATGAGTAATGGTTGGTCTTGTTTAAATCGGACGGCGCTTTTTAAAAAAAAATATAGTGTAGACGTGTATTTCCTTATTTACTTGTTTATTTCTTTCCTAAACATTTCTTATGTGTCCGCATGGAAAAGACGTTTTTTTTTTTTAAACTGCCAAAAGCCAAAGTCAGATTTACTCATTGCAGTAGTCAACGCATTCCTGCAACCCTTCCATGTCGTGTGGCCCATTCGCTTTACATAGCAGGAAATAACTGAACCTAATTTACAGCAAAAATAAAAGCAACCTTACAACAGGTGATAATATATGATCGTGTCATAAACTGTAGAGAGTTAGTCTTTACCTTTACACAAATATTGAAGTTAGTTCCTTTTGCAGTTTACTTGTGGCCGGTACCTAGTATCGGCAGGTATGTGATTCTTATTGAAATATTATTGTGATACATTATTGTGGTCGCTCAGAATCTGGAATTGCGCCAGGTCGGACGGCTGTCGTGTAAAAACTTTGTCCTGTGTGCGCCAACGCCCTAGGCACTCCCGCTTTCCTCGGTAGAGAGAAGTAGTCCAAATTGAACTTTTATCTAATTAAGCAGTTTTGCTTGACCTAGACAAAAACAATAAAGATTTATTCGCCAGTACAATGTCTTTTTTGTGTCTTTGACGGTTTTTTTGGACAACTTACCTTACCTTTAGACAGACCATCATGTTTTGTTATGGACAACGCGCCGCATCACAATTTCTTTGCCGAACAGGACATGATACCTACCTCTTTTGTAAAAAAAAACAACAACAACAAACACAACAAAAACGTTGTTGACAGAAAACCTTACATTGTATCCAAAAAAAATATATAAAAAAATTGTATACCAGAGTTGTTGTATCTACTCAAAGAGCAGAACAAAGCAAAACAGTGATTCAACAAAATAATTAGAGAAAAAACATTACCTATGGCTGCAACCCTATCACTCACTATAAGTATTTAAACTCAGTTGAACTGTTGTGGGCAAACGTAAAAGGCGATGTTGCAAGTGCAAACAGCACTCTCAAAATTGTTTATGTTCAGGAATTAACCAAGACATCAGTATTTGAAATCAGTAAGACTTACTGGAAAGAATAAGCGGACAGAGTGGTCCAAAAAGGGGAAAGGTAAAGAAAAAACAAACAAACCGATTTCTTGGAGCTCCCACGTCCTCCAGCCGCTATAGATTAATAGCAGTTGAGTGAGTGTGGCACGGAAGATTATTTCTGTAAAGTTATCTTTTATGTTTGTCATAATGTTTTTTCAATTTATTTCTTATCAACCCCCCCCCCCCCCCCCAACCTCCCGAGGAGCGGATAGGCCTATGCATTTTTTTTTGTTGGCACAGGCTGGTGCTGTGCAATTTTGTTTCCTTGTATATGTTTATGTAAGTTGATTTAATTGTTCTGTTTTAGGGAGCGAAAACTCCAGTGTAAGTGGGCTGCAATGATACTAGGGCAAATTTCCCAAATGGGATCACGAACTACACAAAATACAAAATACGAAATACTTGTACATTCAGGCAGTGGACATAGGGATCCATAAAGCCTCCCGCCTCCTCCAGAAGTATCGAATTTAGGAAAATGTTACTTAATTACTTTTAGCACAGGTTTCGTTAATGGCAGTTTTATTCTTGTTTCTCAGTATTCTTGCTCAAGTTCACATTTCTCTCCCAAACATGGCCTCTAAGTACAAAATTCATTGCACTGAACAGGAAGGATTTATATCACGTAATAATTTTAGTCAAGAAGTCAGAGGTTGACGGTTATTCCATCGTTCTGAAGCAAGAGTCAGATGTACTCTTGGGATTGACGGTAAACATTTAGAAGTGCATTAAAGAAAGCGACATTGATGCCTTTAAGCTTCCTAAAAGAAGATTGAAAGTGGGTAAATTTAACAAAGACGTTACGCGTCAGGTAATTGTGAATTTCATGTTAAAGTCCAGAACTGTGAACTCTTTGAAAGCTGAAGAGACTGAATAAAAACAATGATATTAAGAGATGACTACCGGTTGTCTCTTATGGCCAGATTTTCTTACAGTAATGAACTAGCGAAAGTAGTTTTTTTCTCCACCTTTCAACCATATGTTGTTTAATACAAAACAGCATTATCTTTCCTCATACAGTCTGTGGAATGAGGCGAAAAGTCTTCGAATTGGCAATTCTGTATAGCAAAAAGTGTCTGCAATTTTGTAGCTAAAGACACCATGGGGGGGGGGGGTGGGGGGTGGGGGGAGGCATTTGCATGACCAAACAAGAATGCGACTTCAGGAGCGGCCGAGCGAGGGCCCTCACACGGGGCTGCTTCCCTGGCGAGCTATTTTTGATTTCTCGGGGGTGTCAGTATAAGGCTGATTTTCTAGAGGGATGCCATCAAAGTTCATGTACGGCTCGCTGTGTACATTAGAAAGTGATACTTCCCCATACAGTAGCCTAGTGTCTACAGTGTTGGGCGTATATCCTTCCGTCGCATGGGTCTCTAACCCATTAGATTTATTATTTGAGAAAATCAATTGGTCAAGTTCTGAGAATCAACACCCCAAAAAACGAAATCGTGCCGCCGCAGGCGGTTGGCCTTTTTGTTAACCGTTACCGGCTTCACAAAGCTGAGGGGGATTTTCTTTTTCTTTTCAGAGGAGGTTTTGGCCAATGAGAAATCATCTAGTAATTTGACATCATTCTGTGCGGTAGCTAACGTTATCTGTCGAGGGTTCACCAGCCACCATGTTTTGCCCGGTTGTGGCATGCTTCACCTTGCTTGGTATTCAATGTTAACTCTATAGTCCGTTCACCGAGGCATGATCACAGAAAACTGCTCGTAGCGTTGCAACCGTCGACGATATTTGAATGTAATTTGGCGTGAAGTCTTACATTTGTGATGACCCTAAGCCCAATTTTTTGCCCCCGAATTATTCAGGTAGTTTTCGCGTTTGTTTATTTGCGGTATATAAATAAAGAGAGCATCGACAATAGTAAACAATTAGGTGGTTTACTGTAATAATTTAACACATGGTTTTGAGTCCCACTAGAATGTGGTACAGCACGTGATTAAAGTGAGTTAAAAACGAACCCTCGTGATTGTTCACTGATAGGCCAACACAGAGTCAGAGGCATTGTCAGAGATCTTTCAATTTCAGAATTCCTTTCATCGTGGATTTAAACATCACAATCAATACGATGCGGAACATTGGAGAACAAGACCTTCAAATTGTCAGACATCCAAACTCTAACTCATGCAGCATTGAAAACAGTCGTTGCAGAATTTTTCTCCAAGTGAGAGGACCATGTATCGCGGTTGGAGGAAGAATACTGGCAAAACGAGGGCCTTCATTTTATTCATCCAAATATCGTCATCAATCCAATGTAGACATCCGACTCAGAAAGCGACTGAGATGATAAAACACTAAAAAACATCGAAAAGTGCTTGCCTATTTTGAAATGAAACAAAACAACAACAACAACAACACCTTTTTAGGGCTAACCTTTCTAAAGGGCCTAAGCTTGTCCCAAGTCCGCTGCCTGATCATTGTACCCAACAAGGCCATGCTCTTGCAATGACAGGGATCCAGAGGGGAAAGGGTGGTCATATCTCGATATGAATATTTCTCACAACTTAATACAGATTGGAAAAACCTAGCTACTTTACAAACTTTATATTTCATAGGATGTTACTGTTTAGCACAACTAGAAGGCTGTTTTCAATAGCTAAGTAATGAATCTGTAGTAGCTTTATCTTACAGGAAAGGAACGAGAAATGCATTCACGTGTACAGTGTCATGATCACATTGGGATCATAAATGCCGTGCTAGGTCACGACGTCAGTGATTTAATTTTTACGATCTTGTTGATTATAACCAGCGTAATTTGTCCTTGAGCTGTTCTCGTGAACAGTTTGTTTTGAAACACCTTTTTTCTGATGGATGGAGAGAAGGAGGGGCGAGACAGAATAAAAGTATAGCTAGGAATGACAGAGCAGTTCTCGACCCCGTGATTTTGATTAACATAGACAAGGGGCGAGTAAAGGTAGTTTATTTAGACGCTTAGTTGGCGTTCGGAAATTCGTGCATAAGAGTAGAAAGCACGGGGTTTGAAGATTTTAGTAGTTAATGTTTCGCATTTTAAATTTTGTCTAGACCGTAAAATTGACCTTGATTTTGGCGCAAGGCCATGACAAGCATAAATTAATATTGCAGGCTGAGCTGAAGCGACTGCACCAATCAAATGTATGAATCTGGACGGAAGGTCGAGACATAGCTTTAGTATTTAAACCCGTGCAGAGCTTAGATAGAGGCCACATGTAGACAATCCATTTACGAGGTGGACGGCGATAGTCCTCAGACAGATGAGAGACATAGAGACGCAGTTGAGCAGTCCATATTGTGAGGAGCGTGATGTTTTAAAGCTCCAGAGCCTAAGCTACTTGGTTTGATATGAACCCACAGCGTTTACATCCAGCGCTCTCACTCCCAGTGAGGGCCAAATGGTGAGAGTCCATACTGTCACAAATCCCAGACTGGGAGATGTAATAAGTTATGACAGGACAACAATCACGAACAAACAAGTTAACACTTAACAGAACAATCCATCAGACTCACACATTTATTAAACATAATTATACATATAATAGCGCAATTACATATATTATATTATTGAATGACTGCCGTACAACGGCCTTATTCTCACACACACGCTCCCTCGGATCCACAATCCGGTAGTTACTCCTAAAGGCACTTCGGCCTCAGCCTCTCCCCTCAGGGTCTTAATAGTACATTAATAAGTTACTGGCACCGCAGTCTCTCAATATCCCCTTCCTACTGTCATACCCCTTAACACTCCCCTAGCACCTCCGCAGGGCAATAACACATTATTATTTCCATAGCCATCAACATGGCAACAACATAGTATCAGTTCACTAGCCTATCAACATGGCAACAACATAGTATCAGTTCACTAGCCTATCAACATGGCAACAATATAGTCTCTCATTCACTCTCATATCTACGTCCCTGTCCGTGGCCTGACTGCCACGACTTTATGTGCCTCTACTGTCCTGCACTGACAGCCTCACTTCTGGCCTATGTGTGGCCTCCGGCCCTATGCTGGCCTATCCCCTGTGCTCATCGAGGTGGCTCTGCGGCCCGTCCCCGACACCTACAAGAATAACATTACATTGGTATAATACCCTACCATTTCTATTCACTCCACCTCTCCTTACAACCCATGAAACGTACACACACTAGTTCACCTTTCACTCACCACACATCTTACGGTAACACACTTCCAGCGGAGTACACACTACTCACTCGCGCTACAAATCCATGAACTCACTTTCATCTATCGCTCATGGCGCACATTGCTATATCCAATATCACGGACTTCCACATTCCTCACATATACTTATTCACATCATGGTAATAGACGAATATAATATAATACATCAATCATAATAATCAATCAACATTCTACATACCAGTCATAACTGGAAAGACTCTCACTAGTCTTCTCGACTGCTTCCCCTTTATGTCCGCCCGATGGGCTTTTATTCACACGTCCGATCCCTAGGACCTTCTAACTTGCAGTGATAGTTATACAGCGCTTTCGCCTCCTTCAGACCCCGCCCCACTACTACTCACAACAGCACGCTTAACTTGCTGTCTACTGTGAGCCTTTCTTACTCTACACCCGCTCTGTAGCAATCCCCTTAATTGCACTCACTCCACTCGTGACATCATCCCCCACCCCAAAAAAATTAATGCAATTAATTTCAAATCGCATCAAGATGACTGTCAACGAGTGAGCGCGAGCAATACCTACACTAGAAGAATGACCTAGCAGTTCCCCTAGTATGTAAAATACCGAAATCAGGGGAAAATATGGGGATCAATATGGTCTGAAATATGCATATATGTGTCACCTCATGAATAGCTAACTAAACACAATATCTAATACAGAATCAAAAACCATTCAACCTATCAACCATTCTTCATATCATATATTTTATAATGTCAATATTTTAAAGTCGACTCATTCACACAGATCCTGTCAATGTTCCTGTCCTCCGATGTATAAGCTCCTGAAATCTTCCCCTAGGCTCGACTAAGGTAGTCGGCGATATGATTGCTGGTTCCTGGAATTGGTTGAATAACGAAGGTGTACGGCTGTAAAGCCAATGCCCATCTAGACAAGCGTGGGCTGGACGAACGATTCTTCGACAAAAATGTCAGTGGCTTGTGGTCTGTCTGGATACAAAATTCTCGTCCCATGAGATAACGTCCTAGTTTCTGGACGGACCAGACAATGGCAAGACACTCACGCTCTATCACAGAATACTTTCTTTCTCTCTGCAATAACTTCCTACTGATATAACATACAGGATGGAGACATTCGTTCTTCTCCTGTAGAAGACAAGCGCCGACACCAGAGTCCGACGCATCCGTTCTGAGGATAAAATTAGATCGAAAATCGGGTAATATCAGAATGGGTGACGATGATAATGCTGTCACCAAATTATCAAATGATGTCTGACATTCAGACGTCCACTGGACCTTATCGGGTTGTCCCTTCTTAGTAAGGTCAGTAAAAGAAGATGACAAGGAGGAAAAATTTGGAATGAACTTTCTGTAATAATTTAAAATTCCCACTAAGCTTCTGACTTGTTTCTTTGTTTTAGGGATTTGCAACCCTACTAACTTGTCAATTTTTGTTTCTTCAGGTCTCTGAACACCTCTAACCACAATATGTCCTAAGAATACTATCTCAGGACGTGCCAATTCCATCTTTGCGGGTTTAGCGGTTAACCCAAAATGACGTAATCGTTGAAAAATTACTGTTAGTGTCTGAATATGATCAGACCATGTCGACGTATGGCACGCCATATCGTCAAAGAATGACACGACATTAGGTATGTCCTTTAATACCAGTATGAGAATACAGATACTCTGGTCTCTCATGAAACCTCTGCAGCATATCAACGTGGAAAACCTTTACTGATCCATCAATGTGGATAGCGTAATCTACCTTCGAAACAACTCGCTCAATAACATAAGGACCTTTCCATGTCATCAATAACTTGTTATGGTCCGTAGGTAACAACAACAGAACCTTGTCTCCTGGCTTAAAATTTCTCAGTTTGGACCCTCTATCTTTATAGTTCTTTGCTCTTGCTGAAGCGATACTAGACGCTTCTTCTGCTATAGTGCGCGCTGAAGACAATCTTTCTCTTAAATCAACAAGGTCTATCGAAACCTTTTTAAACGGTTCCGAAACCGTGGGGATCTTTTGAAGAGGAGCCTGGGGTGAACGACCCTTATGCGTCGTCTTTTGGCACGCACTGCACGTCTTACAATATAACCGCACATCTCTATGTATCGATGGCCAATAAAAATCTTTTAGAACTCTCTCCTTGGTTCTAGCACTTCCCATATGACCCGCTAATGGAACATCATGGGCCAGACGCAATACTGTAGCCATTAACGACCGTGGCACGACGACCTGCTTTTGAACGGAAGCCACTGTGACGTACATACGGAACAGAATGCCCCCCTGGACAAAAAAAGAAGATGACCCGTTCTTATATCTCCTCGTTTTCTCGGTTCGCGCCTCCCCAAAGCATGGGTTTAATGATGGGTCCTCCCTTTGTAATTTCGCCAAGCGCTCTGGCGTGATATCTAGGTTGACCGCTGGCGTAGCCAAAGGTCTAATCTTGTCTTTATCGGCTACCCGTCGGCGTGTTTCGACCGCGGCGCAAAAGTCAATACCTTTTGATTGCGACCATGCTTGCACGTTCTCATCGGAAGGGGAACCTACCCGCGATACATTCCCAATGATGAGCTGGGCGCCTGGAAAACAACCAACGACTGCTTCGACTTCCCCGCTAAGGAAAGGTGTATCTATCATTATTTTTGCCATGGGTAATTTCTCAATGGCCCCCGAAAATTGGATGCACGGGACAGTCTCACCTGTAAGCTGTGAATCCCGAATGCAGTCTCTATGCACTCCCACAACGGTAGATCCTGTATCTCGTAAAACCGAGACCGGTTCGTCCCCAACAAACCCCGGATAAACCCTAAGACCACCTCCTGTATGACATGAATTTATAACGGGGATCTTTCTCCCACAAGGTAAAACACCGGAAGATAATAACTTCTCACAACTGGGACACTTAGAATACTGTCCGCCTCCGTTGTCCGATGTAACACACGCAGCCGCATGATGAAATTTATTTGGGGAGCATGGACTGGAGCTACTGTCCACGTTCGCCGCTATCCTACCTGCAGGGCAGTTCACGCTGATGTGATCCGCTCTACCGCAGTTCCAACACTTCGCGGCCCTACACTCGCGTGAAAAGTGACCCACGCGTCCGCAAGTCCAACACTCCGCTCCCTGTGCTGCTCTAGGCCTGGGTCCCCGTGACCCATCGCGACCGGAACTAGAGTCCCTATGCCGTCGGTCATCGGCAAAGGTCACAATTCGCCCCCGGCCATTACCGCGACCTAGCCCTCCTGCTCGGTCAAACTTACCGGATCCATATGCCGGTGATTGGTGATAGCCCCTACGCTGCCCCTGGGCTTGCCCGCTATAGGCACCACGCTGACGCGACCTGTCCCCAAGTCCTGCCGGCGACCCCTCGACAACGGCGACGTACCCAGCATCTTGGACGTACGCCCTGGCGACTGGTTTGGACGGATGCGCCGTTCGGTATGCCTCCGCCAACTTAGACGCCTCCTGCACCGTCGCGGGTTCGTTCTCTTTCAGGAAAGCCACCAGATCTTTGTGGCACGACGCGTACAGCTGGTCACGGATCATTAAGTCTTTCAGTTTAGCGAAATCCGTGCCCACATGCGCCAGGTCTACCCAGTTCGCGAAATACTCCGTTAGTCTCGCGACGAAGGCAGCAAAGTCCTCCCTGGTGTCTGCACGTGCTCGCCTAAACTGCTCCCGGAAATATTCCTCGGTACGCGCAAATCGGCGAAGCAGCAAAGCCTTCAGCTTATCGTAGTCTTGCACGTCTTCGCGCTGTAGCTCTTTAAAGTAGGTTAACGCTCGCCCCTGCAATAGCGATGCCAGGTACGTGGCCCATAATTCCTTATTTTCCCCCCATTGCAATTGTGCGTTCAGCTCGAACCTGTAAAGGAAGGCGTCTATGTCGTCCTTCCGGTCGTCGAACGTAGGGAGCTTAATCCTAACGCCACCTTTATTGTGTACCTGCCGCTCAACTGTTTCTGTTGGTGCATTCTTTTTGATTTCCAACTCGGCGATCTTCACTTGCGCCTCTATCTCCTTTAACCTTATCTCCCTTTCCTGCTCCCTATCCTGTCTCTCCTGTCGCTGAGCTTCTAACTCCTTTAACTTAAACTCCCTTTCCTGTTGCTGAGCCTCTAACTCCTTCAACTTAAACTCTCTTTCCTCTTCCTTATCCTTAGCCTCTCTCTCCTGTTGCTGAGCCTTAGCCTCTCTTTCCTGTTCTCTCTGTCGCTCTTGAGCCTCTTTTTCTCGCTCTCTATCCTTAGCACGCTCATCGCGCAAATCCGCCTGCTGTTCTTTAATCCAGCCGCGTAGCTCCTCTCCCTCCAGGCCAAGTTCCTTACCCAACTTCATTAGTTGTTGGAGTTCCGCCATTTCACAGATTTATGGTTATGGTATGTATTTAAAAAAACGGCTAACCTGTCGGTATGATAACTAACGACACGACCAGAGACCTGAGATCACACCAGATATAACAATACCCAATTCAGAATACAATTCAGAAATTTACCTTTACAGCAAAACTAATTCTACATCTACAAAATGCATGCACTATTAATTATAAAAGAAAATAGAAACGACAAGAATGAAGAAATACAGTAGAAGGACCACAAGTACGTCAAGGACAACGAACCAGACTAGGACAAAGCTTCTACAAAAAAAACTATAATGGAAAAAAAAATGCAACCTACTACGCCGATTACACAACAAGGTACGAACAAGAACAGAGTCTGAAAAAAAAGAACGTATCTATAGATAGGTAGAAAGAGGGACAAGAGAATACGTCTTCCTGCGGAACAGAGAAGATATCGACGCTACAACTAAACAATATTACAGGTCCCTACAGAACTGTTCACTGTGATGAACGAAGTTCCAAAGTTTACCACACCTTTTTAAAAGGATAAACTAAGTTCAACACAGCAAACCCGCGCCACCGCCCGTATAACCTATAACGACAACAAAAACAGCAAAAACAGGGAAAAAGACAGATTAAAGGAACAGCCCACAATCCAGGGCACAAAAACTTTGACTTTCACTTAACTTTCAAAATTTTGAGTAAAACTCCTCCCTTTAATCGGAGCTCTGGCTGCTCGTCTCCTCAGGCTGCACGCACACACTCTGGAAAGTTTAAATACAAATTAATACCTACTCATAGCAATACATGCATCAATATACATTCATTATTATACATAAATCCTATCATGAAATGTCCATTCATCCAACGAACAAGACAGCACAATTACCTACTAACTAACTACAACTAAATATTACGAAAATGGACGAGTCACAATGGACGAGCCCCCAATGTCACAACGGACGAG
Organism: Onchidella celtica; assembly: GCA_963931925.1. Lineage (NCBI taxonomy): Eukaryota > Metazoa > Mollusca > Gastropoda > Systellommatophora > Onchidiidae > Onchidella > Onchidella celtica. Next base: position 34,610,052 of record OZ007570.1, on the reverse strand, counting down.
CCCCCAGTGTCACAACGGACGAGCCCCCAATGTCACAAATCCCAGACTGGGAGATGTAATAAGTTATGACAGGACAACAATCACGAACAAACAAGTTAACACTTAACAGAACAATCCATCAGACTCACACATTTATTAAACATAATTATACATATAATAGCGCAATTACATATATTATATTATTGAATGACTGCCGTACAACGGCCTTATTCTCACACACACGCTCCCTCGGATCCACAATCCGGTAGTTACTCCTAAAGGCACTTCGGCCTCAGCCTCTCCCCTCAGGGTCTTAATAGTACATTAATAAGTTACTGGCACCGCAGTCTCTCAATATCCCCTTCCTACTGTCATACCCCTTAACACTCCCCTAGCACCTCCGCAGGGCAATAACACATTATTATTTCCATAGCCATCAACATGGCAACAACATAGTATCAGTTCACTAGCCTATCAACATGGCAACAACATAGTATCAGTTCACTAGCCTATCAACATGGCAACAATATAGTCTCTCATTCACTCTCATATCTACGTCCCTGTCCGTGGCCTGACTGCCACGACTTTATGTGCCTCTACTGTCCTGCACTGACAGCCTCACTTCTGGCCTATGTGTGGCCTCCGGCCCTATGCTGGCCTATCCCCTGTGCTCATCGAGGTGGCTCTGCGGCCCGTCCCCGACACCTACAAGAATAACATTACATTGGTATAATACCCTACCATTTCTATTCACTCCACCTCTCCTTACAACCCATGAAACGTACACACACTAGTTCACCTTTCACTCACCACACATCTTACGGTAACACACTTCCAGCGGAGTACACACTACTCACTCGCGCTACAAATCCATGAACTCACTTTCATCTATCGCTCATGGCGCACATTGCTATATCCAATATCACGGACTTCCACATTCCTCACATATACTTATTCACATCATGGTAATAGACGAATATAATATAATACATCAATCATAATAATCAATCAACATTCTACATACCAGTCATAACTGGAAAGACTCTCACTAGTCTTCTCGACTGCTTCCCCTTTATGTCCGCCCGATGGGCTTTTATTCACACGTCCGATCCCTAGGACCTTCTAACTTGCAGTGATAGTTATACAGCGCTTTCGCCTCCTTCAGACCCCGCCCCACTACTACTCACAACAGCACGCTTAACTTGCTGTCTACTGTGAGCCTTTCTTACTCTACACCCGCTCTGTAGCAATCCCCTTAATTGCACTCACTCCACTCGTGACACATACTAATTTGTAATGATGAAAGTGAACCGTTCTACTTACTTTTGAAGACAGTTTCAGAGCTACCGCCAGACAACGCATGGTTGTACAAGCATTCTCCATGGCGTGTCTAGAGGAAATGTCCATATCATAACATGTCTCATTGAATTAATAGAATTTAAACTGTTATATCCGTCGCCACGTGCGCGGATTCTATTTGGCATATAACTCATATGACCTGCAAGTAGTTAGAGTGAATAAGTTAGTCTTTATAGAAAGCTGTAGTTTCATTAGTTAGATTCAGTTGCCTTTGAATTGATATTTATATTTATAATTATATTTGTTACATTAATTCCTGTAATTAAACTGCCCTACAGTTCTGCTAAAAATCAAAGCAACTGATTTATTTAGTTTTTAGAGTGCAAGTATTTTTTTTTGTGTGTTCGTCGATTGTGGGAGCGGACCTCGAAAGAGTGTCAGTCGAATTCTCCCCATCTAACCCACATCGCGACATAAAGCAAACCTCAAGTCCGTAACGTGATGCTACGCCACTGCAATTCACCACAGATTGTTACTATATTTAGGAATTTAGAGAAGTGACAGATCATGTTGGAACACACGTATGCTGTAAACATCTATAAGTTTGGGGCCTATTCAATTGAAAACAAAGAAAAGATCAAAGGAATTCGCCGCTTTGAAAGAACGGTGCTGTGTTTGAGACTTCAAATTCAAGATTTGTAGGGTCATGATAAATGTAAGACTGCATACAAAACATCAGGACGCTGTATTTCGTAATAGCTGAGAAAATCCAACTAAACCGTGATCAAGCTTCGGTGAACGGACTATAGTTTCCCGTCTCTACTCCAACACCATAGTCCATTAAAAATTATACGGTTTAACATTTTTCTTTAATATCCCCGGATCCCCTGATCAATCACGGTCAAATTTTGCATAGCTTCCTTTTTCAATTTGTTTTAACGGGAAAATATTTTTTGACATTCAAGGAGTTGGAAATGATTTTTTTTTTTCTTCTTCAAAAAATTATGTGATAAACTTGTCCGACCCCGAGGTTATTTATACTACCAGGAAATGTGCACTGCTGACACGGAGTTTTCGTACATGCAAACGTAAATGCATTGCGTAGCTTAAAGAGAAGTGTTATAATGAACTAGAGTTTATTAACCAAAGAATTGTTTGTGATTTTGAACACAAACAAGCAAACAAATTTACTGCGGGCTATAATATCTTGAAGGGGCTATGTAACAATGGAATGACGTCATCGCATCAGTTATGGAAGCAATATTATTTGGATCCATAGTTATTTAGATCTAAGAATCCAACTTTTGCTGTACTGATATAATATTTTACCCCAAGGCTGGTAACTAACTTGTTACACAATTTTAATGTCCGTGTGTAACATAGATATTGAACTTAGTACAGACAAAACATAATGGGACACTTCATAATTGATTTCGTCCAGAATCTGCTTCTAATTTTCATATTCTGTGAAGCAAAATATCGGAAAATCAATGTCATCAGGATGTTTGTTTTGTAAAACAGCACGGTGAAATATTCCCACAGAGTCCAAGACAAACTGTTTCCTAAGGTATGTGCATCTTCGCCACAAGATCCTTTAGGAACCTTCTTCCACATTTTGTGGACATTGAACTTGAACCCGAAGGTCTTCATTGCCAAATAAAGAGTTTCTCTCTTCACACCGATACTAGACTTCGTCTCAAGATTATGTCTCAGTAATTTTGAAGTAAGGCATATTCGGTCTTCAAAGAGTTTGAATGCATCTTTCCATGGTATCAAAGTCAAAGGTGTCCAAGATGGGCTTTCCGCCTTTTCTACTATCTTTATTCATAATTATCATGCAGCTCGTTCTGCAACTTCTGAGTGTAGTAGATTTTACACCCAAACATGGACAGATGCGTTTCAGGGGGTAGTTTAAAGAAACTTAGAGGCTTTGTATTTGAGCTTCTCATCTACGACTTTTAAGTGCTCTCAGAGCAATTTTCTTTACTTCAGAATCATATTGTCGGGGTATCGTGAATGTTAGTAATACTATTTTTCACTTGTTCCTATTTTTTTTTTGGTAATTCGTTAGCAGAACGTCACAACGGCTGAGTTGTAAGTCCCCAAGTTGTTTGATTTTTGTTCAAAATAAATGTTTTTGGGGGATGCAAAAATGTCTAAAATCACGAAATTCAGTAATGTTCCCCTTGTTTATACTGCGCAGTCGCGTGCAGTTGATATGAGTTGTCATCCACCAGTAGCGAAAATCTGAAATGGTGTTTCTCTGAAATAATTACTTGTAGATTTGCTCTCATGCAGACATGATGACGTAAAAACGGCATTTCTGTGCACATGGTAAAAACTCTGCTCTTTGCCTAGTCGTGTTTTCTGTGTTTTAAATATATTATGTTTATGAAGAAAACGTTTTTGGTTTTTAGCTCTTTAATTGTGAAGAACCGGTTTTCCACATAAGGAACATTGAAAAAGGGGGCTAAGCACAATTTGGGCCAGATTCACTAAGGGAAACTGGAGATATCAATTTTAAAAATTATTATAAAATCGCATAAAAACGCACAGGAACAAGGGGCGATATCCATAATGCTTAATATTGCTCGCGAAATGCTAAGAAACCAATTTACTGACAAAATAAGGCAGTAATTAAAAAATGAGCCATATTTCGCACGGATATGGTCATTGTACGCGTACTATATTGGAAACAAGGGCCTACAAAGTCGAACCAAGATAGGTGCTATTAGGACTTGGTGCGATATCACAGTGTGGTGAGGGAACAATGATAAAAAATTAATGACGAGGGAGGTACACGTTGGTCTAGGCGCAAGGTCTTCGCCTCTCATACCGAAGGCACTGGGTTTGGTTCCTGGTCGACCCAGTTGGCACTTTTCTTAACCGTTGCCGGCTTCAAGTGGATTCCGGGATTCCGTGACCTAACGACCTTCACCGATAAGAAGGAAACCTATAGGCTAATTTTAGAACTGAGCAGGGTTATCGTATGCCTTCCAATCAAGTGCATGCTGGCATTGTATCTTCTGTGGCGATTACAGAGAACCACGTGTAAAATAAAATGTATTTTACCTTTTGTTGGAGAAAGATGGCATCCTCGGAGGAACAACAACAACCTAATAAAAGGAAAAGATTGCAGAGAATGACGGACTGAAATTTTTATCAGTATTTTTTATGATCATTTTTAATCATATTTTTTTTTCCTAAAAAAAAAATGAAATGGGATGGAAAATTGGATACTTGAGAAAACTGTGATTTGGAAGTCAACAATAACGATGCACAATTAAGTTGGTGTGCGAAGTAGAAAGCAAAATTGACTGTTGGCTGTGAAGTGGATTCCGAATACCAGGTTCTGAATCCACATACTGTTATAATGAATGTCTATGATTGTGGTACTAGAGCGACGACAAACAAACAAATAAAGTGCACTTATCGGAACCTTCCGGCCATTTTTTTTTCTTATTCTTAGTTTTATTAATATTTTTTTTATTCCTTAATTTAGGCACAGTTATTCACCTTTTTCTCTTCGTATTTGAAAATATAGTATTTTAAGATTTATTTTCCTATTATGCTAAGCATGGATTTTTGTCATTAAATTTATTTATTCAGTTATTTATTTATTCATGTATCCTTCCTCAACACTTTAGTTTGCTTTCTCTACCCATTCATTTTATCCAGTTACATACTGTCAGCAATTCAATATTTTTTTTCACTCCTCAGCCTGTAATGCAAGTAACTATGCATCATTCTGGTTTTTCTTTTCTTTAGATGTAAGTGCACGTAGAAGGTCCCATAGACGTAGAGCTTGCGATTTTTTTTTTCTGAATTTATTTTGGTCCTAAAGTATCGTCCAGTTTTCCTATATCTGTTCACTCCCTCCGCAACTACCCCCCCCCCCCCCCCAAATCACGTTTTATCGCTGTGCCCCACCATGATCTCATACACAGTCCTAATGGCGATACACCACCTGTCTGTTTTCGTCTATGTAGGCCCATGTTCGTATTATAATCAGTACTATGACCATAAATATCCGTGAGAAATATGGCTCATCCTTTGATGACTGCGGTAATTTGATCAGTCTACTGGTATATTTTTTCAGTACTTTCCTAGCACTATTAAAGTGTTATTTATATCGACATTGCCCCTTGTTCCCATAATAGTGCTGGAGTACAGACGGGAGTGAAACTTCAATACAAAGCCATTTCGCAACAGGGCACAACATGCGGTGGCCGGTGAAACGCCAAGAGATAACGATAGCTATGGCGCAGAACGATGCTACATTAAAAGATGATTTCTCATTGGTCAAGACTTACAATGGAAAAGGTCCGTTTCTTCTAGTGACCTCGGCGAAGCCGGCAACCATACTTGAACCCGGGAGCGGTTAAGAAAAGAGCCAACTGCATCGGAGCAGGGATATTGAAATTTGGGGGAATTTCCTGTCCCTGACCTTGTGGTAGGTAGGGTGTAGCATCTAGTCTCCTTCGGTAAGGAGGAAAAACTCAGATACCCCGTGTGCACTTGCCAACTTTAAAGATACCGTGGCACTTGGAATTCGAGAAGAGCAGGCCTAAAAAAGCCGGCGGCCCGGGGAAAATTGAAGAAAAAACTAAACCCGACCATCACTACATTTACCAACACAAAGAGAAATAGATGTAAGTAAATGTGCACAAATTAAGGAATTTACAACATAAATAAAACTAAGAATTTAAACAAAAATGACCGAGGGGCTCCGACAATTTCGTTTGTTTGTTTCTTGTTGCTCTACTACTAAAATCAAAGGCTACATTATAACAGCATGTGGATTTAGAGCCTGGTAGGTGGATTCCATTTCAGAGTCAACATTAATTCTTGTTTTATACTTCGCACACAAGTTGATTGTGCATAGTTATTGTTGGCTAACGACCGCCAAGTCACACGGTTTTCTCAAGTATACAATTCTGCGTCGCGCCACTAAAAAGTAAACATCGTTTAATCTGTTTTCTAACAAAAAACAAAACATAAAACAACGAAAAAACTGATTCAAACTAATTACACTGGTCAAAAGCCAAAAATGTAGAGGAGACAAAACCAGCCATTCTGAACTAACTTATGGTCGCTGATTACAAAAACCATATTGATTTTTTAAAAGTAACTTAAGTTTTTCAGATGTACAGAATTACACCCATTTTTCAATTTTCCAGGGCTATAAAAGGGGTATAGCTCAATAAACAGCGTCGACTGCATCATTTTTCACATGACCACATCAGTTGGTATCATCGTTTAATAATGGTTAATCTATTGCAGTTGCATCACTCTGTATTTGGCTCGAGGGGTTACCTTTCAGAGAAATAAATATCGTTTGGGTGGTGTGTGACACGTCCATTTTCAAGCTCCAGGGACCCCGATTGTGTTAAAGCTGGTCTCATCTAACTAAAATACCACGTGATTGTCTAAATGATCCTGATAATTTCTGCTACCGCCAACTCCTTAAAGACAGCAGTTTTGATGACATTAAGGTAGGCAAGGAAAGACCGGCGTAGGAAGCTTTCAAAATGGCGATAAGCAATTGTGTTGGAAATAAACCAACAATATATGAGAATGAGAATATAAGAGAAACTGAAAGGGACAGCAGTATAAATTAGGATGAATTAAAACGTATGTGACGAAAACACTGGTGAAGAAAAACAAAAGAATAATTATTGAGATTGTGTACATCAATGATTGTATGAGTGAAAGTCAAGAAGGCAGCAGGATGCAGGTTGGGAGGATGAGTGGAGGCAATAGGACAAAATTGGTATTGTCAAAAGTATATTCTGAGTAGGGTACCAACAATTCTTTACCGTGCCAGCATACAGAATCGAACATAATTTATTCATTGTCTTGGAGGCTAAGCAGCATGTTTCCTACAGCATCACAACAAAAGGGATTAAAAAAAAAATTACATGTATTATTCTTTCACAGTTTCAACTCAACATACGTATTAAAGAAAAAGGCCAAGCATGTCTATAGCTGCTACACTGTCACTCACATTGAAACCCGATTCACCTTTTGTTGGCAAAAGTGAAAGGCGGTGTAAATAATGCACTTTTAAAATTGCGGACACCAAAGAACTTGCCAAGTAGTCAATGTCCGAAATCAGTGAGGAATACTGAATAGATTGTGTACACAAAGTGAATTGAAGAAGGAGAAAGGCACTAGAAAGAGGGATGGCCTAGCGATTATTCATCCTCCAGTCACACAAAAATTAATGAACTGCAATGAGTGTGACTCAAGAGTCTAACTCTGGATTTATAAGCGCCTAGATAGCGAATATGTTTATGAACGTGCAATTTGTTCTAGTATTTTGGCACCAGCTAATACTGTGCCATTTTTTCCAATAATTTGATCATTTTATTCTGCTTTGCAGAGGACAAAGAAGCACACCCAGAATCAGACTAATCTCACCGTTTGTTAAGGGTTAGTGTAAAATACGAGCATGGAGTGAAATTTCAACAACACCCCCCGTCCCCTCCCCAAGCTTCCCCGTGATTCTTCATGTGTCAGCTTATCCCCCTTGGACCATGACTGTTTTAGCTTACATTGCGAACTGTGTATCGGTAGTGGGCAAAGTCAGCGCACGATTTTTATGATGATATTGTGACTTTTAATATGAATCTAAAACCACTAGCAAAGTGAGTGCGTATGTGATTTAATATTTCTAGCTCTAATTATTGCTTTGCCTTTTAAATTTCAGTGGATGATGCCTGGATGGGTGCTAGTGATCTATTCATACCCGGTCGCTTTGAGTATGTCACCGATGAGGCTTCAATAAATATCGGACCATTTGCACCCGGGAATCCTAGTAACAGCGGTGGTAAGTCATTTCTTTTTCGACTGTCTTCACAAATACTTTTGTGATTTGCATGTAAATCCCATCCAGCATAAATTACCCACCTGACAGCAAAACTTACTGAAACCAGTGAAACGTAATATACAGGAGGCCCTCCACATTAAAATGTAAAGCAATTGATGCCAGTACTGAACATATTCCTATTATGTTGTATTTCGACTCTAGGTCTAGGTGGAGTGGTCTTCCAGAAATAGGAAGGTTTTAGTTTTAGCTGCAAGCAAACTCCATAAAAAATAAAAATAATAACAATGATAAATAAATTGTATTAGAGCCGCCAAGTTGTCCTTGCAATACCCATATAGTAAATCACAGGTAGCGATAGACTTAAATGAAAATGAAATACAAACTGTCAAAGGATGAAACATTTCTGACGTTTTCCCCAATCTAAGTCTATTATATGAAGGGAGGCATTAAATGTCCAGAACTGAATTTACCAGCTCAGAACTGTTGAAGTCAAGAATTGATACAATTTATGTGTACATGAAATTTTAATTTCCACTCCTTAGTTTTGAGGAACTGTGGCTGTCTTGATACTGATTCATGACAATAAAAGTTGCATTAAATTTCCTTGAAACGTATCGGCTGCAAAGAACATATTTTTTCTTTCTTCATACATTAAATCAGTTGTGAGGAGACATTGTCATCTGTTTTCAATTCTTCAAAATGTAAATTTTAAGCCACAGAAATTCAATAGTTTAAGATTTTTTTTATCATTACTCGGTGGTCAGTCTCTCTCTATCCATACTCGCTTTCCATGTCAGTCTCTGTTCCTTGTTGTTGGCCATAAAAATATTTGGTTATTAATAAAAGTATACAGTATGCCTTTTAGTCCACACGTTTTATGCAAACCTTAATAAAACAGTTTACTTACACAATCAACAAAATCTCAAATACTTTTTTGACACTGATTTCTTAATATTTTGTTCAACCATTATATGAATAAAAGCAAACGGACAAAACAGAACAGTCTAAAATGATTACAGAACTTTACAACACATAGTACGTACTACCATTTGACACTGGTATTGACAGGGCTCAGGATTATGCGAATGAAGGTAATCAAACCATAGAACATTCTTACATCAAGTGTCAGTAAGGACAATATCTTCTCAAAAGCAATCACAATAGAAATGTATACAAACTCCTCAAGAGAAATATTCTTACTTCTCCAAGCATTAGGAATTTGTAGAGAATACAACTAATTCTGACAAACTCACATTATGTGACAAAGAGAAAAAAAAAACATGCATGTTACTGTAATCCCTTTTCATCACCATGATTAATGGAAAGAAAAATACCATTACTATTGCTTATAGAAAATAAAAATTTCCATTGTAACAATCCCGGGTTTGACATCTTGGGCATGGCAACTGATGAAAATGTAAGGGTATCCTCACTTTGGTCAGCGATATTGGAAAATAATGGTGAAAAATCTACAAATAAAAACTTGTGAAGAGGCACGGCAAGCTAAATATTCCTTTCTGTGGATTCAAGAAAAGAAACATCGGATCAGTTGACATTGAAATGAATTAATTGCATTGTTTTATTTCCCATTACTTAAGTTTTGAACATAAATTTATCAAACTGAAGGAATATTGCCTTTAAGCCTTTGATCTAACATGACAGAGTGAATTCTGAGATTCCATGTCTGGGTGGATTCTTAGATAGATTCAATAGGTTCGAAAAGAATCCTGAGGTCTGCATTTACGAATAAACTCTTAGATTTCTATGTCCGAATGAATTCTTTGATAGAATATATAGGTCCAAAAGAATTTTTATTTGCTTATCTGTGCGAATGAATTCTTACATTTCTATGTGTAAGTGAATTCTTAATACAGGTCCGAAAGAGTTCTAAGGTCTAACGAATAAATTCATGCTCGAGTGAATTATTCGATAGAATCTGCAGGTCCAAAAGAATTTTTATTTGCGTATATGTACGAATAAATTCTTAGACTTCCATGTCTGAATGAATTTTTTGATAGAATACGCCGGTCAGAAAGAATTTTTAGATCTACACGTTCGCATAAATTCTTAGTTTTCCATGTATGAGTGAATTCTACGGTATTTGTGCAGATCAAAAAGAATTTTTAGATTTACATGTGAGAATAAATTCTTAGATTTACATGTGCAAATAAATCATTTAATTCCACGATCAAGTGAATTCTTCGATAGAATTTACAGTTCCGAAAGAATTCTTTCATGTAAGTTATTTATGTAGTGGTAAATAGTAAGATTTCCATGTTTTAGTAAAATCCTTGGGAATAAACTGCAGGTCTGAAATAATCTTTAAATCTATATGGACGAAGAAATTCTTAGATTTCCATGTCCGAGTAAATTCTTATTATATGTCCGAAAGAATTCTTACTCTTACCAAAATGATTTGCTATTCATTCGAAAAGAAAAAATCAGTTTTTGACTGACCTCTAATACTCACCGACCCTGTAGTAGAAGAGAGAAATTATCAAGAGAAATGCCCCCTACATCTTCGTTTTCAAGTCATACCATTAGCCATCATCCAACATGAGATCAATTTCATTTATCAGGCTAGTTGCAGTGACAATCATCTTGAACTCTGAGATTACCATACAAAACAAAATAAATAAATTTATAAATAAATAATAAATCTAGTCTTGGGAAAATCCGTAATACTGTGCCATCAAACAAACTACAATCGCTTTGTTAATCATAATTCATTGTGGCAAACATTGGAATAACACGGCAACTGTAAGAAATGATCCTACTGGTTTACTACAGATTACATTTAGTTAGTCCTTTTCACTATGAGATTCTCAGGCTTTTGAAAGTTAGAGCAATTCTTTCCATTAACAGGATGCTGTTGATATGAATCCTTGCTATATTATTACATATAATGAATGCTCCCGCAGTTATATAAGCAGACCACAAATCCCTTGACCCGAGCCGGTAATAAAATTTATAGTTCTGAACAAACTTCTGCCAAAAAGACAACAAAATCATGTTGCTATCTACTAAAAAAACATAATTTTTGCATAAAACACCTTATTTCGATAAGAGATAGTTTTTACTTACTGTCAAGTGATTTTGGCACCATGTGCCCTGTCCTCGCATTCGATACCCCGAGATCTAAGTCACCATTGATGCTGCACTAGTGAACGTTTTTGCCACATAATCAAGCAATAATTTAGCTTCAGGAGCATCGTCTTCTGTCAGCGCCATAGACGCGAAGAGAGTTTTCGACAACATTTTAGTTCCAAACAAATAGGACTGTAGTCGTGACGTCACTTCACATGGAAATTCCCGTTCCTTATAACGGCCTCGAACTGACCTTGTACTTAAAATAATTTATTATTATCCAGAATGATTAACGTTATACTCTCTTTACAGGTGAGGAGCATTGCTTGCATTATTGGGGCGATGAAGGATATGACTGGAACGATGCCAGGTGTTATCGCTCCAAGCCTTTTATTTGCGAGAGGTTTGAGGTCTTTACTTTAGGGGGATCACTGCCCTTAGCATTTACACTTTGCTTTTCATTGATGTTTTTTCTTTGTTACTTTCTTTTGTTTCTTGCCTTTCTGCAAGGTTAGAGGGTGACTTTATTAGTAAATATTATTGTCGAATTATTTATCCGATGAATTTAAATTTAACCATTGGAAATAAGGAATTTAGGTTGTCGTTACGCTACCACTGATATAATGACTTATCCATTGAAGACCTGGGTTGTCCCTTAGTTTGGTTACAGGCTAAAGAATATGCGCAAATCTAGATGAAATTTGCTTTTCTACATCAGGTCATAAAAAGAAATGTGCTCTGTCTATATAATAATGTAAGTCAAGTATTTGGACGACTGATAAATTCCTTTGGTCATCATCAGATGAAAATGAACAAAGACTACAACGGGGCACAGCACGAAATAGTTTTGTGTCTCCTGTTAAATTTTATTGCTAGCCTAGACGGACATTTCTATAATGCCCACATGTTATGTAAAATTGTATACTTATATTATTACTTGTCATTTACAAGGCCATACTCCTTCCTGTAACAACCTATACGTTTTTGTTAGTCTTTGTTTTGGAAAGGTCTAAAAATTAATAGATTAAAATTCAGCCATATCACCTCCCAACTCCATATATCAAACAAAAAAAATGTATATAATACATTACTAATTATTAAAAATAGGGAGAACCCCTAAAGGCAGACTGCACGGAGGAATGCACCTCCTGCAACAATGTTGATTCCACGCGTATCGACCATGCCGTTCCAATGGATCAAATCAACACTGTCGAGAGGGGGAAAGTGCACCATGGGCTAGGCACTTTATCCATATCCACAGCCCAGGCATGCAGCACAAAACTATTTAGCTACTGGCCGTCCGCCAAGACGAAAAGAGCCAATTATCTTTTAGAACTTCAACTGTGCTGTTCTTCGGCAGGGCCCAACTGCTTTAATGAATTCAGTGTACACATTTGATTGTCGAAATGTGGAATTCGGTGAAATTCATAGGCACAAAGCGCATGGACCTAATTTTGCCATCCATACACTACTACCCCATTCTCCCATTTCCGGTAAGCACGCAAACACACACACACGAACACACAACAGAAGAATCCTGTCTTGTACAAACTGAAAACGGGTAGTTTTATTTGTTTTTTTTTTTTTTTGCTTCGCCAACTGGAATGTTATTAAATTGTCTTCAGAGTAATATTCGTAGAGAAATGAACTAATTACGTGTTTTTTTCCTAAGTAAAATACAATCTCAGTTTTGTTGTTTTTGTTGTTTTGTTGCTATACGTCTTAACGCCTTAAAAAAATGGAATCCGGTAGAGCAGTGTTTTTCAGGGTGAGGTGCACGCGCTGGTGGGGCTTAACAATATTTTGGTCGGGCGTGGGACTTCAGAGTGGGGCGTAGAGATTTTTCATAGAGATCTTAATTTCACAGTTTATTTTAAGTGTACAGATAAACTGTTGTTTATTTATCTCGTATTGGTGGTTTCCTTGAAATACAGGTTTAATTGAAAGTTCTTTTGAATGTATACACACTGAATGTATAACTACTTTTTAATCTGGTTGTATTTTATGCGGTGTGTAGCTCTTTATACCATCCTTGTGTGGCGCATGCTCGGTTGGAAAATGAAGAGGGGCGTAAGACAAAAAAGGTTGAGAAACACTGCGTTGAGTTATCATTGTTGTGAGACCGGTAGAAGAAGGCGAGAGCGAGGGAACTGATGCGGTGACAACAACACAAAAACAAAAGGACGAGGGTGTGTGGGGTGTTTGTGAGAGTGTTCTCATTTCTTTCTTCATTTTAATTGAAAACCAATGGCTCTTTTGAAATTGCGGGGCACCTTTGTTTACATAACACAGTGGGTGTATTTCATGCTTTTACTCCATAACATAATAATTACTGTAGCATACATAATTGTAGACTTCTATCGGAAAGATTGTGCTCCAAGTGACGACGGTGTCCATGCGAAATGATGATCCTGCGTACGATCGATAAAGCTTTCACAAAACTGTTTGAATATGGGATATATCTATGGGACACTAAAGCGCTCACGTACCACATCAAGCAAAGAAGAACTGAAACGCTTAAAATTAAAAGGACTGAAAGCGATCTTGATATATCGGAAAGTCATGTTTTTTTTCATCTGTCCTAAAACTAACCAATACAAACACGCCATTACCGAATTCCTCTTTACCTTCATTTACAGACAGAACTAATGCAAACTATGACTGTTCAACTTCTCACCCTTGCCCGATCAAGAGAATCTCAACACAAATTTACAAAGGACTACCAAAGATAGAATCTTCTGCCATATTGGTTTTAATGTTCATTTTAACCCTCATCTTTGCACAAAACTATTATTATCCCAAATATTGAGCTTGATAATTCTATATTAAGGGAACATTTCTGCAGTGAAAAAATAGAACGAAGTATGTGTTCATTTCATAGGTTTGATTGAGGGAAAAAAAAATGTAATGCATACATGCTTTTATTTATGAGTTTGCCACACTAGGAAGTATATTTCGGTAGCAATTACGTCTATATGCCGTTGACATTAGAGAATTATATGTGAGACAATAAAACAGATAAAGGCCATGCTGTCAGTTACGTCGGCCTCCCTTTGCACGACAGAATTATTCAAAACGGAATAGAAGCATGAAACCTGCCACAAATCTTGTCTATTGGAGACGTTTTAGAAAAATGGCAATGGCACCAACACTTTTCAAAATGGTGCTCAAAATTCAAGACGGCTGGCACATATTGGAAATAGACTACATATGTACAGGTATAGACATGTACTAATACTGAATTGTCATAAGTGTTATTTACCTCTCAAGATATTTAATTATGATTCTGGAAAGAATGTGTTTTGAATACAAACTGTTCTGAAGACAAACAAACAAAAATTCAAGAGGACTGCCAAATTCAAGATCGCCTCCGATTTGACTTTTGTTTTAGGATTAAAACAAGAGGGCAGGAAAACTGGCTATTTTATTATGCTGAAATATCAAACACTTTCTTTCTTGTATGATACAATCAAGAAAAAAAAACAAAAAACTGTCCAATGTTTGAGAGTGTATGAGGACAGACGTAAAAGAAAAAAAAACAAAAAACTGTCCAATGTTTGAGAGTGTATGAGGACAGACGTAAAAGAAAAAAAAAACAAAAAACTGTCCAATGTTTGAGAGTGTATGAGGACAGACGTAAAAGAAAAAAAAACAAAAAACTGTCCAATGTTTGAGAGTGTATGAGGACAGACGTAAAAGAAAAAAAAACAAAAAACTGTCCAATGTTTGAGAGTGTATGAGGACAGACGTAAAAGAAAAAAAAACAAAAAACTGTCCAATGTTTGAGAGTGTATGAGGACAGACGTAAAAGAAAAAAAAACAAAAAACTGTCCAATGTTTGAGAGTGTATGAGGACAGACGTAAAAGAAAAAAAAACAAAAAACTGTCCAATGTTTGAGAGTGTATGAGGACAGACGTAAAAGAAAAAAAAACAAAAAACTGTCCAATGTTTGAGAGTGTATGAGGACAGACGTAAACGAAAAAAAACAAAAAACTGTCCAATGTTTGAGAATGCATGAGGACAGACGTAAAAGAAAAAAAAAAGACGGAGGCCAAAGCCTGACGCAGGTTTCTCTTATCTGCCAAACTTGTCAGCTTGACATGGTCGAACTATTTAAATTTGAGAATCAGTCATTTTCTACAGCCATCGGCCATAATAGGGGCCTATATGGAATCCAGAAAGAGGACATTATCTGGATTAACCACACAGTCATGTGCACAGTTCATAGACGAAAATAATGTCACACACAGGCCGATGCAATGATTACAGATGGCTCTGCTTCTGTTCGTTGTCTTTAAGGAAAAGAAATCACATTTCGAGAGTATTCAGAAATCAGTTTTGCTGCAAAGAAAAATAAAAAGATGTTCTTGCTCAGAGACATCCACAAGTTGATGTAGTGTTTAATAAGTGCAAGTCACACGGTCGAGAAACCTATGTAAGAAAAGCCTATTCTGGGGAGCCTACCCTTTAGATAATGAAAGAGTCAAACAGCCCACGCCAAATCTTACTAACGTTTTAAACATCCTATTAGAAATTATCTGGTCTTCCTGATCGATATTGGTGAAAGATTAATACCAGCCTAGAGAACTATGGAAACTTTGAAATCTACCTAATTCACAGATTCCACTGTTACAGCAGATTGGTTGTGATATATAAAGTATGGATAAGTCTAAATATTATTGTTGTTTTTTTTTCCGACCGGCGATTAAATAAAATCAGCCAAAGTCAGATACATTTTCCTGTATCAAAATTAAAGAACCCCCCCCCCCCCACAATAAAAAATTTAAAAAAAAATTCATTATAAATACAGAGAGAGTAAACCCCAAAGAAAAAGACAATTCAGTATAAAATTTTAATTAGAGATAAGAAGTAAACATCATTCTACACACATGGAATGTAAAAGTAAATATTTTCTTCCGCAAATGAAGTTGTCGGTTCATATTAAATTCACATTTCCCATGAAACAATCAAAACTGTCCTGGCCAAATGTCACCAAAGTTTTAAAACATCATGGCCTGATCATGGAAGTTCACCATTCTAATGGTCGGAGGCTCGTGCAAGGAGGTGGGGGAAGGGGAGGCAGTTGAGGCCGACCACATGAAAAGAGTACAGGTAGAGGGGAGACGGAAAGAAAATAATCAAAACGGAGCGTAGACTTTATGCTTGGCCCCTAATATGTAGATTTACAGAAACACTTCAAACTTTCATTGGTCTCTGTGATATTGTTGTAATTAGCCTGTATTAATTCTGCCTTCTTAACCACTATTGGTAAAAAAGATGCTATCATGTAGAACTACGGAGATTCTGAAATATATCTAATTCTCAGATTGCACTGTTGTTTATTTTATATGAAGTAGAGTCAGCCAACTTAGTTTACAGCTTCCTGTGACGTGAGAATCCCAGCCATTATCAGACAGTGGAATTAAAGCATTACAAAAAGTGTGTTTTCCTTATGTTTTTTTTAATCATTAATATAGTGTTAGTCCTGTTAGCGTGTCAATTGTATATTAATCTATTTATGTTGATCTTTCGGGCATTTGAATTTGATGTACGCAGAAGTAGCAAGTGGAAGGTAAACTACACATAAATAAGGAAAGGCAAGACAGAATTTTGCTATTTAAAGAAAAACAATCAAAGAACAAATACTTTAGTTTTACAATAAAGTACACTTCGAAGAAACAAGGAGAAACAATGCAATGTGGAAAACACTTCAGATGTTCAATTATTTTCCTTACAGCTCTCGAATTTGACATATTTTAAAAGTGCTTAACACAGCCATACTATCATTTTAAACTCATTATTTCAGGGTTTTGAAAGTAATGAGTTTTAGAAACAGGAGGCTCTTGATCATAGGAAAAAAATGCATTAGAGTGGACTCACTTGAACACGGAACTTAAAAATGAGAACAAACGTACCTACTTATGATGTCATTTGTGTGATGATTAAATTAGATAGGAAGAGGGAAAATTTGCATTTCACGTAGGACTGAAGTTCATAACCACCATACATCATCAGATTTAAGTAAGTATCACTACTAATGGTGTCAGGGGAAGTAATATGAAGAGAAAATTATGACGAAAAAATAGTTAAATGAAGAGAAAAAGATTATGTAATGGGAAAGAAGTATCCCAATACCGTTTCTGGTGGAAATGCCAAATTATTTTCTTTTAAGAACGGTAATAGTAACGGCCTCTGTCGTCCATCACAACATAATTCGAGTACAATCTCCTGACTACAGTTTTACCGGGTGGCAGCCATGATGAGGCTTGTGTCAGCTGTGTCCCCCAAAGCACAATCAACTCTACCTCCTCTCACTGAGAAAAAAAAAAACTTTACATAAAAGTCATAAAAGAGGCCATAGGAGAAGGAATGACCTGATAATGGTAGAAAAAATAAAGGCAGTTCATGTTACGAAACCGCATTTAGTAGAAAATTAAGTAAAGAAAACAGTTTGTGCAATATTTCATGCCAAACAAACAGCTTTCTTGACATGAAACCAACCAGCGTTAATGAACAAATACCAAAAATAAATATATGACCTTGTTTCCATTTGAAACCACTTAGAACAAGACCAAAACACACAAAAAATATAAAAAATATACATGACGGAAGGAGAGGACACTCACAATTTCAAGTTAACTATATGACAGTAGATTTTAATCCCGAAATGACAAATTCAAGTCGGAATAATATTTTAATTTTTTTGTCACAGGCGACGAATTTCCAAACAATGACAGATGTGCTTAAAAATGTGAGGCACATTTACTGGCGATGCAGTACACTAAATTGTCCACCAAGGTAGAATGATTGTGGGGAGGGGGGGGGGACTCTGGCATAATGCTCTATTGCCCCCTTCCATGCCATACTGCCTCCCCCCACCCTCCATCCCCGCGGTCCCTGTCAACTATTGACACCAAAACACAGAACAGAAGATACATTTTATAAGATTTCTTATGTGCTATTTCTGCACACAACCACTTTCCCATTTACAAAGATAGAACGTTGGGCCTAATTGCGTAATTCATTAATTGTGACCACATCTCCATCTGATAGATCTATTTTCGATTTCATGAAATTGAATGCATTCACTTTCACAACAGCCTCCCCTAACAAAAATAATTATTCTCCTTCCCCCCCCCCCCCCTTATTGTAACCCCCCCTCCCCCCAAAAAAGAACAACAACCGCCTCTCAAAACACCCGTCCTATCAAAATGTTGGCGCAAATGATTTCATTCTGTTTTACAGCACCCCAACCCCCCCCCACCCCAACCCCTCTCTCTCTCTCTCTCTCTGCCTCTATCTCTCTCTCTCATATCTCTCTGTCATTTTGAGTTGAGCGCTGATTCTATTTAAATCATGATTAAACTTTCTGTGAATTTACATCGTTCTTATTTTTCTTCAATAAAAATCGAATCCCCGAACCCGTATACAATCCGTAAGGCAAACCTTCTGAAGAATGAAGCATTTGTTTTGCGAACATTAAAATAATGCTTAATGTTTTGCGAACATTAAAATAATGCTTAATTTGTTTTGCGAACATTAAAATAATGCTTAATTTGTTTTGCGAACATTAAAATAATGCTTAATTTGTTTTGCGAACATTAAAATAATGCTTAATTTGTTTTGCGAACATTAAAATAATGCTTAATTTGTTTTGCGAACATTAAAATAATGCTTAATTTGTTTTGCGAACATTAAAATAATGCTTAATTTTTTTTGCGAACATTAAAATAATGCTTAATTTTTCGGGCACATTCAAAAGATAATCAAATCACTGGCAGACGCGGGATGGAATAAATAGACTCAAAGATTTGTAGTCTTCAATTTCATGCAATGGAAAATAAATCTATCAAATGGAGATGTGGTCACAATTAAGGAATTACGCAATTAGGCCCAACGTTCTATCTTTGTAAATGGCAAAGTAGTTGTGTGCAGAAATAGCACATAAGAAATCTTATTTATCTTCGTTTCTGTGTTTTATTGTCAGTATTTGACAGGGAAAGCGGTGATGAAAGCGGGCGGGGGGGGGGGGGTGGGGGCAGTATGGCATGGAAGGGGCAATAGAGCATTATGCCAGATTCCCCTCCACCTCATCCTCCCCACAATCATTCTGCCATGGTGCACAATTTAGTGTACTGCATCGCCAGTAAATGTGCCTCACAATTTTAAGCACATCTGTCATTGTCTGGAAATTAGTCGCCTGTGACAAACAAATAATGATACTATTCCGACTTGAATTTGTCGTTTCTGGATTAAAATCTACCGTCATAATGTTTAACTTGGGATTTTTGTGAGTGTCCTCTCCTTCCGTCATAAATATACTTTATATATTTTATTTGTGTGTTTGATCTTGTTCTAAGTGGTCTCAAATGGAAACAAGGTCATATATTTTTGTATAGGCCCTATTTGTTCAGTAACGCTGGTTGGTTTTATTTCATCAAAGATATTTGTTGGGCATGAAATATTGCACAAACCGTTTTCTTTATTTAATTTTCTACTGAACGCGGTTTTCTAACATGAACTGCATTTTTGTCTAGCATTTTCAGGCCATGCCTTCTCCTATGGCCTCTTTTATGACTTTTATGTAAAGTTTTTTTTTTTCTTATTGAGAGGAGGTAGAGTTGATTATGGTTTGGGAGATATAGCTGACACAAGTTCATCACAGCTGCCACCCGGTAAAACTGAAGCCAGGAGATTATACCCGAATTAGGTTGTGATGGACAACAGAGGCCGTTACTATTATCGTACTTAAAAAAAAAAAAATAATTTGGCATTTCCACCAGAAACGGTATTGGGATACTTCTTTCCCATTACATAATCTTTTTCTCTTCATTTAACTATTTTTTCGTCATAATTTTCTCTTCATATTACTTCCCCTGACACCATTAGTAGTTATACTTACTTAAATCTGATGATGTATGGTGGTTATGAACTTCAGTCCTACGTGAAATGCAAATTTTCCCTCTTCCTGTCTAATTTAATCATCACACAAATGACATCATAAGTAGGTACGTTTGTTCTCATTTTTAAGTTCCGTGTTCAAGTGAGTCCACTCTAATGCATTTTTTTCCTATGATCAAGAGCCTCCTGTTTCTAAAACTCATTACTTTCAAAACCCTGAAATAATGAGTTTAAAATGATAGTATGGCTGTGTTAAGCACTTTTAAAATATGTCAAATTCGAGAGCTGTAAGGAAAATAATTGAACATCTGAAGTGTTTTCCACATTGCATTGTTTCTCCTTGTTTCTTCGAAGTGTACTTTATTGTAAAACTAAAGTATTTGTTCTTTGATTGTTTTTCTTTAAATAGCAAAATTCTGTCTTGCCTTTCCTTATTTATGTGTAGTTTACCTTCCACTTGCTACTTCTGCGTACATCAAATTCAAATGCCCGAAAGATCAACATAAATAGATTAATATACAATTGACACGCTAACAGGACTAACACTATATTAATGATTTAAAAAAACATAAGGAAAACACACTTTTTGTAATGCTTTAATTCCACTGTCAGATAATGGCTGGGATTCTCACGTCACAGGAAGCTGTAAACTAAGTTGGCTGACTCTACTTCATATAAAATAAACAACAGTGCAATCTGAGAATTAGATATATTTCAGAATCTCCATAGTTCTACATGATAGCATCTTTTACCAATAATGGTTAGGAAGGCAGAATAATTACAATACAGGCTAATTACAACAATATCACAGAGACAATTAAAGTTTGAAGTGTTTCTGTAGATCTACATATTAGGGGCCAAGCATAAAGTCTACGCTCCATTTTGATTATTTTCTTTCCACTTCCCCTCTACCTGTACTCTTTTCATGTGGTCGGCCTCAACCACCCCCCTTCCCCCACCTCCTTGCACGAGCCTCCGACCATTAGAATGGTGAACGTCCATGATCAGGCCATGATGTTTTAAAACTTTGGCGACATTTGGCCAGCACAGTTTTGATTATTTCATGAGAAATGTGAATTTAATATGAACCGACAACTTCATTTGCGGAAGAAAATATTTACTTTTACATTCCATGTGTGTAGAATGATGTTTACTTCTTATCTCTAATTAAAATTTTATACTGAATCGCCTTTTTTCTGGGGGGGGGGGGGTGTTTATTTTCCCTGTATGGATAAAGATTTTCATTTTGGTCGGTGGGGGGGGGGGGTGGGTTCTTCTTTAATTTTGATACAGGAAAATGTAACTAAATTCGGCTGATTTTATTTAATCGCTGGTCGAAAAAAAATACAATCATCCTTAGACTTATCCATACTTTGTGTATCAGAACCAATCTGCTGTAACAGTGGAATCTGAGAATTAGGTAGGTTTCAAACTTTCCATAGTTCTCAGGGTTGGTAAATTAATCTTCCACCACTAGCGATCAGGAGGGCCATGATAATTTCCAATACGATATTAAAAACGTTAGTAAGATTTGGCATGGAATGTTTGACTTTTTCATTATCCAAAGAGTAGGCTCCCCAGAATAAGGTATTCTAATATAGGTTTCCCTACGATCTGACCTGCAATGATTAAATACTACATCAACTTGTGGATGTCTCTGAGCAGGAACATTGCAGCAAAACTGATTTCTGAATACTCTCGAAATGTGATTTCTTTTCCTTAAAGACAACGAACAGAAGCAGAGCCATCTGTAATCATTGCATCGGCTTGTGTTTGACATTATTTTCGTCTGTGAACTGTGCACATGACTGTGTGGTTAATCCAGATAGTGCCCTCTTTCTGGATTCCATATAGGCCCCTATTATTGCCGATGGCTGTAGAAAATGACTGATTCTCAAATTTAAATAGTTCGACCATGTCAAGCTGACAAGTTTGGCAGATAAGAGAAACCTGCTTCAGGCTTTGGCCTCCGTCGTTTTTTTTTCTTTTACGTCTGTCCTCATGCATTCTCAAACATTGGACAGTTTTTTGTTTTTTTTTCTTTTACGTCTGTCCTCATACACTCTCAAACATTGGACAGTTTTTTGTTTCTTTTTCTCTTACGTCTGTCCTCATACACTCTCAAACATTGGACAGTTTTTTGTTTTTTTTTCTTTTACGTCTGTCCTCATACACTCTCAAACATTGGACAGTTTTTTGTTTTTTTTTCTTTTACGTCTGTCCTCATACACTCTCAAACATTGGACAGTTTTTTGTTTTTTTTTCTTTTACGTCTGTCCTCATACACTCTCAAACATTGGACAGTTTTTTGTTTTTTTTTCTTTTACGTCTGTCCTCATACATTCTCAAACATTGGACAGTTTTTTGTTTTTTTTTCTTTTACGTCTGTCCTCATACACTCTCAAACATTGGACAGTTTTTTGTTTTTTTTTCTTTTACGTCTGTCCTCATACACTCTCAAACATTGGACAGTTTTTTGTTTTTTTTTCTTTTACGTCTGTCCTCATACACTCTCAAACATTGGACAGTTTTTTGTTTTTTTTTCTTTTACGTCTGTCCTCATACACTCTCAAACATTGGACAGTTTTTTGTTTTTTTTTCTTTTACGTCTGTCCTCATACATTCTCAAACATTGGACCGTTTTTTGTTTTTTTTTCTTTTACGTCTGTCCTCATACACTCTCAAACATTGGACAGTTTTTTGTTTTTTTTTCTTTTACGTCTGTCCTCATACACTCTCAAACATTGGACAGTTTTTTGTTTTTTTTTCTTTTGCGTCTGTCCTCATACACTCTCAAACATTGGACAGTTTTTTGTTTTTTTTTCTTTTACGTCTGTCCTCATACACTCTCAAACATTGGACAGTTTTTTGTTTTTTTTTCTTTTACGTCTGACCTCATACACCCTCAAACATTGGACAGTTTTTTGTTTTTTTTTCTTGATTGTACCATACAAGAAAGAAAGTGTTTGATATTTCACTATAATAAAATAGCCAGATTTCCTGCCCTCTTGTTTTAATCCTAAAACAAAAGTCAAATCG
Organism: Onchidella celtica; assembly: GCA_963931925.1. Taxonomy (NCBI): domain Eukaryota; kingdom Metazoa; phylum Mollusca; class Gastropoda; order Systellommatophora; family Onchidiidae; genus Onchidella; species Onchidella celtica. The sequence continues at coordinate 34,586,914 of OZ007570.1, read as the reverse complement.
GAGGCGATCTTGAATTTGGCAGTCCTCTTGAATTTTAGTTTGTCTTAAACACAGTTTATATTCAAAACACATTCTTTCCAGCACCATAAATATATCTTGACAGGTGAATAACACTTATAACAGTTCAATATTAGTACATATGCATATATAGCCTATTTCCAATATATGCTGGTCATCATGAATCTTGTGAACAATTTTGAAAAGTTTTGTGGCCATTTGCCAGTTTTTAAAACATCTCCAATGCACAAGATTTGTGGCAGGTTCATGCTTCTATTCCGTTTTGAATAATTCTGTCGTGCAAAGGGAGGCCGACGTAACTGACAGCATGGCCTTTATCTGTTTTATTGTCTCACACATAATTCTCTAATGTCAACGGCATAATGACGTAACTGCCAACGAAATATACTTCCTAGTGTGGCAAACTCATAAATAAAAGCATTTATGCCTTACATATTTTTTTTATTTTTCTTTTCCTCAATCAAACCTAAGAAATGAGTACATACGTCGTTCTGAATTTGCACGGCCGAAATGTTCATATGATATAGAATTATGAAGCTCAATATTTGGGATAATAATAGTTTTGTGCAAAGATGAGGGTTAAAATGAAAATTAAAACCAATATGGCAGAAGATTCGACCTTTGGGAGTCCTTTGGGAATTTCTACTGAGATTCTCTTGATCGGACAACGGTGAGAAGTTGAACAGTCATAGTTTGCATTAGTTCTGTCTGTAAAAGAAGGAAAAGACGAATTCGGTAATGGCGTGTTTGTATTGGTTAGTTTTAGGACAAGTGAAAAAAAACATGACTTTCCGATATATCAAGATCGTTTTCAGTCCTTTAAATTTCAAGCGTTTTAGTTCTTGTCTGCTTCATGTGGTACATGAGCGCTTTAGTGTCCCATAGATATATCCCATATTCAAACAGTTTTGTGAAAGCTTTATCGATCGTTCGCAGGATCATCATTTCGCATGGACATCGTCGTCACTTGGCGCATAATCTTTCCGATAGAAGTCTACAATTATGTATGCTACAGTAATTATTATGTTATGGAGTAAAAGCATGAAATACACCCATTGTGTTATGTAAACAAAGGTGCCCCGCAATTTCAAAAGAGCCATTGGTTTTCAATTAAAATGAAGAAAGAAATGAGAACACTCTCACAAACACCCCACACACCCTCGTCCTTTTGTTTTTGTGTTGTTGTCACCGCATCAGTTCCCTCGCTCTCGCCTTCTTCTACCGGTCTCACAACAATGATAACTCAACGCAGTGTTTCTCAACCTTTTTTGTCTTACGCCCCTCTTCATTTTCCAACCGAGCATGCGCCACACCACGATCGGATAAAGAGCTACACACAGCAGATACAACCAGATTAAAAAATAGTTATATATTCAGCGTGTATACATTCAAAAGAACTTTCAATTAAACCTGTATTTCAAGGAAACCACCAATACGAGATAAATAAACAACAGTTTATCTGTACACTTAAAATAAACTGTGAAGTTAAGATTTCTATGAAAAATCTCTACGCCCCACTCTGAAGTCCCAAGCCCAACCAAAATATTGCCACGAACCACCAGCGCGTGCACCTCACCCTGAAAAACACTGCTCTACTAGATTCCATTTTTTTTTAAGGCTTTAAGATGTATAGCAACAAAACAACGACAACAACAACAAAACTGAGATTTTATTTTACTTATGAAAAAAGATGTAATTGGTTCATTTCGCTACGAATATTACTCTGAAGACAAATTAAAAACACTCCAGTTGAGGAGGGGGGGGGGGAGGGAAACTCCCCATTTTAAGGCTGTACAAGACAGGATTCCTCTGTTGTGTGTGTGTGTGTGTGTGTGTGTGTGTGCATGTGTGACTGTGTGTGTGCGTGCATTCTGGAAATGGGAGAATGGGGTAGTAATGTATGGAGGGTGAAATTAGGTTCATACGCTTTTTGCCTATGAATTTCACTGAATTCCACATTTCGACAATCCAGATGTGTGCACTGTCATTCATTAAAGCAGTTGGGGTCGGCCGAAGAACAACACAGTTGATGTTCCAAAAGAAAGACTAACAAAAATGTATAGGTTGTTACAAGAAGGAGTGTGTCCATGTAAATGACAATTAATAATATATGTATACAATTTTAAATAACGTGTGGGCATTATAGAAATGTCCGTCTAGGCTAAAAATAAAATTTAACAGGAGACACAAAACTATTTCGTGCTGTATCCCATTTTAGTCTTTGTTCATTTTTCATCTGGTGATGACCAAAGGAATTTATCAGTCGTCCAATTGCTTGACTTACATTATTATATAGGCAGAGCACATTTCTTTCTATGACCTGATGTAAAAAAGCTAATTTGATCTCGATTGGCGCATATTCTTTAGCCCGTAGCCACAGGGACAAACCAGGTCTTCAATGGATCAGTCATTATGTCATTGGTAGCGTAACGACAACCTAAATTCCTTATTTCCAACGGTTAAATTGAAATTCATCCGGTAAATAATTCGAGAATAATATTTATGAATAAAGTCACCCTCTAACCTTGCAGAAAGGCAAGAAACAAAAAAATACAAGAAAAAGAAACAACAACAGCAAAAAAGCAACGAAGGGAAAGACAACAGTGAAAAGCAAAGTGTAATTGCCAAGGGCAGTAATCCCCTCAAAACAAAAACCTCAAACCTCTGGCAAATAAAAGCCTTGGAGAGAGAACACCTGGCATCGTCCCATCCATATCCATCTCCGCCCCAATAATGCAAGCAATCCTGCACACCTGTAGAGCGAGTATAACGTTAGTCATTCTGGATAATAATAATTGTTTTTAATTACAAGGTCAGTTCGAGGGCGTTATAAGGAAAAGGATTTTCATGTGAAGTGACGTCACGACCACAGTCCTATTTGTTTGGGAGTAAAATGTTGTCGAAAACTCTATTCGTGTCTATAGCGCTGATAGAAAACGATGCTCCTGAAGGAAAATTATTGCGTGGTGATGTGGAAAGAACGTTCACTATTGCAGGACTAATGACGACTTAGATGTCGCGGTATCGAGTGCGAGGACAGGTGCCAAAATCACGTGACAGTAAGTAAAAACTATCTATTGTCGAAATAAGGTGTTTTATTAGCCTGCTTGAATGACATCAAAATGTACCAAAATATGAGTGTTTCTACATGATGTCTACTGCAAAATGGGATTTTTATGCGGAATTATGTTTTTTGAGTAGATAGTAACATGATTTTGTTGCCTTTTCGGCCGAATTTTGTTCAGAACTATACATTTTATTGCTGGCCCGGGTCGAGGGATTTACGGTCTGTTTATTTAACTACTAGAGCATTTATTATGTGTAATGATATAGCGAGGATTCATATCAACAATATCCTGTTGATGGGAAAAATAGCTCTACACTTTCAAAAGCCTGAGAATCTCATAGTGAAAAGGACTAACTAAATGTAATATTATTCTGTTGTAAACCAGTAGGATCATTTTTTACAGTTGCCGTGTTATGTCAATGAATGCCACAATGAATTATGATTAACAAAGCGATTGTAGTTTGTTTGATGGCATAGTATTACATATTTTTCCAAGACTAGATTTATTATTTATTTATAAATTTATTTATTTTGTTTTGTATGGCAATGTGAAAGAGTTCAAGGGGATTGTCACTGCAATTAGCCTGATGAATGATATTGATCTCATGTTGGATGATGGCAAATGGTATGACTTGAAAACGAAGATGCAGGGGGCATTCCTCTTGATAATTTCTTTCTACTACAGGGCCGGTGAGTATTAGAGGTCAGTCAAAAACTGATTTTTACTTTTCGAATGAATAGAAAATCATTTTGGTAAGAGTAAGAATTCTTTCGGACATATAATAAGAATTTACTCGGACATGGAAATCTATCATTTCTTCCCATATATAGATTTTAAAACAATTTCAGACCTGCAGTTTATACCCAAGGATTTTACTAAAACATGGAAATCTAACAATTTACCGCTACATAAATAGCCTACATCCAAGAATTCTTTCGGAAGTGTAAATTCTATCGAAGAATTCACTTGATCGTGGAATTTAATGATTTATGTGCACATGTAAATCTAAGAATTTATTCTCACATGTAAATCTAAAAACTCTTTTGGATCTGCACAAATACCGTAGAATTCACTCATACATGGAAATCTAAGAATGTATGCGAACGTGTTGATTTAAAAATTCTTTCTGACCGGCGTATTCTATCAAAGAATTCACTCAGACATGGAAATCTAAGAATTTATTCGTACATATACGCAAATAAAAATTCTTTTGGACCTGCAGATTCTATCGAATAATTCACTCGGGCATGGAAGTCTCAGAATTTATTTGTTAGACGAAAGAATTCTTTCGGACCTGTATTAAGAATTCACTTACACATGGAAATGTAAGAATTTATTCGCACATATAAGCAAATAAACATTCCTTTGGGCCTATATATTCTATCAAAGAATTCATTCGGACATAGAAATCTAAGAGTTTATTCGTAAATGCAGACCTCAGGATTCTTTTCGAACCTATTGAATCTATCTAATAATCCACCCAGACATGGAAATCTCAGAATTCACTCTGTCATGTTAGATCAAAGGCTTCAGTTTGATAAATTAATGTTTAAAGCTGAAGTAATGAAAAATAAAGCAATGGAATTACTTCATTTTAATGTCAACTGATCAAATGTTTCTTTTCTTGAATCAACAGAAAGGAATATTTAGCTTGCCGTGCCTCTTCACAAGTTTTTATTTGTAGATTTTTCACCATTATTTTCCAATAATATCGTTGACAAAAGTGAGGATACCCTTATATTTTCATCAGTGGCCATGTCCAAGAAGTCGAACTGGGGTGATGGAAATGTTCATTTTCTATAAGCAATAGTAACGGTATTTTTTTTTTCCTTAATCATGATAATGAATAGGGATTATAGTAACGTGCATTTTTTTTTTCTCTTTGTCACCTAATGTCACCTTGTCAGAATCAGTTGTGTTCTCTACAAATTCTTAGTGATTGGAGAAGTAAGACTATTTCTCTTGAGGAGTTTGTATAAATTTCTATTATGATTGCTTCTGAGAAGATGTAGTACATACTGTCACTTGATGAAGGAATGAAATATTTTCTAAAATGTAATTGCATTCATGTGCATAATCCTGAGCCCTGTCAATTCCCAGTGTCAAGTGGTTGTATGTATGTGTTGTAGATTTCTGTAATAATTTTAGACTGTTCTGTTTTGTCAGGTTGCTTTTATTCATATAACGATTTTACATTGAACAAAACATTAAGAAATCTGTGTCAAAAAAGTATTTGAGATTTTGTTGTTTGTGTAAGTAAACTGTTTTGTTAAAGTGTGCATAAAACTTGTGGACTAGAAGGCATACTGTATACTTTTATTAATAACCAAATATTTATATGGCCAACAACAAGGAACAGAGGCTGACCTGGAAAGACGAGTGTGGATAGAGAGAGACTGACCACCGAATAATGATTAAAAAATATCTTAAACTATTGAATTTCTGTGGCTTAAAATTTACATTTTGAAGAATTGATCACAGATGACAATGTCTCCTCACAACTGATTTTATGTATGAAGAATGTATAGAACAAATATTTTCTTTGCAACCGATACGTTTCAAGGAAATTTAATGCTACTTTTATTGTCATGACTCAGTATCAAGTCAGCCACATTTCCTCAAAACTAAGAAGTGGAAATTAAAATGTCATGTACACATAAATTGTATCAATTAATAATAATAATAATAATAATGTATAGCATTTATATAGCGCATATCCATTTAAAATGCTCTATGCGCTTTACAGAAACAACATGTCAACAGTTCTGAGCTGGTAAAACAGCTCTGGACATTTAGTGCCTCCCTTCATATAATAGACTTAGATTGGGGAAAACGTCAGAAATATTTCATCCTTTGACAGTTTGTATTTCATTTTCATTTAAGTCTATCGCTACCTGTGATTTACTATATTGCAAGGACAACCTGAGTCCTTTTGTGAGTTGCATGCAACATGCAACTCTAAAAAAAACAAAAAACCTTTGGCAGCGATGCTGTAGGAAGCATGCTGTTTGGCCTCCATGACAATGAATAAATTGTGTCCGACCCTGTGTGCTGGCTCGGTAGAGAATTGTTGGTACCCCATTCAGAGCATACTTTTGAGAATACCAATTTTGTCCCATTGCCTTCACTCGTCCTCCCAAACGATGGCAATTGTATTTGTATATGTGTTTGTAATATTTATCAGTGTTATTATTTTTATTGTCTATGCAGTTCGCCTCCAGCTAAAACCTTTCTATTTCTGGAAGACCAGTCCACCTAGACCTTGAGTCGAAATACAACATAACAGTAACCTGCTCAGTATTGGCATCAGTTGCTTTACATTTTAGTGTGGGAGGCCTCCTGTATATTATGTTTCACTGGTTTCAGTAAGTTTTGCTGTCAGGTGGGTAATTTATGCTGGATGGGCTTTACATGCAACTCACAAAAGTATTTGCGAAAACAGTCGAAAAAGAAATGACTTACCTCCGCTGTTACTAGGATTCCCGGATACAAATGGTTTGATTTTTATTTCAGCCTCATCGCTAACATACTCAAAGCGTCCGGGTATGAATAGATCACTAGCACCTATCCGAGCATCGTGCACTGAAAATTAGAAGGCAAAGCAATAATTAGAGCTAGAAATATTAAATCACAATTAATGAAGGAAGAAGTGGCTTAATACTGTGAAGGAATAATACATGCAACTCTAAAAAAAACAAAAAACCTTTGGCAGCGATGCTGTAGGGAGCATGCTGTTTGGCCTCCATGACAATGAATAAATTGTGTCCGACTCTGTGTGCTGGCTCGGTAGAGAATTGTTGGTACCCCACTCAGAGCATACTTTTGACAATATCAGTTTTGTCCCATTGCCTTCACTCGTCCTCCCAACCTGCATTCTGCTGCCTTCTTGACTTTCACTCAAACAATCCGTGTTGCACACAATCTCAGATAATCATTATTCTATTATTTTTCTTCACCGGTCTTTTCGTCACATAAGTTTTCATTCATCCTAATTTATATTGCTGTCCCTTTCAGTTTCTCTTATATTCTCATTTTCAGATATTGTTGGTTTATTTCCAACAAAACTGCTTATCACCATTTTGAAAGCTTCCCACTACGGTCTTTCCTTGCCTACCTTAATGTCATCAAAGCTGGTGTCACACACTACTCAAACGATATTTATTTCTCTGAAAGGTAACCCCTTGAGTGATGGCAATTGTATTTGTATATGTGTTTGTGTACTTCTTTAATCCCATTTGGGAAATTTGCCTTTGTGCCATTGCAGCCCAGTTACAAATGGAGGAGGAACGTCGTCGCCACAGTGCAACGCCGGTCGGCGAAATATTTTTTTGGGGGGGGGGGGGGCTTCAATCATATTCTTTATTTAAGGATGATACCAACTAATGTGCTCATGTGAATAATGATGCAGTCGACGCTGTTTATTGCGCCATACCCCCTTTTTGTAGCTAGGGGAATTTGAAAAATGGTGATAATCCCGTACACCTGAAAAACTGAAGCTACTATTAAAAAATCAATATGGTTATTTTAATCAGCGACAGAAAGTTGGGTCAGATTGGCTGATTTTGTCTCTTGTACATTTTGGCTATTGACCAGTGTAATTAGTTTTTTCGTTATGTTTTGTTTTTTGTTAGAAAACAAATTAAAAGGGTTTAACTTTTTTTAGTGGCGCTATGTAGAACTGGATACTTGAGAAAATCTTGTGACTTGGCAGTAGTTAGCCAACAATAACTATACACAATCAACTTGTGTGCGAAGTATAAAACAAGAATTAATGTTGACTCTGAAATGGAATCCACCTACCAGGCTCTAAATACACATGCTGTTATAATGTAGGCCTTTGATTTTAGTAGTAGAGCAACAAGAAACAAACAAACGAAAGTGTCGGAGCCCCTCGGTCATTTTTGTTTAAATTCTTAGTTTTATTTATCTTGTAAATTCCTTAATTTGTGCACATTTACTTACATCTATTTCTCTTTGGGTTTGTAAATATAATGATGGGAGGGTTTAGTTTTTTCTTCAATTTCCCCCCGGCCACCCACCTTGTTAGGCCTGCTTTTCTCGACCGCCTACTGCCAAGGTATCTTTGACGTTGGCAACGTGCACGGGACCCATCTGCTGTTTTCCTCCTTACCGGAGGAGACTAGATGCTCGATCCTACCTATCATAGGGTCAGGGATAGGAAATTCCCCCAAATTTCCAACATCCCCGCGCCGACGCAGTTGGCTCTTTACTTAACCGCTTCCGGCTTCAAGTGCGGTTAACGGCTTCTCCGAGGTCACGAGAAGAAACCGACCTTTTCCACTGTAAGTCTTGACCAATGAGAAATCATCTTTTAATATAGTCTCGTCCTGCACCATAGCTATCGTTATCTCTTGGCGAACAGTTCACCGGCCACCGCATGTTGTGCCCTGTTGCGTAATGGCTTTGTATTGACGTTTCACTCCCCGTCTGTACTCCAGCACTATTATGGGAACAAGGGGCAATGTCGATATAAATAACACTTTAATAGTGCTAGGAAAGTACTGAAAAAATATACGTCGACTGATCAAATTACCGCAATTATCAAAGGATGGGCTATATTTCTCACGGATATGGTCATAGTACTAATTATAATACGAACATGGGCCTACATGGACGAAAACAGACAGGTGGTGTATCGTTACTAGCACTGTGTACAAGATCATGGTGGGTCACAACGATAAAACGAGATTGCGGGGCGGGGGTATTTGCTGAGGGAGTGAACAGATACGGGATAGTTTAGGACCAAGATAAATCCAGCAAAAAAATACAACAACAACCGCAAGCGTTGCGACTATGGGACCTTCTTCGTGCACTTCCATCTAAAGAAAAGAAAAACGCAGAATGATGCATACTTGTTGTACAGGCTGAGGAATGAAAAAAAAAAAAAAGAAGTAATTTGCTGACGGTATTTAACTGGATGAACTGAATGGGTAAGAGAAAGCAAACTGAGGGGTTGGAGAAGGCTACATGAATAAATAGATAAGTGAATAAATAAATTTAATGAGAAAATCCATGCTTAGCATAATAAGAAAATAAATCTTAAAATACTATATTTACAAATACGAAGAGAAAAAGGTGAATAACTGTGCCTAAATTAAGGAATTAAAAAAAAAAATTAATAAAATAAGAATAAGAAAAAAAATGGCCGGAGGGTTCCGATAAGTGCACTTTATTTGTTTGTCGCTCTAGTACCACAATCATAGACATCCATTACAACAGTATCTGGATTCAGAACCTGGTATTCGGAATCCATTTCAGGGCCAAAAATTAAATCCTGTTTTCTACTTCGCACACCAACTTAATTGTACATCGTTATTGTTGACTTCCAAATCACAAAGTTTTCTCAAGTATCCAATTCTGCATCCCATTTCAATTTTTTTTTTAAGAAAAAAAAAATGATTAAAAATGATTATAAACAATACTGATAAAAATTCCAGTCTGTCATTCTCTTCAATCTTTTCCTTTTATTAGGTTGTTGTTGTTCCTCCGAGGCCGCCATCTTTCTCCAACAAAAGGTAAAATACATTTTATTTTACAAGTGGTTCTCTGTAATCGGCACAGTAGATACAATGCCAACATGCACTTGATTGGAAGGCATACGATGACCCTGCTCAGTTCTAAAAATAGCCTATAGGTTTCCTTCTTATCGGTTAAAGTCGTGCGGTCACGGAATTCCGGGAACCACTTGAAGCCGGCAATGGTTAAGAAAAGTGCCAACTGGGTCGACCAGGAACCAAACCCGCTGCCTTCGGCATGAGAGGCGAAGACCTTGCGCCTAGACCAACGTGTCCCTCCCTCGTCATTTTTTATCATTGTTCCCTCACCACACTGTGATGTCGCACCAAGTCCTAATAGCACCTATCTTGGTTCGTCTTTGTAGGCCCTTGATTGCAATATAGTACGCGTACTATGACCATATCCGTGCGAAATATGGCTCTTTTTTTAATTACTCCATTATTTCGTCAGTAAATTGGTTTCTTAGCATTTCCCGAGCAATATTAAGTATTATGGATATCGCCTTGTTCCTGTGTGTTCAATAACATGCGGTTTTACAATTTTTGAAAAAAATAGTTCCAATTTCCTTCAATGAATCTGGCGCAAATTTCGCATGGCCCCACTTTTTCAATGTGCCTTATATGGAAACCGTTTCTTCACTAAAAACTAAAAACTAAAAACGTTTTCTTCATAAACAATATATTTAAAACACAGAAAACACGACTAGGCAAAGAGCAGAGTTTTTACCATGTGCACAGAGATGCCGTTTTTACGTCATCATGTCTGCATGAGAGCAAATCTACAAGTAATTGTTTCAGAGAAACACCATTTCAGATTTTCGCTACTGGTGGATGACAACTCATATCAACTGCACGCGACTGCGCAGTATAAACAAGGGGAACATTACTGAATTTCGTGATTTTAGACATTTTTGCATCCCCCAAAAACATTTATTTTGAACAAAAATCAAACAACTTGGGGTCCTACAACTCAGCCAATGCGACGTGGTGCTAACGAATTATGAAAAAAAAAAAGGAACAATTGGAAAACAATATTAGTAACAGTCACGATACCCCGACAATATGATTCTGAAGTAAAGAAAATTGCTCTGAGAGCAATTAAATGTCGTAGATGAGAAGCTCAAAAAAGCCTGTAAGTTTCTTTAAACTACTCCCTGAAACGCATCTGTCCATGTTTGGGTGTAAAATCTACTACACTCAGAAGTTGCAGAACGACCTGCATGATAATTATGAATAAAGATAGTAGAAAAGGCGGAAAGCCCATCTTGGACACCTTTGACTTTGATACCATGGAAAGATATATTCAAACTCTTTGAAGACCGAATATGCCTTACTTCAAAATTAATGAGACATAATCTTGAGACGAAGTCTATTATTGGTGTGAAGAGAGAAACTCTTTATTTGGCAATGAAGACCTTCGGGTTCAAGTTCCAGTCCACAAAATGTGGAAGAAGTTTCTTAAAGGATCTTGTGGCGAAGATGCACATACCTTAGGAAACAGTTTGTCTTAGACTCTGTGGGAATATTTCACCGTGCTGTTTTAAAAAACAAACATCCTAATGACATTGATTTTCCGATATTTTGCTTCACAGAATATGAAAATTAGAAGCAGATTCTGGACGAAATCAAATATGAAGTGTCCCATTATGTTTTATCTGTACTAAGTTCAATATCTATGTTACACATGTTAAAATTGTGTAACAAGTTAGTTACCAGCCTTGGGGTAAAGTATTATATCAGTACAGCAAAAGTTGGATTCTTAGATCTAAATAACTATGGATCCAAATAATATTGCTTCCATAACTGATGCGATGACGTCATTCCATTGTTACATAGCCCCTTCAAGATATTATAGCCCGCAGTAAATTTGTTTGCTGGTTTGTGTTCAAAATCACAAACTATTCTTTGGTTAATAAACTCTAGTTCATTATAACACTTCTCTTTAAGCTACGCAATGCATTTATCCAAAACATGCACGTTTGCATGTACGAAAACTCCGTGTCAGTAGTGCACATTTGCTGGTACTATAAACAACCTCGGGGTCGGACAAGTTTATCACATAATTTTTTGAAGAAGAAAAAAAAAATCATTTCCACCTCCTTGAATGTCAAAAAATATTTTGTCGTTAAGACAAATTGAAAAAGGAAGTTATGCAAAATTTGTCCGCGATTATAAGGGGATATTAAAGAAACTGTTAGACCGTATAATTTTTAATGGACTATAGTGTTGGAGTAGAGACGGAAAACTAGAGTTAACATTGATTACCAAGCAAGGTGAAGCATGCCACAAACGGGCAAAACCTGGTGGCTGGTGAACCGTGGAGAGATAACGTTAGCTACCGCACAGAATGATGCCAAATTACTAGATGATTTCTCATTGGCCAAAACCTCCTCTGAAAAGAAAAAAAAAATCCCCCTCAGCGTTGTGAAGCCGGTAACGGTTAACAAAAAGGCCAACCGCCTGCGGCGGTACGATTTCGTTTTTTTTTTTGGGGTGTTGATTCTCAGAACTTGACCAATTGAATTTCTCAAATAATAAATCGAATGGGTTAGAGACCCATGCAACGGAACGGTAAACGCCCAACACTCTTTAGACACTAGGCTACTGTATGGGGAAGTATCACCTTCTAATGTACACAGCGAGCCGTACATGGACGTTGATGGCATCCCTCTAGAAAACCAACAGCCTTATAGTACTGACACCCCCGAGAAATCGAAAATAGCTCGCCAGGGAATCATCCCCGTGTGAGGGCCCTCGCTCGGCCGCTCCTGAAGTCGCATCCTTGTTGGGGTCCTGCAAACGCCCCCCCCCCCCCCCCAACACACACACATGGTGTCTTTACTACAAAATACCAGAATAAACGTTTCTGTGCGTAGGCCTATGCTTATGCAAAAATTGCAGACACTTTTTGCTATACAGAATTGCCAATTCGAAGACTTTTTGCCTCATTCCACAGACTGTATGAGGAAATCTAATGCTGTTTTGTATTAAACAACATATGGTTGAAAGGTGGAGAAAAAAACTACTTTCGCTAGTTCATTACTGTAAGAAAATCTGGCCTTAAGAGACAACCGGTAGTCATCTCTTAATATCATTGTTTTTATTCAGTCTCTTCAGCTTTCAAAGAGTTCACAGTTCTTGATTTTAACATGAAATTCACAATTACCCGACACATAACGTCTTTGTTAAATTTACCCACTTTGAATCCTCGTTTAGGAAGCTTAAAGGCATCAATGTCGCTTTCTTTAATGCACTTCTAAATGTTTGCAGTCAATCCCAAGAGCACATCTGACTCTTGCTTCAGAACGATGGAATAACCGTCCACCTCTGGCTTCTTGACTAAAATTATCACGCGATATAAATCCTTCCTGTTTAGTGTAATGAATGTGCAATGCAAGGCCATGTCTGGGAGCGAAACGAACTTGAGCAAGAATACTAAGAAACTAGAATAAAACTGCCATTAACGAACCTTGTGCTGAAAGTAATTAAGTCACATTTTCCTAAATTCGAAATTTCTTGAGAAGGGGGGATGCTTTATGGATGCCTATGTCCACTGCCATATTATTAGAAACGAATGAAGTGCCAAAGCTTAGTACAAATAAATCGCATTTCCCAGACATAAACTGAGTTCAAAAGATAAAAACCGGCATGATGCACATCAAACATCATAAAATGTGAAGCAGGGCTAAGAAAATTAAATTATTTTGAAGACGTGCATAATTTCGCCAGAAAGTTCAATTTCCAGGGTCGCTTTTCTCAAATTCAGTGTTTTCAATTCGTATCAAAGCCTCTCTGATCGACAGGTCTACACATTTGAGGGGAATAATAATGTTCAACGTAATGTTTAATTCGTCGAGTTTTGTTTCCTGATTTATCACCGTCAGTTTTTCCGATTGAAGTTGAACACACATGACACCAGTGCTGATGGAACCATGCTTTGCAAAAAATATGCTTAAACTTCATCTCAACATAACAAGCTCATTTACGACAAAATTAAGTAGAACAAATAAATATATAACTTTAAAAAATGAGTCCCACAATGAGACTATATGAAATAATTATGAGCCCATGTAAAATGCCAAACAAATCTATCAGAGCGTTTGCAACAAAATCAAATCAATGCTAATTCTATCAGTGACGTGCAGAAAGGGAAGGTTGGGGGGGGGGGCGGCCCCGGGGTACCACTTCAGGGGGCAAATCAAAGAATATTTAGGCCCTATACTTGAGTCTTAGGGCATACAATCAAGGAGTAGGTCTCGGCATGATGGGCCATCACCAAATTTAATCTCTCTATGCCATTGAATTCTACCCATAGTTGAATAAGAAGCTGTGCAACATCACTCTTTGAGCTCCAATCGCTTTCAATTGCTAGGAGCAACTGGCTGTGACGATCCAGGCTTAGTATGATATTTCCTAACACTGCAAGATAGATACATAGATAGATAGGCGGTCAGATGGATAGATAGATAGATCTTTCCGAGCTCAAAACAGAAAATAGTAAGCGGTGTTCAGCTATCACCTCTTGTGCCTTTTTTTTTTTTTTTAACCATGAACAGAATCAACATTGATTTTCTGGGAAACAGTCTTTTGAAATTGTCTTACATTTTGTACAGACTCATATTTCGCACCCAAACCATATGGGACTAACTGTTCATTTCAATTATTATACTGTGGATTTGGAATCTTACTTTTGCGTCGTCGAATTTCTTTTTTCAGCATATTGTTTTCTGCAGTACTTCTTGGTTCAACCAGAGTCGCGGAATAGCCACGACAGAAACCCTGCATCGATGAAATGATAAAATATAGTCCTAACTACTAAAGTGCGTGGACTGAAACATTTTTGTTTTAGTAGCTATGGATATAAATACATAAGAGTAACTAATATGTCGTACCTCTGTTTTCCATATTTCATCTATGAGAAGTTATGTGGCTTATTACTGAACTTAGTATAGAATCTCATACTGGCAGAGAAAATGCCGTGGGTTCCAATAGCCCACCAATTTGAGTTTTTTCTGTTGTGACCTTGAATCAATAAGCTCGATTTGGACATAATAATTACTACTGTCATGGTATCTCTCCCCCCCCCCCCCCTATTCATTTGCTGGCAAGTTACTTTTCCCTATTAGGACTTACCAACAACCGACATACACAACCTACCAATGCATCACCCCACGAAAGACGTCCAAGTACAAAACCATAACAGACCCCGTAGCGCAAAAACCAGTATTTGGGACATGCCGAGTGAACCGCACCTGTAACATAGACGGGGGGCATCATTTTATGTTTTTACTGCTAATATTTGCCACCTGTGTGCGAGACGGACAGACAGAAACACACATACTGAGAGAAAGAGAGAGAGAGAGAGAGGAGGGGGTAGGGGGAGAGAGATAGAGATGGTAGATTGTGCAAAGATTGCATTCAGATGCTGTCTGGCCTGGAAAATTTCTATTTAATGTAATAATGGTAATGATATATTTATATATTAATACAGC
Source organism: Onchidella celtica (assembly GCA_963931925.1). Lineage (NCBI taxonomy): Eukaryota > Metazoa > Mollusca > Gastropoda > Systellommatophora > Onchidiidae > Onchidella > Onchidella celtica. The sequence continues at coordinate 34,571,800 of OZ007570.1, read as the reverse complement.
ACGTAAAAAACTATCAGCTTAGCTGATGTTTATCAGATGATCTAGACCCGGCACCATCAGGTTGTGTGACGGTGTACACTTAGCACTACCACGTTAACTGATGGTTCTCAACTTGGCGCCATCAGACTACCTGAGAACCTGGACTTACTACAGACAGTAATGTCTTGTGGAAAGATGCACACCACAGTTATAATACCACGTTATGCTTGAGCGTGAAATATTCCTGTAATTTATACATTATCAATGGCAAAACTACGCCTGGGCTAAAAAAAATCAAATAATTTTGACATCTTGATTCATGTTATTCTAAGAATGAGTAACAAAAACAAACTTAACAACATAGTCATTGTCGCGATGTGGGTTAGATGGGGAGAATTCGACTGACACTCTTTCGAGGTCCGCTCCCACAATCGACGAACACACAAAAAAAATACTTGCACTCTAAAAACTAAATAAATCAATTGCTTTGATTTTTAGCAGAACTGTAGGGCAGTTTAATTACAGGAATTAATGTAACAAATATAATTATAAATATAAATATCAATTCAAAGGCAACTGAATCTAACTAATGAAACTACAGCTTTCTATAAAGACTAACTTATTCACTCTAACTACTTGCAGGTCATATGAGTTAGATGCCAAATAGAATCCGCGCACGTGGCGACGGATATAACAGTTTAAATTCTATTAATTCAATGAGACATGTTATGATATGGACATTTCCTCTAGACACGCCATGGAGAATGCTTGTACAACCATGCGTTGTCTGGCGGTAGCTCTGAAACTGTCTTCAAAAGTAAGTAGAACGGTTCACTTTCATCATTACAAATTAGTATGGACCCTCACCATTAGGCCCTCACTGGGAGTGAGAGCGCTGGATGTAAACGCTGTGGGTTCATATCAAACCAAGTAGCTTAGGCTCTGGTGCTTTAAATCATGGCGCTCCTCACAATATGGACTGCTCAACTGCGTCTCTATGTCTCTCATCTGGCTGAGGACTATCGCCGTCCACCTCGTAAATGGATTGTCTACATGTGGCCTCTATCTAAGCTCTGCACGGGTTTAAATACCAAAGCTATGTCTCGACCTTCCGTCCAGATTCATACATTTGATTGGTGCAGCCGCTGGGAGCTCAGCCTGCAATACTACTTTATGCTTGTCATGGCCTTGCGCCAAAATCAAGGTCAATTTTACGGTCTAGACAAAATTTAAAATGCGAAACATTAACTACTAAAATCTTCAAACCCCGTGCTTTCTACTCTTATGCGCGAATTTCCGAACGCCAACTAAGCGTCTAAATAAACTACCTTTACTCGTCCCTTATCTATGTTAATCAAAATCACGGGGTCGAGAACTGCTCTGTCATTCCTAGCTATACATTTATTCTGTCTCGCCCCTCCTTCTCTCCATCCATCAGAAAAAAGGTGTTTCAAAACAAACTGTTCACGAGAACAGCTCAAGGACAAATTACGCTGGTTACAATCAACAAGATCGTAAAAATTAACTCACTGACGTCGTGACCTAGCACGGCATTTATGATCCTAATGTGATCATGACAGTCATCAAGAAAACATCCAAACATGACAGCCACGGCATTTTTTTCAGTTTTGACCATCTGTACTCAGGTGCTTGTGTAAAGAAATTCATAACATCCATCTGAAATAACAGTAACCGTCCCCTTCTTCATCAAATTGGTAGACCACCCAAAAGCAACAGAATAGTACACATGAAAGCAATTAGAGAAAGATACAGAAGATCGTGTTTGCCGTCCGCGATTCGCCTCAACATAACACTTTAGCTAAACGTTTGCCACATTTTACATGATTGTACTAAGATTCCGTACCGGGTCACTTCATCAATGCTTGTTATTGAGTTTCTTGAGCTGTGGTGTTAAGTTTATGTAATGGCAGATAAAATGTGGGTAACAAGTATTGTGCCCTTAAACGCTCTGTGAAAGAGAACTTCTCTCTTGGGATAATAAAGTGATTCTTATCTTACATTATCTTCTCTATACACCCTCGCCATTGCCTCACAATAAAATGCCGCCAAATTGCCAAAAACTTGAGAGCGGAAAAAAGGAATTAAAAAAACATTTAAAAAAATATGCAGACAAGGGCAGCCAGGAATGTTTGACTATAAAGTGAGGCGTGGAAAAGACAGATGTCAACTTCAAAAACTATCCTCACTGAACATAGTAGAAATACCCACCCATAATTTCATTTGTGCATCTCAAAAAACGTTTCTTTTCTTTTTTTTTTTACAATGAATTTAGGTGTGAACTGCTTATTTGTAGGTTTTGTAGTGGTCTCGGTGTCCACCGTAAAAGTTCTGCAACGGGCTTTTATCTATAATTTATGTTTATAACAGATTAGCTGGGTACAAGTCATTGCTCGGGATAAGTTACTGGATTTTATATGAGCATTTATTATTGCGAATTTAATTTAGATCTTACGAAATCCACCCATTTCTGTGGAGCGTGTTGACATTTTTCCAATTGCGATAGAGCAGTGTCACGTTCACTTCCATCACTGGAACCTGTGTATTTCTGTAAGTCTTAGAGGTGATGAGCCCACGGGGGCAGTTTGTTTAGTGAGCACGTAGTACTGGACGTCTACGCAGCAAAAAACATGGACGGGGAAAGCTGGAACTGTTATGTAATAAATTGTCCTCGCTTGTCATAATAAAACTATACACCCGTAATCATCTGTCGCCAACTACATTGTTTCTAACGGATTTAGTTGAAAGCTGCATGTTTCTAGGTTTTCTCGGTGTTCGGGGCCTAAGTTTCCAACTCGCTGTTCTTTACATGCACATAGAACTCACCAGCAAGAATGAGACCACATACAACCAGTACAATCACCTTCAGCCCTTTTCTCTGGATCATTTTGTCTTCACACAAACAGTTCCCACTAGATCAATTGGACATGAAAATTTTGCTTTTTTTCTCCGAGCTGATGATTAAATTGAGAAAGGGAAACAGTCATAACTATGGACTAAGTTACATGATTACGGCATTGATCTGGATTCAGGAATATCCCCCGGCGCTGCCCGTAACAAATCTTTTTATTGGTTTCTGTTCTGGGTGACTACGTCTGGGTGGATCTGCTTCACCTTATCCGTTCCTTTAGCTTTATTTTGTTGTAGTTTATTTACATGTATTTGCACGTTGGTTGGTTTTTAGATAAGCCTTATTACCTTGTGCGTTAATGCAATAAGCAGTCCGGCAACACGCAACGCAAAGTTTGTCTCGAAATGACAATAAAGGGCAGAGCGTTTAATCATTGGGAAGTGATGGCGTCATGAAGTCAGGCAATCGTGGAAGAGAAAGGATCGGGGGCGAAGTTAGCGGTACAAAGCAAATTTTAAAAAGTACATCCCTAACGTTCCAAGTGTCCAAATCTAAAAAAAAAAAAAAAAAGTTGTCAAAAGAAAGACCCATCTAAAATGTCAGGCAAACCTGGGGTGTATGAGGAGCCGTAGGCCTTGTCAATAATCGCGTGAGTTTTTTTTTTTTATTATAAGTAGCCAAAGCGCCCGTTCTACGAACAGTGCTACGGACATATTTTGAGGTAATCTGGGCAGATCTAAATTAAATGAAGCCTCGCCTCCTAGGGAAACATGAATAAAGAACATAAACCAAAAAGGACCGCGAAGGGCGCAAATTGGCCGTTATCGTGTCAACGAGCCGTAAAACCCAAATTCAATCAATCAAAATAATACCCACCCCTCTCGTCCATCTCCCCCTTACCCCCTCCCCCCCCCCCCCCCCCCCCAATCTCTGACAGATTCTCTAAAGCCAGATGTGCTTATATTTTCCCTAAGCCCAGGCGACTTGACAAAGTTGTTACAATTTTTGAAAAAGATACTGCCACATTAACTTCTTGAAACAACCTGAACATATTTTATATTTAATTCAACAACCATATATTGCGTGCACTACACACTGACACAGGCTGCTTGAGCGCAATTCTGGATCCAGATCTAGGTCACATTAATAACGGAACTTAGATTCGATGGAAATGGTAGGCCTAATTAAAGTTATTTTTACACTAATGATCCTTACAAAATACATGGGTGTGATGTTTAAAGTTTATTTTTTTACCAGTAATATGTGAAGAAAGTTTGAAGAAAAGCGAAGAACGAAGATGGGGGCGGGGGGAGGGAAGGTAGGCAAAGACCGAAATTTTCGACCACACCTTTTGATTCTCTCGGTACTCGACGAAAATGCGTTTTCTATTTTTGCGTCGTATTTAAATAATCATAAAGTCTGACTTTTGTCCAAAATGGATGTGTCCCAGTAATGTATCGTCAAACATTGAGGCAGTACACAAAATTGCATAATTTTTTACCGAGTAGTCGCGACGTTTTAGGTGACTACACTTTCATCCTTCTCAGCTCCATTACAGTAAGAAAGATTTCATGGATGGATTCATGACGTCATAGTCCGTTCAGAAATTTGTGCCGCTTTTCCAAATCTATGGCTTTGCAGCCAGTGGACTGAATCTATTTGAAAATTAGCATATGGACTACTGAACTCCATGAACTAAGTAAAATAAATTTTGCTTTTTGAAAACACATCTTATTTCGTATTTGGCTTCTTCATATTATGTAACAAAATGCTTAAAACTGACCAGATAGACATTTAGTAGTTTTATCCACTTAAAATCATCGTTTCCGTTAATAAAGTACACACTTCAATGTAAAATTGAGAGATCGGGCCCTCCTCAGACATACGAATTTAATGTGAGAACACAAATAGCCGTGAACTAATAATATTGTATTCGCTGTGAAATTGAATGTTAAAGTACATTCTTTTTAATATTTCCAAAACATCAAAGAACTGTACTCTTTTAAAAATCCACGTTGTCAAGGCAACTCACCGCTACTACCGGGTCTGGCACATACGGTATAGCCCAACTGTATACTGGTAACACAATGTCTGAATATCTACCTCTTGGTACCTTTAAGGGGAAGTAGTACCCTGCCGTCAACATCTCGGAGTGTTGTCATTAATTCATTGGCTAACACCTATCCAATCAGATTTGACGACTGCATTATATTAGGTATGTGTATGTGCATTAGGCATCGATGGTTCAAACTTATCAAGAGACGCTTTGACCACCCTGCTTAACAAATAAATGGTGTTTAACCTGAAAATTCTCCATGTCCCTCCGTTTGCGTATGTATGCGTTTTTTGAAAATGTTGGATTGGAGGAGACTCATGTGCTTCAAAATACAGAAAGTTCATGGAGCTAGCTGTCTGCATGTTGCGTGTCAAATTCAGAGTTTTAAGATATCCAGTTGCACCTATAATGTAACAGATCACATTGTTTTAATAGTCAAATGGACCGAACACCAAAGGAGGAACTGAATCAAGTACCGGGACTGAGTTTTAATGCTCCAATCATTACAGCTTTGGTAGTTGAATGACATTCTATGTCTTAGATTTGAGCCTACGTGCCTTCCAGTGTTTAAATTTAAGTTAATGTAAGTACGTCAACAATGACATCATAAACGTCACCCCCATACAATGCACATTACATTAAGAATTCACCAATATCAGATTATAGTGCTTTTTGCTTTTCTGTTCTTGCACGAGTCGGCTGTATCGTAAGAACATGTCAGATTCTGATGAGACAAACTGTGAAGATGACCTGGATAACGGTAGACGTGTCCAGTATGAACTTTCTTGGTTGACTGACGAGGTATAAAGTAGATAACAGACGTAAAATTATTGCTTCCAACCCTTCCTAATACTTTTATCATAGCCCAAATTACTTAAAAATAAAAAGTGCAAACAAAAGACAATACATAAATAAATTCATAGGTCATAAAGACAGCAATCGCAATAATAAAACATTGCACAAGACGAACAATAGTTGTCAAAGTGTCCACTAATCATGCAATGTAGTTTTGCTAGGTGGAATAATGGTGACAACCGCAACTATAAAAATGAGTGTTGGTGATGTAATAAACACTTTTTCTTGGCAGGTTAATGGATGACAAAAGTTCATGTTTTACTACTACAGGAATTGTGTCATTGTTGAATTTGCTGAATCGATTACTTCTATTTAAATAGCCCGCGGTTCGTATGACACATCTTCAGCTTGATCACCTGATTGCTGTACTGTTGTTGGCTGGATGGTCTGGATTCTGTAATACTGGTGGCTTTATGAAATGGGCGTTGTACTGCTGGTGGTTGGATGGACTGGAAGTTGTACCGTTGGTAGCTGGATGGACTGGCAATTATACTGCTGGTGGCCGGATGGACTGGCAGCTGTACTTCTGATGACTGAGGGGCTGGCAGCTGTACTTCTGGTGGCTGGAGGGACTGGGAGTTGTTCTGCTAGTGACTGGGTGGACTGGAAGTTGTACTACTGGTGGCTGGGGGTACTGGATGCTGTACTTCTGGTGGTTGGAGGGACTGGAAGTTGTCTTGCTGGTGGCTGAGGGTCTGGGAGCTGTACTGCTAGTGGCTGGAGGTGCTGGAAGTTATACTGTTGGTGGCTGGAGGGACTGGAAGTTGTACTACCGGTGGCTGGAGGGAATGGAGGCAGTACCGCTGGTGGCTGGATGGACTTGAATCTGTCCTGTTGGTGGCTGGTGGGACAGGAATTGTACTGCTCGTGGCTGGAGGGACTGAGGCTGTACTGGTGGTGGCGGGGGGGGGGGGGGCTGAAATTTGTACTGCTCGTGGCTGGATGGACTAGAAGCTGTACTGCTGGTGGCTGGATGGACTAGAAGCTGTACTGCTGGTGGCTGGATGGACTAGAAGCTGTACTGCTCGTGGCTGGATGGACTAGAAGCTGTACTGCTGGTGGCTGGATGGACTGGAAGCTATACTATTGGTGGCCATGGGGACTGGATGCTATACAACTGAATCGCTCATGTGATATTCGGTCCACTTGACTTCTATAATATGATCTTCCATATTACATGTGCAGCTCAACCTGTGACATCTGTGAATTTACCATGAAACTGCTTTCAATTTGCAAGGAATTAAACCATCAGAGGCTCCTCCAAATGAGTACTTTCAAAACAGAAATATACAGACAAACGGAGAGACGCGGAGGAATTTAGGTTGAATTTTTCACTCAACTACAAAAGCCCTGGCTCACGTGAGATGTGTAGACAGGCAGCAGATTTTGGGACACGTTCTTGACCAAATAATTTTTTTTTCTATTCCTGAAAGGGATCTTTTTTATTATTTCATGTTCGTACATGTTGTGAGAGTATTTTTCAAATATTGGCTTCTACTAATGCACAACCGGAACAAAACTTCTGGACTAGCTGGAAGAAAGAGAGAGAGAGAGAGAGAGAGAGAGAGAGAGAGAGAGAGAGAGAGAGAGAGAGAGAGAGAGAGAGAGAGAGGGAGAGAGAGATGGAGGGAGGGAGGGAGATTGGGTTGGGGTGGGTAAAGCGGTTTTCCCGCCGGATGATGTAGCTGGTATTAATCCATATACGCTCTGGTTAGTCATTCATTTAAATCTTCAACTGTTGCATTCTTCGGCCGAACCATACTGCGAAACGGGTAGACCCGTGAGGATAGGCACAGTCCGTGTCACTCAGAGAAAACAAAATTGACAAAGATTTCGGCACACAACTGGAAACTCTTGAGTTTAGCGAATTCTTCTTCACGCAGCGTGCGGACTACTTTAACCTTGGTTGTTTTTTTCCTCTAATCAGATATTACCCTCCAGACCCACCTAAACATACACACACTCAGTCACCCACTCATTCACTCACTCACCTACACTCACTAACTCACCAATTCTTCTCTAGTACAACCTTAGATAGAAGGGAGTGCTTTTTTCTCTCCTGAACATCTTATTTACCCAAGTACCGGGGATGCTAGTATTTCTGGCCATAGTAGTAGGCCTATGGTCGAGTTATCTCTCCGTCACTGTGTGTACAGTGTGTTCCAGTTTTACCTTCGGTATGTTTAAATCTAACTCTGTCAGTAATGACTGTAGGTATCGACCGTCTGAGGGAAAGAATGCTGGGTCAAAGGTGTTAGATCTAGACCTATCTATTATCTATTATAAAAAAAAAACTCGCTTTTTTTGTAAAAGCCGTAGCTCGGCTATCTGTGCACCAATCGAGCTCAAATTTTCCATACAAATTTCTTTTGGTCTGAAGTTGATTCCTTGCTACACTCATTGCTGAACACTCTCCGTAAGTATTTTTTTGAACTACGCAAATTTGCATTTGTTCCAAATAAATACCATCCGGGCGTGAGTTTTTATGTGGCATGACGTCACTGAATTTGCGCTCCACCGTGCGATCTCAACGTCCGGTTCCCCAAATTTGAAACCGTGCTTCCGAGTCCATCCATAACATTCGTGGTTCTTGCTGCACTTTGCTGTGCCAACGGTCAAGTAATGCTCCCTCCATTACAGCCACCCCCAGACCTACTCACAACACTTTTCACTCTCCCCCCCCCCCCCCCGCGAATTTCGCGGGTTCAATACTTGTTGCATAATAATGTTATTGATGTTATATGAATTCTTACTTTAAAATAGATCTAAATCTTGTCATTGATAATGAGGGGAAAGCTATGGACTCGGAGCTTTTTCTCGGGTACCAAAACGAGTGATTCCACCCTGGACACAACACTCGAAATCTAGTCGTATTTTATCCAATTCCCAGACACGCCACTGGTTGGATGGGATTGTTAGAAGGCGCTGGCAGCCATCACGGCACGGACCGTGACTCATTATTGATTCATCGTGTTTGTAAACAGAGCAGCATCTAGCCCGTTGACTATGAGAAGGTTTGTCAATTGCATTGGTCTAGATGTCAGTAGTGAAATTATAGATAATGGTACCATGTTTTGATGGGGTGTCGGGTGCCTACATACACGTTATCTATCTATCTATCTATCTATCTATCTATCTATCTATCTATCTATCTATCTATCTATCTATCTATCTATCTATCTATCTATCTATCTATCTATCTATCTATCTATCTATCTATCTATCTATCTATCTATCTATCTATCTATCTATCTATCTGTCTATCCATCCACCCACCGAAGTCGAGGAGTTGTCCTAACGATAGTATGCTTTGTAAATAGTAGTAATCGACTGAGGAAATTCAACAATAAGACACCACCACAGGTGTTAAACAACATTTGTCTCCCGTTAACCTGCCAAGAAAATGTGTTTATTACATTACTTAAGTCCACGTTTATGGTTGTAGCTGTCACCATTATCTTACAAAGCGTCTCTAGCGGCCACTTTCACCACTGTCGTTTGTCTTTCTTTTGCAGTGTTCATTATAGGTATGTCATTGCTGTCTTGAGGACTAGTGCATTATTAATTATATTGTCCTTCTTGAAGAAGAGTTGAGGACAGCATGTCTCATCTTGATATGTACCTGGTAAAACAGCCAGGAAAGTCGATACTGTACATGCCAACTATTAGTCATCTGTTTGAAGACAAATCCTTATTTTGAAAAGATTTTAATACACAAAAATGTCGTCTAGTTGTTGCAAGACTTATTCATATTCTGGTGTGGGATACTGGATTCCAATAGTCAAAATAGAACCCAAACAGCTAAATAAGCAAATACAAACAACGCGTATCATTACTGAAAGTAATAATAATAGTAATGCGAAATCCAAACTATGTAACATGACAAAATATCTCAAACAAAAATCAAAGGAAATAATCGAGGTGGCAGCGGAGCTTGGAAGGAAGACAAAACGTGGCAAAAAGAAAAGATAATCAGACACTGCGAGTCCCAAACGAGGTATGAGGAGCAATCCATTTTAATCAATGAATTAGTTCCATATTACCAAAAGTAAAAAAAAAAATAGTGCTAAAAAAAATAACTGTTTCACTTTTTTTTTTTAATATCTCCGGTCTGCCTTGGGGAAATCAGGCCCAAATTTTGCATAGCCATCTGTTTCAATTTGTCTTAATTGGAAAATATATTTTTACCTCTAAAGAATGAAGAACAAAAAAAGATTTTTTTCAAAAGTATTATATGAAAAACAGAGAAAACGTGATGTAGCAAAGAGCAGAGTTTTTACCTTGTACACAGAAATGTCGTGACTACGCCATGTCTGCATAAGAGCAAATCCAAATATTTCAGATAACTGCAACAACCCCTTTCTTCGCTTCAGGTGAATTACAAATGAAATTAATTTAAAATTGGCAAGAAGAAAAGATTGTATGTTGCAAAGCCTTCCGTGAAAATATAATAAGGAAACAAACAATTCATAACCGAGCTTTCGGTTTCATCACCTTCTTCAGGATACTCGCGCACTCACCCACAACATACAATAATTTCTTTTTGCCAATTTTAAATTCTGCTGTAAGCCTTGCTGCGACCCCACAGATATTTTTTCTTTAAATAACACTTTTACAAAATAATGGAATTAAAACCATGCTACTGCGCAGCGTAAACATTGGGAATTCCGGAACATCACTTAATTTCGTGATGTTTTGCACGTTTATCTTGAACAGAGCAAACAAATTTTCAGTCTTGAATCATGTGAAAACAACTATCTAAAACAGTCCTAAGTTATCCTATAAAAACAAACACGTTTGAATTACTATCAGATTGTCACAATGCCTAGACACTATGATCCGGAGTTAAAGAAACTGGTTCTAAGAGCATTTACTTTTCATGAACGCAAAGCCAGAAAATAAAGCCTTCAAGTTTCTTTAAACTGTCCCCTGAGACATATCTGTGCATGTTTGGGTGTAAAAACTACTACTACACTCAAACGCTGACAGAACGACTTGCCGGGTGTGAAGAAAAATTGTGTAACGGGACGGGGCGAGCATCTATCTCACACAGACAAACATACAAACAAAACTATCAGGTTATGAGAGGACACCAATTTTATTAAAAGGAAAAGATAAAAAAAACAAACAAATCAAATAATAAACACAATACAATAAACAAGACAATAAACCACAATAAACGCAAGACAATAAACCCAACCGATAGGCGCGCTGAAGAAGAACCCCCCCAAAAAAGGAATTAAAAGCATGCTTCATCAGTTAATCATTACATCATGAAATAAGAGAATGCATCAAAAGAAAATATAAAAGTTAATAATGATGATATTCACATTGTAAACTAAATATAATGGGGAAGGTTCAGTATCTCTACCAAACAGTAATGTATAAAATTACTTTGTGAGCACTCCAGGGGAGACAACTCGAGTATAAGATGCTAGCCGGCAAAGTAACATTTTTACCTCCCTTGGATTAACTACACACTGACATAGGGCTACCCCACACGTTATAATTCTTATATTATAACAACGGCCATTATTCTAAATCCAGAAGAAAACTTAATTTGATTCCCGATAAGATGACAGTAAGCCTTAGATGTGATACGCGTACCCGGTACGCACCAAATCTATCCTAGTTATGGAATGAGCTAGAGTTAAACTAACTACAACAAAACACAGTCTGTTGAGTCTACACACTCATACCACAGAACTGCCCGTGCTAGATGGCTTAAGGGACAATCCAGTCTACTTACTTAACCCACCCACGCACAACGTAGGATCATTCAATTAACAATTACTATCATAATTAGCAGAGGATAGCAACAGCCGACTGGATCTACTCATTAAGTCAAACTTAATTAACTTAGATACCCCATTAGCTAACCCAGCTCAATTCCCCACATGTACAGATTATTACACAAAAACCCCAGTCTATACTGCCACAGGCTTATCTCAACTCAGAGCCAAACTTATCCCTTTCCTATCCTCTGGGTATACCAACCTCCTTACTCATAAAGTCATAGGAGTATCTCTAGGTGGGCCAACCCACATGATAAGTCAACACCTAAGTCCCCATCAACATCAGCAAGTTATAGTCTCCCACTTCAAGTGATATGATAATCATGGCATAAAGCCAAACCCAACTACATGGTACAACTACAAGACTGAACAGTCAAGTCCACTTGCATTACCTCCAACAATACTGATATACCTAAAACATTCCCACATATTCAGTGAACATAATTATATAATGCAACAAGATAATATCATAATGATGATGACATACATTATATTACAGGCCTACTGGGCAAGCCACACCCACAACTCTATGATTGAGTTTAAGTCAATGAATCTGATCCCTTCATTACAACAGAGTCCAATTACATCTGTCAGTGTGTCAAAAGAACAGACAATGAGCACCTACAAGGATGCCATAACATGACACCTGATGCATAGACGATGCATCCATACGCCTAGCATAGGCCTTTCCCTTCATCCTATCAACAAATATAAGTTCAAGGTTCGACCCTCAAAAGTTTCTAAGTCCGACCTAACCAGTACAAATTGAAGAAAATCCACTTAACACCTATTTAGAGAACATACTAAGTCAAATAGGCATTATAATAAACATGTAAATTAAGAAATTAAACAAAATAATCATCATCTTCTAGTATAATTTGGATATTTGAGATCTCAAATGCTGTTTAAGTGTGGCAGCTACTGTAAACATTCAGCCAGGTTTGTTATTGTTGTTCGAGTCAAGTTTCCGTTTCCGGAAGCTATTAGCTAACCAATCCCGGTCTTGATTTGACCCGCTTGACCAGAAATCATGTGATCACGCCTGCTAGCGTCTGCTGTGACCTACTCACGCGCGCTTTGCAAACCCAACACCTCTCTCTTCATCTTAACTGGTCCGCTCGCTTGACCAGAAGTCACGTGATCACGCCTGCTACTGCTAGCGCCTGCTTTGACCTACTCACGCGCCCTTTGCAAACCCCGCACCTCTCTCTCTCCATCTTAACTGGTCTGCTCATTATCTTAAAGTCCATAATGAATACGGTATCAATAAAATGTAACGAAAAGGCACACAAGACAAATCTACACATAGATCACAGCCACACTGCTGAAGTAAAGGAACCTAGAAATAATCATCTTCCAACAATAACCTTACAAACCCACAAAAGAACAAGTTAAAGTAAAAAAATAACTTGGTTAAAATTCTTGCCGGTTACTCTCTCTCTCTCTCTCTCTCTGTCCCTAAGAAGGACATGTTGAGCCTGAATGGCACCAACTGCAGATTAAGAATAACGATCTAGATCTGTCTATCTCTGATCCAATTAGCGTGACTTAGATCACACCCTCCAGTAGTACTATTTGTTAGCACTTCACATAAAATCAGTCTGTCATCAATTACAGTTAAATGTTTCCATTTTTTTTAATTGCATGAACTAATCATGCGCGCTGGCGTTGATAGCATTTTACTAGATAGAAACTTAGTAAGATCTACACTTTACCATAAATTGTTAGCTGCTAGCCTGATTGCCTAACCAAGCTCAACAAAGTTCATCAAACCTCCAAGTATAATCCAATTATTATTTCACATCATCTAAATATTATATTATACCAGAACTAAAATAATGGGTAAAACTTACGTGAATTAGCCAAAGGAATTCACACTTGCTACACCCAAGCTTGCACTAGTTGCACTTCACAACTCCCTTGAAATATTTACAAGTTCTTTTTAGTCGGGACAGAATAACACGCCCGGCTGTCTTGAAGACTCGGGTGGAACTGACTGACCCACGCTATCATCTAAGCGTCACCCAAAAACGCGCAACCCATTTACTCCCTAACAGTTCACTAAGTGCAAATTCTAACAACCACTATAACAAATAAAAACATTTTTAGAAACTACCCTCCTGCTTGTGTATGTTGTAAATACACCATCTTAATAAAATATTACTTAACAAGATAAATACTACACAAAACTTACAATGTTATATAGTGATACATAACAAGATTCCTTCTATGGAACCAGAGATGGTCACTTAAATTGACCAACCCTGGACAATAGAAACAACGCTAAGATCATGGTTTAAAAATTGGCACATTGAGTACATCAGTTGGGAATGTTAGTCAACACTACATGACTCATGTCAAGTGCGCGATCAAACAATAAGTGGAGATTATCTATCGTTTCTGTGTGGTTACTTCCCCTTGACCACATCTAGTGGTCCAGCTAGTCAAAATAAACGGGTTTATCTCTCTTTCACCACAGCGAGCTATAACTCAGCCCTGTAATGGTTCACCCCATTACGTAGTAGAAAAGGCCGAAATCCAAGATTGGACACTTTTGACTTTGACTTAATAGAAAGATGAATATTCAAACTATTCGAAGATAAAATGTATAATACACTAAGACTACTAAGACATACTCTTAAGGTGAAGCATAATCTTATCGTCCGGAGGGGAATTCTTCATTCAGCATTGAAAACCTTGGGCTTCAAATTCCAGTCCACAAAAAGTGGAAGACGATTCTCGAAAAGAGAGGTCTGATCTTGCTGCAGCAAAGTGCAAATACCTTAGGTGAGTGGAGACTGTCTTGTGTGGGAATTTTTAATGGTGCCGACTAAAAAAAAAAAAACCCTGTAATTTGACGTGTTATTCCTTTCGTTAAACCATTATTTGTTGCATCCCAAATAGTGGTGCAAAAATGCTGTGAAGAATAACTTTGTCTCAATGCAATTGGTTCATCAGAATAGCTTATGTTGTTTTTCAGTCTTGGCTGTCTGAGCGGCTGGTTATGCTTTTCACTGACTCAGCCGTCTAGCATTATCCGAACTTTCCAGTTTGCCCTTACGTAAACATGACAGTCTCTTCTTTTTTTTTACTTAACTACCGTATCCATGTAAATGTTTCTGGTTCCATACTGCCATGAAATGATTTTACTTATTTCGACATGATCGATGTTTAAAAATAATTCCCCGATGAGGCAAATCGGTAAACCTCTATATGCAAAGTTTTAGTGAAGTTCATACACTTGTTTTAAAGATATTGCCATTTCAGTTGGCCCGAGAATTTTGAGACACACTCTAGCATCAGTCCATAGACTTATAAGGCTATGCATCAATCATATCTCTAAACACCGAGTTATCATTTTTGGACTGTCGCGGGTATACCAAATTAATCAAATGGCAAAGTCGCCCGTTCTGAATTGAGAATAACAGCCCAAATACTACCTCATATAATTGTAAAAGCTACGAAAACTCTATTGCTAGCTTTTATAATTTTCAGGCTGCATTACTGTAACTCACTCCTGTCAGGCTTCCCCTCTGAAGCAGGGTCCAAGAGATCGGAACAACGTTGCTCGTTTCATAAATGTAAAATAATAATAATAGTTCGTCCATCAGGTATGATGATGACCTTAACAACACCAGAGGAATAAAGAACAGAAATTGTTGAGAATTTCAACACATGGACAATAAAGAGAACTAAAGGACACAGAGGACAGAATGGAAAGACTGTTCTTTCATGACTTATGGCTTCTCATGTGACTGATAAGTCCTATTTTTGCCCTGCAGACCCTTCCGCATAAATGACAAGAGTGCTCCGTTGGTTCAGTACCACTGGACCTTTTCTTGCGCCGTTCTTTTTTTTTGATAGCCTGCTGGACTCTGTCAGCTTCCCATGCTTTGCTGCCTCTGGTAAGGGCCGCCCTCCAATTTGCACGATCAAGCGAGAGCTTTTCCCACTCACTCACATCAATGGCAAAGGCCTTCAGTGATTGCTTGAGAGTGTCTTTGTAACGTCTCTTTGGGGCCCCAACATTCCTCGTTCCATTGGAGAGCTCAGAGAAGAAGATTTGCTTAGGGAGTCTGGAGTCGGGCATTCTGACAACATGTCCTGCCCAACGTAGCTGAATTTTTTTCAGGTGGCAGAAGATGCTCAATTCCTTGGCACGATTGAGGACCTCAGTGTCTGGAATTTTATCCTGCCATTTGATCCTTAGGATCTTTCTAAGGCAGGCCAGATGAAAGTGATTTAGCTTTCTGGCATGCGATTGGTACACTGTCCAGGTTTCAGCCCCATAGAGTAGGGTGGGAAGGACCACAGCATTGTACACTTTCAGCTTAGTGTCTGTGCGAATGCCGGCAACATCCCACACTCTCTTTCGAAGCCTGCCAAATGCAGAGCTGGCTTTGCTGATTCTTGAGAGAATTTCAGTATCAACACGACAGTGTACTGCCAAGATAGGTGAAGTTCTCCGACACCTTCAGAAGACTGTCATGGACTTTGATATTTGGGGTCACAGGATACTTGTCGTCTGGAGTAAAATATAAAATGTAAAATACGAGCATGAAAAACCCAACTGAAAAGAACTCCATTGGCTGCCACAGAGAAAAGTTAACAATTCTATATTAAAACTGTATTATTAATCCCTTACATGCCTTCCAGAAATCTGCCTCCACACATTGCAATCTAATTTGGCAACCATGATATTTGAAAAAAAAAATACACAAAAAAAAAACAACACGGCGACCGCTCCTATTGTTATTCTGGCTTAAATGTACTGAATTCTCTCCCAAAAAGACTGAGACATAATATTGCGTTATTTGGAAATATCTAAGCAAGCTAAAATCAGCCCCGGAAAGCATTAAGTGACTACCTGATAATGTCTCTTTTAAGCCTTGCATGTTTTGTATAGCATGGAACTACATTTGAAAGTAAATGTCGAGAATCCAAACATGGGCAGTTATTCCAAAGCCTTTACCGCTCTGAAGCAAGAGACAACCGTGCGTGTAGGATGGTGGGAAACATTCCGAAGTGGACCTAAGATAGCGACATTGATACTGTAAAGTTCTCTAAGAGAATATTCGAACTAGATAAAGTTTACAAAGATGTTATGCGTCTCATAATTTTGATTTTTTTTTCTTTTTTCTTCTACGGCCAGGACTTTGAAAGCTGAAGATGAGCTTAACGATAACATTAACAATGCTATCAACGGTGACGTAGAGCATTCGAACAACATACAAATCAATATTTCTCTTTCAATCAGTAGAGCTGTCTGGTTTATCTAGTTCTAGATCTGACTTGGAACCATAAATATAACCGAAGTCCTCGATGAGTGTCAGTAAACTCTGTTGCAGTCACAAGAATGATGACTGATTCACTCTATGAGTCGCCAGTGCCAGGCTGTCATCAATGCAAGAGGCGGACACACTAGTTACCAGACGTGCGACTTTGATTATGACGTCCCGTAAACTGTGGGGACCACAATAAAGTAACTTGTGTCCCGTCTATTGATTCAGTGTGTTATTGTTAATTCTTTTTCATACTGAATAATCTAGTAGCTCTGAAATTTTCATATCGATCCAATTTGTAATATAAGCCAGATTTAAATAAAAAAAACAACAACAAAGGTGTCAGGTTATTTTTTAAATCTATCTGTAAATGTGAGCATTGTTTGTGACATGGTATCAATGTTCTTGAAAAAAGAAAGGTGAAGTCGGCTGCGATCAGTATTTATTTTAGACAAAAACAGCTATCTCGCTCTTCTCACGTGCAAAAAGGTGCGTGGTAACCATATAGTATATTTACACCAGTGAACGGTGGTAACATAAATAAAGTCAAAAATTGGCAAAAAGAAAAAGTTGTATGTAGCAAAGCATCGTGCGAGAAATAATCTCCAAACGATACAATGAAACGCAAAAATAAGAAGGAGACAAGAAAATCTCAATATTTCGGTGACGAACCTCCATATAAACAAAACAGCAACACAGAAACAAAAAGGAAACTGAACAGATAAAACAATCGAAAAATAAGAAAATGAAGAATGTGTAACATAGGCTTTATAGAATATGAATTCAATACGGTGCTTATTTAGAAAAAAAAAACAACAATAAAAAACAGAATAAAACAAACCAAAAACATACGCGTTGAATTATCTGAAGCGGATGCTTTACATCTTTTTTTATTTTGACTTTTTTCGTTTTTTTACTTTGATTTAAGCCTCGCTGTGACCCCAGTGTTTTTCTGCTGTTTTTATGACATAAATAAATGACCCTAAATGATTTAAATCGTATGCAAAAAGATTAAACGAAAAACATTTTACAATTTCATGTTGAGAGAGGTGTGACAGAATTTTTGAGACTTAATAATTATATTATTTGGCTCAGCGACGACAATTTTCGAAGTTGAGCCCTATCTTCTCCGTGCCACGTTTTTATTCAACATTCGTACTTTTCCTGTCCGTGATTTGTACTTACCATTAAATTTTCGTTTGCTGGCTGCTGCAAGGAATCAGCTGATGCAGCTGATCAAGATTCCTCGAAAACGGCAGGCACAGTATAGATCTGTTTTGGCGAAATGAACGAAATATGCGGTAGAGGTAGGACACTCATCGCCTACAAGATCTAGATATATCTAGATCCAGAGAACATAGTTAGAATGTACAGCACTACAGACTGTGTAGTAAGCATACATCCACTCAACTTAGGACTTCGGTTGTATGGTTCCAAGTCAGATCTAGAACTAGACAAACTAGACAGCCCTACTGATTCAAAGAGAAATATTGATTTGTATATTGTTCGGATGCTCTACGTCACCGAATACAATTTCCAGGAATAGGTCTAAAGTCTAGATCCCAGGATTATGGTCCAGATTTATTTTGGGGTACAGAACCTTTACTCTTACAGAAAATAGCAATGGTGAAGCTCTGAACAGGAGCATTTTACGTGATCTTTTGTTTGTTGTTTACTTTCAGACTTCAAATCAGGGTTATTAATCGCTAAATCTAGATTGTGGCTTAAACCAACTTGGTCTTTGAAAACGAGAGCAATTATTGCCCAGATTAGAGTCACAGTGTT
This sequence comes from Onchidella celtica, assembly GCA_963931925.1. Taxonomy (NCBI): domain Eukaryota; kingdom Metazoa; phylum Mollusca; class Gastropoda; order Systellommatophora; family Onchidiidae; genus Onchidella; species Onchidella celtica. The sequence goes on along the minus strand of OZ007570.1, from coordinate 34,553,179 downwards.
CTAGTTCTAGAGTCTACCGCACTGCAAACGGTCAAGTAAGCTGTTAACCTCATGAACTTGGTTGTATTTGGACTTCCAGGTTAGAATTTGATCGAGATGGATCTAGCGACTTGATTCAAAGATGTAAAGCTTTACCGGTACATCACATAATACAGTTTCCAAGAACAGGTCATTTTTTTATTATTGCTGATGCAAATGCGTGCATGATTTATTACATGACCACGTAAACAAAACAATCCTGTGTGGTCCACAGTTAAATTACCGGGTTAGGTCTACTTGGTCAAAGAAAACCCCATTTCCATGCATTATTTCCATATTACAGTGACGACAAGACATTGAGTTCCACTGAAATCCAGCTAGTCTGCTCGTGCACGAGGTCTCATTGAATTCAGTGTCATGACATTACTATCCAACTAATTGGCCGATCACAATCAGCTGATGTGAGCCTGTGTTAAGTTATGAAACTCACGAGACAAGAATAAACGGTAAAAATATTTGTCATTCAGAAACAAGTCATAAGTCATGTAGAGAACTGTACTTAAAGACTGGTTTGTTTACTGTAAAGTGCGGTGCCTATTTAACGCGAAACCCCGCGGAACGCCATGAAACCTCGCGAAACCCCACGAAACCCCGCGAAAGCCCGCAAAACCCCCTAAGTGTTTCCGTTCATTGAAATGTAAATTTATTTTATGATAATTTCATTCCTGATTTGAGTCCGGTGCGGCATCTGCCTAACGGAAAATTCCAAAACAGTAAAAAGGAAAAACAATGAAAATGAAAGAAAGTACAACATAAACTTAATCTGAAATCTAGATCGACTAGAATCTAGATCTACTAGATTCTCTGCTAAAATCTAGATCCAGATTGTAGATCTCGGCTTTCTTGATGTAGGCTCGGTAGTCAAATTCCTAGGCCCTTGATAAATCCTACGTGACACCCCCCGTTATTAAAAGCTTAATTCGTAAATATAATACCGTAATAAAAAAGAAGTACAACATATGCTTACCTGCTCTTTAGTTGCGAACCTTAAGATGCGGAATGAAATTGAAAATCGGAAATTTCCTCTTTTGTTGCAAACGCGGTTAGCAACACGAAGTGACCATTGAACAATATTGCCAGGTGGTCATCGACACAAAATGCCGAATTATTCTTTTAAAACACCAAAACTAAGCCAAACTTTTAGTTTTAAAAAGTTGCTACAAGTATATTTTATGGTAAATAAACCGTAATTATGAAAACAATGTATCGTTACATTTTCACTTTTCGGACAACACTTAAAAAATAGGAACTGAAATTAAAAATTCTGTGGGGTTTCGCGGGGTTTCGTGGGGTTTTGCGGGGTTTCGCGGGGTTTCGTGGGGTTTCGCGGTAAATAGGTATTCCTGTAAAGTGTACTTACTTCCAGTTTAGTGGCATTACTTCTGTTTTTAGCTTGGGACAGTCCAACTTCCATGGATTAATTCTATTAAGAAACCGAGATTGAGCTGAAGGTCAGTAGAAATTATTATGCCCAAATCTAGAACACGGAAGTAGATAAAGCTATGCCTGCACTTTTAGGTCAGACGCGCACTAGCCAATATTGATCAGCGTTCCATTATCATTAGCATGGCCTCAACTTTCTCAACCAGTAGCTGTGAATGTACTAAGCTAAACTGGCAAGACTGTCTACAATTAAAATTAAGGGTAAGTAAGTGGCAGCGCACTTTCAAAATACTATTATGTTACCATTTAGATATCAAATCCATTGCTTGATGATGCTGTCTTGAAATATAAACCTTTAACTGTGCCATTAGACAGATGACTTTTAAGTAGATCTAGATCCAGATCAGTATTTTGCAAGAATCAGTTTAGCAGAAAAAAACTGAAAAAATAAAAATTAAGTACCATACTCGACTAGTCTAGAGCTAGTGAATAACACGATCTAGAACTTGGTGATATGTTTGTTTTTAAGTTTGCAAGAAAGTGATCGGAAGGAAAACTAGAGCCTAGATTTAGATTTATATCTTTTAGATGCCTAGATCTGGTAAGTAATTCGCAGTCAAATTAGAAAATCCACTTATTGCGGTTAAATGTCATAGCAGATTATGGTCCAGAACTTGATTCACCAAACTCAAGCTGGATCTAGCTCTGTTGTCATTTGTGAAAAATTTGTAGCCCACTGATAATCAAGTTCAGGATTTGGCAGTTTGGAATGTATTAGATCTAGTTCAGACCTTACACATCATTGTTGAAAAATGTGGTTTTTGCTTTATGATGATTAAAGGATGTTGCTTTCCTTCATGCAAATCCTGTGTTCAGCATCAAACACCAATAGCTCACTTATATAGATCACATTTTATTATTACCAGATCCACACAAATATTAGGATTTTTAAGCAGTGCACACGCAAGTACATGTACCATTTTCTTAATCTTCTCGCCATTTCAATCCATCATCAATACTATGGTGGTTATTCAGCTGTAATTGGAGCTGGAAAGCCTGCTATAAACATCACACAGTTGTTTATGAACAATGTTTGTTGTTGTTTTCACTTTCGGCGGGGATAGGGATGGGGGGTGGAGGTGGAGGGTAAGTGAATGACCTGTTTTAGTGAATGCTTTTATGCAAAAGTTCAGAAGTTACTGTGATCATTTTAGCTTGATGTTCTCCAAGGGATATATTTTATGACTACAGATTGTGTGAATGGAAGGAATACATTGGCTCTGGCTTCACTGCAACTTTAGGCTTGACTGAAGCGAGTGGAATGGAAATGAAACAATGGAAAGAGGAACCAGAAGATCAGAGACAGAAACCATTCATTGGACATGGAAATTTAAGAGTTTATTTGAAATTGGATCTAAAAATTGTTTTGGACCTTTACAAAGACTTCACCTGGACATGGAAATCTAAGAATTTATACTTATATAGATGTAAGAATCCTTTCAGAACTATACTGAGAATTAATTCGGACCTATACTGACATTTAATTTGGACAAGGAAATCTAACAAATTATCCGTATATGTAAATGTACAAATTCTTTCCCACCTGTAGATTCTCTCGAAGATTTCAGTCGGACATGGAAATCTAAGAATTTATTTGTACTTATATCTAAAAAAAAATGTTGGGCCTATACTGAGACCTCACTCAGATATTGAAATCAAAGAATTTATACATACGCATATTGATGTAAGAACTCGTTCGGATCTATATTAAGAATTAATTCAGACATGGAAATAGAAAAATTTATTCGTATATATGTAAATATAGAATGTGTTCCAACCTGTAGATTCTATTAAAGAGTTCAGTCAGACATGTTAATCTTATGAATTTATTAGTACCTGTATGTAATTGAATTCTTTCAGACCGAAGAATTCACTTTGACCCAAAAACTGAAGAATGTATTCAGATGTGGAATTCTTCCTGACCAATGTTGAGAACTCACTCAGATATAGCAATGAAAGAATTTATCTGTGCAAGTAGATCTAAAAGTTCTTTCTGACCTGTAGATTCTACCGAAGAATTCACTCGGACATGGAAATCTTAAGAATGTATTTGTATGTAAACAGAAGAGAATTGTTTTGGACCTATGTTGAGAATTCACTCAGACACTAAGAATTTATTCACACAAGGAGTTCTAAAAGTTCTTTGGGACCCGTAGATTCTATAGAAGAATTCACTCGGACATGGAAATCTAAGAAATTATCAGTACAAGTAGATCTAAAAGTTCTTGCGTACCTGTAGATTCTGTTGAATTCACTCGGACATGGAAATCCAGGAATTTACTTTTAGGTAGATCTAAGTGGATTCATTAGGTATAGGGCGTAACTGAAAATTTGCTGGGACAGGAAAATCAAAGAATTTATTCGTATGTAAGTCTAGGAATTCTTTCATCTCTGAAATCACTTGGGTGTGGAAATCTAGGAATTTATTTTTGCATTTAGACCTAAAAATCCTTTCAAATCTGTAGAACTATGTGTAACAATTCTCTCAGACATGGAATCTCAGAACTCGCTCTGACATGTTAGATCTAAAGTTTAAGTCATCATCATCATCATTGCCTTTCTCACCCTGGATCAGGGTATAGGCCACCAACAAACACTTTCCATCCCTCTCTATCATGGGCCAGCCTCTTTACATTATTCCAAGTCTTTCCGCTTCGTTGCACATCATTTTCTCTGGCTCTTCTCCACGTTCCGCGCGGCCTTCCTCTTGATCTCTTGCCCTGGGGATTCCAATCCAATACCTTCTTCGTGATGCTGTTTCCTGGCCTCCTGAGAGTGTGGCCGATCCATCTCCATCGCCTCCTACCAATTTCCTCTCTGACTGGGCTCTGTCTTGTTCTTTTCCATACAATTTCATTGCTGACCTTGTCTGTCCATCTGATCTTAAGTAGCTTCCTCAAACATCTGTTGGTGAAAACTTGGATTCTCTTTATGCAGGCCTGGGATGCATTCCAAGTCTCACATCCATACAACAGGACTGACTTCACGTTCGAGTTGAATATCCTCAGCTTTGTTTTTAGAGATATATCCTTGGTTCTCCAAATCTTGCTTAAGGACGTAAAAGCTGCCTGTGCCTTTCCAATTCGTGCTTTGACTTCTGCCTCTGTTCCTCCCTTATTGTCAATGATACTACCAAGATAGCAGAAGGACTCTACATCTTCCAGTGGTTGATCTCCTACTCTGACTTGTGCAAAGTTTAAGTAGGCTACTATATTTCCCCAGTGTGCTAAATTAGTGTTAAAATCTGAAGTAATGGGAAAGAAAGAAATGAAATAAATTCATCCCCAGGTCAACGGATCAATTATTTCTATTCTACCTCCTCTGCAGTGCCTCTTCACGAGTTTAATTGTGGATTTTTCACCATTATTCTCCAATGCAATGGCTACCAAATGAGGATATTCATACATGTTCGTCAGTGGCCATTATCCAAGACAAACTGAGGATTGCTACAAGGTAAACTTTCATTTTCTGAAGTCAAAAGTAATGCTTTTTCTTTCATATAGGCTACATTCATTAATCATGATGTTAAAAAAATGATTACAATATATGCTTGATTTCTGTCTCTTTGTCATATAATGTCATTATCAGTTGTTTTCTGGTGCAAAATATTTTTAACTGATTGGAGAAGTCAGAATATTTTTTGTAAAGACTTTCTGTATTTCTCTAATGTTTGCTTCTGAGACCATATAATTCTCCTTGTCACTTGATGTAAGAATGGAATATTTTCTGTGATTTGATTGCTTTCATGTACATATCCTGAGCCCTGTCAACGCCAGTTTTGAGTGGTATTATGTTACGATACCTGTCTTGGGTATTACCCGAGACTCACTATACTGAGCCTGGGATACTACTATTGGTAATTTCTTTTGCATGTTCTGTTTTGGCGGGAATTTGCCACATTGTTGTATGTGCATTTTTGCCTTTTCGAGAAAATGAGGCTATCTTATTCTGAAATACTCAATGCATTTCTTGTCATATATGTGTACTTCTCCAAGTAATAGTTTGAAATTGAGATGGACTCAAGACTTGCCATGACTTGGAAGTTTTATTCTCTTAAACTATCACCAGAAGACTGTTGCTTCCTTCTAAGCACCATCTTGTCACCTGACAGGCAAGTTAAGGGCTCCCACTCACAGAGTAAATATTGCCACGGAACGAAGCGGCAATTTTTGCGCCACTTTCCGATGAGAAAAAATGAGTGCAACAGGAATCTCCCACATAATTATCATCAGTATTCTGGTTCTTTGTGCGCTCACAGACCACAGAACAGGCAACCACGACATGCAACGGAATAGAATTGGTGAGGGGAGATAACTGATCCACTTTTGTTGTCATTTTTATACTGCTATTCACTACTACTTTGTAAGGCTAACGCAAAACGATGTAGAATACAGTGAGCTGACGACAGGCTAATTGCCTTGGTTCAACTCACTATTAATATACCCCCCCCCCCCCCGCGATATAAGCCAACAGAGATATGTCAGAAAAAGTATAGTGAGAAGTTGTTGGAGAAATGAAAGAAGAAACATCAAAAGTCGCAGTCAGTTTTCTAGGAATGTTTGATGTGAGGACATTCATAATACCAAACAATGCACCCCTGATACATCAAGTAATTTAAGCGCAATCGAGGGACATTCAGGTTTAGATGCACAGAATGTAACAAATATAAACAAACGACCATCTCCCCCGCAGCACCAACACCAGAGATGGAGCATAAGACATTTAGTGATCCATTTTGTGAACAGAGAACAGCATTCATCATACATTTGTCAACTTTTTTTGGTTTGTTTGTTCTTTTATGTTAAATGTTAAAAAAGGCGTTTGAAATTATTTACAACTAACTGATAAATGAATCGTTCACAGATGAATAAATATAAAAGTGGCAAAAATGTACTATTTACATGTAATATAAATGATCTTCATAATTATATTTTCCACCTCGTATAAAGAGCGACATTAGCGATAACTTTAGAAATAATTTCCATCTTCTGCAATGCTGTAGGAAAAACTGGCTTGGACGAAGCGATGGGGAAAACGGTGGAAAACCTCCTTCACTTCTGTATTGCATGGGTTGCCTTGCTTCGGATACACCTACATTTTTTGTGCAGAGATTTTATGTGCAGATTGAACCAGTGCAGGCATGTGTCTTCTGTGACAGCCTTGGACATGCGGAATCATTGGGACCTGTACTTTGTGCTTGTAGTGAATGGCATCCAGTGGACCAAACCTCCTCACCATAGGGCCCAGGGAAGCAGTCCCGAAAAACGGAGACATCTTCACCGGTGCTCCCAGTATTTCCATATGAAAGTCTGAACTCTTCCTGTGTTTCTCTGTTCACAAGATGGGTCTTTAAAATCTTTCATGTTCCATCTCTGGCGTTGGTGCTGGCACGGGTGATGGTGGTTTGTGTTCGTTACATTCTCTGCATCTTAATCTGAATGTCCCTCGATTGCGTCTAAATAACGTGATGTATCACGGGTGCATTGTATGGTGACATGACTGTCCTTTCATCAAACAAAAATAAGAAAGCTGATGCCACTTTTGGATCTTCTTCTCTCATTTCTCCAGCAACTTCTTGTCATACTTTTTCTGACATATCCCTATTAGCATATTTCGGTGTGTATGTAAATCAAATACAAGTGAGCTGAATCAGTGCAAGCAGCCTGTCGTCATCCATTGTCAGCCCTCGACACGCAACGGAACATTAGTGGCCTACTTTGCCTGTCAGTTGCCAAGGTAGCGCTAAGCCCGCTCAAAAACTAGTCTTCTGGTAATATTACAATTGAGAATAAAACTTCCAAGTCAAAGCAGGTCTTGAGGCCATCTCATTTTCAAACTACTATTTGGAGAAGTATTAGCAGATGACGAGAAATGCACCGAGTACTTCAGAATGAGAAAGCATGGAACGTCTGATTTTTCAATACTCGTGATTATACCCCAAAGTAGACTACAAGATATTTATGATGTTGGAAAAATTGGGCCTGGACAAGGCGATGGGAACAACGCCAGTATGTCCCCTTCATGTCTGCCTTGCATGGACTACCTTACTTTGGATACACCTACATTTGTGCAGAGATTTTCAGGTGCAGTTGGAACCACTGCAGGCATGTGTCTTCTGCGACAGTCTTGGAGATGCCAAATCAGTGGAACCTGTACTTTGTGGATCCAGTGGATCAAGCCTTCTCACCATAGGGCCCAAGGAAGCAGTCCCGAATTAAAGGAAACCTGTTTATCTGGCATGTCACTGACTCCCTCGATGTTTTCAATATTTCTATATGAAAGTCTGAACTCTTCCTGTGTTTCTCTGTTCACAAGATAGGTCAATAAAATGTCTCACATTTCATCTCTCGCGTAGTTGCGTGCATAGAAGATGGTAGTTTTTATGATTTCACCTAAATTAAGTGATGCATCATGGGGTGCATTGTATGGTATCATGGATGTCCTTACATCAAACATTTCCATAAAAGATGGCTGGCACTTTTGGGACTTCCTCTTTCGTTTCTTCCACAAATTCTTGCCATACTTTTTCTGACATGTCTCTATTGGCATATTTCGGTGGGTTTTTAATCAAATAATTGCAGCCTGCGTTGAACCAGTGCTTTCAGCTTGTCGTCATCCATTGTCATTTCACTGTTCTATATGTTGTTTTCTGTAGGCTTGCAGTTTAAAGATAGAAAGCGACCAAAGTCTTTGTGGTCTTAAAAAAGAAACGTAAAAAAAAAAAAAATCTTTCTCGAAACATTCCTTTTAAGGTTTAGACGTGAAAGGTCATACAAAAACATCTCACAGTTTGACTGAGAATCTAATGCCTGCCGAGGGAGAAGCTCTTCTTCAATGTTTTGTATGTTCGTAATGTGTTTTTCTGTACCTGAGTCCATGGACTGTCATTTTCTCCCTGCATTTTGGTACGTCTGTGAGAGTAGCTTGGGGGAGCGGGTTGAGGAGGACGCCAAATAGCCCCGTCTGCAGAATGAACAGCTGTCAAGGTCAAATTTTAGGCAAAGACTACTGTAACCGTGTGTCACAAAATTGTAAAATTATGCTAGCTCCGACTTGAAATCTGAGGAATTTGGAAAGTATGTCTTCGGTCGGAGCACCCTTTTTCCTCGGCTGTCTTTTTCTTTCCATTTCATCCCTTCACTTTTGTTTTTTTAATCTGGAAAGAATTCCGTATGTCCCGACCATATTGAACTCTTAAATTTCATTACACACCGTCTCAGTGTTTTCTTCTTGTTTTTCAGTTGAAAAGGTAAGGGGTAGAATTAGTGAGGAAATTGTTTTGGGTTGGGGATAATTACAGGTTTAAGTCTAGGTTTAGGGTTAAGGATAAGACTGGGCGGTCGGGATGTACAGAACTCTCCCCGTCAATTTTCGTTTTATGGATGAAACCAGACTGAATCCCTGTGTCTATCCCCCCTTTCAGTGTTCTGAAAGAGTAATGAAGATGCATAATTATTTATCGCAGGGACTCTAAACCAGAGAGCTTCAAGTAATTGTAGGCTCTCTGTCTAAACCCACCGATTGTCTTGCAAGTTTCAGCCGAGGAAGTCCACGGAAATCATAGCGTGTAGATCTGTGCAGTGGAAGGCCAAACCTATCGGTGAGTTAACCCAGTGAAAGTGAAAATTTGTATTATAGAAAACAGGAAAAGTACTTTTGTAAAGTGTTGAAATGGGCATAAATATGGAAGGAGTACCATATTATGAGTTACAAACGTTTTTCATGTTGTCTTTTTCACCAAGAAGTGCATTTGTAAAAAGGTAAAAAGAAAAGCTTGCCCAATTTTTGACAGGTTCTACCGCCGATCATACAGCTCGGACTGACTCATTTAAAACTGACGTTCAATATCCCTGATAAGTTTGTAATATTGCAGTATGTAAACGTAATTGAAGTCGTGTGGTCTTGGGAGGGGGGGGGGCTGAAGGTAATTTTTGTTATTATAAGAAATAGACAATTTTAACTGCCATAATCGAGTTCAGGATGTCTGAATTAATAGACTATAAATGTAAAAAAAAATGTTTGTCATATGATTGGCATGGAAACACCGCCATCTTGGATTTTGAGTCCCCATGAAAGGTCAAATTCAATATAGAAAGTGTTCACCAAATTTTACTGGATTTATTTGAAACTTCTCTTTTGTCTTATTCAATCCAATTAAAAACTTTACACAGATGGGATGTAGCAGAATTCCATCCCACTCTTTTTTCTATCACAAAAAAATTCGTTAACAACTGAAACGCCTTTCTGATAAGCAAATAATAGTGCATGTAGAAACTCCAACCCCACTGCCATTGTAAAACCTAACTCCAGCATGCAAATCCCCAATGTATAATGGACAGCTCCTGGTTTATCCTTAATTTTCGGATTTAGATAAAATTTTCATTAGGTTCCTCATCTTACCTTTGATTTATTGACTAAGCAACAAGATTTCCTGAATTCGGTTTCACATGGTAAACTTACCTTTTTTGGTTCACTTGCACAGGTAATGAGGACAAGCAACTTTTTAAGGCCGTGGCAGAAGGTTGTGGTCGCGAATGTGATTTTGGGTAGTTTCCCCTCCTCTTAATTTGTGGAATAAGACAGGATATCAATACCTTAATGTATGTTTTGAAACTATGGTGGGAAGGTAACTCCATATTACTATCGTAGGTGCCACGAGGCGGGTGAAGTGCTTTGGGGGATCTAGCTTTCGACTTCTCACATTCTCACCTCGGACAGACAACCACAGAAAACACAAGAAAATAATGACAAACTAAAATATGTTTGTTTAGTCAAGCCTGCAGGGCCGTAAATGTATTTAAAAGTTCGACTGCATAATTTTTGAATATAATATTATGAAATGTATCGGTGCACAAAAGGGATTACATTACAAAGGCCAAAACCTAATCTACTACTTCATAGTCAGTCTAACTATAATAGTACGTTATTCTCTCCTTTTGACAAGTACACTTTCTTCCTCCTTATGGGAGGCTCAATTAACTACACAATAAACAATATTAAAGTTACAAACTAGCTTCTCGTATGAGGGACAGCCTTATAACTTGCCCTACTACAAAGTTATTATTAGTGTTCGAGCTAGTAACGACTACTGCTTAGTATACATCAATGACTTGCTATTATTTATATCATCAGTGGACATTCACTATGTAGAACGGCTCGTTCTCTCTCTCTGAGGGTGCTCACACTGACAGATCAGTTTCTGGTTGGAAAACTTACAGTTGTGACCCACACAAAGGTGGACGAACTGACGAATGTCGCTCTGCTACTGTCAGTCTCGTGACATGACCTTAGGGCTTCTAGTTCTCTCGTCAGTACGTTCTAGTTCTTGGTTCATAATACGCTTTTGTATTCTTTGTATGCCCCACTCTGGCTGGGCACCGCCGAGTCATCTCGTGAATGGATACTTTGAATTTTCACCTGAGACTGACTCGCATTGAAAATGTATCTCTTTTATATGCTTAGCAAACTGGCAGAATCATGGTACACTGCACGCTTTAGCCACTCGTTCCCGTCACAACAATGACATCATGAAGTAATGGTTCATTCTCCGCACGCTCCCGGTCACTATCTAATAAACAACTAATGCACTCTCGTGAACCCTTAGTACTACTGAAACCATGGTCAACCCGTGACAGTAGGAAGATTTCCGTTTTCATTCACATCTTTTTAATCTAGCGGCTTGGATGCGGATCTGAAAATGACCTCTTGCCACAGTCTCTGATAGTTATGTACAGTAATGGGAATAGGAATCGATAAGAGGGATTATAAAACCTTCTGTAGAGGAAGTCACTACAAGTGACGGAACTTGCCCTTAAAGCAGAAAATAGAAAGCGACCCCAATCAATTGAGGCTGGTCTTATGACCCTGTGGGTGTGATTATTTCCGTTGACCACAAAAAAAGCCATAAGACTTGACATGCATTCCATGGCAGCCTTCTTTATAGTACTGCAACATTTTTGGTGGGCAAACCCAATTCAGGATACCTGTGGATCCCTGAAAGAATTTACTGACGTGAACCCGCAGCCTATCTTGTTCTATCTTGGGGAGGCTGAAATCTACAAGTTTATTAAAAAAAAAATAAAAAAAATTTACAAAATTCACAATTTCATCAAACTGTACACATGTACAGATTAACATATTATATAGGCGGCTTGAAACATGAGATTTTTATTTGTGAAATTTTAAGTTTTAAAAATCAAGCTACAGTAAGGGTCCCTCCCCCCCCCCCCCCCCCCCCCTAAAAACAACAACAACAATAAAACACATGAAAGGCACAAGCTGGCCGTTGTCTTGCCAACACACAGTTAAACGTACACTCCAACTGAAAGTCAGGATGCAACAAATTGTAATTCGGAACCGAACAAGACTCGACAATCTTAACTCCAGTTCTGCAAAACCTTACCGAATCTCATGTAAACTGTGTGGCATAATAATTTTTATCCCATCAAGACTTTCCAGCCTCTTTTGGCTTTCTAGTCTCTTTTTGTCTTTTCTCAACTGTCTGTGTGTATGGTCTTGGTTTTTAGGCTTAATTTGTTTTCATTGTTTCAGGTCGTCAAAGAGAGGGGGTGGGGAGGAACTATGAGTATGCACACACTCAATAGCTCTTCATAGTAGGGTGGGAAAAAGGGTTATTCGTGTTTTGTCTGGGTAGGAGGAAGAGGGGAGGAGCAGTTTGGAACTTTGCCTCTGTATTGATTGGGTTTGCTTTCTAATTTTTGTCTATGGCATTTTAATGTCACCTGTTGGGCTTCCTCTCCTAGGTTTTCAAAGCCCCCCCCCCCCCCCGTTAGCCTTCCTCTACTGCAGTTTTTCATAACTCCCGTTACTCTTCCTCTGTTGCAGACCGTTTTGTCTCCTTGTCTTTTCCTTGACTCTCTCTCTCTGATTCTCTCTTTTTCACTCTCTCTGTCTCTCCCTTGTTAGAGTTCACCCAAAATTGACGTCGGATGAAGTTTGATGACTAAAAAAAAGTAAAATAAGATTCTTGTACTGTACTTGTACCCCTCCAAAAAAATTGAGCGTGATGTAAACTCCCATGACTTGAAAACTGATAATTTTTAACGCTGTGACTCAATAAACACTCATTTTATGGGCGGTCAAAGTTGGACTATAGTGCAATCTGCAAAAGGTAGCAAATTCGAGGTGTTTTTTCATTTTTGAAAATGCCCTAACTTTCAACCCCTTTAAGCCAGAATGACAAATTTGGTTTCAAAATTCTTAGAAAAGCAAGCTCCATCAAATTAGACAATAACTGGTGAGTTGTGATAAAAAGTAAAAATCAGTTTGGACAACCTACGTAGGAAGAATGGAATCGAGAAACAAATGCTATGCGGTAAAATAGAGGGGCGGAGAAGCAGAGGACGACAAAGAACTACATACAATCATACATTGACAGCCTCAACAACTATACCACCAAAAAGTCGATTAGTAGCACCGAGCTGATAAGAATGAATGACAACAGAGAAGCCTGGAGTGCCATGGTCGTCGATGTCTGCTCCAGACCTGACACATGAAGAAGTAGAAGAAGATATTATAGGGATAATTCAACATTGCAAATTCAGGTGTTTTTTTAGTACCGTAGCCTACAAAAGTGGCTTCGTGGCAAATATTGCGAAATTTCTAAAGGGACAAAAAAAAAACTGACATTTTGTTCATTTTTAAAAAAAAGCAATAAATTTGCCTGCAAAGAATAAATATTAAAGACCATTCAAATTAATTGGAATTGAAAGATCTATTCTCGTAACACTAACAAGTACACATAACACTAACAGGATATAATTATAAACTCACAAACTATTTGATTACCGGTACCATAATGTGTCAAAAACTTTGAAAAAACCTGACATGGTGAAGTGACAATTACTGACATTGTGACAACCTGTACAGGTTGTAGAGTTGTAGGTCCCCAGGGTCACCTACAAAAGTACAACATCTACTGAAGCTTATATTTTTTTTAAAAATGGATACTTACGCAAAAGTGGAGCCTTATGGAGGGTCATATACATTCATCCAAAGACGTCCCCCAGAGTGGATCCGGGTGGTGTACCCATTGATATTCCTGCAGAATGGTAAAATTTGCTAAAATACATGTACTACCAAATGGTGAGCTGTTCCTCACAGACCACCACATCTCGGCGGCTTGTACGTGACACTGACATCTGTTGGCCTCTCTTGCATTGTCTTATATCCCGCTTTTCTTCCAAGCTGCGTGTGGTTCCCGGTCTAGCGAAGAGCAGAACCACCTTGTACTGTAGGACTACGTCCCCTCACCGTGGGCTCCTCTTTGACCGTGAGGTCCGACTTGTGATGGGGGAGAATGGGATTCTGGTGGTTGAAGTTGAAGTGGACCAGTAACCCTCTACCGACACAACACTTTGACCCGGGCTTCCCCTGAGACAGGAGGGTGGTAGGCTATGCCCCATGCCACTCAATCGGTTAGGCCTCGAATCCTTTTGCTATTCAAGACCTGGGTCAATCATGGCGGGAATAACACCTTGTGGGTACCCGGTAGTATGTTTCTGGGGTAACCCTAGGACAACAACTCTGGATACCCGAGCATTATGTGCCCCCCCTAGTTGGACGCGGTGGCAGGTGGGGAACCCCGGGGATGAATATAATATTAAGTTAAAATATCTATGTTTATTGGGGCTACATGTAGCCTACATAAGCAAACCCCACCCCTGAAACTTATTCGGGCTACCCGTTTCTCGCTGCAAAAATATGAATCACTACGATAATATTGATCACGTAACCCAACCCTAACCCTAATCCTGACCCAAACCATACCTAACCGGTGACCCTGATCCCAACCCCAACTTAACCCTAAGCCTAGGGAAATATTGAATCGCTAAGGTAATAGTGATCATGTAGCCCCAATAAACGGGTGGCATTATTTAGGCTACATATATATATATAGCCCCAATAAACATTCCCTTAATACAATATAATTATGGATATTTGATTACTTCAATAAATTTAGACCCGCAGGCAGGAGGAACCGGGTGGGGCCTCCATGCAGCGCAAAGGAACAAAATCACGTCTTTACTGGACGTAAACACTGAGGGCGGGCGGGTCTGGTCACCTTTCTTGGTGATCAGCAGCCAAAACCCGGGGGAAAAAAAAAAAATCAAAAGTGAGCGTCTTGTGATCTACAAAACGCTAAAAAGCATTGCAGGCGAGCCTAAATCGGTAAATAACAAAGATGAGAAATGAGTGAACTGTTGGTAGAGTGGACAAAAAGACAACACTCGGAGAGCCTGCCCAAGCAGACTGTCGTTCGTGTACGGTAGTTCCCATAACAGTTCAACCCCACAGGAGCTTGAACAGCTCACATGGTGTCATCCGCACCCGTGGGCGTGAGTTGGACAAGGAAGACATCGTCAAGAACGTCCCAGGCGTCACACATGCCTGGCGTATCAAGATTCGCTGAGAAGATGAGCTGACTGCAACCAGCTCCACCATCCTCACTTTCGGTACAAACAAGCCTCTAGCTCATCTAAAACTAAAAGTGTCATATTAATTGAGCCGAGGTCAAAAGGTGCCCTATTATAAACCCTTGTTTTTGAGGTGGGACAAAACTAAATTCCAACAGCAGCATAAGCACCAAACTTTAACCTGTAACTAGTGTAACACTCAAAATGACAATATGATACTTCCTGATAAATTAGAGCCCTATGACAAACACAGAATGAGAAATTTCTATTTTGATTTTGGAGATGTGGGTAGAACGGCAGTACACTTTCAGTCTAGTGTTGAGTGGGTTGTTTCAAGTACAGAAATAAAAGGGAAAGACGTACTTTACAAAATTCCGACCAACTCAATATAGGGAGATTAGAAAGTAATGAAAGCATTTCCATGTTGTTGTTTTTTTAATACACGTGCATTTTTTTTAAATTAAGGAAACAAAAATTGAGTTTCCCTCGTGACACATTGTGTCACACTCACCGGCCAAAGTCAGGGTATCTAAAATGTGCTCCCCAGGAATTTGGGATACTTAATTTCCTTGTGTTTGTTTAGTCTGGCACTTTCCTTTCAATTATAGATACTAGCATTCAGTAAAAATATGAAACATTTGGTCAAAAATAGGCAATCAAGTTTCGGTGTCACATTGTCACAAGGGAAACCAGGAGCCCTCTACAGAATATTTTGTTTCGTTTTGGAAAGCCCCACAACTTTTTGAACTACAGTCAAATCCTTCTTTCAACTGGAGGGCTCTTCCCCTGATTCAACATAGCGTTCTCCTTGGAAGTTAATGATGGTCTTAGTATCACACAACTTTTAAAATGTTTGAGGGAAACTATTTTCTCAAAAATGTCACATGGGAAACTGCAGAACAAATTTACTGCTTTTTGAAGACAATGAATTCTGTTAACTGTTCCCCACTATATTGACACTTGCGAAGAAATTTTGGAAGCAATTAACTGAAGATGGCGCTTTTGTGAAATTGTTGTGATGCTACACCATTAAAGTTCGATCCACACTGTCACAGAGGTAACCAAATACAGAGAGATCTTATCCTTTAGTGGGGTGGACAATTTACTGAGCAAATTAAACAATTGTGGAATGGGAATTAACTATTTTGTTGTTGTTATTTGGTATCTGTGTCTGGATCCATGGCACAATTCCCTCTATATTGGTGTATACCAATATTTTGTCACAAGGGAAACTATATCATGGATTTCGCTTATAACTTGCATAAGCAGCACATATTAAATCAAATGCGTTGCATATTTTCTTCTTTTTAGCAATATTACAACCCGTCTGGTGATATTTAGTTTGCTCCTACGTCAGAAGCAATAAAGTTGGTTTCCCTCGTGACGTTTTTGCGTCACACAGCTTTGTTTCACAGGGAAACTAGAAAGTACAAAACCAGATGTTTTCAAAATGCTAATGCCTGTATGGGTTTTTGTATTTCATTCTTAATGCTTCAGCAAATTAGTTTTGAGATTGCTCATGCCATTAATAGCCTTCAGTAGTTTCTACAGAAAACTTTTTGTGAACGGCTGGTTTCACTCGTGACACGTTACACAAAGTGTTGATGTTTTTCACTACATATTCAAAATTATTCAATACCTGTTGCCACAACCTGTATTTTAGATAAGTCCTTCTAGTGAATTTGGCACAATATTATTGGTTGACATTGTCTATATGACTAATTTTGACCCTATTGTGTGTCACAAGTCACAAGGGAAACTATTCACCGCGGGACATTTGTCACCAAATTCTCAGTAAATGCGTCACGCCATTTTGTTCTTTTGACTGAAAATAAAAAAATTAGCCCTCTTGACTTAAAAAAAAAGACTTTGTTTGCTTTCTGTGTGCATGTTATATTTGAACCTATAGACAGGGCACATTTTGACCTCAGCTCATTTACAGATTCCGGTTTCGCCATTCATTCCAAACCCTATGCGATGCTTTACTTTAACTGCCCGCAATATATGCACGGAAAGACGTACTGCAACTGTAAGAAATCAGCAGTTTTCTCTCGCTGAGGCAGCAGGAACCATATGGACGACAAAGCTTGTACTGTTGTAGGCCTACTACCAGGCACTTCAAACTCAAAATTGTTTTCGGCTCTCGCAGTCGCACTCTTAGTGTCTCACTGTATAGAGGATTATTTCCTGAGAAAATTGATACCAAAAATCATCAAAATTTGTCAATTAGAAAAGAAGTTACGACATTTTGAAATACCATTAAAATCGGCAAGTTCTGTTATTTTTTTTTCGTTTTTTCTTTGTCTTTGAAAAATGAAAATTGCAATTTTCAACTTCATCCCACCGGCAGTTGAAAGATTACGTTCCTATAAACTATAAGCCTATCCATAAAAGAAACATGTCATAATATTGCACAGACAAAGCCTATTTTTTTCAAGCACTGATTAAGTATTAAGTAATAAAAGTAGAAACGATATTCCCGAACAAAATCGTTCTGGAACGCTAATTTGCGCATTTCTTCATCTCATTCTGAGTAAGAATGATAATAAAGCATTTTTAATGGGATATTGAAATTTCATGAAAATCATTTTTTTTAAAACCGATTTCCTGAGTTTGTTATCAAAATTCTCAGGACAATTGGAACTAAAAAAAACAAGGGAAGATCAAAACAAACATTTAAAAGAAATTAAATAAAACATTGTGAATACCGATTCTGAATCACACTTGTTTTTGTTTTATTTGTCATACTAGGTCTAATATTATAATGAATTTCAAGAAGCCATCAACAGACATTTCATGTTTTCATGATAAATTAGATCTAATAGTAATACTTTGACTTGAGTTTATAAACATCGTTCACTGTAATAAAGAATAGGCCTATGCTTACCAAAATGTACTATCAAGGAAAATAATGTAGTAATTCTATTTAATATTCCACGCACGACCAAGTTCAAATGAACTTTAGGCAATGAAGTCGAGGAGAGATGTGTTCCCGATGAATAGTGGAAAATGATGTAGGGGAATTAACTCTTTAAATATTTGAAAGTAAGAAAACGAGATTAAAATTACTGATTACATCCCTTGCAACAATTTCATGTCTAAAACTCTACAAGTTTGTACTTTGCAGTGTGTATCACTATCACTGTATGATTGTCATTCTGTCTTAGTCTTACTACTTTTAGTTACACTTTACAATTAAGTCACTCATGCGCGTTAAATGAACGCTCTACGTACATGTACCATGACGGACGGACGTCGTTCCGAGAAAAACAACTCGCATACGAAAAGTATCCGCATTTGTCAGAATCTTACGATTTCTGTCTTTTTCTACTGTTTGAGTTAATTAATAATCACTAAAGTTATAATATTGACCGAGAGCTTATTTTGTCTTTCCTTTAATTTTGCGTCTCTGTACTATTCCTCACGTGAGTGTTTTTAACATACTGCTTTTCATTTGCCTCATTTTGACTTCAAACTTCCATACCATAACAATACTTAATAATAATATACAAACTAGAAATTCGTCAGATTTTTCCAAACAGTTTTGACGTTCTTTCTGAAGATCAGGATCTGGGGTGTCGGGCTGCATTTTTGGCGGATGTCGTTAATACTTCACGTTAAAATACATATGTATTGTATGAATAGCCGCTGAATGCTAGAGGTGTAAGTTCTTTATTGTGTGCTTCTTAGAAGTACATTCTGAGATTTTAATTGCCTGATGGGGATAACCCGCGTGCGCCTACTTAAAAACTAATATGAAGTTGTTTAGACCATTAGATTGGCTGATAACAAAATGCCAGCCAAATGTTGTGTTAGTGTTAGTAAAGATATGAAGATATGCACAAATTGCCCACCATATCAAACATGTATGGAGTACTTGATTTCACAAGTAATTTGAAACTGAAAGTAGGAAAAACGAACATGATGTGAGCAGGGACTTAAAATCGCCAAAATCGACAGATCTTACTTCACTGACCCATTTACAAAATAAACATAAATAAAAAAATAAAAAAACCCAAATCTTTATTATAATGCTCTAGTTAGGGCGCGCGGTATTTTGCAGTAATAATTATGCTGTAGCTGAACAGTGAACGGAACTCAGTATTTTCTCTATTTGGCTTTGTAATTAGACTAGGCGCCCCCAATAACATTGTTATCAAAATGAATTGTGCCGCTTGTTCCAAACAACTACACAATCGCACAAGCATTTCCCTAGCCAAAGAATTCCGTCACACCAGTCCGGAAGGGGCTTCAACCTTTGAATTAAAACAAACTGACGAGCCAACGAAACTTCGTGTTATTGGGTTTCATAACAGGTTGTGTACAAATTGCATATTAATATGGTTACCTTACGCGTGTGTACATGATTTGCATAATATTTAGCACTAGGAACGACACTTTTTATTGCCAGGGCCACAATCATGAATGCAGCACTGTAGTGGTGATTTGCTGTTGTTTAGTGATACTGGGTGTACAGGTGAGGCACAAAGGAAACAGCTGCATCCAACTATGGAAAAACACGCTCAGTTTTATTACATTTCTGAATTATATCCAACTCCACTCACTTATAATTATACTTTCACGGAAGAAAAAAAAAGCTACATAAAAAATACACACACACACACACACACACACAAAAGCACAAAACAAAAAACCGGCATTCTCGGTGACAACACTACGATAATGGGATAAAAAAAAAAAAATTTAAAAAAAAATCAGCAACAATCATGACAAGACGTATTAGTAAGTAAGGTTTTCTTTTTTCAAAAATTGCATATTTTTTTTAGCATTAATAGTATTATGACTTGTTCCAATTATTACCACTGACTAAAAGACGTGGTGACAAAAATTATTCGATGTAAAATAAGAGAGGGATATTTGGGATTGTTGTGTTGAAGGAATATACCTTGGGAATCTGAGAACAAGTGCGTTGTCGCTTTCTATCTTCACCGCGACTGTCATTGTAATCTTCAGCAACAACAAGTTATAATGTGCAGTGACCCCAAGTTTTAAATTATCTCAACATGTTACTTGTTAGGTAAACAGTAACCAGATGCTACTTGTTTTTCTTACTGCTAATACTACAGTCTAAATTAATGCTCCATGTTTGTAGAGAATGGCAGTGCACTGCATGTAAACAGGTTGAGAAAAAGGATGTTATAATTAATAGTTGACAAAACGTTTCCATAATGTGGTAACGGGTAAAGGTACAGATAGATCGATCGATCGATAGATAGGTAGGTAGGTAGGTAGGTAGGTAGACGATAGATAGATAGATAGATCGATTAGATATCCAAACTTGAAATGTATTCCATAAAAATTGTACTTCCGTTGTTAGCACAATCCTTTGATGAACAGGCAAACAAACAAACAAAATAATATTTATCGTGAGACTAGAGGGCTAAGTAATTTGCACTGTGTAATATATCAATCAAGCCACCACTTGCGAAGGCCGAGCGTAGCGGGAAAATAAAACGCATGATGATAGAACGTGACCACATTTCCTAACAGGACATAATACGTATAGTAGTACATGTATTTTGGTGTCGCCTAGCGTAACCCAGAATCCAGCCAATCGCACTGCTGGGAAACCAGAAATGGCGGGAGATCTTGTCTATGGGTGGAGCTAGCCAAGCGGTCTCTCTAGGGGGGGGGGGGTGGTTAGTGGTTGTACGTAAACAAGAAAGCTCGGTCATTCACTTCAGTAGTCGACAATAACCTCTTTAACAACAGATAACCAGCTGGCAAAAATAGCTGAGCTGTATGAGTGTAGAACTGGGTACCAATACACTGTAATGTCAATACCGTGTGCAAACAGGAAGCTAGAGAGTACGATGTGCTTTACGGTACTGCTATTTAATGAAAGGAGATTGTTACAAAGAAAGTCTATTCTATTCTAAGTTTTCTAGAGGTCTTTGCCATATTTCCAGATAAATTGCTGTATTCTGTCCATCTATCTATCTATCTATCTATCTATCTATCTATCTATCTATCTATCTATCTATCTATCTATCTATCTATCTATCTATCTACCTATCTATCTATCTATCTATATTTCTATCTATCTATCTATCTATCTATCTATCTATCTATCTATCTATCTATCTATCTATCTACCTATCTATCTATCTATCTATCTACCTTTTTGTGTCTGTCTGTCTGCCTACCTGTCTGTCTATCTGTCTGTCTGCCTACCGGTCTGTCTCTCTGTCTGCCTGTCACCTCTAGTAGCCTACCATTCCTTCCGTCTCTCCTCCCATCTTAGCTCTCCATATAATTATTCTGCCTCCACGGAATCAGGGTAAATATGCCAAGCCAGACTCACCGCCCCTCAATTTCCCACACACTGAATGTATTTGCCGTGGTCTGTGCAGATCATTCATGAGTTTTTTCCTCGAGTGCCTGGGAGCAAACACGGCCATGGGCTGGCACATGTCAAAAATATTTTATCATCTTCCTCATTACGGGACCACACCCCCTTCCCCGCATCTTGGCATCCGCGCTCATCAAGAGATCCCTACCTAACATGAGACCTCACCCTCACTCATCAGACCTCACCCTCACTCATCATGTCCCTCCCCACCTTCCTCACCATGGACCCCCCCCCCTCAACACACAGACACACACACACATACACACACTTCCTAAAATTCCCATAATATACTCACAGAGCCATCTTAAGGCAGGCGTGGGCACAGCACAGTGGGCAGTTGCACGGGGACCCCGTCCATCCAAATTTACATAGATTTTTGCAAACGTGGTGGGCCATTGCCTATTGCTTTGCCCGAGGACCCATAAAGATGTTAATTAAGACGGCCCTGCATCCTTACAAACAAAACATATTAACAAAAACACATACATCAACGTAGGCCTGCTCAGACATGCTCCCTTGCACTTAGGCCTACACACAATCTCAGCCTAACAGAACGACAAAACCTTCCCAAGATAACAATAACATACAGTGACCTTATCTTTCGCACTGTAAAATTTAATTGGGTGGAAGTGCAGGTTGTGTCAAAACTCGGTCGCACACTCCAGTTATGAGTAATTTTTGTCAGCGACGAAAGCGTCAATTGCACAGCTCTGATGTCGGTTAATTTGTCAACAAAATAGTTGTATTATGCAAAGCGCCGGATTAGAAACAATAGAGAAACTTTATGATCTAGTACCAGCAAAAATTTCACAAAACCAGATTATAAAATCTTTAAATATTCGGCCGTCATTCGTTTTCAATTTTAGGTCCTAGTATGTGGAATGAGCTCCCATGATCCATTCAACGTCAAGGAGCTGGATTCCATCACCAGGTTTAGAGATAGTTTAAAACCCCATTTATTTAGCAAAAAAAATATTGTGACTGCTAATGGTATTTCTTTGCCATGTAGATTATGACATAAACATCAAATCATATAGCCTATATTTCTAATTAAACAGTCAATAGTCATATTTGAACTTTTAGGATATCAAGGTTCATCTTGGATATAAGCTCGTAAACGGGAAAGAGGAGTTTTTGCCATATTATTTAAGACTATCAAGGCTTTATCATGGATGTTCACGAGTACAATGGCAGTACGTTTTTTTTTTTAAAGAGCGTGGGCCGGGGGGGGGGGGGTTGGTTGAAGCCAGGCGTATGAAAATAGTTGCGTATAAAGTTTTTGCCATAATAATTTGAAGTTTCGCACTATCAAGGCTTTATCATGGACATTTACAAGTTTAATGGCCGATCATCTGTTAAAAAAAAAAAAAGGAGGAGGGTGAGGGGGGGGGGGGTTGAAGCCATACGTTTGAAAGCGCACAGAGGTGGTAGAGGAGGGTTAACCCTTTCAGTGCCAGCAGTGCAAACTCGTGGGTTGAGAGTTGTAGTACAGCTTGTAAATTTATAGAAAAGTGGAAATCCTTTGTTGAAAATTGATATATTTCCCTATGTAGATTCACATTCATGACTTGAAGGGACTGCGCTGATCCTATCTGAAAGTGACAAGGAATATGAAAATTGTAACTTTCCGGCATTGGCAAGTAAAGGGTTAAAAATCGGTCGAATCGAGCGTACGTACATTATGAATGACCCATTATCTCCTTCAAGTGCAAGTGAACGTTGTACCATGACCATGTTCGATTGCCTTATTGTAATAAGGAGGGTGCCCGTTGGTTCTCCCCAGAGCTATTGAAACGTTTATGGATGAGTGATTGCTCCCATGGAATAAGGATTGCAGCTCGATTGTCGGGTCGTCAGATTTGCCGATGCCATGTAGCAAGTTTTCCCCTGACGGTGCCCATAAACGGAAGTGACGTCAGCCTTACCGCAGCACAGCGAAAACAATGGTTTACTGTGTGGCCATTAATATAAATGGTAAAGTTGCCAAATCTAACTACATCATACATATTGACCTAAGTCACCATAATTATTTCTTTGTCATTATACAATCGGACAGCAAACGGGGAAAAGTAAGCTTTCATCACTTCCCCAAAGCCAAAGAACTTAGAAAGATATGGCAACGGAAAGTTAGCCGCAAGAACTGGTCCATAGACCGCCGTTCTGAGCAGACAGCGGTGCTATGCGTACTGCATTTCGAGCCTGATCAGTTCACGATCAATCCTGTGGTGGCTCGGTGTATTGGCTACAACATTACCTAGATTTGGCTGAAGCCAGGTGCCTTTCCTACAGTCTTTGACAATGGCACAAAGCAGACCACAAGCACAGAAGTTTCAAATGTACGAAAGAAACGATATTATGTTGAAAGGAAAGAAAGAAAAGAGGTGAGTCCAAGACAAACAGATTAGATCTAGATCTGGTCTGTCGATGCAGATCATCAATTTACATGAAAATCTAGTGAAGTTTCTAAGCCTAGATTAAAAAGAATATTCACCATCAAATCTAATTGTTAGAAAAAAGAAAACAGAGAAGAGTTTGTTGTTCTTTCTCCTATCTCCACCCTCTCCGGACGAATGTTTAGTCTTATTCTTGTGATATGGTCGAATACGTCCGGACGAAAGGGCTGATAATTGTCATTGTGCCTGTGATATGACAAAAATTGTGAACTGAAATTAATGAATCATTTGCAAACTTTTGTTTAATAATTTAATTGCTGGTAACAGTTTTTTTTTTTTCAATTTTTCTGTCATAGCCCTGCAAAGCTACGATCAAGTTTCGTTTTAATATGTTAATATTATTACCACATTACTTGTCAATCGGAAATTGTCAACAATATTTTCAGTTCCGTTATGGCTAAACAATTAGCAAAAAACTAGCATTTTTTCAACAGGAACAGGTAGTGTAGGCAGTGCTGAGTTCGGAAAATTTAGTGTTTGGTGGCCAAGTTATCAAAGGTTTTACTCAGGTGCTTTTTATTTTTAAATATATACATATAATTAGGACCAGCATACGAAACTCACTGCCATCTCTGGTGAAAAATATGAAAAATTTCCAACATTCTGATGCATCTTGTCTCTGCTCACAATTGTCTTCCTTTGGCACACGTACATGTATTTGGTCATTTTGATAAGTACCTAAAGCCTGAGGTCAGAATATTATTGTTTTTTAACTTGGACCGCCAGACAATAATAAAATTGCTTTTTATCTAAACACCAAAACTATGGCAGCTAACCGCCACATGACAAGAATTATTTTCATTTTTCTTCCGTCCTTAAGCTAATACATCAACCCATGAAGGAGACTGGGCCATCCACCACTTGTGACACTAACACTGAGCGCATTGCAGAAGAACCCACTACAGGACAGAAGGAGAATGATGCAACTCGTCCTCCTGCAACCACCAGTTTATTTAGATATACCCTAGCAGCTTCCATGCTATCCACTTCGCACTTGCCAAAGTTAGACAAGAAAATAGGAGTTTCACTTTCACCACTCACCAGCAAAAGGGGCACCCAACAGTCAACAAAACTACCACTGAGGACATGGCCATCCAAACATCCCTTGTCCTTCCCTTATTTCCCGATGTGCCTCCCTCCACGACCGCAGATGGGGTTGAAGCCAAGGTAAGCATAAATCTTTGTCATAAATGAACAAGAAATTAATGTCTGTGCAAGCTAACAATCTTTGTCATTTAAAATTGTAAGCTGAAGATAGTTGTAAGTTGGTCGTTTCAATTTTTCAGCCATAAAGTGAAGACATTTCAAAATGAGAACCTGTACTTTTTACTTTACATGGTTTGATAAATTAAAACAGAATTGAATAATTATAGTGAGGAGGGAAACGGGAGCAGACTTTCAAGGTCCATCCTAGCAATGAATGTCGTTCGTAAATTGTATATTCCCCATCCTGCATGTAATAGCAAAATCAAAGCAAAATTCTGTTGCTAGTGTTTAGATGATTTTGACGAGTCTCTTATTGTTGAATCTTTGTAGGTACAGTCAGCGAAGACTTGGGGGACCATTCTCCACTGCGTGGTAAATTGTATTAATGGGCATCTATAGCTGGCAATGGAATAGCCAGCCAGTTCATCATAAGCTGGCTTGGGGAAATCTCCTGTTGGCTGTACACATTTAATTCTTTTTGCCTGAATGTTTCAAAAAGTATCAGGTCATTAAAATCAATGTCTGTAGCCACAATGAGCCTCAAAACTCACTGCAACATCCAGCGAGGATATCTTGTACCCTTAGTTTCAAAACAATGGGAAAGACAGCAGGCCTCTCTAATGAAGGAGCGCCAAGGAAGACCAATCAAAGTTGGAGGGGGTGCACGCTGCTGCACACCTGGCCGGACAGCTACATATTCTAGCTATACATTTCTCGACCTGGAATCCAACAACGTGCTCGAGGTGCAACTAGTGATGGTACGTATTATACATGAGTGTGATTCAAAAACTTGAAACTTATGAATTTTATTTCCCTTTTTTCCCTCTCCAACAGTGATAGAAATAGCTTTAGACTGGTATTATAATATCACTTTTGATAGACAGCAAACAATTTCAATTTACAATAAAAGAAAAATCACTCAATGCAATCCAAATGCGTACTGTAAAATAGTCAAGAGGAAGCTATGGGGTGCAATAACAGGATAACATTTATTGCAATTTACAGTCATGAAAAGTAAAAGTATCATTTACATGTAATACATTAACTAAATGATTAAGAAACCGATGCAATGTATACTGACAATAAGATTGAACAAGACAATAATAATATCTCTGCTTATATGGTGGAAAAAAAATATGCCAAGAGCAAATGTACTTAAACGACTTATTAATTTTGCAATTCAAACAGGCATTCATAAAAAAAAAACTGGAAGCTCTTTCAAAAAAGAAACAAGAGCTCAATATGGTCCAACTGTGGGCCAGGAGTTTTTCAAATCACCTCTACTGGGTTGCCAGAAGCAGCGATGGGAACGGGGAGTTGGTCCTTCAAAAATGGCTATGTGTCTTGCGACATGTCTGCAACATTCACGAGGGTCACGGAGACATGTTTCCAAGATGTGAACATGAAGAGATGGGCG
This sequence comes from Onchidella celtica, assembly GCA_963931925.1. Lineage (NCBI taxonomy): Eukaryota > Metazoa > Mollusca > Gastropoda > Systellommatophora > Onchidiidae > Onchidella > Onchidella celtica. The sequence continues at coordinate 34,526,812 of OZ007570.1, read as the reverse complement.
TGGATGGCCGAGAGTGGTTTAGGGCAGGTAATCACTAGGGATTGAAAGTTTTATTATGTAATAACAATATACTGTATGTTTGGCCACAAACTTTTTAAAGGAGAGTGTTCAAGCATGAACACTGTGCAAGCAAACGAAGACTAATGCAGAACAGTTAAGCAAGGAATGGAATTACTGTTGTCGGCATGTTTTTTTCAATGCTTGGCTATTGTGTTCAGAAAACCGTGCACTGAAGATGATTGATTCGCTCTACTTTCAGACAACAGACCGTTCCGAGAGTTTAAAAAAAATTGTAGAACAAAAGCTGCTGCTTCAAGACATCAAACAACTGTCACCACACATCCAGACTTCAAAGCTGGAAGCATTTCATTCCATGATATGCCAGTTGGCACCAAATGTTATCACTGTTCCTATCCGGTGATGAAAGCATTATTTCATAATTGAAGTTACTCAAGCACAAACACCAAGACGAGGATGATTGGCAATGTACTATCTTGAAATGTTTTCAGTTTCGTAGTACTGTTTTTATGCTATTTTAGGAGCTGCATCTCTGTTTAGCTTAAGTTAGATCATTTGCATTTTGGATTCGCAGTGGTTTTCTTTACTGGCTGTACAAATATCCTACAGTAATCATCCTGGAAACACAACTGAAAATTTTAAGAGTACCATGGTCCAGATGGCAATGATTACAAGCATTATTCAATAATATAACCGTCTCCTGATAACATGAACTTTCTTGGGAAGGCAGTAAAATTACCAATTTTATAACAAGTTATACAATTTACATGTTTACAGGTTTATTGCTTTTTCTTTTCTGGTGGACTGGCAGCTACCAAAAATTACAGTTATGTAGAGGCTAGACTTACCAGATATTAAATGCAGTTGACGAATTTGGTTGGTGGAGCATTTTATAATTATTTCATTATGCCTTTCTGTCTTTTTATTGAATGTTACTTTTTTAATGAAAATAGTGACAAAGAAAGAATTGAAGATGACGATGGCCAGCCAAAGACAATTATAATAGTGTACCCAAAAGCAAAAAAAAGGCAATGCCATTTTACTTTTTGTCAAAGAAGAGAGCATTTTTGGTAAATAAAAAAAGTGGGTGCAAAAGAATGGTTTACTTTAAATCTTTCTTTATTGAAAGTGATATATTATTTGGTGCCATATTTTCCGCTAAAAAGTGGTGGTGGCGTAAAGTAGAAACCATACTGTAGCATTATGAGATTCGTTAATAGTCAAAGAGTGGGCATAATCTACACAAACCAGTTCAATTAAATTGTGGTCTATCAATATAGCCTTTGCGCAGTTCTTGGGGAATTTACAATGGGGGTTGGAGGTAAGCATTGTCTGTTGGTAGAAATGTTACCATTATAACCTGTTACTAATGAAAATGAGATTTTATCTGTCGCCAAATCATCTGAACTAATATTTGTATTTCAGAATATGTGAATGATCTGTGGAAAGTGGTGGTCGAATACCGGCTGCGTTACCCCAGCTATGAAAGGGCAGCAGCCATAGCACTTGGACAAAGGGAAGTGCCAACAACTCTCACGATGACTTATCCTCCTCAAGACAAAGCCACATTGTATGCGACATACCAAAGCAGATTTGGCCTACAGCATAACATTCAACAATCCCATTTCCACATTTAATTAAAAGGAACATTAAACACTCATACTCATACAGTGTTATAAATTCATTTGCCACAAATAAGTGACAAAAGAGAAAGAGAAAGTGGTGACATTCTTTTGAGTGTGTACTTGTCTGAATGACGAACATTTACATGCAGAATTGAGTTGGGTTTAAATGTCAGTGAGTATACTTGACCTATTTTGGAGAATTTGAGTACAAAAAAAAACAAAAACAACTCGCCAAATATGGGATGGGTGGATAAAGAAAAGTCATTTGGACTTAGATCTAGATCTAAACTGTAAGTGGGATCATTACTGTGAGTAAATGACTGAATGGTATGCCAGCATTACTGCAGTCACAGTATAGTGAAAATTGTTCACAAAAAAAAAACAAGATGAGATTTGAGAAGTAATTCTGTCACATACTTAAATAGTTTTTTCAAACTTACTGGTTGGGGATACTTGAAGCCGCAGTATTAACTATTGTCAGAAGGAAATGCCTGCCTGATTTTGGTAACAACACAGGCTGTTAAAATGATACGCCTCTTCTTGCCCAACGCACGCCAAAACTATGTAAAGAAATTCCGATAGGCAATGTGACGATATGTTCTGAAGAAAAAAAAGAACAATAACACTTCCATGTTAACATTCTTAATGTTATTTTTAAACAACAAAAAAAAATCACCTTTCATATTCAATTTGTAATGTGAGGAGCTCAGCTGCAACGAAAATATCTGGCATTGAAGCCGTTTCTACCATTCCAAACCCACTGACTTCATGTTTTGTTTTTTTTAATGGGATTTTCAACATGAAATTCAAACAGCCAAAATGTACACTGTTTAAAATTTAGAACATGTTTGGGATCAGAATGATGACATGAAACTTAAATTGCTTTGATCACGAATGTGTAAAAAATGCTGGTGCTCTGTCTCATTTTATTTCAATTTGTTGCATTGTTGTCTTTTGATATCAGAAAGCAGTATACAAATACATAAAAACATTTCCGTAAGTGGATATTTTATGGAACGTCGGTCCTCTACTTAATAAATCTTGTAATCTTTATCAAAGGAAGTTGCGAGAAAATCAAAGTGTCCTGTTTTAACCTGCCCTAAGGCGTTATCTTGTTCTGCAAAATATGTAGAATCTCTGAAAACTACTATACGAGAACATCAAGTGAATAATTCAAAAACATAATGTAATGCTAAATTAATGTGATTTTGGCAGGGGCACCAGTATGTCCAGCCCTTTTGTCTATGTTATAAATATGTGCGAAAAATCATTTAATGAACATTTTGGTGTGACTTCCTACATACTGGTGAATTAGTTCCTCTTCATCTTCGCCATCTTGTCGGATTCGAGCCAAGTCTCGCTCTAACACTATGCAGATAAACAGTTCTGTTCAAACCCCAGATGTTGCGTAATGCACTCGGGAGGCACTTACAGGTTTTGACGCACCTGATGTTCTTGGAGTTTTGCCATAATTTCTACAAAATCCTGGCAGCAAACATTTTCTGCTGCAGTTGACATCGCTGCACAGTTTTCACAGGTATACCTGAAGATAAAAGAAAATGTTTTTTTAAAAAATAAATCATACAGTAAACAGTAATCAGTGCTGTCTAATTGTTAACGAATTTGAAATATCTCCACATAGAGTTAATACGATGAAAAGGTGTACCAGTTACAACTGTTTAAAATTACAGTGCTATCTAATGCAATTAAAAAACGACAACAACAACAACACGATGTAGTACTTTTTAGATTCCTTCTTAGAGACTGCAGACTGAACAATTGAACTAGTTTTACTCTAAATTTCGGTCACTGCACAGATTCCTGGAACACTTTAATTTTATCATTTTTTCATGGAGTTGATCAAGCTTCAAAGAAGATCTAGATCTAGATTATAAAAGCTGTCAAGAAGAACCACTCTTCTTAGAATGCTTCACTGTCTACTCAATATACATCTATGTACATACATTACTCGAATATACATAATTATATTCACACTGTTGTATCTTGTGCAGGACACAGAACTTCAGAATGAAAAAAACTCAAAATAACACGTGTGTACTGACTTGGCATCGTTTTAATCACCTTCTCAACCCCCGTTGCATCAGAAACATTTGCATACTCACCACGGAATGTGTAAAGGAACACAACTCCACAATTAAGAATACATCATCTCTAAAATGAGTTAAGTCGCCTGATCTGATCTGATACAGTACATTCATCCCCCCTAATGTTGAACTTTATCCCAAAATTATGAGGAACGTCTATGGATTTGAAAACTGATGAAAATAACACTTGAAGTACTGGAATGTTCATTATGAAATAAGTTTGGATTAACAATAACAATCAAGTACCAAGCCTTTTAAAGTATGAACGAATTGAAATAGGAAGTTTTGAACAGTGAAAAAGAAATCAATAAAGTATGAGCATGAAATGAAATAAGTTGATCTTGACGACGATAATTTAGAAATGACTAACGAATAAACATGAGACATACGTGAAGAATAATGAGGCAAAGATATATATATATATATATGCAGAATGGTAGTAATGAATAAATGACTGAAAATCTACTCAGATCTACTACATCTTAGTAAATGATTCAAGAGATTAACTCTAATATTAGTACAGGAATAAATATAAAATTGAGAGGTAAAGTCTAACAAACTCAATGACAATAAAACTGGAAATAGTGAAGTAAGTACTAAGTATTTCAATACATCCACACAAAATCAAAATCAAGTCAGATCATAATGCTAGAGATCTCATATATCATAATGTTATGAAATGGATTAAGATCACATCTTGTAGTACAACTACAAGGTTAATTTATCAGGAGCTTTTCTGATTCTGTCAGATCTTCTGAGAGGAGCTGGTTCACTGCTTTTACTTTGTTTTGGTTCAGAATAAACAATATTTGACTTTTAGTTACTAATCTCATAATTTGAGCTCTCCTGCACCTTTTCTGGCTCTTGCACAACACTACTTGGTGCAGTTTTTGAAATTTGCTCTGATACTGTCACTGATTGATCTGAAACCATTGTTTTCTCTTCCTCCCCCATAGATGAATGTGGTAAGGTTTGAGGTGAAGTAGACTCAAACTGTGAGTTTGAGGAGTACCTAGGCTTTAACTGGTTAGCATGGCGTCGGATAAGACCTTGTTCTTTAGTTGTCACAGTGAATGAAACTGGTCCAGTTTTTGTAGTGACAACACCTGGAACCCAAGGTTCCCCATGAGCAGAGTAATTTCTTACAAAGAAATCATCATTGACATCAATTTGTCTGTCCTTGCAGTCGCTGTCATAGTACAGTTTTTGTTTTGTTTTGTGCTCATTTACAGTTTGATAAAAATCAGGAAATAACAAATCTAAGTGTGTTTTCATTCTTCTACCTAGGAGTAATTCTGATGGTGTTACACCTGTGGTTGTATGTGGAGTGACTCTGTATTGTGTGAGAAATCTCAAAACCTTTTCTTCAATTGGACCTTTATGAGACATTTTTCTCATAGCATTTTTGAATGTTTGAACAGCCTTTTCTACTGCCCCAGTAGAGGGATGAAGAGGAGCAGAAGTTACATGTTTCACACCATTTCTTTTGAGAAAGTTCCGGAATTTCTCACTTGTGAATGTGGGACCATTGTCAGAAACAATGCATTCCGGCAAGCCAAAGTTTGCAAAAATGCCTCGCAACTGAAAAATTGCATTTTCAGCAGTAATGTTTGTCATGACTTTTACATCAAGCCGTTTTGAAAATGGATCCACAAGAACTAAGAACATGTGACCCATAAAAGGCCCAGCAAAATCAATGTGCAATCTTAACCAGGGGCCTGCAGGCGAACTCCATGGAGGCAAAGGAACATTTAGTGGGGTATTTTGATGTATCTGTCATTCATGACAGTGTTTTACAAACTGTTCAATTTTTTTTTATCCAAATTTGGCCACCAAACATAGGAGCGACACTGAGTTTTCATCCTGCAGATACCTGGATGAGAATCATGAAACATTTCAAGCACCGATGATCTGAAAATTACAGGAATTATAATTCTGGTGCCCCATAGAATACATTGATTGTCACAACTAAGCTCTGACCTTCTATTGAAATATGCACGCATGTGAGCACTTTCGTCACCCGATAACTCACTTGGCCAACCATTCTTAACAAAAGAATACACTTTTGAAAGCAATGGATCTTCTTGTGTAGCTTTAGCAATTTCATCAGATGTGACCATTGAGTGATCAAATGTTAAAAATAGCTCATGAATGTCTTGAGGCATGGGCACATTTAAAGAAGTGTCTGAAATAGGCAATCTGCTTAAAGCGTCACAATTTTCATTTTGTTTACCCTGGCGATAACATAGTTTGTAATCATAAGCAGACAATGTTAATGCCCATCGAATAACTCTTGCCGAAGCTGTCGTTGGAATAGTTTTGTTTTCACCTAACAATCCGAGGAGAGGTTTGTGTTCTGTGTAAATTGTCACAGATCTTCCATATACGAAATTGTGAAATTTCTTGACACCAAACGTTATCGCTAAAGCTTCCTTATCCAGCTGTGAGTAGTTTTTCTCTGCTGGCATGAGTGTTCTTGATGCGTACGCAATTGGTTGCTCTTTACCATCATCCATGATGTGCGAGAGGACAGCACCAACACCATATGGAGATGCATCGCAGCTGATCACAAGTTTCTTGTCAGGTTCAAAATGAACAAGAAGTTTGTCAGACATGAGTAGTTTCTTTGCTCTGGCGAAACATTGCTGATGTTGTTTCGACCAGTGCCACTTTGTTGTCTGGTTCAGCAAGGAGTAAAGTGGAGCGAGCTCTGACGAAAGGTTATGAATGAAATTGCCATAGTAATTCATAAGGCCTAAGAACGCTCTTAGTTGTTGAACATTTTGCGGAGGATGTGCCTCTTGGATTGCTCGAAGTTTTTCTATTTGTGGTTTTACACCTTCTGCCGTTAGTTGATAACCTAGAAAACTTATTTCCTCTTTCATGAAGGCACACTTTGCTTTGCGTAAACGAAGCCCACTGTCTTTTAATCTGCCTAAAACTTTGTCAAGAGTGGCAAGATGTTCTTGTTCTGTTGCACCAGTGACGTATATGTTATCGATGTACACAGCAACATTGTCCATGTCCTGCAGAAGACACTCTAAGGTTCGTTGGAAGATGCTAGGTGCAGCAGCAATTCCGTACACTAGTCTGTTGTAACGAAACAGTCCCTTATGTGTGTTAATGGTGGTCAAGTTTTTTGAAGTTTAATCAAGCTCCAGATGATTATATGCGTTGCTCAAATCGATTTCTGTAAATGTTTTTCCACCTTGCAGTTTCACGAGAAGTCCATCTTTTGTAGGCAGAGGATATTTGTCCACATTTGATACTAGATTAATGGTTCTCTTGTAATCACCACATAATCTTATTTGCCCCGATGCTTTAGGCACTGCAACAACTGGAGATGCCCACTCAGAAAATGTCACTTTTTCTATTACACCATCGTTTTCCAGTCTGCGAAGTTCTTCCTCTATCCCTTCCCTCTGAGAAAAAGGTGCCGGACGAGACCTGCAGAATTTTGGTTGTGCTCCATCCTTTTGATGGATGCTTTGAAATCTTTGAGACACCCGAGTTCATCGGAGAATACTTTATCATGTCTCTCGAGAGTCGTTTAATGGTTGTGACAATAAAGAAAAGATTTCAGTCGAGTTAAGTTTGATTGCAGAAAGCCAATTTCGATCCAATAATGGAGGACCTGAATTGTCGACTACGACAAGACGTCGGGTGCACTGTTGACGTTCGTATGTGACAGAAACAGTTGTTTCTCTAATTACTTTCACATTGTCACCAGTGTAAGACTTAAGAATTTTATTGGATTTTTGGAGGTGATGTTTGTCTTTGAATTTACTATAAGTTCTGATATCCATGACAGTGATACTTGCACCTGTGTCAACTTGAAAATCAATATTCTGATCATCAATCTGAAGCGAAACAAAAACTGGCTTTTTGTAAGTGGAGCAAAGAGAATACAGTTCATACGATGTCTCATCACTAAATGACGATGGCTGATCCAAACCTTGATCAAGTTGGTGTTGTCTGAAGGTTCTTGCTGTAGACCTAGGCCTGGAGTTAGATGTATTGTTCAGAGTGGCTGAACCCTGTTTAGGGGAATGTTTAGGTTTAGACCCCGATCTACATACTCTCTTAATATGTCTTCGTTTGCCACAGGTATGACATACAGCATCACGAAACTTACAGAATTGTCCCATATGGTTGTCCCCACAACTGTTTCAAGATGAGTAAGAACGAGAAGTAGTTGTAGGTCTACTAGTAGGCTGAGCATTGAATTTAGAAGACTTCGTGAAGTTGATTGACGAAGCTGAATTGGAAGAATCTGCTGAAGGTTTATTTTCAAATGAACGAACACCTTTGTTGGAATCCATCATGGATTGAGCCAGTGACATTGCCTTGGATAAGGTTAGATTATCTTCTTGGAGGAGTTTACGTTGTATGGGACCATCATTTACACCCATAACAAATCTGTCCAGTAATCTTTCATTAAGCGAGTCGCCGAACTGGCAAAATTCAGTAAATTTCTTTAAGGCAACAACAACGTCTTGAATTGATTCATTGTGGTATCTGATCCTTTCTTCAATTTTTTTTCGTTGGACAAACTTACGTGGATTAGGATTGAAGTGGTTTGTTAACAGGTTGCAAAGTTCTGATTAAGTTTTGTCTCTTGGACTTTGAGGGAAACACAGATCTTTAATAATGCGGAAAGTTGAGGGACCCACTACAGTGAGTAGGATAGCACGTTGTTTAGAAACATCTGTGACATTGTTAGCCTCAAAGTAGAAATTGAGACGTTCTTGGTATTCAACAAACGGAGTGTCTGAAGAGTATGGCTCAAGATTGCCAAACAGCATGGTCGAAGCAGACGATGTCGATGTCATGGCCAGTCTAGAGCTGTGACGAGTATATCTAGTGAAAGTCTAGGTTCACACGATCTAGTCTAGATATAAAGTAGATATCTTAGTTTACCTCGTCGCCAAATGTTGTATCTTGTGCAGGACACAGAACTTCAGAACGAAAGAACTCAAAATAACACGTGTGTATTGACTTGGCATCTTTTTAATCACCTTCTCAACCCCCGTTGCATCAGAAACATTTGCATACTCACCACGGAATGTGTAAAGGAACACAACTCAACAATTAAGAATACATCATCTCTAAAATGAGTTAAGTCCCATGATCTGATCTGATACATTACACACACCTAGATCTATTAGTACATGTACCACTAGATCTAGATCTGTTGCTAATCTCAAACCTTCCAGTTGGCAAGTTAGAGACAATCTCGAACAACAATGTCCACGCTTATTCGCAGACGTCTGCAAATAAGATCAGAATCCTATTCCCAGATGGATTTTTTGGTTTTGTGATTTTTATTTAGGAAAAGCTCCTTTAGATCACAATTCATGTTTATTCTGTTGAATAATTAGGCTCTTCACTCAGTAAGATGGCTCGATTCGGAGTAACGCGTGGTGTTTTTTTCCGGTAATGATGTACAAGGCTGTCTTTTTTAGCGATACTTATCGGTTATCATGTCCACAGTAGCATTAGAGACCCTGCTTAGTAACGCTTTTACTCACGAACTCATGTTCCCCGTTGGCATGCTAAGTAAATTCGCCTGCCGAGATGGTAAGGGGGGGGGGGGGGGCTTCAAATTTCCGCACGAGCTGTCTTTGTTGTGCTGCTGTTACTTTTTTTTCTGCGGGATTGAACCCAAGACCTTGAACTCATAGTCTCCTATTGATGACCACAGACACTAGAATCTAGTCACTGCGCCACGCAGACCACAATAGGCTGGATGAACTATCCGTACTAGACACCATGAAACCTAGAAACCCCCATCTGCGAATAAGATCGGGATCTTATTTGCAGACATCTGCGAGTAAGCACTTCGTACAACAATGTGCTGTTCTAGAACATTTACACTTAACTAACCAGAACAAGCTAAGTAAATCTGGATTTACCTCTAAGTAATGAAGTTACAATGTAATAATGTTTATCAAGACAATCATAGATCTAAATTTGACTAGATTATCTAAAGTCTAGATGAGATGGTAGATCTGGGATAGGCCTATGTCTTCATAATTTTATCTTTTGCTAAAACTCGCCACTCCATGTCCACATTCACTGTCATCTTCACTGTTGACATCTTTAATCCTCAGGCTCTGCTCTTTTAATGTTCGCTGGCTCGAACTGGTATGGCCTTACTTCCATGTTGTCGCGTTTCGTGTAGGCTTCTGTCTTTGTCTGCCGTCCGCTGATAATAAATGTGTGGCTTTCGGGTAAAGATGAAGTGCCCAATCACCGGAAAAATCACTGGATGTTTATACGCTCTTGTTTTTTTTGTTTTGTTTTTTTTATATACAAAAATAACATAGACATAAATAAAGTCTTTGTGAAAAATATCAATCTCAACGTGATAAATAAGTGACCAGTGGCCGTATGCATAATCAATGCGTAAACTAAAGTAAATACGTTGACTGGTGTTAACACGAGAAATTGTATTTATTTCTTGCGTTAACACCAGTCAACGTGTTTACTTTAGTTTACGCATTGATTATGCATACGGCCACAGGTGTGTTATGAGGGAATAAAACTAGTAATGAAAATTTTTCGTTCACATGGTCCGGGACAGGTGGCCAAATAGGGCCAAAAGTCACAAGGCAGACATTGAGGCGTATGTAATAACAAAAAAAAAAGAACGATGCATACTTATTTTCTGACTCCCAAATGTTGTTGTGCGACCATATCCACAGTTTACCCTCCACACTCAGAATTAATTGTCTCGCTACAGCATGTGTTTTGATTATCGATTGTCGTTCAGATATTTTTATATATTTAGTTCATAACGTAGAAAAAAACAGAAATTTAAAAATATTCTCGCTGATCTCGTTATTAGCATTATCGTTAAACATGATGATTCACTATATTTATTAAGATTGTTCATTTACGGACACATTCCCTCAGAATCAGCAACCATCACCTTACAGCCGTTCGCTCACTTCCTGCCAAGTTGCAAGACTTTCGACATAAGATGTTGTTAAAACCACTATCGTCTTGTGACTAGTGACACTCGTTGTGGAAATTTACAATTATATTATGCACTGCACGTTAATTATTTTTTTTTATTTTTTTTGTCCTCCCGAGATTTGTCAACTGCGTTAATTATCAATTAAAAGAGAAAAAGAAAATGGAAGTGAATTCACAAAACCTCCGCCTTAACCCCATTTTGATATAGTCGTCACCGTATCAGTTTCCCTTGCACTCGCTCTAACCCACGTCGGGTGGTCTCACGACAGTGCTAACTCGAAGGGGTCCCAAGGTTTCTTCGGAGACAACGGAAAAAAGCGTGTATTTTGCACAGGAAGACAGCACTCCCGTTGTTCTATTTCCCTGGAAATTTAACAGTCACTGCAGTCAGGAAAATAACCATCCAGTTACCGAGGCAAAAAAAAACTTTCATAAACAAAGAAAAACAATCTCCCTTTCAATGGTGTACAAGAAAGAATAGCGGACTGTGTGTGGGTTTGTGTTCGCCCAACTTCACACTTCGACAATTCAGGTGTATGTACAATAATCTAACGTGATTTGACAAAACGCCTTTTTCCTGAAAATGCTGTTTCGAGAAAATCGCGATTTAGTTTTGCGATCTCTAAATTTAAATCTAGCAAACAAAATGCAATTTTTCTAGACTGAAGTGACACTTTATGACGTCTTTTAACTTTGTGTAAAGTTTTATTTGAATTGGTGCTGAATTAATTAAACTGTGATATAGCTGAGCGGGTGCTGTGAACAAGTAAATAAGGGTGCAAAAAATGCTCCCTCTTCAAAGTATCAGTCTACAATTTGAGCCAACTACTTAGGGAGGTATCATACTAAGCGTGGCAAGATACACTCAGATGCTGGCAGCAAAATGTACACCAGAGACAGAAGTAGAAACTGACTGTGTTTGACAGGGCTCACTGTGACAGTTTCTTCCCGGACTTGCTAAGAAAATATAGGAAAGTATGTTCTGTACTTTTTGTAAGACAGCAGCTGACTGTTTCTGACCGGGCTTAGCATGGTACATACCCTTGCAAAGAAATATCGGGTCACTAACCAGTCCCCTTATCCCTCTGCTTGTCTGTAAACGTGTGTTTGGAAGAGTTTTGAGTCAGGGGACCCTGAGTTGGTTTAAAATAGAATAACTTCATTAACTAACAAGTTGCTTGCATGACAAATGTATAAAGGTCGAACGGTAATATTCTGGGGAATCAGATGGACTAAACACCGCAAGGACAGCTCAGTTCTTGAGAAACTAGACTGAATTTTGATGCATCAGACATTATAACTTTGGCAACTTAACCACATTTTAGTTCTTTGTTTCTGCTTACTTGCCGATCGGTTTTTACAGCTAAATTGATTTGGTTAATAAATCTGCGATAATAATTGTTGGTAATGTCACCCCATGTATTGTATAACAGATAGAGAGCTCACCTGCATCGGATTACTAAAGTCCGTTCAAAATTATACTCTTTCATCAATTTCTTTATTATCTCCCCGGCTTGCCTTGATCAATCGCGGTCAAATTTTGCATATACTCCTGCTTCAATTTATCTTAACATGAATTTATATGGACTTATATTTTGGCATCCACAGAGGTTGAAATAAAAATCTTGTATTCATAAAATTATATATTAAACTTGTTGACAACAAATGATGAACATAGAGATTGTTTACAGTACCAGCAAAAGTGCACCGCTGACATGCGGTTTCCATGACTGCAGAGGGGTATGTTTTCGATAAACGCATTGCGTAGTTTAAAGAGAGGTGTAAGTCGCACTGAATAAGAGTGAGCCAAAGAATATTATTGTTTATGATTACTTTAGTTGCACTGACATAATATTATTTATACCTCTAGGTTGGTGGCTAGCTTACACAGATGTCCGTGAGTGAATAAATATTGAACTTGGTACAAACCAAACATGACAGGACACTTCATAATTATTTGATTTCGTCCAGAACGTGCTTCTGATTTTCATATTCTGTGGAACAAAACCTCGGAAATAACTGTCATCAAGATTTTTTTGTTGTTGTCAGAACCATTAAATATTTAAACGAAGTCCAAGACAAACCGTTTGCGGTAAGGCAATGGTCTTTACATCTTGATACAACAAAATCTGATCTCTCCTTTAGGAATATTCGCCCACGCTTTGTGGACTGGAACCCCAAGTCTTCAGTGCCTAATAAAAACATCATCTCTTGATGCTAATCCTATACTTTGTGTCAGGATTATGTCGCAGTGACTTCAAAGTAAGGTTACATTTCTTTTCAAATATTTTCAATTATTATGCATCTCTCTGTAATGTCAAAGTCAAAAGTGTCCAAGATTGGCTCTCGGCCTTTTCTATTATGTTCATTCATGTCTGGCAGCTCGTTCTACCAAAACCTGAGTGTAATGTTATTTACGCCCAAGCATGCACATTGTAACAGCTGAGGTTGTTCCAGCACGTTATAGTAGGAGGGAGTTAGTTATTCTAACTACAACCCTTTAGAAAACGAAACTATTACAGCTGTAGAATAAATTAAAAAAACTCTAATAATTGATGGTCAGTTTGGAGCACAAACTCCTTTCCATACAAATAGAAAGTAAACTTTTTTGCAGCCCAAATAATAGCTAAACATTCGCGCTCTGAGACCGAATATTTTGTCTCACGAGGCAATAGCTTACGACTAGCATATGCCACAGGGTACAACTTTCCCACGTGTTCCTGCATAAGAGTAGCGCCTCACCCGCGATCTGATGCATCAGTTGCTAAGACAAACTCTTTGGAAAAAGTCTCAAGGTAGACAGAAGACCTACTACGACCGGAAGGCAAGAGAGAGGAAGTTCCGCCCTGGGGATGAAGTGTTGGTGTTACTGCCGACGAACACTAACAAGCTCCTAGTCCAATGGAAGGGACCATATAAGGTAGTCTCAGTTGTCGGTGTCAAGGACTACAAAGTCAAGATGGGTGCAAAAGAAAAGATCTTCGTCCTTCTTGTCCTGAAAGGCAGGTAGCTTGGGTCTCTTGGAACTGGCGTGGTCGTCGGTCCTCTGCGCTGAGTCGTTGTCTCCATGTTGCTGGCGGATCCTCTCTATCTCCAACTCGTGGTTCATCTTTACTCTTTCCAGATGTCGCTCGGACTCCTTCTCCCGAGCCTGTCGTTCCGCTTCCTTCTCCTGTCGTTCAGCCTCCTTCTCTCGTGCCTGTCGTTCAGCCTCCTTCTCTCGAGCCTGTCGTTCAGCCTCCTTCTCTCGAGCCTGTCGTTCAGCCTCCTTCTCTCGAGCCTGTCGTTCAGCCTCCTTCTCTCGAGCCTGTCGTTCAGCCTCCTTCTCCCGTCGTTCAGGTTCCAACTGTCTTTCTCGTTCCAGGCCTTCACGGATGAAGTCCCGTCTCTCCTTTCCAGTGAGCTCCCTGGCGCCGGCTTCCTGGCTAAGCCTTCCAACAGCCTCCGACATGTTGTAGATATATACTCGGTGATCCTCAATAAACTTTGTAAATAAATCTAATAATTTTGATCTGGTCCGTTCGAATATGATCGTATCCCAGACGAGCCCCTAATATGTAACAGCTGAGGTTGTTTTAGCACGTTATAGTAGGGGAGAGTTTGTTGATCTAACTACAACCCTTTAGAAAACGAAACTATTACAGGTGTAGAATAAATAAACACGAGATGCGACGATCGATTAAATAATACTAAAGTTTAATTACTATATCTTAACAATAAAATACTAGGAAGGCACCAGCGAACAATTAAAATAATATCCTACGCCACACTAGAAGGAAAAATCACTTACTCACCGACCAACCACTCACATGGGTCCATATATATAGGTATTTCTGTAGAAAGTTCCCGAAATAAATGTAACCTTTGCCCTCGCCCGAAACACACAAACTAACCAATCACTTATCAATACGTCACCAGGCCACATCACCAAAAGCCATTTCTGGCGTAAACATCTACTTCGACACCTTTATCGAACGTTCAGGAATATACCAATAGTTACGAAAAGAGTCAACAAACGAGCGAGGAAAAAAACTACTCACAAGGAAAGGAGGGCAGGGTCAAGGACTACACTCTGGCGAACGTCAACAATAACATGAAAAAAGAAGTGAACACATGCTCAGACACCAGTATAAAAAGCAACGGGGAAGGGCAAGGGGTAGCTTGCAGATGCTACACACATATTGTGCTTTTCAGGGGGGTAGTTTAAAGAAACGTAAAGGCTTTGTTTTTGAGCTTCGCATGCACATTTCTTTACTTCGGGACCATACTGTCGGGGTATAGTCATAATCTGGTACTGTTTCAAAGAACCAGTGCACACTATCTCACAATGGCTGAGCCGTCATGCGACCTCAAGAGTGAAAATTTATTCACTTTGTTCAAAATAAACGTTTTTGAGGTATGCAAAGATGGTTAAAATCACAAAAGCTCAGTGATGTTTCTTACGCTGCGCATTCGCGCACAGTTGTTTTAAGTTGTAATTCACCAGTAGCGGGAAAAGGGCCGTTGCATTAAATTTATCTCCAATGTTTGGATTTGCTCTTATGCAGACATGATATGATAAAGGCAACATTTCTGGCACGGTAGAAACTCTGATCTTTGCTTCACTGTGTTTTCTGTTGTTGCTGTTAATATATATATATATATATACATGTTTATGAAGAAAACTTTTTGCTTTACATTTGCAAGTGGAAAAAAAAAACAGTTCCCACTTAGGACCAATTGAAACAGGAGGCTATGCAAAATTTGGCCCGGATTCACCAAGGCAAGATGGAGATATTACAGAAATTGGCAAACCGTACGTTTTTGAACGCTCTATAATTTCGTAACAAGTAAATCACTTCTAATGCAATACACAAGCCAAACAAGAGCCCTTTCCCACCCAATCTACGTATTTGTCCATCACAATCTTCAGAAACTTCTCTTCCTGGAGGAGTGTATATTTCCTGAATGTGCTGGTTTTGTTAACACTCCCAGCGATATTCCAGTGGGGGAAATACAAACATGCAGTTTTTTTCATTGTCATTGACCCACACCGGATGAGTGAGAGGAAGCAGAAGCGGATGTTGTATGTCGACCCGGGCTCGAGCATAGTGTTTGTTTAAGATGTCGCCTAAACCCTTTAGCTAGTTGCTATCTATTATATATTTCAGTAACTTGCAATCTTTGGCATGACTTACTGACCAAACTACACTATAGTTTGTGATACTGACTGCTGAAACCCCATGAAAAATATATCATAAAAATCTAAGAAAACTCATTTACAAGGAATAGGCTTCACACAGTCCTCATCTGCAAACAGGGTATTAAGCTTATCATTATGTATAACAATAAATCATTTTCATTACAAAGTCACTTCATGAGTAGTTCTGACGAAAAGTCGTAAAAATGAACTTCTCCAACTTTTTAGGATATGAAAAAAAACAAAAAACATTCCCATTTTCAAATTTTCTACTCACTCGATTTGAAGTTTCGTGTGTAAGGCCCTCCGTACACTACTTTTGACTCTTTTAAGAAGGTTTTGCTGTGGGATGGACAGTTTTTGCAGTTGGAGATTTACCATACGTGCAACTGTAGAAAGTAGTTTTGGAAAGAGTCGAAAGAGTACCCAGTTTGAATGGGGAAAAATGCACTAGTTTAAGTCTGGGAGTAATCGGAAAATGTTTTTTCTATTGAGGATGATCAGATTTTATGAATAGATATTTTAAGAAAATATCACTGAAGACAGTCGTATGAGCCACTACGCCGAAATCTTATCACACAGTAGGCAGAACAGCTCAGCCTACGCCTGAGCTTATAAAATGATACTTTTCTCGCCATTTTGATTGGCACCATGTTTTTATGATTTTATACACCGTGAGGATTAATGCCGCACTGGGGAGAACCACCTTGCCTGTAGTGAGTCTTTTTTTACCAGAGCAGAACCAAAGCCAATTGCTCAGAAACAGCATTTAAAATACCTCTGAAATTTTGCATATTATTATCTTTTGTATAGATATTTGATGATTTGGAAAAGCAAAAAAAAAAAAAAAAAATTTGTCCGTAACTGCAACACTTAACTGGACATTTCAAATTACTTGACGCTGGACATGATGTCCTTGAAATTCAGCTTTCACCAAATTAATGCATATTAACAGATTTATGCATGGCAACGCCAAGTAACTCATCCAGTTTATGCATAACTATTCTAAATCATTTACATAACGTCGTACTTCAGGCTTCCCGTGTCGAAACCGGCGGTAGAACATAGCAAACGCATCGCTGAGTCACTCAAAGCGTTTTTCTTTAAACTGATCACTAAGGCCTATCCAGACTTCCTCTACTGAAAAGTAACAGGTAAAGCAACAATTAGATCTTAGAAACATCAAATCACACTTGCACTCACCTCGCTAATTCCTGTGAAAAAGCAAGATCTTATCATGAAAATGAATGTCCATGTAGGCCCATTACCTACTGGCAGAGGTGTTGCATTTAACTAAGCATAGCACCCTGTCTAGATTTGGCAAAACTTCTTTCCTTGTTCAGCCACAGAAAATGCACCCATCCATCTCAGTACCGGTAATACTGCGGAGACACGGTGGCGTAGAGGCAAAGTGCTGCCCTGTAACAGTTGATGTAAATTTCAGCATGTTATGATAGGGAGATGATCTGAACTGCTACCCTTTAAAAAACGAAACTGTCTCGAACTGTTGTAGAAATGAATGAAAACAGGATCAGATGAACAGTTAACACTAACGTTTAATAACTGTATATGGACGCTGGATATCTCACAACTTACTTAAAGGGAAGGCACGCAGGTCCACCTGTAAAAACTTAGACTGGATCTTGCACACACACAATCGTCTGACTCACCCCTATATATAGATAAAGATGGAAGGTCCACGAATCGACCTCTCTAGAACCTGCAGGCTACACACCAAACCACTACGTCACTATCATACGTCACTCCAAGGCTAACCTAGCGGAGTCTCCAACGACTCGAACATTCCGTGTTTTCCCAAAATAGAACGACGCGCGACACTGAAGGGGCGCAAACTGTTGGCGGGAAGGGGGCAGAAAGTTGCGCGGGGCGACAGGGGAGATAACGAGACGCTACATGGCCGCTTATGCCGAAAGTACCGGATTTGAATCCGGTGGGTGTAGGCAGGTTGGAATTTGGGGATTTTCTCATATTTTCCTGTCCCTGATGCTATGGTAAGTAGGATCGAGCACCTAGTCTTCTCGGATAATGAGGAACAGTTCGGAGGGCCCATGTGCAGGTTTTGTGCATTTAAGATACTTGGCAGTTGGAAATCGTGGAGAGTATTCCGTACAAGGCCACTGCCCGTGCAAAATTCTAAAAAAAACCAATTAATCTCTACCACACAAGAAAAATAAAACAAGAAAAAGTGAGATGTAAATGCCAAGGACAGCGAACATCCTAAGATAAAGACCTAAACACTTCAGTATCTATTGTCATTAGAGACGGAGTTAAAATTCGAATCTGCACCAGGCATAAACCCTAAAGACTACTTGCTGGCTGACAACGTGTGCAACGATAAAAACTCGCTGGCCAGTATCGCACTGCGTCTAATGACACCATCAGTGGACATTAACTCTTTTCAAATTCATGTGGTGGACATTCCCACATCAAAATGTTCGTCTAAAGATGTAATGCCGTATCCCTGAATCCACTGCTGTCGAACTTCACACTCCAAAAAGTCGCGTTTTCAGCAGGATCCGCATGCCGCATCTTTCGCTGCCAAATGCTAGTAGAAAGTTTTAGTATTTCACTGTTTCGTTGTATATTATTGGTGGCCAACTACTACACAGAGTTGCCAAAGCAAAGATTGTAGCCTCATCATTCTTTGCATAATGTATTAGAAAGAGATTACATTGTCTTTTAATAAACCGAGTGTGATTGAAAGGTAAGAAAAAAGTACATTTAATTACATCATCACCATGACAGAAATCTGGTCATAAGGCGCATTTGGAAGTCATCCCTTAAATATCACCGTTTTCACTCTATTTTATTGTCTGCTTTCGAAACGTTTACAGCCATTGACCTTTGAAAGAATTCAAAATTACCAGTTGCATAACGACATTGACAAAATTATCCAGTTTGGGCCTTCCTCCAGCGAACTTTTAGCATGCGTGTTGCTATCCTTAATCCACTTCTGGAGGTTTCCTGTCAATCCCAACAGCACGGTCAAGTACTCTGAAACAATGGTCGGTGTCAGGTTTCTTGAAAACATTGTTATATAACTGCAAAGCTTCCCTGTTCGGTATGGTGAATTATTTTGTATTTCCAGGGCATATTATTTTGAGAGAGATGAATTAGAGTTGGGAGTTTGTAAAATAAAAATATTACAGACATTTTGTGCCAAAGCCTAATTATTGATCCGTAGAACTACGCCAGAGGCAGTAGAGATACACAGATATGACAGCGCCTTCTTTGTCGTGCTAATTAAAAAAACAACAACAAAAACATACATACAAATTGCTCGTTCGGCGTGGACCAGGTGTATGAATTGACGCTTTGTTTGGGTGTAAATAATATGTGGCATGCTAACACTACGGGGTATCACGAAACATTAATGTCTTTGACATTACTTAAATATCATAATATACATAGATTAACAGATATGTTCAAATAAAATAATAACAGAAAAAACAGAAGTGGCTCGTTGTTCAGACCCATGGGCTGTATGTCGGATAAATCTACTAGAGACAATGGAAATCTGACCCTAAGTAGCTAAAATGTTGTCCACAGTGCATGCGTTTATAGTTGATGCCAGGAGCAGGGGGGAGAGTGTATGCCTGTTTCCCCGTTTGTCTGTTTGTTTATCTAACCGTTTTTTAAAGATTCCACCTGACACTGGACTTCAAGGTACAATTTATATTTCACTGCCTTTCAAGAGTTTACCGCTTGATACATTTCTCGTTCTTTAATCAAGAGAGGAATGCGTACCTCAGTCAACCAGGGCAAGGGGGCTGGATATAATCTATATTAATAAAAGTGAAACTTGGCGACAATTGCAGCGCGCCTTTCGGTATTCCTCTGTTAAGGCTGATTCGGTGGCCCTCAGATTTTATACAGCACTTAGTATAGACTGTCGTCGTGTCGCCGGCACAGAAAATTTAAAAAAATGATTAACAACTCGCAGAACGTTTGTATTAGTTTCTAGGTTGCGACACATTGGCGTTCGATCTATTTTACCGGCAAATTGATGTAAATTGAGATTGGTTCCGGTATCTGTATCACACTCACAAAACAACTTCCGGTTAGGACTGGATTGAATGATGAGATTGAGTTAGACTATCAAGTATGAAACTTTGTGTGTTCTCAATGTGCCTAAACTTGGAAAAAGAAAGGATCTGGGATTGGGAGACTGACGCTGCAGGGCCAAAAGTACAGGTTTGTGTTTTCAATATGCCTAGGAAAATATAATATTTCTTTTCCATTAACACATGACGTTATCACTTCCTGCGATGTGTTCACTACCAAACAAACTAACCAGTGCGCAAATCATAGCCATTTATTTTGACGGATGCTGGCGGGACGCGCGGGACTTCAACGCGCAAAGGGAGAGCAGTAAAACGTATCCAAAAACAAACAAACAAAATTTAAAGCTAAAGGAACGGGCAAAATAAAGCAGGTCCATAATAATCACCCAGAACTGAAACTAATAAATCGATTTATCCCGGGCAGGGCCGGGAACTCAGCTAGTAAAGGTTAAAATCGGACAACGTTGGCATTTGGCGTTCACTGACTCCAGCATGACACCAACATGCACTCTGACATAAACAATGACGTAATTTTCAAAGCTCAAATGAGAAACTACTGAGTGGTGTTCAGTTATCACTCTTGATGCATTTGGGGGGGGGGGGGGGGGGGGTTATAACTTGAGCGGAACATCGAGTTTCTGGGACACTGTCTTTGAAATTTGTTTGAAATTTTCCACGCACTCATATTTCAGAATAATCCTTAATATGGAACTGATTTTTTAATTTCATCTGTTATTAGATACATTGAAATCTTACTTTTTCTGTTGTCGAACATTCTGTCTCAGCCAGCTGTCAAGTCTGCATTCTCTTGGCTCAGCTAGGCTAAAGTCCTTTTGTATGCTCAACACACAGCCTGGTGTGGTAAAGTTCTAACTCACTGGATTGAAACAATTTTGTTTCAGTAGCCATGAATATGCAGATTATACTAATAAAAAAAAATAAAAAAACTTGTACGCCTTAGCTCTGGGTTAGATATTTCCATCTGTAAGAGGTCATGCAGCTTATTACTGAACTTGATATAGAATCTCATACGGACAAAGGAAATCATATCTTCATACCATTGCCATGGTTCTACCATTCTACTAATTCATAGTTTCTTCTGTTGCGTCCCTGAATCAGTAAGGTTGATTTGATACAATAATAATGATCACTGTCATTACATATTTTGTGTGCTATTCTGCTCACCGAGAAGTTGTTTTTTCCCTATTAAAACTTGCCAGCAACCGACATAGACAACCCCAAGACACGGTATACCAAGACGATGCAATTTAAGAGTATCAACATACACAAAGACATGCTGCCATCGTGTTGATGGACGGAATCATTACATTTACAGGTGGTTTTAAGTTTCAAACAGTTTTTGTTGCTGAACTTCAAGCGGTATAATTCATGGACATGGATACAGTTTTCGATAATATTCATTCAGCGAGAAAGAAAAGGCTTAGAGGTCAATGTTGTTCAGCCATTAAATGCATGAATGGGAGATAAAATAATCCAGGCCTCTCACTTCTTAGATTACAATAACATTATTTAAGACTCAATTATTTGAGTGGGAAAGAAAGAAAGGCACATTTAAATTAAATTAATGTCGAATGAATTATGTAACTGCCAGAAAAGCAAGAACGATGTGACCGATGCAACGTAAAAGGCAGCTAGCTAAAATGGAGTAAGCCTAATGTCAATCTCAGTGTCACATGAGAGAGAGAGAGAGAGAGAGAGAGGGGGGGGGGAGACAGTCTGAGACAGAGTGGAGAGAGAGAGAGAGAGAGACGGGAGAGAGAGATGGGGAGAGAGGTAGAAAGAGAGAGGAGAGAGATAGGGAGAAAGAGGTAGAGAGAGGGGGAGATAAACTGGAGAGAGACAGATGGAGAGACAGAGGGAGAGAGAGAGAGGGACAAAGCGAGCGAGGGAGAGTGAGAGAGAGAGAAAGAGAAAGACAGACAGTTACAGAGTGGAGAGAGAGGGGGGAGAGAGAGATAGGGAGAGAGGTAGAAAGAGAGGGGGAGGGATGGGGAGAAGGAGAGAGAGAGGGGCGAGAGAGAGAGATGGGGAGAGAGAGAGAGAGAGAAAAAGCGAGAGAGAGAGAGAGAGAGGAGATAGAGAGAGAAACAGAGAGTGGGAGTCAGTAATCAGAACAGCTGGCTACCTTAAATAATCCTCTGGGCCTGTCCAGGTTTGGAATGGAACGAAAGTAATGAAATGTCTATTTATTAACTGGTCAATTCTACGAATTAACTGTTAGACTACATGAAACCTTACCTAAATGAGCATTGATGTCATTTATCTGTTCATCATTAAGCTGTTGAAGATGAGTCACTATAAAAAAAACAAAAACAACTCAGTCTGAGGCCGTAATATTATGATAACACAACTGCATCATGAGATAAGCCCAAGGAATAGTGGCCCCCAGAAGATTTCAGGAAAGAAAGTTGGGAAGGTGAAGAGGCTGCAAGATGAATGATGTTATTCGTCAGCTGTCATTATCATCAGAATACTGCTGGTGAATGTTGGTGAATTTTTGTTTTTATAATCACCCATTTGGTCTCCATTCCTCCTCCATTACTACACTTTTTCAGCTTCGATAGATGTAAATTTTCTCTCTGGTCTTATGCCTCTGAGAACTTCATTCAATGTTTGAACTTTGTACTCACTCATTCACTTTATAGATATTATATTGCAGTTTTTTTTTTTTGTAGTCTTGATATAGCCTCTTAACCCCATCTCGATGAAATGATGAAAATATCAAGTTTTAGTTCATGCCACCCGAGGCACAGAATACCGGGACGAACCATTCCTTCCTTCACCATATGACCACAACGTGCGCGCGTATAAACACGATGAGTACTACTCACAGAGCTCTGTGGTACAAGTGGTTTTCGTTCAATTATGAAGAGGTGTGATGCGAATTGTTGCGTTGTATACATGGATATTACAGAAGTGTCGACGGGCGGAATTTGACGAATTGGACCATCTCGGTATGCTGTGGCTCCGATGAAACGATGAAAATATCAAGGATTAGTTCAGGACATTATTAATTAAATCCCATACTTATTAACCAATCCGTGATTCGACACGCGATACGCCCCCGGTGAGTTGAGCACACGGCGTACGCGGCTAATCTTTTTGCTTTATATTGAACGATCGAATGCACCGTCTTGGTATACGGTGTCTTGGGACAACCTACAAGCGCCTCAGCCCATGGTAGTTGTCCGTCTGAAAAGCCGTAACAGCACCCACCGTTCAAAACCCATGTATCCGGACACGCCCTGTAGACCATACCTGGAAGGCATATTGGGGACATAACTGTATGATTGTGTTTGAATATAAATATTTATCAACTATAATGTGCGCGTCTCCTTTGTGATTGTGATAGATGGATAGATAGATAGATAGATAGATAGATAGATAGATAGATAGATAGATAGATAGACAGACAGACAGACAGACAGATAGATAGATAGATAGATAGATAGATAGATAGATAGACAGACAGATAGATAGATAGATAGATAGATAGATAGATAGATAGATAGATAGATAGATAGATAGATAGATAGATAGATAGATAGATAGATAGATAGATAGATAGATAGATAGATTAGATAGATAGATAGATAGGTTAGATAGATAGACAGACAGACAAAAAGATAGATAGATAGATAGATAGATAGATAGATAGATAGATAGATAGATTAGATAGATAGATAGATAGGTTAGATAGATAGACAGACAGACAAAAAGATAGATAGATAGATAGATAGATAGATAGATAGATAGATAGATAGATAGATAGATAGATAGATAGATAGATAGATAGATAGATAGATAGATAGATAGATAGATTAGATAGATAGATAGATAGGTTAGATAGATAGACAGACAGACAAAAAGATAGATAGATAGATAGATAGATAGATAGATAGATAGATAGATAGATAGATAGATAGATAGATAGATAGATAGATAGATAGATAGATAGATAGATAGATAGATAGATAGATTGTGCACAGGCTGCTTTCAGGTACTGTCGGATATAGCCTATTAATGACATACGAGTTTTGAAGTAAAACTAGTTTCTTTCAGCCTAGGCTCACCGTCAGGTTATGTGATGGTCTATGCTTGGGTCCGTCAGATTATGTGAAGGTCTAGACTTGGCACTGTCAAAATATATGATGGCCAAAAATTAATATTGTTGGATGTAATATCTTTTGCAAAGCTGTACTCCCTATAATACCACAGTATAAAATGTGTGCGTGAAATCAGTGTTGATACTTTACATCATCAATTGCAAGAATAGCCCAGAAAGTACACACACACACACACACTCACACGCACACACACACACACACACACACACACAAACTGTTTTAAGTGGCGTCTTGATTAACAATGTTTCATACACCATGATACTTGTTTCACAAGAAAGTAACCCCAAATTACCGACAAATGACAGCGGAACAATGATTGACCGAAAAAAACAACCAAAAAAAACAAAAAACAAATGCAGACAGGAAAAGATAGGGCGGAAAATTGTGGGCCTAAACTTTAAGAATTGTTGGGACACTGAAGCTTGAACTGTTAGGGGTCCCCTTTGAAACCATCAACAATAGGGCTACATCCCAAATTCACTCATTAAAAAAGCTTTTTCATGGCCACTACGGGATTAGGGCCCCTGAAGCTCAAGCTTTGTTAGTTTCATGGAAGATCTGCCACTGACCCACAATTTCATTGGTTAATTGCAAATTACATTTTCTACAAAATTGAAATAAGGTGAAAACTGCATGTTTCTATTTTTTCTGGCTCGCGGTGAAAATTTTACAAGTTGTTCTTGTTTATACTTCATGTACATTACAGATTAACCGGCGTACCCATTTTGGTACAAATCCGTCATTGGATTATGATTGATCGTTATTACATGATTGTATTATTATTAATAAAAATAATAATAATAATAATGGAGGGCATTTATATAGCGCATATCCATAAAAAAAATGCTCTATGCGCTTTACAAAAGCAACATATCAAAATACATGGGTAAACAATTAAAACAATCAAACAATCATGGTACTCTTAATTAAAATAGAAGGGGCATGCAGAAACACTCTTATAAAAGCTCACACACAGAACCCTAGTTGATACACACATAATAATAATAATAATAGATAGCTTTTACATAGCGCATATCACAATCAATTATTACAAATTTACTTCAGATCGTCAGAAACCCGCCTGTTTCTCTGAAAGCGTACTGGTATTTTTGAACTGCAACAAAGTACTGTCACATTTTTTACTCCCATAACCGGTCTCTGTGCACTTCTGTAAGGCATAGACACGGCTAGCACCCAGGGCAGTATGTTTGGTCAACATGCAGTACTGAACGTCCTTCGCACCAGCACAAGGACAGGAAAAGCTAGGATATCATACTATAAAAGAAGTAATGCTTCCAGTGTAATCAAGAAAGGCCTTCTAACCACCGAGCCTTAAATTCTGCAAAATACTATGTCACGCATAGAAAGGCGCAAAGGCGTAGGTGAGCATTTTTTAAAAGGTCTTGAAGTTTGCTATGTTTTGAAAACTTTCGTTGAATTTGAGCTACAAACTGGGCTGAAGTTTAAAAACAAACAACAACAGCACATTATCTTCGAGTACAATTTTTAAAGTGTGGCAGGAAATTTCGTTCGGCGCCTCATTTTACATATTGGTGATCGAGAATCAACTTTAAAAACCACATCTGGGTATATTTTAGAGTCAACAGGCCAACTAGTTTAGATGAAAACGCGGCGTAGAAAAAGGTTGGCCTCATCTTTGATTGTCCTCGCTGGGCGTAATACAAAGTGATACCAATAACGTTAATCGTCCATCGCAAACTACTATGTTTATGATGAGTTTAGGTGAGAACCCTCATTTTTCTAGGTTGTCTCGGAGTTCCGGCTGTCAGTTTTATAACTCACTGTTATTTACATGTACATAGATACTCACCGGCAAGAATGAGACCACTCACAATCAGTACAATCACCTTCAGCTCTTTAGTTTGGATCATTTTGTCTTCACACAAACAGTTTCTACTCGACCAATTAGAGATGAAAAATTTGCTATTGATCTCTGAGATGATGATAAAAATAAGAAAAGGAAACAATTATAATTATGGACTAAGTTACGTAGGCCATCAAGCTGGATTCAGGAATGCATGTTTACGCAATTTCAATTCTTTTGAAATTCACAATTGTTGTATAGTTATTTATTGTTTGTTTCCAATTCGGAGCATTGCGACTTCCATTTTCATTGCCACATTCCAAGCCTGTTGCGACACAATTTTGTGGAGTTCTTTTTAAAATATAATGTCAATCAATGCACTTGCCTGTTTTGATGAACAAAAAATTACATGACACATTCTGTATCAACATTGAAGATCTGATTAGTCCGACTTTCAATGTTTTTGACTATCACTGAGCATAGGCGTTATGTGGCACGTGAAGTCAGAAAATCTTCCATTCAGCATTTTAATAGAAAAGAGTAAAGGTCATTGGCACATAATTTTATGAAAATGATGTCATCGTCCAGTAATTGCACAAGAAACCCAAACACAACATGTATTTTAATTTAACATTTAACCGACATAAGTAACATATAGCTATTACCAGGTCCGGCACTGATGAAGTTGACCGACTATAGCTGTGAGTAAGAAAATGTCTGCACGATCTAGCTCTCTCCACCTTCAAAAAGAACTGGCTTCGTGCTGTCAACATTTCGAACGACTGTCATTAAATTCATTGGCTAACACTTAACGAATCAGATTTGTCGATTATTTTTTGTGTGCGTGTTTGTATACAAAGCATCGACGGTTTAAAGTTATCAGGATACACTTTGACCACCCTTAATGACAAATAAATGTTGTGTAACCTACCCCCCCCCCCTACACACATACACACTCACATCTCTGTGCATTAATTTTATCTGTGTTTGTGTATTTTGAAAGAGTTGGAGCAGCCTCAGGTGGCATAAAAATGAAATACGGTACGTTCATGAACCTAACCGAAGACATATTGCATATCAAATTTATAGATTGGGGATGTTGAGGTGTACATGTAATATAAAACGTTATGTTATTGCTCTTGGAATTAGATGGACCGAACACCGAAGGAGCAATAGAATTAAGTTAAGAGAATGACTTTTAATGCCGCAATAAACATTTGTGAGTGAATCTGGCAAAACCAGGCTTAAGGTGAAACATTTATAACTCTTTAAAAAATCAAAGTAAAATACTTTCAAGACAATTTCAAATAAAGTATTTTAACTGAATGCCGAAAAAATGGTTAATCTTTCATTTTATAAGCAAGTTTCAATTTCCATAGGAAATTGTCCCTTTTCGAGGGGTTTTCTCATGAATTTGGTCTTTCACCCCAAGCCCAATTTTGCCAGATCCACCCACATTTGCTTGGCAGAAAAGTGATGAAAATCACAGCAATAAAAGTGTGTGTTAGTAATGTAATAAATATATATTCTTGGCAGATTAACGAGAGACAAACTTTTATGTTTAACGCCTAGGGTAGCTGTTCAATTGCTGAATTGCTAAATCGAGTATTACTGTTTGAATAGCATACGATTATTATGACCAATCTACAATTTGATCACCTAATCACCTCGCCTTTGTACTGCTGGTGGCTGGGTGGACTGGAAGATGTATTGCTAGTGGCTGGAGGGACTGGAAATTGTTCTGATGGTGGCTAGACGGGCTGGAAACTGTACTGCAGGTGGCAAGGGGGACTGAAATCTGTACTGGTGGTGACTGGAGGGACTGAAAACTGTACTTTAGGGCCTGGACGCTGTATACTACCGGTGGTTGCCATAGGGACTGGAAGCTGTGCTGTTGGTGGCTGGATGGACTGGAAGCTGTACTGTGGTGGCTGGAGGAACTGGAAGTTGTACTACTGGTGGCTGGGTGGACTAGAGGCTGTACTGTTGGTGGCTAGAGTGACTGGAAGCTGTATTGCTGGTGGCTGGAGGGGCTGGAAGTTGTACGGCTAGTGGCTAGATAGACTGGAAACTGTACTGGTGGTGTCTCTCAAAATTTGGCAAAGAGAAAAAGTTATGTATAGCAAAGTTCGCGTAAGAAACAGTACAGAAACGATGCAATAGAACGCGTAGGAAAAGCTAGCTTTCGGTATACTAAACTTCTTAAGGACAAAAAACGTAAAGGCTACAAAATTAAACAAATAAAACAATCACACAAATAACAACATGGCGGAATGTGCATACTTAAAGCCTGCGGGTTCCAAACTTGGATTTTCGGAGAGCAGCACGTTGGTTAATGTAGAGTGGCCCGAAGTGGTGGAAATTTTGGGCTGCATCTACTATAGGCACTGAGGGGCTTGCTAGGGCAAATAAAAAACATAGAATGTCATTACGGTACTAATGTTGTAATGACTAGCGCAATAAAGCTGAGTCTCAATACTTAACAGAGTTCCCTTTACTAAAACAACACGGTGTTTCATGTTACAATTATGTTATTAATCTCAATTCAGCATGTTAAATCTATAAAATTTGCCATGCAACGTGCATTCAATTTCTTAAACTTTAAAGAGCTTTCTGTATTGTAAAACCAATTTAGCCTCGTCCAACTGAACATGTTCGAAACAAAATTACACGGACAAACGGAGAGACGTAGAGAGTCTTTTAGATTAGGATTTTAGCATCAGTCACTGACTATATCACGTGAGGGTTTAGGAAGACTGCCGATTATGGTAAACGTTCTGGATGCAAAATATTCCTGAGAGGGATCAATTTCTGGGATTCATGTTTGCAGATGATGTGAAAGCCTATTTAAACTGTTACTTCTACTTATGCGGGACTGGAACAAAACTTCATCTGACAAACTTCAGATCTGATGAAATATCATACTTTGGTGCATTTTCCTTGAAACTTGGTCCTGACCAGTGACCTACATAATATACTAGACTGCGCACTCCCTATGTTTCGCGGCACGCACAGTCAAACCCAAAAGTTACTATGAAGCGCGTCGGCCATTTTCCTAATATGGCAAAACAAACCGCAGCCCTTTAGGCGGCGAGTCGCAGAAAGGCTAGATGTAAGACGATAGCTGCCAAGAAAAACAAAACAAACCCAAAACAGTTTGTGTTTTTTTGAGAAGCCCTAAATACACAACTTCACTCACAATACGTTTTTTCATACCACTGGGTCCTTCACTTTCTCACTTAAATCTCATGTTCACTTATTTTCCTTTTCCTTTTACATGGGATCGATTTTTTTAACGCGTTTTTTTTTTTTATTGCCGGT
Source organism: Onchidella celtica (assembly GCA_963931925.1). Taxonomy (NCBI): domain Eukaryota; kingdom Metazoa; phylum Mollusca; class Gastropoda; order Systellommatophora; family Onchidiidae; genus Onchidella; species Onchidella celtica. The sequence continues at coordinate 34,497,525 of OZ007570.1, read as the reverse complement.
TTTACTTTTATTTTGTAATATATTTCAGTAACTTGCAACCTTTGGCATGACTAACTGACCAAACTATACACTCTCCAGGCCTTACATTTGGCAGGGAGGTGGCAATTGAGATAAGGAAGATGATGGCTATAATTAAAAGTTGTTTACTTCAAGCATGTATTTTTAAAAAATAACAATGTTCATTGCTATGTAACATCTGTATTTTAGCATGTTTGTTTCGTAATATACAGTGCCGTGCATGTCATAAAAAGTAACTGTCTCAAGCGTTCAGTTTGGTGCGTAGTGTTCTGCTGCGCATGAGTTCTGAAGCAAGACTGTAGTTTATTACTTTTATTATGAGAGAGAGAGAGAGAGAGAGGGGGGGGGGGGAAGGACATTATTGTTTATTCCCGGCAATGCCCGGTAGGTCATCTAGTTTTGTAATATTTAGAATCACAATTCTTCTGCCTGTATAATAATAATAGGTATGTTGAATATGGAGTTTTATTACTTGTTTTTTCGTTGCTCCTTGTCTTTCCCCTGGCCCAGTACTCTTTCTCCTTCACTTAATTAGATATTTCATACTTTTTAATATTCCTTTCTCGTGCGCCTAACCAGCATACAAAGTTGAAATACTCTTGACTTTGAAGATTACAACACGCCTAACTTACACGATGACCTTTTTATTGAGTACGCTCTCATCTTGCCCCGGCGGTGATCTCGGACGATGTTTGGCCATACTGTAATGGCCGCTGAGCCCCCACATGCGCGGCGTCACAGCGCCTCCGGGCCGTGTGCAGTCTATTATAAATAATAGTAGCATGTCTCTGGTCCTGATGTCATCTCTCGCATTTAGAGGCAAGTAAAATTGTTTGAAAAGATATTATATGTTTTAAAAAGCATCAAAGAAAGAGAGAGAGAGAAGCAGGCAGGCAGGCAGGCAGGCGAGCAGGCAATTCTCGTAATTAAGGGGGTACTTTCCAGAACTTCTTAAATACCCCACAATGAGAGTGTTACTTTTCTTCCTACTGTATAATCGTCCAAGGGAAATAAGATAAGGAGAGTTTTTCTTCTAGGAAAAATGGCCCTGAGCAAGACTGATCGCGCTACCCATAATTGAGTAAGTAGAACGGGTTTAAAAACAAAAAACCGTAACATTACTTGTTCGATCTTAGTGTCCTAAAGTTTCAGTCATGAAAAGGAAGTATCAGTGAAGTTAATGCACACACTATAGTGCGTTCAAACGCACGGTCTTCCAATTTCTCTAATATCACCAGTTTTCCTTGACGAATCCGGTCCAAATTTTGCATGGCCTCCTGTTTCAATCTGTCTTAAATGGAACCGGTTGTTTTTTTTTTACTTGTAAAACGCGAAAAACGAAGAAATTTTCTCTATAAACATTAAAATATAGAATACTTATAATATATATATATTAAAATATAGAATATATATATATATATAATTATATATATCAAACAGAAAATACACTGAGGCAAAGAGTAGAGTTTTTACCGTGTGCACAGAAATGCCGTCCTAATTACGCCATGTATGCATCAGAGCAAATCCAAAAATTTCATATGAACTCAACGGCCCTTTTTTCGCTACTGGTGAATTATAACGTACACAAATTGCACACGTAAACAACGAGAACATCACTGAATTTAGTGATTTACCCATCTTGGCATACCGGACCTTAAAAACGTATAATTATCTTAAACTAAGTAAACAAATTTTCAGTCTTGAGGCCACATGACAGCTCAGCCTGTATGAGATAGCACAGACAAATTCTAGGAAAACAGACACGTTTGAAACAGCACCAAATTGTCCCTATGTCCCGACAGATTGATCCTGAAGTGAAGAAAATTGCTCTGAGAGCAATTAATACCATGCATGGGAAGCTCAAAAACAAAGCCATTAAGTTTTCTTTAAACTACCCCGTGAAAAGTACCTGTGCATGCTTGGGTGTAAAAACACTCTACTGAGAAGTTGGCAGAATGATCTGCCAGATATGAATAAAGATGCTAGAAAAGGCCGGAATAATGCTGATAATAATAATTTTTAAAAAAGACTGCTAGACTTCAAAGATGTTAAAAAAAAAAACAAACAACCCAAAAGACAATGAAAAAATAGAAGGTCAAACCCCCAATGATTTGCAAATGAAGTATGCGCCTAACAAAAATAATCGATGTGTTCCATATTATGACACTTAGTAACTGAAATCGTCCAGCCTGATTGGATAAATGTTAGCCAATGAATGAATGACAACTCTTTCAGATGCTGACAGGACGAAGCCGGTTCTTTTTAAAGGCAGAGAGAATTTACGTCGTGCAGACATTGTGTTACCTGGATGCATAATTATATAACTATTTTGTCTGTGCCAGGCCATATACTAGCGGTAAGTTACTCATGTCATGAGTCGGTGAAAGATTATATTCTAAATTTTCTAATTAAAATACTGATTAGGCTTTCTAAATAATAACTGGACCTTTTTTATTTTTATTTCGATAGTTTTATATGGGGGGGGGGGGGTGGGGTTCATTACTTATACTCTATATGCATGCCCCTCAAACAATTATTACTCCTTTCCAATGAAATGCCGAACGTAAGACTTTCTGATAAAAAAAAATTAAGTATTCATTGCTGAAACAGAATGTGGTGTGCAATTTTCAGCCCGTCAACACAGCTATGTTGGCTGACTGACATACATGTAACAATAATGTTTTAAAAACACAGCAGGACTTGGAACAAGGTGAAATTTTAGGGGGGGGGGGGAGGTTGCAAACTTCCATATTAGAAACAAACAATAACTAAGCTGTAAGATATATTTATATATAACTATACATTTAAAAAAAAATATAAAAAATTGCACAAAGAAGCATTTCTGAGAGCAAATTGATGCCATATTTAAGTAGTCCATAATTATGATTGATTCTCATTTTTTTTTTATCATCTCTGAGATTAATGGCAAATTTCGTCTCTAATTGTTTGTCTGGAGACAGCACACAATGATCCAGACTAAAGGGCTGAAGGTGATTGTATTGGTTGTGAGTGGTCTCATTCTTGCTGGTGAGTATCTATGTACATGTAAATAATAGCAAGCTGCAAAACCCTCTGCCAGAACTCTGAGCAAGCCTGGAAAGATGCGGTTTTCAATTCATTTTCTGTTCTAAAGCTAGATTTTGCCCGTTCTGCGCATTGAAAAAGACCAGAAGGAATCAACGCAAAATAGTTTAGTTGGTGCCGAGATTGTTGTGTCGGGTCATCAACAAATTTCGTTCATGGAGTTATAAAAATGGACACAATAATTTTGGGAATATTACACTGAGACTTAGCAGCATTTAAAAAAAAAAAATATCTTGGCGGCAGGCAGAAAGCGATGATGCCATTGGCTCATAATTATGTGCGTGAAAAAAACGATCTTGAGCGAAATCAGAGACATAAAGCAAACCCCTTAAAAATCCTTCTCCACCGTTTCAAGTTTCAAAATGTAAAACTGAACATCCCACAGGTCGAAAGAATGGGACTTCGAATTTTGGCGCAAATCCCAACAGTATGAGCTGTGGGAGGTCTTGTTAATTTATTTTTTTTCAGACCGGCTAAGGTCTTCGGCCCTGCCGGGGATAAATAAAAATGTGTTTATTAGTTTCAGTTCTGGATGATTGAAATAGATGGTTGTGCTTTACCTTGTCCGTTCTTCTTGGTTTATTTTGTTGTTGTTGCTGTTTGTTTATTTGTTTTTAGGTAAGTCTTACTGCAATCCATTTGCACGTTAATGCCTTACGCACCTCGTCAGCATTTATGAAATTATGGCAACAAGCTCAGTGTGTTTAATAGTAACCACTACGGAGGAAGTGATAACTTTGCCATGTTTGTGGAAAAGAAAAGATCGAGGCCGAAATTAGCGACACAAAGCAAACTCAAAAAACTTTCCTCCTACTCAAGTCTCTAAATCTAAAAAAAGAACCTTCCGTAAAGTTAAAAAGGTATCACCCGTAAAATTTCAGGCAAATCGAGCCTTATGAACGGCTATAGGTCTTGTTAAAACTCCGGTGAGTTTGTTTATTGTATAAGATGTACTTTGTAAAGCTGAGACCTATCATTTCCAAGTTGGGTTTGTAGTTAAAACATTCCTAGCTTTTCCTGTCCGTACTTTGTTTAAAACAAAGCACATGTTCTTTGTTCCTGTGTCGTCTGCCAGGAGTTTGACGGCACTTTCTTGTGTAGTATTAAATTATCACGGTGTATAAAATAATGCAGATCAGTATACCTAGGGAACCATATTTCTGTAAGACAGGGCGGCATAGGCTAGGCTACTCTGCTTTCCAATTTTAATGTATTGGTTTGTGTTACCTGCCGCTCCAGAATTTAATTATTCTCCTACGAAATTTTGCTATATAATCCTTTTTTCGGAAAATCTAAGGACACATGTTTCGTGCTGCAAATTCTTTTTTGTGGATTATAACCAATCTTTTCGAGGGCGCATGCTCAGTCCCCGTGCGGGGATGCTGCGTAAACTATCACGATCAACATCGGGATATTTGGCGGTGAAAGTGGAAACAAACCTATATACTGATTTCACTTACATGTACAATATGGCATTATAATATTTTGGTACAAAGCTCTCGGCGAGACTTTATCTGACAATATCACACCCAGACTTCAGAAAAACAGATAATACCCAGTTTAAGGCATCACATACTTTGTTAGTGCCAAGTCTAAACCAGAACATAATCTGTCACTGCCAAGTTAGTCTGCACCAAAACATAATCTAGACCAAAACATAACCTGGTAGTGCCAAATCTAGACGAAAACATAAGCTGGTAGTGCCAAATCTACACAAAAACATAACCTGGTAGTGCCAAATATGCACCAAAATATAACCTAGTAGTGCTAAATTTAGACGAAAACATAACCTGTCAGTGCCAAGTCATGACTATTAGATAACTTGATAGTGCCATTATCTAAAGTATTACACAACCAGGCAGTGCACCGAGTCTGAAGAAAACTAGTTTGGAGATCTGAGTGTCGCCAGTTTTCCGATAGGCAAGAATCTTTAATTGAGCTAGAGGGTGAACATGTAAGCAGCTAAAAGTTCACGACCACATAAAAAATTATGAAAGTTGGTATACTGCATCAATTCATGACGAAGAGTTGCGTGGACACATTCATTTTGAACAAAAATCAGTCTTTACTATTATTTATATTACATTTTTTGAGCCGCAAAAACAGACAGGCATTTTCGTCGGATAGACCCGAAAAGTGTGACCGGAAGTTGCGTCCCTGGCCTCTCTTTACACATTGGTAGTCTAAAATCAGCGTAATAAGATCTGTATATTTCTACGGGAAATGGTTGCGTGACAGTAAGTTCTAAGTCATTACATCGAATTCAAATACCGTTTTGATGTAGCCTAGATCTAGATATACGTTTGGCTTGGTACATGGTAGATTTGCAAGAGTTATAATTACAATGTATTTTAGCACAATTATTTCAGTAATTCAGAAATGTCCTAGATCAGACCATAGCTGAATGCAACATTTACCCCAGGCATAGGCATCCTTATATTCAGTATACCCCCTCCCCTCCCTCCTCTCTCTGACTCTCTGCCCACCTGTCTCTCTGCCCGTCTGTTCATCTGTCACACACCTACATGTAATAAAATACAGATGGATGATATTGATAAGTATTGAAATTAAACACGTACAATTATGTTCCCTATCTATCTTCCAGGTAGAGTTCACTCGTGTCCGAATGACTGGATTGGGTTCGGAGACAAGTGTTATCGCTTTTCGCAAGGAGCTCTGTCATGGGGTCAAGCATTAGTATGTTGTCTCTGTCTATTATTGGCAAGTCTTAATAGGGAAAAACAACTTGTCAGTGAAAGAATAGGAAGAAACCAAAAATAGTAATGACAGTTTTAATTATTATATCAAATCAAGTTTACTCATTCGATGACACAACAGAAGAAACTACAAAGTGATAGAATGGAAACCATGGCAACAGTATAGAAATAGGATTTCCTTTGTATGTTTGAGATTCTATACCAAGTTCAATAACAAGCTACATAACCTGTCAGAGACGGAAGTAGGGAACACAGATCTAAGACATAAATATGTCATTTTGCTTAAAGTAGATAATCGGATACGTTTGTTTTTATGGCCAATAACAAAAAAAATGTTTCAGACCAGGCAGTTATGTGTGTATCAGTTAGAATTATATTTTATCACTTTATCAATGCAGATTGTATGTAAAGCATTGGGTGGAACTCTGGCTGAACCGCGACATCATGTAATTGACAGGTTTCTCAGAGACGAAGTTCGGCACCTCAAAAGTAAGATTCCAATTCATTTATAAATGTGAAGATTTTTCCAATACTGAAACAGTACTAAATTGCATGAAACGCCTAGCCCTATGTGAAGTGCGGTCGTCATTCAGAGGTGATAAACGATTAGTTTCCATATGACCCGGTTACAACTGGCATCACGGTTACAGGATCTGGGCTACCAAACGCTATCTCAGTGCAGCCTGGTAAAGTTTCGTAAGAATTCAATAGGCTTACATCTTTCCATATCATTTTGAATTTAAAACTGCATTCTTTTTTTCAAAGAAATAAATCTTGTATTCGAGAAAATAATAATTAAGTAAACTGTAATGCTCTGATTGTATCGCGAGTTGCCCTTTTATGAGACCAAAGGAGGAAGTTAATGTTTATTTATTTATTTATTTATTTACTAGTGACTTTCGATCCTTCGAACGGCAAAAGACAAAAAACTTCAGACATAAAAAGAAATATTGCCATAGATGCCGAGATGCGTAGAGTAATCAAAAAAATTCAGCGAGAGATGAAAAGAACAATATTATGATTATCAATGGTGTACACCGAGAATTTAGCAGGAAATGGTGACATCTTGGACTCATGTGTTTCTGAACATGCATTTGTGGAGAAAAATGGACTGGAAGAAAGATCAGCAACCCAAAATAAACCAATAAATAGGGCATTATTTCAAGTCTCCAAATCTGAACAAGAAACTTTCGTGGTTTCGAAAGGAAGGCACCTTTAAAATGTCACGTAAATGCGAGCGGTACTAGTAACGGTAGGACTTGTTAAATTTGGACACCGCTTTTTTACTTTTTTTTTTTTTTATATAGTGTAGATGTATTTTTTTCCTTAACATTTCTTATAATAATTATGTTCGCATGGATAAGATGTTTTTTTTTTTAAACTGCAAAAATGCAAAGTCAGATAGTCCATTGCAGTAGTCAAAGCATTCCTGCAACCCTTCCATACGGTGGCCCATTCGCTTTATATAACAGGAAATAACTGAACCTAATTTGCAGCAAAAATAAAAGCAACCTTCGATGATAATAATTATATGATCGTGCCATAAACCTTCAAGAGTTAGTCTTCACCTTTACAAAAATATTGAAGTTAGTTCCTTTTGCAGTTTACTTGTGGCCAGTACCTAGCATCGGCAGGTATGTAAGTCAATTGAACTTTGATTGCGATACATTATTGTGGTCGCTCAGAATCTGGAATTGCGCCAGGTCGGTTGACTATCATGTAAACATTTTGTCCTGTATGCGCCGACGGCCTACGCACTCCCTCCTTTCTCGGTCGAGAGAACTATTCCAAATTGATTTTTTATCAAGGTAAGCAGTTTTGCTTGACCTGGACACATTCAACAAAGATCTATACGACAGTACACTGCCTTGTTTGCACATCAGACAGAAAGCATGTACACACTGTCTTTAAATGGCGCATTGTCTGGATGAAAATAACGTGCAGCAACATAATTATTAACCTCTTAGATTTTACTTAAATATAATAGACTTCCGAATTCTGTCACGCTAAACCTTTATTTTAAACGTCGAAAATGTTTTTAAGGAGGACTGCAGGTCAAGATCCTATAAACAAAGGGAGAGTGGCAATGTCTTCTTGCGTGTTTTTTTGGGTGCTTGATATGATAAGCTGACACTAGTTTGTAAATGTTGCCACAATTAAAGAAAAGAAGAACACGCCATGGCCCAAATATCCTACAGTTTTTAACTAGATAAACCATTTCAGGCGAAGATAACTGGTTTCTGTCACTCGACGTCATAGAAATTTTTGAATTTTATTTCGTCCCAAGTCGGAAGTTCCAAGGCCACAAATTTCTATCTTGCAAGACTTTCAGTTTTTTTTCTGTTTGGACCACAGTCAATCTTGGCAAGTGCGCATGCCCAGCCGCAGTGTACCTGCATCTGAGTTTGCGCCTGTGACTGTATTTTGGGTACATTACATTTCGACAGACCATCACGTTTTGTTATGATCAATTCATCGGACCATAATTCGGTTGCCCAATAGGACAAGGTACTCACTTCTTTTGTTAAAAAAAAACAAACAATACTGAAACGTTTTAAGCGTGGCTGTTGAAAGAAAACCTACCATTGTATTCTCACAAATGAACACCAAAGTCGTTGTATCTAATCAAAGCGCACAACAAAGCAAAACAGTGATTCAACAAAATAATTAAAGAAAAAAGATCACCCATGTCTATGGTTGCACTCTCATAAACTCAGTTGAACTGATGTGGGCAAACGTAAAAGGCGGTGTTGCAAGTGCAAACAGCACTCACAAAAAATTGCGGATGTTCAGGAACTAAACAAATCGTCAGTATTTGACACTGGTTAGTTTTACTGGAAAGAATAAGCTGACAGAGTGGACCAAAAAGGGGAAAAGGACTGAAAAGAAACAACAAATAGAAGATGGCTCAGGGGCCCCACGTCCTCCAGCCGCCATAGATTGATTGCACTTGAGTGAGTGTGGCACGGAAGTCTATTTCTGGATATTATGTAAAGTTCTCTTTTATGTTTGTCATAATGTTTTTTTGTTCAAATTGTTTCTTATATACGTTTTGTGCTTTTTTTGGCACAGACTGGTGCTGTGCAATTTTGTTTGTTTGTTTGTTTTTATGTAAGTTGATCTAATTTTTCTGGTTTACAGGGCGCAAACTCCAGTGTAAGTGGGCTGCAATGACACTAAGGCAATTAATTTCCCAAAATGGGACCAAGAAGTACACAAAATACAAAATACGAAAAATATTCCCCCCTCCCCCTTTCTGACGTCAAATTAATGCCCTAGTATTAAGTTTTAGCCTCCTCAGCTCAATAGTTTTGTCGTATATTAGGTAATGGGCAAAGAAAGACACGGACTTAATTATATGTCTTGGTGACTGGAGGTAAACTCTAAAACCATTAGCAAAAATGAGTGGAAATGTAACTTTGTGCTCTAAGCTTTGATTACTGCTTTGCCCTTTAACTTTCAGTGAAAAATGCCTGGGTAGGTCTTAGTGATCAATTTAAAGAAGGACACTTTGAGTGGGAGAGTGATGGGTCTCGTTTGGACTACACCATGTTTTCATATACAAATCCTGATAACGACGACGGTAAGTGAATTATCTGCACTGAACTGCGCCAGTTTCACTGCCTGGGCATAATCTATTATATATTTCAGTAACTTGCAACCTTTGGCATGAGTCACTGACCAAATTATACACTCTTCAGGCCTTAAGTTTGGCAGGAAGGTGGCAATTGAGATAAGGAAGATGATGGCTGTAATTAAAAGTTGTTTACTTCAAGCATGTAGTTTTAAAAAATGACAATGTTTATTGCTATGTAACATCTGTATTTTTGCATGTTTGTTCGTTTTACATAATTATATATTTCACAAAATCTCAACTTTGAACGAAAAGCCTTTTTTTATTAGACCACCTATACTAACCCAAATTTACATGTTCATTTCAAAAACCGCGGAGGGTTCACGGAAGTTTTTATTATTTTGATTAGCTTGGTTCTTGAATTTATAGAAAATGCATTGTTTCATCTTGCTGTCGTTTTCATCCTCCATCTTGGCTCCATTCGGTTATAGTACCGGGTATGTCATAAAAAGTAACCATATCAAGCTTGGTGCGCAGTGTCCTGGGCGCATGAGTTCTGAAGAAGGGCTGCAGATTACTACTTTTATTGTAAGAGAGAGAGCGAGAGAGAGAGAAAGAGAGAGAGAGAGAGAGAGAGAGAGAGAGAGAGAGAGAGAGAGAGAGAGAGAGAGAGAGAGACAGACAGACAGACAGACAGACAGACAGACAAACAGACACAGTCGAGAGAGCACATGATTGTTTATTCTGGGCAATGCCCGGTACGTCATCTAGTTATGTGTAAATTCTATGGAGTAGCTTTTCAGCCTTATTACTTTTTTTTTTTTTTTTTTCGCCAGAGAGAATAATCAAAATGTAACAGTTGATGTAAATTTCAGCATGTTATAATAGGGAGAGTTAGATGATCTGAACCGCTACCCTTAAAAAACGAACTGTTGTAAAAATAAATGAAAACAGGATCCCATGAACACAATACTAACGCACTGTCCTTTTGCACCCCTTCTCAGCACTTTATAAAAACCAGCGTTTTTCCACACCGCTTTTTCCGCATGCGCAAACACACTGTTGTGACTATACTTCACTTCCACCCGCTGGTTTACAAACGCTACAAAGGAGCCTAGGCTTACACAGAGTCACAAATCTGCACTTGATTAGTTGATCTCGTCAATTGTCAATCTTCACTGATTCATTGGCGGACGGCAGCATACTCAATTTTAAAACGAAGTGTCTAGGCACACGACATATCGTGGAAAAAGCATGGAGAGATTTCTTCACGACACGTTTCTCATCCAATCAGAGTTGACCGTTTTCTGACTCAAAATGGCGGCCCCCACTGAGCGGGAGGTCGGAACCTGGGGAGCGTGGGGGTTTAGTCAGTTTGTACCAATGGGCGGTAGACAGATTGACTAATCAGGCGAAATGGGGGTGGTGTAGCTGTAATAAGTCGTGAAACGTCGTGAAAAACTTCACCAAGGCCATTTTCATGACATGTCGTGTTTCTCCAAAGCGGTGAGAAAGAACGGCGGTTGTTTTGCGCTTCTTCAAAGCGGTGAAAATGAACGCGGCCTAACACTAAAGTTTGATACTGTTGATGAAAGCTTGATATCTCACAACTTATTTACTCCTAACGGGGAAGGCACACAAATCTGGCTCTGTAACTTAACTAGATCTTGCAGACACGAGGAATAACTGGAACTTGCACACACACATGCTCGCCTGGCTCGCCCATATATATATGTGAGTGTGCATGGGAAAACCCGGCCAAAGTCGATAGAGCTGATTTTGAGAAAAACGGCTTTGGGTTCGACACAAACTTCCAACTTGGCTGTTGCTATGGGACTGTGGCATGTTAGAGGGTAAACTGTAGATGAGCAGTGAACACTACTCATTATGATCTCTATGCCTGCTTAGTTATTAGACTACGGTCTCCTAACAGCAATCACTCCAATATTACTTGGTCAATTAGCTATTGCCACTTATAGGATTAAATGCCGTTTTCTCAAAATTTTGTTTCAGGGGGGTCACTGACTTCAATTTATCAGAAATGTCTGGTATTTTATTATATGTACAGAACTCAAAATGTCATGTTGCCGACTTAAGCCTGGTTTTCTCATGCACACTCACATATCCGTTAGATCTAACCTTCACGAACTGGCTTGACTTATTAACTAGCTCTTTACAAATCCAGAACATGCGTGTCATGATCTCATTTTTGGGATCCAGTGAGTAGTGTTAGGGTGATCCGACCCTTAGAATAAAAAGGTGGGAGTTTATAGGTTAGTGGACTCACGTCTTAAGGCGGTGAGTTGTGTAAGCTATGCACGGGGCACGTGAACCCGGCATGATTTCGGAAGGTGAGACAAGAAACTTTCACGAGGTTTGGCTGGAGGTATATAAGCTTAAGTCGCCATTGTTTAAGCAGAGAACGGCTGTGGAAATCATTCGATCCAGTGAGGTTCCTCTCGGCTCGAGCTCCAGGGCCTGACAATAGGAGTCGAGCACAGACAGAATAGACACAAGTGAAGTCGAAGTGGAGTGACCGTGTCGTCATCCAGAGAATTGATAAACGCCTCGTCGCACTAGGCCAAAAGTGCGAACCGTGTCCTTTGGATCTACGCTCGTACTTGGCTACGAGCGTATAATGGTAGGCAATTCATAAGTCCACACAATAGAGACAGGAATTACTAGATCAGCCCAGTGACGAAGCTGAGTAGTAGGAAAGCCACCTGGCAATCCTCACAATAGAGACAGGATTAATACAGTGTAGAATGATAGTGTGTGTGGAAAGAAAGAAGTATTGAAGTCAGTCATAGAAAAATAATCTCTTGCAGACGTAGTACGTAGATATTGTATCTCATGTTATATTGAATGCCTTAGTTGTATCCCATGTGAGATTAGAACTTTTGAATTACAGTTAATAAGTTCAGCGACAAGCTGGAGTTCCCACAACGGGGCTTTGATGTAGCCACTAATTAAGACAGTCCTATTTATTGTATCTGCAATCCTATCTATGGTATCTGCAACCATATTTATTGTATTCTGCAATCCTATCTATTGTATCTGCAACCATATTTATTGTATCTGCAATCATACCTATTGTATCCGTAGTAATAAATTAGTATGGCCCTTCAGGCCTGATATATATTCAACGAGTGTGTTATGAATTATTATGATTGTGCCTGGACGAGTGTGAGTGGCCTTTCGATTAGTCGAATGCGCTATTATCCCCAAGACCTTACTCACCTCGAACATACCAATCGTCCAATCACATAAGAACACGTCAATACGTTACATAACTCCAAAGCCAACCTAGCGTAAACAAGTCCGATGTCCGATACGAACGGTACAGTACATTCTCGATTGACCTACAAATAACAAACACAGGTCAAGCCGCGAGACACCAAAGGGGAACACAGATTATGGCGAGAAGGGGTGAGAAAGGTCGCAGAGTACCAACAACACGGGGGGGGGGGGTGAGTCGATGTCGATCGTCTAGGAAACAATGAGACGCTACACAACTCCCCTAACTTAAGTTGAACATTCTTCAACTATCTACATCATACAGCGTCTACATTATCATGAAATAACAGGCACTCATCACTCTCCAATCTCACAATAGACATTGCTAATGCTATACATCAGTAATATAAACTAGGTGCCTTCCCAATATCATAAGTACAATACAATGACCATAGTATCCTTACAAGAATGTCATTACAATATCATCACTTTGATAAAACAATGGTCAACAGTTGGCAACTATTACAAATAATACAATACCTCTACCATGGTGAAACGATAGCCATCGTATACATAATGTTTCGTGCACGAATCATAGCATATAAACCGTTGTACATAACATGGTTGTCTCAAAAAATGCATCAACTCGTGGATTCAATGGCAAAAAATCAATACATATTATTATGGACTACTGAGAGTCACTGACCAAACTAGGCACCCTCTCTCTCGCTGAGGGTCCGGTTGCTCGCTACCAGGTACGCTTCCGCTGAGTCTGCGATGTCCTGTAGCGTCTTTGGCTTCCTCTCCCTCAGATGGGTCGCAAGGTTTTGAGGTCTTTATTTTAGGAGGTTCGCTGCCCTTGGCATTTACACCTCACTTTGCTTGTTTTATTATTTCTTGTTCTGGCGGGGGGGGGGGGGGGGGGGAGATGATATGGATACATTTTTAATCTATTAATTTCAATTTTGCCCGGGCAGCGGCCTTTCGGCCTGCTCTTTACGATTTCCAACTGCCAAGGTATCTTTAACGTGCGCAACGTGCACACGGGCCCTCCGAATTTTTTCGTCCTTATCCGAGAAGACTAGGTACTAAAACGGCATTTAATCCTATAATGGGTCGCAAGGTCTGGTGGGCAAGCATTATAAACTGCTCTCCGACGAACAGGGCGGTCCCTCCTTCGTAGGTCTCTTCCGTCTTTGACAGCTTTATCCACCTCCTAGTCAGAAACATTCCAACGTCTTCTCTATCTTCAGGCTTACCTTGTCTGAACACGAGCCTGTAACAGTCCTCCGACAGGTTGTACCTCTTCTGCAAAGCTTCCTTGACTTTGTCGTAGTCCCTACCTTCGTCGATCGGCAGTCTGCAGAAGCACTCCAAGGCTCTCCCGTTCAGCAGGGTAGGCAGTGGTGTCGTCCAAGTGGATCTGGGCCAGTCCGCTGTCTCGGCAAACCTCTCAAAACGAAGTAGCCAGCTATCAAGGTCGTCCTTCCCATCCTGAAATGCGGTTATATTGGGTCTCTTGGAACTAGCATGGTTGATGGTCCTCTGCGTTGAGTCGTTGCCTCCATTTTGATGACGGATCCTCTCCATCTCCAACTCGTGGTTCATCCTTTCCCTTTCCAGCTGTCGTTAAGCCTCCTTCTCCTGAGCCTCCAGCTGTTGTTGAGCCTCCCTCCCCCGAGCCTCCAGTTGTTTTTCTCTTTCCAGGCCTTCAAGGATGTAGTCCCGTCGTCTCCCTCCCAGTGAGCTGCATGGCCTCCACTTCCTACCGCCTCTGACAAGTTGTGGATATCCTCGATGATCCTTAAACTATTTACTGCACTTTATGAACACTTCGATGGTCTGGATCGGATCGGATCCCGGACGAGCTCCCAATATGTAACAGTTGATGTAAATTTCAGCACGTCATAATAGGGAGAGTTAAATGATCTGAACTGATACCCTTAAAAAAACGAAACTGTCAAGAACTGTTGTAAAAATAAATGAAAAAAGGATCCGATGAACACTTAATACTAAAGTTTAATGCTGTTGATGAAAGCTTGATATCTCACAATTTATTTACTTTTAGCGGGGAAAGTACACAGAATCTGACTCTGTAACTCAACTAGATCTTGCACGCACGAGGAATAACTGGATCTTGCACACACACACATGCTCGCCTGACCCGCCCATATATATATCTGTTAGATAGAACGTTCACGAACTGGCTTGACTTCCTAACTAGCTCTTTACAAACCCAGAGCATGCGAGATATATACCAATCGTCCAATCATACAAGAACACGACAATACATTACATAACTCCAAGGCCAACCTAGCGTAAACTAGTCCGACACGAACGGTACAGTACATTCTCGATTGACCTACAAATAACAAACACAGGTCAAGCCGCGAGACATCAAAGGGGAACACAGATTATGGCGAGAAGGGGTGAGAAAAGTCGCAAAGTGCGAACAACACGGGGGTGAGACTATGTCGATCGTCTCCGTAACTGTGAGACGCTACATAAAACAACATTCGCATTCTGCGGAATGAGGTAGCGGGGCACATCAGCTTACCGAAGAGCCATAATGTGCTGCTTTTGTTGTTGGTTTCTCTTTTATCGACTGATCACGTTCGGTAGTTTGTTCTAAAGTAGGGAAGACAAAACATAAAAAACTGCCAGGACAGATGTCAATAATTTTATATTGGTTCTACATTTTTATTTAGTACTTATCTGGGTCAGGATCAATCTAGATCTGCAACTAGACGTCTAGATCAAAATAGCTCCATGTCTCCAAACTCTACATGTGAAGATTTAGAATTTCATCGACATTTAAATCTTTATCAGCTGTCATTAGGAATAATACGTAGTTTTATTATACATTCATTGATTTCATGTCTCAGTAATTGTGTTATAAGTATGACCTTATGTATATATAGTGTTGTGGCTTGTGACATGCCAGGATATTATGTCAAGAGAAGAGACTGAGCACACAATTCAGAGCACAGATTCTGATGTGGACGCCGTGTGAGTGACCACAACTTTTCTTTATGGCACATACACCATCATCCCTTTCCTTTTCTTCGCCCTACTCGGGATGAAGCAATTTCAAACCATTTTATTTCTATGAGTCCTACCAACGCTGGCAGAAAACTGTGACTTTAGGCCTTCAATGCCTCACATCTGGGCCCCAAGAAAAATATGATCAGGAGTGTATACATAGATGCTGTTATTCTGTCTGTTGTTTTGCACAACTCTGGAAGAAATTTGGATTGCTTTTGGAAGAGAGAAGAATTTCAAATTGCATTCCAGTGCGCACAGCCACCAAAACAGTTAATAACGAACATGTCACCGTCGCTACTATTCTTTCACGTTTTCACTGGTTGTGACAGCACTTCCTTCCCAAAGCAAAGGCACGCCTTGGAGGTCATATTCTGAGATCGAACAAATATTTCAAAAAATGGTCAGACTTGCTTTCTGGTATGATGATAAAATGTATGGCTAATCAAGTCATTCTGTTTGCTGCTTATCCTGCTGACAGCCTTCCAGCCAAGTCCGTTAGCGTTTTCAGTTGCTCACATCCCCTCCTGCCAAACTGCATTGCAGAATGTACACAGATGCTCATACAGATCCCCTGAAATCGATCTCACCAGGTGAATTTTTGATGAGCACCCTTTTTTGGCTTTATCCCTTGCTGGATGGATATATTTGGTCAGTTTCAATTGACGTTTATCAAATTCACTTCCTGCGTGGGATTGTTAACCCAATCATGACCACTCTTGTACATGCCTCTGAATAGAGAAAGATGTTTGGTAGCAGGCCATTGTTCCTGAGAATCGGTTAATGTTCATTCCATTATGGTATGCCGGCAGGTAACGTCAAGCCTAAAGCGTAACGGATTAAGCTGCTTTGTTTGAAATATGAATGGGAATGTTCTTTGTTCTTTCATAGTAATGTTCTTCCGTTTTGGTTTCCTTGCCAACCTCTGGTCAGTTAGAAGTTACTTCACTTATTTAAGAGTCACGGCGTCATTTTCTTTCATTAGCATTAATTCATTTTGCAAGACACGATGCTAGTGTAATATTTCTAGTCTTCCAGAATACCCTAAACGTTAGCATTCGTCAAAAGTGGGCGTTCTGGTCAGTCATGTGGCTTGTGGTCAGTCTGGCCACCAACATAGATGAGCACGGACTATTCATTTTAAATTTCAAATCTGAATATTGAATATGGAAAAGACCAATGATTCACAGTTTGGATGTTCGTAATAGCCACTGGACAGATTGAGGATTTCAGCAGAAATTATATGATAATTATAAAATGAGATATAAAAATCCCCTTTATTTCAGTTTTTCTAGCCCTGGATTGATATCCTTCTACATACAAAGAGATATAGAAGAAAACAGAGGTCATTTTCAGGTGGTCAAGTTAATATATTGCTTTGGTTCTATGTGGGCCAAGATTTGAATATCCTTCTGCTAAAACAGTGCAGAGTTTGTTGCGTTTACCACCAAAAAGCACACTGTTTGTCGACTATATCATTGTGTTTGGATCCAAACGTCATTCAAAAATGAACATACTCTGCTTGCTTGCATAAGCTGACCGTGGCCTTCGTAACTACATGGCCAAACACAGCGGGCGCGTGACGTCACAGCAAGCGGCGATGCTCGGCTTTCGGCAGAGGTGTTTTGATAACCTGATATCAGTGTACCAACGTAATGTGTACCGTACCGGTACTTGTGTTGTCGTATTACTCAAAGCAAGATGTAGCATGCATGTGCCTTAAGATGAAAGAATGTTTACACTGTAGATCTGCAAGTCTTAAAATTCGACCACTAAAAAGTGACTACTACTATTAACTATTATTTAAAACGGAATAGATCAACGGGAAGCCAAGGCTTAGAGTTTGTCCGACGACTTACTTTACTTATCTACCATTATAGACACCAATATTGCTAGCCTGAGTAGGTTGATGATAATATTATTATCTTAAGCAGCATACCGATATATTTAATAAGGAAATATCGACATAATAATAGATTAGGCCACTGTTGTATTTTAATACATGTATAATGTGTTCACCACTCCTATATCTTTCGTGTCTGTAAGGAAAGAAACGAGAAAAATAGGGAAAGGAGAGAGAGAGAGAGAGAGAGAGAGAGAGAGAGAGAGAGAGAGAGAGAGAGAGAGAGAGAGAGAGAGAGAGAGAGAGAGAGAGAGAGAGCACATGCACACTTGATAGACAGGAGAAAAGGTGAGAGGAAACTTGCAAACATGAACAGTCTAAGATGCTTTACCTTAGCTGGACATAAGGAGCTGCTCAGACGGATAGAACTAAATCCTTTTGGTGAACGTCTTCACTTTTCTTGAAGTATTTGCAGATGATGCCTGGTCACAGAAGCTTTTAGAATAATTGTTCAGGAAAATATTTACCACTGGTTTGATACATTTGGCAGCCACCTCTTCATAAAGAAACCCGCATTCTTCACATTTTCCTTGACATAATTCCAGATCCATAACTCTTCGCAGGGACAATTGCAAAAGAATTATTCTGTGGTTTGTGGTCTGCAGAAATTTATTCTCACTGTCATCTTTTCCAACCAGAACTTGAAAAACTTTGAAAGCTTCTGTAATAATTGACACGGCAAGATCAGACGGCCACACTAAACCTCCTCTGTCTAGAGCAGACAAATAGGTGTAACAATCATCAGTCCCCTCCACATGTAGCGTTTTGTCTAGTCTTAACTCGTTCTTGCAGTCGCCACAGTTGGTGCGCGGCAGTACTTTGGAGACTGCATAACCTGACACAAATACTATAGCTTTTTGTTGTTCCTCTGTTAATTCGACGTTCTCACAGTCGGGGATCAATGGCAGAAACTATATACTGTTGAGCTGAAGAATCTTTCAGTTGGGTAACTGTTTCCTCCAGAGGTTCAGTGACATCTTTGAGTGTTAAAGTCCCTTTGGACGCTGAAACCAGTTTTAGGACGCTAATTAGCTTGAGCTTTTTTTCTCCTTCAAGTAACTGTTGGACCGACACGTGGAAGTTACATCCACTCATTTGTCTGTACTGACTAAATCTAAATTCAAGGTTGTCAGTTTGGAACTTGCCAAGTAAAATATATTTGAACTTTTTTTTATCTAACAGGTAGGAATAAATTTCTTGTAAGCCTCTCAGTGTATGATCCAGAGCAGTCATTGTCTCGTTCGATATAGTGCCTTCTCTTGGTTTCAGATTTAACTTCTGCCACTCCTGAAGCCATCCAACTGCTTTCTTCATATACTGCATGTTCATATCAGAGATGGAGGTTATAACGTTAAAGTCGTCATTCCTGAGTCTCTTAGCTTTGTATGGATGTTTAACATTAACTATGTTCCACAGACGTAGAATTATGTCTAGAAATTCTCTAGTGCCTCGTGTATCTTCCTGCCAGTGCTTCTCAAAATGCTGTACGGCAAAAATATTTCGTTGATCAAAAGCTTTAAGCATCAATTTGACGTTCTGCTTTTCAGTAGCTGTTGGATACAAAGCCTTTTGGTTCAGTGCCGGTGCCAGTTTTAGTGCAGACGACTTTTCAGCAGAATACAACTTTCTTAAATGAGAAAATGATGCTTTCATAATTTCAGTACAGGCAGAACTTTCAAATGAAGGAAACTGGAATGTTTTCTCCACATCTTTCTGAGCAAGCCAGTTATTTCTGATACATTTAAATATATGCACAGTATCAAACAGAAAGAACAATTTCTCAGAACTGCTGAAGGGATTCTGTGTAGAAAGCTTCAGTTCTCCTCCACACATTTTGGTAAATGCATTACGATTTACTCTGTTGTTGTCTGAGATCACGCATACAACAGAATATCCTATACTGTGGAGCAATTTCAGAACCTCAAGAAGCATGTCGTACAACAAATCAGTGGTCAAATTTTTGACAGGAACAATTCCCACAACATCTTTACTTTTGAATAACAGGGATGATACCATGAAAACTTGAGCTGTGCTGGCTTCTTGAGACAGAGAATTTGAGGCTGTGCCTTCCAGTTTTCCCTCTTTGTAGGATACTTGGTGCGCGCCATGAATTTCGTCTAACATTAAAATTACCATTCTCTCTCCCTCATTCAAACTTTGACACTTTTGCTTCAAATATTCCTCGTGAACGCTTCCATCTGTCAATCCGCTTCCAATAGTAAATACTGATGAAAGTCTCTTCAAATATGAAGTATGTGGTAGAGTTAAATGAGAGTTTCTTAACATAGAATAGGTTCTAGGGGCTGCTGCAAAAAATTGAAAAGCCCAAAGCAGTGTTTCAGATGAGTATCGTCTCACCGGAGAAGTCAGTAGCTTTAACTGTTCCACCAAAAAGGAAAGTTTGTCTTTCAGTGGTAAAACCTGGTCTTCGCTGTGTTCATCAGTTTCTTCTGCTGGTTCGTCTAAGCACAAATTCTGCAAGCCATCAACAAAAACTTGAATTTGCTGTTTGACATCCATCTCTTTGGCGCTGGCACTGGCGAAGTGTGATAGCATTGTATCAAACTGTGACCAGGATGTGAGGATAAGGGGAGATTGCTGACCAAAGAGCCATTTCAAAGACGTGTTTGGAACTTAAACAATGCCTGTATTCTCTTGTGTGAAAATCTCTACGTGCATGTCAGAATGTACTCTAATTGCCGAAACTAAAGCTGGCTTGCTGCTAAGTAAATCTTGTAAATTGTAAAAACTTCAGTATGGACTTTCCTTTTCGTCGGATAAATTGGTGCTGGTAGTGGCATGTTTTTCAACATTGTTGTGTAGCCTATAAATCCAGACGGTCCCTGATACATGACTGTTTAGACTGTTACCAAAATCCGAAAAAGTATCTATTTTGTCACTTTCTAACCAATCAGAAAATGATTCCTCATCTCTTTGCTGGGCCTCCCTATGCTTTTCCTCCGGTGTTTTTCTTTTTGGAGCTGGTTCGTCAGACAAATACGATGGACAATTTGGAAAAATTGACGGGTAAGCATCATCCCTAAGTTTTGGTTTTGATCTTTGCACCGTCAAAACACTTCCGTCTGGTCTTGTAACAGAATCAGATCGGATGAGGAACTGATCACTAAAGTGTTTAGCACACACAACAGACTGAGATGTAGGAGTAAAGTCAGCTCCGGGAATTTTACTTAGCCATAGATCTCGCCTTGTCGATTCAGTCGGGAATTTAAACACAGAAACTTTCTCACCATCGTCGTAATTTCCTCTACAACCTGGAACACAGCACTTTCTAGGCATTTTCACATTGAATATTGTGGTGTCGTGCGTGGGGTTTTTAGAATATTACAGAATAACGTAAGTCCTTCTGTATGGTATACAGAGTTGACATTTAATCGACACACATAAGTCTATACACGGATATGAAAGTTACTGTCACTGTATAGGTATACGTTATACACAGAAATAATTTCACATATAAATGAACACTGTACAGATAGGCATAGCACAGGTACACGTCTACTACACCGACTCCCAGGCATCCTACATATATAGTCAAACAAGAACAAAGACGGACAACGAACTTGCTTTCTCACGATGTACAACGACCCTAGGACAGGTGGAGAGGAGACAAAGACAAGGTTAACTGTTAGGAGGGTACTGACCACATAAATATGCCAGTGTCACTGTGTGTGCGGTCTCCAACACGTGAGAAGACGTGAGACCGACACAACAAATATCCAATCTTGAGAATAACAATAAGTCTAATAAATCCACACAAAGACAAGAAACAGTAATCAACACACAAGCATTGTTATAGTGCCGGTATTCAAACTTTGTTTCCTGTAGCCTTGGCCTAGAGAGCGCAGCCTTGAGACGGTACCGCCGCATCCCGTGACGTCACTTACCTGCATATCGGCGTTGTGTTTGGCCACGAGCTGACTGTGTCTGAATAGGTTTAGGATGATCGGGTTTTCCAGGATTCACTAAGGGATTGTGGGAAATTGTGGCGTGCACATTTTGTCTACCAGCAGCTGGCAGTGTCGTTCTTGATACCCCCCTCCCTCCAGTGATCAATACCATCCACGAACTAACCTTATACTAGATGCAATTTACCACTGTACATTATGACTAACTGTACACCATGTTTGCAGGTAGAGAGCACTGTGTGCAGCTCTGGAAACATCATGGATATTTGTGGAACGATAACAACTGTCATTTGAGAAATCCTTTCGTGTGCGAGAAAAAGTGAGTGGTACAATTAAACTGGCATAGACTGAGCTCTTACTCTCTTAGAACATAATTATAGACGTTGGAATATAGGCATTTGGTCAATCTTCTTCCTTCCTTCTTGAAAAGTCAACACTTTAGGGCACTGTAAAGCATGTCCAGCATGATAACCCGTAAGGAAAACAACAAATCACAGTCTATAAACATATACTCTTTATGTCAAGAGGAGAAATGTATACTTAATTAGTATCAATCCCTTTCAATCTTCCTGACCTACATTACCCTACGTTTTGGCTGCTGTGATAAGACAAATGTAAAAACCAATCTTTGACAGTCGCTGTGTGTTTTCAGTGAGAGTGACCATATCCTGTGGCCGTATGCATTAACTGTATGTAACTGGTTACATGGTGGTGTAGGCCTCACGCGTCGGTGCAAAACACTACCCGGTATGCATGAACTTTGCGTCAGCCTACAACCACGTTTAAAAGGGTTCTTAACTAGGCAACGCGTAACTAACTTGGGACAGTGGCATCTGCTAGAAAGAATAAAAGGAAGTAACTGATTGTATTTTGTATTTTGTATAGTTCTTTAATGCCATGTGGGAAAAAATTGCCTTAGTGTCATTACAGCCTAGTTACAACCGGAGCAGACGTCGGAATTTTGCTTTTTTTTTGTGGGGAGAGGGAGTGATAGGGATAAGAATTTATTTAATTTTTACCTGGGGTAGCGGCCTGTTCGGCCTGCTCTTCTCGATTTCCATTTGTTAAGGTATCTTTAACGTGCGCAAGGTGCACACGAGACATCCGAGTTTTTAGTCCTTATCTGAGAAGACTAGGTGCTCGACCCTACCTACAGTAGGATCAGGGACAGAAAATATGAGAAAAATCCCCAAATTCCAACATGCCTGAACCGACTGGGATATTTTATTCCAAAACACAACTTCACGGCCAAGGAAAACCATTGGATCTCTACTCATCCTCGATCTCTTAGTTTTTGTTTTGATGATCGGCGTTGTGTTCTTGTGGCACGGATTGACCAGTACAAATTGTGTGCATGCGCAATGTCAGTTTTTATTACGGCGGTAAGCTTCAATTGATACGTAAAAAACGGGGAGTGGTGCGGGTAGGTGTAACTTTACTTCAAGCATACCGACAAAATTTGAGTTTACACCTCATTGGCCGTACCGGTACGCACAACTAAGCCTGTATCATGGTACAAAACGGTCCGATTTACACTTATGCAAACGTCCCTCGTCCACGACCCCGGAAATTTTTGTTTTCACAACACAAAGGGCGCAGTTCATGCTCTTACTTCGTAGCATAACAATTAACTTAGGAGCATAATTGTAGATTTGTTTACCTACAGATGAATGTTTTAATGGCATTTTATTAAGAGTAAGAAACAGGGTTGAGTTATTTGCTCACTTTTGCTTTTGATGCTGATATTTTAGTTGATCTGGACAGCAAATCAACGTGACTTCAATGTATGTCTTTTTAAATGTATGTCCTTATAATGCATGGTCAGACATTTCAAGAATGTTACAACAGCCATCATCTCAAGGCCAATTTATACTGGTAGGTTTTAGGATTTTTTTTTTTTTTTTTGGAAAGAGACTTGATAACGCATCTCGTTTACATTGTTCCGAAATCGGAGTGAATGAAATTCATTCCTCTCCCATTTCTTTTCTGATTTCACCCTGAAGAACAAAAATAGCGCCGTTCCTATTTTCATTCCGGTTTCAGAAAGACCATGACTGTGACAAGGATATTCTTGTCAAATGACAGTCGCTCCCACCATTACTTACACTTTCACAAAAATGTTTGAAAGCGAGAGCTGTCTGTGGGACACCAAATAACTCACGCACGTCAAGTATGCGAGAACCGAAGCCCTCGGAATTTTAAGGATTGAAAATGGCCTTGGTATCGGAAAGAGAGAGTCTGAAAACAATGTTTCTTTGATTAGTCTTAACCGTTTAACACTACTGATGCCCACAGGCCTCTACAAGTTATGTTCCCTCCTTTTTCTTTTTCACAGAGGAGTCTAAACGGGTTAAGATGACTGTTAAATGATCATAGTTGACCGATCAAGAGAACGTCAGCAGAAATTCCCGAAGGACTACCAAAGATCGTTTCTTCTGTCATAATTATTGGTTTAACATTCATTCTAATCGTCATCTTTGCACAAAACTATTATTATCCCCAAAGCCGCCATCCATGAACAGGTGGGGGGGGGGGGGGGGGGGGGGGGGGGGAATTGGTGCACATTTCAAGTTATTCTGGAAATGAACGAAAACATTTGATTTTAGTTAGAATTTTTTTTTCTCTCCAGATTTAAGTTGTTGGATTATATAAAAATCATATTTCTAATGGCACCTTTAATTTTTCCATAATTATGCAAAATGTCCCTAAAGTCTTAAAAGATCATGATCTTATTATGGACATTCACCATTCTAATGGCCTGAGGTATCTGCAATTGTGTGCGTGGTGGGGGGGGGGGGGTTTGAGGGAGATGTGTGGGGGAAGGGGGGGCGTAAAAAATTGAGCCTACGTACTTTATGGCTGGCCCCCAATACATATAAATTTACAGATACACTCTGAACTTTCACTACTCTCTGTGATATTGTTGTAATTAGCCTGTATTGAAATTATTCTGCCTTCCTGACTACTATTGCTAAAACATTAATGCCATCTTGTGGAGGTATGGAGATTTTAAACCTATCTAATTTCTAAATCCATTGTTGTGTATACGAAGCATGAAAAAATCAAAGTACTATGGTTATTTCCACCTGTGATGAAGTCTTGTCAGCCAAATCAACTTACATCTTTCTGTAACAAAGGTGAGATTTTCTCTGATAAAACATGGCAGTAGAATTAAAACATAGAAAAAAAAACAAAACATATTTTGTTTTTGTAAGCTTTATTATCCTGAATATGTTTTATGTCATATATGTCTTTCATGCATCTGAATTTGACGAGAGTAGAAGTGGCACATATAGAAACAGACTACAAAGAAACAAGGAAAGACAATACTGATTTTTGATATTAATGAATAAAGATATAAGAAAAATTATTATGCATCCAACATAGACTTACCTGTCTAAGGTGAAATTCTTTTTTTCCAATGCTACCGAAACAGTTGACGGGAACGTATAATAAATGAGACAGGTTGCGCATGCTCAATAAAATAAGATTAAGTGTTTACCGTTCAGTAGTCAACCATTTTTTGAAGGTGTGACATAGTCCTTTGGGAAGGAATGATTCTACTGGTGGGATCTGACATAATTATGTTCCATTCACCTGTGTCGGTAAAATCAGGGACAAAATTTCACCTTCTTACTTAGGGCCAGGGGAGTCTGGCATGTTTTGTATAACTTTACCACTGCCGTGTTTGAAGAATGCGTGAAAAATCCAAATGCAACTGGGCCTTCTCACCCCTTCCCTTCTGTTCCAATAAATCAAAGAAACAACAATGGCTACAAGAGTGGCGACAGGGGGATGCGGAGAGAGAGAGAGAGAGAGAGAGAGAGAGAGGGTGGGCGGGAAGGAGATATGGAAAAGAGAGCGATGGAGAGTGAGCGAACAGAAAGAGTAGGGAAAGATGGCGGAGAGAGATGTTGGAAGTTGAAGATACAGAGAGACAACGGGGAGAAGGGGGGGGGGGGGGTCGGAGAGGGGGTTGTAGAGGGCGGGGAGGGAGAAAAATAGGGGCGGAAGGAGGGCGCGGGGGGGGGGGCGAACTCCGATTTATTCGGTAACTCATTTGGTGATTTATAGCAAAGTAACAAAGCAGTCAAAGGGCAGCCACCACTACTAAAGGCAGCGGAAATTTTCATTGATAAAATTCCGAGATTGTTAAACGGATGTCAAAAGTACTAAATGGGAGGGTCCAGATTCAAATTTGGATTTTCAATTAAACGGATCATTCCAATTACCCGGAAACAAGCGGTTGACCTCCTAGCGGCCCGTTTCCGCCTTGCGTTTAGAGATCTAGATCAGAGGCTACTTCTGTACTGATGCAGTTGGTCCCCCCCGCCCCCCCCCCCCCCAGATATATTGAAAAACAATGAACAATATTTATCGTGCACCAACAAAGCAATGAAACTTTATCATACAGTCCAAACACTGCAAAGAGATGGGTAAATATTCCTTCTCACTCTTTTCCCCATTGCCCTAAGTTTGTATTTTACAGGTAGCAGTCTAGAATGGTGTCACGGATCTGCATTTAACAGAATGCTTCTAGTGGGAAAAATGAGGGAAATCTAAAATTAGTATTGTGAATTATTATTAGATAAGATCCCAAGACTCTGGAAAAATGTCTCAATCTTGAAACTAGTCTAGTACAACGATAAACCTGTAGGGAAAGGAGCATTAGGCCTATTATGATTATTCTCCTAAAACACTTGATCTAGAGTTGCTGGTGTACTACTGTTATTATATACTCATGAATAATTATGCAGTGTTTCTCGTCCAGATGTGGACGTTGATGTCCAGGAATCTCTATTATTTATTTGACCCAGATTTCTCGAATCCAAATGGTAATATGGATTCACATTTAGAATGAAAATCTAACCAGAGAGGAAACTGATGAGAATAAGAAGGTGCACAGCTGATATAGTTGTAAAGTATTTATAAAGTTCAAGTAAAGATTTGATCTAATCTAAAACGGAATTATTTCATAATCCGTTACATCAATTCTCTTAAGAATACTTATTTATATTTTTAACGGGGTCTCATCAAGAGAACTCACCATTTTTGTCTGCCCCAGTAAAAGGGAAAAAACTCCTGTGCTGTGAAGGCTTTAGCCATGTCTGCACCAAGTTGCCATTTCTGAGCGGAAGTAACTGGTTTCGCTCTTAAATCGCAAAGTACAAACATAAACTTGAAAACAATTGGATAAAAGGGCTTCATGTGATACAAAATATTAATTAGTACCGTGGATAACTGATATTGTCCGATAAATCTTTTTATTGATACGATGGAATAACGATGCATTCTAAAAACATGCTTTATTGTTCTTGCTTAATCTGACTGTGCAGAAAAAAAATTCAAAAGAATTGAAAACGGCAGAAATTAAATATCACTTAATGGATTTCATCTGGAAAAAGTTCAAAGTTCGTGTTTTCACATTATGAGGGCTTAAAATACTTGTACATGTATTAAAATCAAATTTGATTCAAGTTCAAAATGAATTTTGCTTACTAATTTTCGAAAATGATTCAAATTATTACAAACACCTAAAAGTAATTGTTGCACAAAATGTAAGGACTCGATCAAAAGAAACACTTACCAGTATTTTCATTTGGGAATAGAAACATGATGATTTGAAATGCATCCTGAGTGAATGTGATAAACACAAAGTAATCTTATTGTTAATCCCAGTGACACACAATACATTAATCCATGAGCCTTTCTTAATGATTGAGCAAAAATATAAAATCTGCTGAACCTGAAGCTTGAACACCATCCTTGGTCCTGGAAGTGAATGCAACCTCTGAGTATTGAATTTGAGTTTGAATGTTGAACTGTTTCCGAAACACCCAGGCATTTATTTTCATAGAAGCTTCCCCTAATAAGAATAATTATTCCCCGTCATCCCACCTCCCCCCCCCCCCAAAAAAAACGCCTCCCAAACTCCCATCTCATCCAAATGTTGACACAAATGATTTCGTTCTGTTTTACAGTACCTCTCTCTCTCTCCCTCTATAGATCTCTCTCTGTTACTTTGAGTTGAGTGCTGATTCTATTTAAATGATGACAAACTTTCTATGAACTTACTATATTCATCGTTCTTTTTTTTCTTGTAACTTAAATGACTTTTCAGTAAAAGCGTCTTTTCAATCGCCCCCCCACCCCCCCTCCCCCCGAATCCCCGAATCCGTACACAACCCGTAAGGCAAACCTTCTGAAGAATGAAACATTTGTTTGTGATCTGCTTACGTTCCAAGAACATCAAGATAATGCTTAATTTTTCGGTCACATTCAAAAGATAATCAAATCACTGACAGACACGGTCTCGAATGAATAGACCCAATAATTTGTTTTCTTCATTTTCATGCAATCGAAAATAGGTCTATCAGATGGAGATGTCGTCACAATTAATGAATTACGCAATTAGGCCCACCGTTCTATATTTGTAAATGGGAAAGTAGTTGTGGGCAGAAATTGTTTTGTTTTCATTAGTTGACAGGGAAAGCGGGCAAGGGGGGGGGCAGTATGGCATGGAAGGGGCAATAGAGCATTATGCCATGGTGTCCTCCCCCCCTCCCCCCCCCCCCGCAATCCTCCCCACAATCATTCTGCCCATGGTGGACAATTTAGTGTACTGCATCGCCAGTAAATGTGCCTCACAATTTTAAGCACGTCTAACATTGTTTGGACCTGTGACTAACAAATAATAATTATTCAGTCTTGAATTTATCATTTCCGGATTAAAATCTACCGTCATATAACTAACTTGGGATTGTTGTGAGTGTCCTCTCCTTCATTCATATACTTTTTATTTGTGTGTTTGGTCTTGTTCTAAGTTGCCTCAAATGGAAACAAGATCATATAGTTTTTTTGGGTATATTTTTTTAGTAACGCTGGTTGGTTTTGTTTCAACAAAGGTGTTTGTTTGGCATAAAATATTGCAAAAACAATTTTCTTTATTCAATTTTCTGCTGCCTGCGGTTTTGTAACATGAACTGCTTTTTTTCCTAGCATTTTCAGGCCATTCCTTCTCCTATGGCCTCTTTTATGTAAAGTTTTTTTTTTCTCAGTGAGAGGAGGTAGAGTTGATTATGGTTTGGGGGACACAGCTGACACAAGCCTCATTACAGCTGCCACCCGGTAAAACTGTAGCCGGGAGATTGTACTCGAATTAGGTTGTGATGGACAACAGAGGCCGTTATTATTACCGTACTTAAAAAGAAATAATAATTTGGCACTACCACAAGAAACAGTATTGGGACACTTCTTTCTCATTATATTATTATGTATCTTTTTCTCTTCATATAACTATTATTTCGTCATCATTTTCTCTTCATATTACTTTCCCTGACATCATTAGCAGTGGATGTATGGTGGTTATGAACTTCAGCCCTGTGTGAAATGCAAATTTTCCCTCATCCTGTCTATTTTAGTCATCACAATAGGCATCTTAAGTAAATAAGTTTGTTCTCATTTTTAAGTCTTGTGTTCAAGTGATTCCACTCTAAGGCATTATTTTCCTATGATCAAGAGCCTCCTGTTTCTAAAACTCATTATTTTCAAAACCCGAAATAATGAGTTTAAAATGATAATATGGCTGTGTTAAGCACTTTTAAAATATGTCAAATTCGAGAGCTGTAAGGAAAATAATTGAACATCTGAACTGTTTTCCACATTGCATTGTTTTTCCTTGTTTCTTTGCAGTTTACTTTATTGTAAAACTAAAGTATTTGTTCTTTGATTGTTTTTCTTTAAATAGCAAAATTCTGTGTCATCTTTCCTTGTTTATATGTAGTTTACTTTATTGTATTACTAAAGTTTTTGTTTTTGATTTCTTTTCTTTAAATAGTAAAATTCTGTGTCATCTTTCCTTGTTTATATGTAGTTTACTTTATTGTATTACTAAAGTTTATGTTTTTGATTTCTTTTCTTTAAATAGTAAAATTCTGTGTCATCTTTCCTTGTTTATGTGCAGTTTACTTTATTGTATTACTAAAGTTTTTGTTTTTGATTTCTTTTCTTTAAATAGTAAAATTCTGTGTCATCTTTCCTTGTTTATGTGCAGTTTACCTTCTACGTGCTACTTCTGCGTACATCAAATTCAAATGCCCGAAAGATCAACATGAACAGATTAATATACAATTCTAACACTATATTCATGATAAGAAAACATAAGGAAAACACACTTTTTCCAATGCTTTAATTCGACTGTCAGAGGATGGCTGGGACTCTCACATCACAGGAAGCTGTAAACTAAGTTGGCTGAATCTACATCATGTAAAATAAACAACAGTGGAATCTGAGAATTAGATATATTTCAGAATCTCAATAGTTCTACATGATAGCATCTTTTACCAATAATGGTTAGGAAGGCAGAATAATTCCAATACAGGCTAATTACAACAACATCACAGAGACCAATGAAAGTTTGAAGTGTTTCTGTAAATCTACATATTGGGGGCCATGCATAAAGTCTACACTCCATTTTGATTATTTTCTTTCCCCGTCCCCTCTACCTGTACTCTTTTCAATTGATCAGCCTCAACCCTCCCCTTCCCCCGACCACTCCTTGCACGAGCCTCCGACCATTAGAATGGTGAACGTCCATGATCAGGCCATGATGTTTTAAAACTTTGGTGACATTTGGCCAGGACAGTTTTGATTGTTTCATGAGAAATGTGAATTTAATATGACCCGACAACTTCATTTGCAGAAAAAAATATTTACTTTTATATTTCATGTGTGAAGAATGGTTTTTACTTCTTATCTCTAATTAAAATTTTATACTGAATTGTCTTTTTCCTTGGGGTTACTCTCTCTGTATGTATAATGCTTTTTTATGTATTTATTGTTTTTTGGAGGGGGGGGGGGGGGAAGGGAGATTTTTCTTTTTTAATTTTGATACAAGAAAATGTAACTAAATTTGGCTGATTTTATTTAATCGCCGATTGAAAAAAAAAAAAACCAATAATACTTTGACTAATTCATACTTTGTATACCAGAACCTATCTGCTGTAAGACTGGAATCTGAGAATTAGGTAGGTTTCAAAATTTCCATAGTTCTCCAGGCTGGTATTAATCTTTCACTAATGACGATCAGGAAGTCAAGATAATTTCTAATAGGATGTTTAAAACGTTAGTAAGATTTGGCATGGGTTGTTTGACTATTTTCATTATCTAAAGGGTAGGTTCCCCAGAATAGGGTATTCTTATATAGGTTTGCCGACAGTCTGACTTGCATTGATTAAATGCTACATCAACTTAAAGACAACGAACAAAAGCAGAGCCATCGGTAATCAGTGCATCTGTTTGTGGTTGATATTATTTTTCTCTATGAACTGTGCACATGTGTGGTTAATCCAGATAATGTCCTCTTTCTGGATTCCATATAGGCCCCCATTGTTGCTGATGGATGTAGAAAATGACTTATTCTCAGATTTAAATATTTCGACCATGTCAAGCTGACAAGTTTGGCAGATAAGAGAAACCTGCTTCAGGTTCCTTTTTTTCTTTTACGTCTGCCCTCATACTGTCTCAAACAGTGCAAACATGTGTTGTTTCTTTTCTTGATAGTATCACACGAGAAAGAAGTATCTGATATTTCAGCATAACAAAATAGTCAGTTTTTTTGCCTCTTTTTTGTAAACAATAAAAAAAAGTCAAGCCGGCGGCCGTCTTGAATTTGGCATTCCTCTTGAATTTTTGTTTGTCTTCAAAACAGTTTGTATTCAAAACATCTTCTTTCCAGCGCCATAACTATATATCTTGAGAGGTAAATAATACTTATGACAGTTCAATATAAGTCCAATGTCTATTGCATGTAGTGTATTTCCAATAATGTGCCGGTCATCTTGAATTTTTGGGCACCATTTTGAAAATGTTTTGTGGCCATTGCCAGTTTTTTAAAACATCTCCTATAGACAAGATTTGTGGCAGGTTTCATACTTCTATTCCGTTTTGAATAATTCTGTCGTGCAAAAGGAGGGCGACGTGACTGCCAGCTGGGCATTTATCTATTATATTGTCTCACACATAATTATCTAATGTCAAACGCAGGTAGACCTATCTGCTACCGAAATGGTAGTTCCTAAGTGTTGCAAACTCATAAATAAAAGCATTTATACCACACACATTTTGTGTGTGTATGTATTTTCCTCAAAACTACGAAATGAGCATATACCTCGCTCTGCCTTTGCACGGCAGAAAATAATGTTCCCATGATATAGAATTATCAAGCTCAATATCTGGGATAATAATAGTTTTGTGCCAAAATGAGGGTTAAAATGAAAATTAAAACCAATATGGCAGAAGATTCTATCTTTGGTAGTCCTTTGTAAATTTCTGCTGAGATTCTCTTGATCGGGCAACGGTGAGAAGTTGAACAGTCATAGTTTGCATTAGTTCTGTCTGTAAAAGAAGGAAAGACGAATGCTGTAAAGGTATGTTTGTATTGGTTAGTTTTAGGACAGGTGAAAAAAACATGGCTTTCAGATATATTAAGATCGTTTTCAGTCCTTAAAAGTTTAAGCATTTCTCAGTTCTAGTCTGCTTGATGTGGTACGTGAGCGATTTGGTGTCCCAGAGCTGTCTCCCATTATTCAAACAGTTTGGTGAAAGCTTTATCGAACCTCATTCGCACGATCATCATTTCGCATGGACATCGTTGTCACTTGGCGCATAATTTTTGTGATAGAAGTCTACAGTTGTGCATGCTACAGTAATTATTATGTTATGGAGTGAAAGCCTGAGATGCACTTCAATGTGTTATGTAAACAAAGGCGCCCCGCTATTTTAAAAGAGCCATTGGTTTTCAATTAAAATGAAGAAAGAAATGAGAACAATCTCACAAACACCCCAGACACCCTCGTCATATTTGTTTTTGTATTGTTGTCACGGCATCAATTCCCTCTTTCTCGTCCTTTTCTGGCGATCTTATAACAATGATAACTCAACGCAATGTTTCTCAACCTTTTTCGTCTGACGCCCCACTTCAGTTTCCTCCCAAAATATGCACCCCGCCAAGATCGGATAAAGCGTTACACGCAGCATATACAAAAATATTACAAAGTATTTGTGTGTTCGGTGTGTATACATTCAAAAGAACGTTCAACTAAACTAAAACTGTATCTCAAGGAAACTACCAATAGAGATAAATAAACAACAGTTTATTATACAGTAAAAATACACTGTGAAATTAAGATTTCTATGGAAAATCTCTACGCCCCATTCCCAAGTCCCACGCCTGACCAATATAGTGCCAATCCCCACCAGCGCGTGCCTCCCACTCTGAAAACCACTGCTCAGCCCGGTTCCAAGGTTTTTTAGGCGTTAACACGTATAGCAACAAAAACCAAAACAACAACAAAACTGAGATTGTATTTTACTTAGGAAGAAAACACGTAATTTGTTCATTTCGCTAGGAATATTACTCTGAAGGCAAGTTAATAACAGTCCAGTTGGCGAGGCAAAGAACAAACAAACAAACAAAAGAAAAAGATGGTTGTACAAGACAGGATCGTAGATATACTACAAGACCTAGATAGTCTGGTGCAGTGGTTCGCTCTCGCGCGAAGTGAGACCACCATGCGGTGTTCACGGCATTGTGAGGCGGAAGTGACTCCACGAGCGTAAACACACTGGCGGAAAGCGTTGAGATTGAAAAAAACAAAAGTGATCTTCCGCCAGACTTTGAATGTTGTTTAACTCTTTCGGGACTTATCCCCCATTCATCTACTCCTGTGAAAAATGTGTTTGGACATATCGCCATTTTATATTGTATTCTACATTCAATTGTCTTTTATTTGATGTCTAGCATTTTACTTGACTATCAATTCATTTTTTTCTGAAAGCGTTTTTCTGAACCATGCTGTTTTTTTTTTCCCGAAGTGGAAAATATTAATTACGTCCAGACTTGACCGAAGCCCCTAACAATGACGACTTGATTGCAATTTATTCTGAAGTGAACCAGTTTTTTTAAACATTGCAGTATGCAATGCGGTCAACGATTTAGTGGTTTCAGAGACTATGTCATTGATTTGTGGTGATGTTTGATTGGGTGCCCCAGTTATGGACTTGATTTATGATGTGAACAACAGTGTAACCTGGTGGAACATGTGTTCTGTTACTTCGAAAGATTAACGCTAGAGAAAGGATCACATAACGTGCCGAATTCTTTGATAGCCGTTGTGGACCAAGAACTTTGAATGTTTAGCAAAAGTGATTTTTTTTTCTTCAGTTTTTAACTTTGATATTTTCAACCTTTCAGGCCGAGGAGCCCGATTGACGTCATTTTCTGTAATAATCCACGAATCACACTGTGCCACTCACAAAATTATATACGCCACTTTGTCATTTTCAAAGCCTCGTAACTTTCGGGCTCTTAAGCTCAGGCCAATGTCATAGGCTAAGTTTTCAGAAATACCACTATTTAATGGAAATATGACAATGCTTGATGATAACTGAATGTTGTTGTCTGAGTTGAAATTAATTGAAAAGCTAAATTCAAGAGCTTGCCAAAAAATAATACTTTGTATGTTAAAGTCGTGATAACTATATGCATTATGCGGGGATTTGAATTTGGAAAGGGCCTTCCAATACATTTATATAAACTGTGATCAGGCATTTTGCACTAAGCATTGTTGCCTTAAATAAAGTCCTCATAACTTTCAGCAGGTCACCATGTATTGAATCACATCGATACCCCCCTCCCCCTCCCCCCACCCAACCCTCCCCTCCCTTTAAAAAAATATTATTGTCAATTATTAAATACATTTCAGTTCCATAGCACTGTCATTTCGAAATTACCAAACGAAAAAAAAAGTCCAAACGTGAATGATTCACTGTTGGAGACCATTAACTTTAAGCTTTTTTACTAGCTAGATCTACCTATTATGTTGACAAATCAATATAAGATAATAATTGTGTAAAGACAAAGGATGTTCGGCAGTGGGTTATGCTGTCCACACCTTTCTTTTTTTTTCCATGGGTTTTACCACCCGTATCTAAGTCTACAGCACGCAAAGACTTAACTTTCTGTACATACGTCTATTCTGATTCATCGCTCCGCCGTTGCATAGCGAGTGATGTTGCTTCACCAAGTCAATGGCTGTGCGGCCTCAGTCAGCCGCCGCGTACCAGTCTATCTAGGTCATGTAGTTTGTCTCGGGTAAATCTATGGGCAGGATTTCTCTGTTGTGTGTGTGTGTGTGTGTGTGTGAGTGTGTGTGTGTGTGTGTGTGCGTGCTTGCCGGACATGGGGGAATGGGGTAGTAATGTATGGGGGGCAAAATTAGGTCCATGCGCTTAGTGCCTATGAATTTCAACACCGTCATTCATTAAAACAGTTGGGGTTGGCCGAAGAATAGCACAGTTGAAGTTTCAAAAGAAAAGGGTAACACAAATGTACAGGTGGTTACAGGAAGGAGTGTGTCCTTGCAAATGTCAATTAATAATATAATTATGTAAACAACTTTATATAACGCGTGGGCATTTTAGAAATGCCCGTCTAGGCTAACAATAAAATTTAACAGGAGACACAAAACTTTCCTGCTGTGCCCCGTTTTAGTCTATGCTCATTTTTCATCTGACGATGACCAAAGGAATTTATCGGTCTTCCAAATGTTGACTTACATTATTATATAGACGAAGCACATAGCATTCTATGACCTGATGTGAAAAAAGCTAATTTGATCTCGGTTGGCGCATATTTCTTAGCTCGTAACCACAAGGACAACCCATGTCTTGAGAAATTAAACTGAACTTCAATGGATCAGTCATTATATCAGTGGTAGCGTAACGACAACCTAAATTCCTTATTTCCAATGGTTAAATTTTAATTCATCCGGTAAATAATTCGACAATAATATTTATGAATAACGTCGCCCTCTAACCTTGCAGAAAGGCAAGAATCAAACAAACAACAACAACAACAAACATACAATCAAACAAAAAAGCGAAGGAAAAGACAACAGTGGAAAGCAAAGTGTAAATGCTAAGAGCAGTGATCCCCCCTAAACAAAGACATAGAACCTCTGGCAAACAAAAGCCAAAGAGCGATAACATCTGGCATCGTTCCATTCATATCCACGGCTGCTCCAATAATGCACACAGTGCTCCACACCTGCAAAGAGAGTATAGCGTTAGTCATTCTGGATAATAATAAATTATTTTAAGTACAAGGTCAGTTCGAGGCCGTTATAAGGAACGGGAATTTTCATGTGGAGTGACGCCACGACTGCCTTCTCATTGTTTGGGGACAAAATGTTGTGGAAAACTCTCTCTTCGCGTCTATAGTGCTGACAGAAGTCGATGCTCCTGAAGCTAAATTGATGATGTGGAAAAACGTTCACTAGTGCAGCAACAACGATGGCTTAGATGTCGCTGTATCGACTTGGAGGGGAGGTGCCAAAATTACTTGACAGTAAGTAAAAACTGTCTCTTATTGAAATAAGGTGTTTTATGAGCCTACTCGAATGACATCTAAATGTACCGAATTGTGAGTGTTTCTACATGAATTCTAATGGAAAATTGGATTTTTATGCTGAAATTATGTGTTTTGAGTAGATATCAACATGATTTTGTTGCCTATTCGGCCGAATTTTGTTCAGAACTATGCATTTTATTAATGGCTCGGGTCGGGGGATTCACGATCTGTTTAGATCCAGGACTAGATTTATTATTTATTTATGAATTTATTTATTTTGTTTTGTGTGGTAATCTCAGAGAGTTCAGGATGTCACTGCAACTAGCTTGATGAATGAAATTGATCTCATGCTGGATGATGGCAAATGGTATGAGTTGAAAACGAAGATGTAGGGGGCATTCCTCTTGATAATTTCTCTCTTCTACTACAGGGCCGGTGAGTATTAGAGGCCAGTCAAAAACTGATTTTTAAGAGTAAGAATTCTTTCGGGCATACTCGGACATGGAAGTCTAAGCATTTCTTCGTACATATAGATTTAAAAGTCATTCTGATTCTCCCCAAGGATTTACTAAAACATGGAAATCTAATAATTTACCAGTACATAAATAGCCTACATCGAAGAATTCTTTTGGACCTGTAATTTCTATCGAAGAATTCACTTGGTCGCGCAATATAACACTTATATTTCCACATGTAAATCTAAGAATTCTTTTGGACCTATGTATTCTATCAAAGAATCCACTCAGAAATGGAAATATGAGAAAAATCCCAAACTTCCAACATGTCTGCACCGGCCGGGTTTTGAACCCGGGACCCTTGTCATGAGAGGCGAGCACCTTGCCTCTAGACCACCTTGTCCCTCATTCATGTACACATAAATTGCATCAATTCTTGACTTCAACATTTCTCAGCTAGTAAATTCAGTTCTGGACATTTTGTGCCCCCCTTCATATAATAGACTTAGACTGGGGAAAAGGCCAGCAATGTTTCATTCTTTGACAGTTTATATTTCACTTTCATTTAGATCTATCGCTACCTGTAATTTAATATATGGGTATTGCAAGGACAACTTGGGGTCCCTAAGACAATTTATTTATCATTGTTATTATTTTTAATTTTTATGGAGTTTGCTTTCAGGTAAAACCTTCCTATTGCTGGAAGACCGCTCCACCTGGACATAGAGTCGAAATACAACATAACAGTAACATGTTCGGTACTGGCATCAATTGCTTTACATTTTAATGTGGAGGGCATCCTGTATATTACGTTTCACTGGTTTCAGTAAGGTTTGCTGTCAGGTGGGTGATTTGTGCTGGATGGGATTTACATGGAACTCACGAAAGTATTTGTGAAGACAGCCGAAAAAGCAATGGCTTACCATCGCTGTTACTAGGATTCCGAGGTGAAAATGGTCTGATGGTTATTTCAGTCTCATCGCTGATATACTCAAAGCGACCGGATTTGAATAGATCACTAACACCTATCCAGGCACTGCGCACTGAAAATTAAAAGGCAAAGCAATAATTAGAGCTAGAAATATTAAATCACATACGCACTCACTTTGCTAGTGATTTTAGATTCCACAATATTCCACTGTTGTTAAAAATTTGCTCCATTCATGCTCATATTTTACACTAAACCTTAACAAACGTTAAGATATAGTCTGATTCTGAGTGTGCTTCTTTGTTCTCTAGCAGAATAAAAAGATCAAATTATTTTTTAAAATGGTACAGTATTAACCGGTGGCAAAATACAAAAAAAAATAAAAAATTGCAAATTCATAAACATATCCGGTCCCTAGGGCCTTACACAATCCAGGAATAGGTTCTTGGCTCACACTCACTCGATTGCAATTCATTTGTGCCACTGGAGGATAAGTAATCGCTAGGTTATCTCTGTTTCCAGTGCCTTTCTCCTTCTTCGATCACTTTGTCCACACATTCTATCCAGTATTACTCATTGATTTCGGATATTGACGTCTTGGCAAGTTCTTTGGTGTCCGCAATTTTGTAAGTGCATTTGCTACATCGCCTTCCACTTTTGCCAACACCTGGTCAATCGGGTTTCAATGTGAGTGACAGTGTAGCAGCTATGGACATGCTTGGCCTTTTTCTTTAATACGTTTGTTGAGTTGAAATAGGTTTGCCTTGTTGTGATCCTGGTTTTAACGTCTTTGTAAACAATGGCACGTGTTGTTGTTTTTTTTTTCTGAGCCACTCGAATGGTTTGTTTTTTTATTGAAATGAAATTAATGAAGGAAGAAGTAGCATAATACTGTGAAGGAATAATACATGTAATTTTTTTTTTAAATCCCTTTGGCTCCGATGCTATAGAAAACATGCTGCTTGGCCTCAAAGAAAATGAATAAATTGTGCTCGACTCTGTGTGCTGGCTAGGAAGAGAATTGTTGGTACCCCACTCAGAGCATACTTTTGACAATACCAGTTTTGTCCTATTGCCTTCATTCATCCTCCCAACCTGCATTCTGCTGCCTTCTTGACTTTCACACAATCTCAAACAATCATTATTCTTTATTGTTTTTCTTCACTGGTCTTTTCGTCACATAAGTTTTCATTCATCCTAATTTATAATACTGTCCCTTTCAGTTTCTCTTATATTGTCATTCTCAGATATTGTTGGTTTATTTCCAATAAAACTGCTTTCACTATTTTGAAAGCTTCCCACGCCGGTCTTTCCTTGCCTACCTTAATGCCATCAAAGCTGCTGTGTTTAAGGACTATGCGGTAGCAGAAACCATCAGGATTATTTGGACAATCGCGTGGTATTTTAGTCAGATGAGACCAGTTTTAGCACAGTCGGGGTACCTGGAGCTTGAAAATGGAGGTCTCACACACCACTCAAAAGATATTTATTTCTCTGTGCTGCAGTTGTAATAGATTGCATCATATTCTTTATTTAAGGATGATACCAACTGATGTGGTCATGTGAAAAATGATGCAGTCGACACTGGTTATTGCTCCATACCCCTTTCATGGCTTGAGGAAATTGAAAAATGGGGGTAATCCTGTACACCTCAAAGACTTAAGCTACTATTTAAAAAATCCATAATTATGGTTTTTGTAATCAGCGACCGAAAGTTAGTTCAGATTGGCTGGTTTCATCGCCTGTACATTTTGGCTGTTGACCAGTGTAATTAGTTTTAAATCAGTGTTTTCGTTGGTTTGTGTGTTGTTGTTTTTTTGTGTCAGAAAACAAATTAAATGTTGTGCCCTGTTTCGAAATGGCTTGGTTTTGAATTTTCACTCCCGTCTGTACTCCAACACTATTATGGGAATATGGGGCAATGTCGATATCACTTTAATAGTGCTAGGAAAGTACTGAAAAAATGTACCAGTCGACTGATCAAATTACGGCAGTAATCAAAGGATGAGCCATATTTCTCGCGCATATGGTCTGATTATAATACGAACATTGGCCTACATAGACGAAAACAGACAGGTGGTGGATCGCTATTAGGACTGTGTACGAGATCATGGTGGGGTACAACGATAAACATTGTGCATCGTTATTGTTGACTTCCAAATCACAAAGTTTTCTCAAGTGTCCAATTCTGCATCCCATTTCATTTTTTTTTAGGAAGAAAAATTTATTAAAAATGATTATAAAAAATACTGATAAAAATTCCAGTCTGTCATTCTCTTCAATCTTTTCCTTTTACTAGCTGAGTTACCCGGCCCTGCCCGGGAGAAATATCTTTATCTAGAAAACAATACGCACAATCGGCACACAGAATATGTAGATCTAGGTAGAAAACAACTCACAACTGGCACAGTAACACCCGCATGGCCCGTGCATAAGGCAGACGGCACAGAAACGCATGCCTTCAAACTTTGAAACGCAACCGGAAGTTTAAAGTCGAAACAAAACAAAGGCAGGAGGGAGGCCATCAGTGTTGAGGAGAAAACATTATTCGATGTTTTTAGGCCTATTTTCATTTATTACAAAATTACGTTAATTCGCTTTCATGTCAAAGGACTAGACATAGTAGCAAAAAGAAATATCTTTCACATGTGATTTTTTCAGGTCTGGGAATTTCTTCCTCGCAGCAGTGATTTTTTTTCC
The DNA here is from genome assembly GCA_963931925.1 of Onchidella celtica. NCBI lineage: Eukaryota > Metazoa > Mollusca > Gastropoda > Systellommatophora > Onchidiidae > Onchidella > Onchidella celtica. The sequence goes on along the minus strand of OZ007570.1, from coordinate 34,457,531 downwards.
TTGCTGTTTTTTTTATTTCCTTTTATTAGGCTGTTGTTGTTCCTCCGAGGCCGCCATCGTTCTCCAACAAAGGTAAATCACATTTTATTTTACACGTGGTTCTCAGTAATCGACCCAGAAGATACATGCCAACATGCACTTGATTGGGAGGCATACGATAACCCTCCTCAGTTCTAAAGTTAGCCTACAGGTTTCCTTCTTATCGGTGATGGTCGTGAAATCACGGAATCCCGGAATCCACTTAAAGCCAACAACGGTTAAGAAAAGTGCCAACTGCTGGGCCGAGCAGGAACCAAACCCGGTGCCTTCGGCATGAGATTCGACGACGTGGCGTCTAGACCAAGGTGCCCCTCCCTCGTCACATTTTATCGTTGTTGCCTCACCACACTGTAATGTCGCACCAAGTCCTACTAGCAGCTGTCTTGGTTCGTCTTTGTAGGTCCATGTTTGCAGTATAGTACGCGTACTATGACCATATCCGTGTGAAATAAGGCTCATTATTTAATTACTGCATCTATTGTATATTTCAGTAACTTGCAACCTTTGGCATGACTAACTGACCAAACTATACACTCTTCAGGCCTTAAATTTGGCAGGAACGTGGCAATAGAGATAAGGAAAATGGTGGCTATGATTAAAATTTGTTTACTTCAAGCTTGTGTTTTTAAGAAATAACAATGTTTATTGCTATGTAACATCTTTATTTTTGCATGTTTGTTTCGTAATATTATAGTACCGTCCATGTCATAAAAAGTATCAAGCGTTCAGTAAGGTGCGTAGTGTTCTGGTGCCCATGAGTTCTGAAGCAGAACTTTAATTCCGGGCAATGCCCGGTGGGTCATCTAGTTATTTATATTATCAGTAGATTGGTTTCTTAACATTTCCCGAGCAATATTAATTATTATCGATATCACCCCTTGTTCCTGTGCGTTCAATAATATACAATTTACGATTTTTTTAAAATATCTCCAGTTTCCCTTAATGAATCTGGCCCAAATTTGCATAGCCCCCTTCTTCGATGTGCCTTATATGGAAACCCTTTCTTCACTTGTAAAGAGCTAAAAACCAAAAACGTTTTCTTCATAAACATAATATATTTAAAAAACAGAAAATACGACTAGGCAAAGGGCAGAGTTTTTATCATGTGCGCAGAAATGCCGTTCTTACGTCATCATGTCTGCATGAGAGCAAATCTACATGTAATTATTTCAGAGAAACACAATTTCAGATTTTCGCCAATGATGGATGACAACTCATATCAACTGCACGCAACTGCGCAATATAAACAAAGGGAACATTATGAAATTCGTGATTTTAGACACTTTTGCGTACCTCAAAAACGTTTATTTTGAACAAAGCAAATAACTTGGGACCTTACAACTCAGCCACTGTGACGTAGTGCTACCAAAATTGAAATAAAAAAGGAACAGGTTGAAAACAATATTGGTAACAGCCACGACATCCCCGACAATATGACCCTAAAGTAAAGAAAATTGCTCTGAGAGCAATTAAATGTCGTGGATAAGAAGCTCAAAAACAAAGCATCTGTGCATTTTTGGGTGTAAAATCTACTACATTCAGAACTTGCAGAACGAGCTGCCAGATGTGAATAAAGATAGTAGAAAAGGCGGAAAGCCCATCTTGGACACCTTTGATTTTGATACCATGAAAAAAGATGCATTCAAACTCTTTGAAGATAGAGTATACAAAAAAAACAAGATGCATTCAAACTCTTTGAAGATAGAGTATACAAAAAAAAAAAGAGGCATTCAAACTCTTTGAAGATAGAGTATACCTTACTTCAAAAGTACTGAGACACAATCTTGAGACAAAATCTATTATCGGTGTCAAGAGATAAATACTTTATTTCGAACTGAAGACCTTCGGGTTCAGGTTCCAGTCCACAAACTGTGGAAGAAGGTTCCCAAAGGATCTTGTTGCGAAGATGCACATACCTTAGGGAATAGTTTGTCTTGGACTCTGTGGGAATATTTCACCGTGCTGACTTAAAAAACAAACATCCTGATGACATTGATTTTCCGATATTTTTTGCTTCACAGAATATGAAAATTAGAAGCAGATTCTGGACGAAATCAAATATGAAGTGTGCCACCATGTTTTGTCTGTACTAAATTCAATATCTATGGTACACAAGGACATTAAAATTGTGTAACAAGTTAGTTAGCACCCTTGGGGTAAAATATTATATTAGTACAGCAAAAGTTGGATTTTTAAAATCTAAATAACTATGGATCCAAATAATATTGCCTCTATAACTGATGCTGTGACGTCGTTTCAATTGTTATATAGCCCCTTCGAGATATAATTATAGCCCGCACTAAATTTGTTCGCTTGTTTGTGTTCAAAATCACAAAATCTTTGGGTAATTAACTTTTGTTCATTACAATACTTCTCTTTAAGCTAAGCAATGCATTTATCCAAAAAAATGTACGTTTGCTTGTAAGAAAACTCCGTGTCAGCAGTGCAGTTTTGCTGGTGCTGTAAATAACCTTGGTGTCGGACAAGTTTATTACATAATTTTATGAAGAAGAAAAAAACAATCATTTCCACCTCTCTGAATGTCAAAAAATATTTTCTCCTTAAAACAAATTGAAAAAAGAAGCTATGCAAACTTTGACCGTGGTTGATCAAGGCGATCCGGAGATATTAAAGAAACTGTCAAACCGTATAATTTTGAACCGACTATAATGTTGGAATACAGACGGGAAGCTAGAGTTAAAATTCAATGCCAAGGTGAAGCATGCCACAACCGGGCAAAACGTGGTGGCTGGTGAACCGTGGAGAGATACGTTAACTACCGCGCAGAACGATACCAAATTACAAGATGATTTTTTATTGGCCATGGCCTTCTCTGAAAAAAGTCCACCTCGCCCTCTGTGAAGCCGGTATCGGTACTTGAAGCCGGTAACGGTTAAGAAAAGTACCAACTGCTACGGCGGCACAATAACTGCCACTTTGTGCATTTCGGTTTTTTTGGGGCACCTCTTGGGCTGATTCTCAGAACTTGACCGAATAAATTTCTCAAATAAAAATCTAAAACGTTGGAGGCCCATGCCACTGAAAGGTATACACCCAACACTCTATAGACAGTAGGCTCCAGTATGGGGAAGTAGCACCTTCTAATGTATACGGCGAGCCGCACATGAACTGTAAAAGCATCTCTCTGCAAAAACAACAACCTTATGCTGATACCCCCAAGAAAGAAAAAAAATAACTTGCCAGGGAAGCACCTCCCCGTGCAACGACCCATGCACGGCCGCCCCTGAAGTCGCATCCTTGTTGGGTGCTGCAAAACCCCCACCCTTTCTTTTGCTACAAAATAACAGTATAACCATTTACTATATTTCTATGTGTAGACCTATGCAAAAATGGTGGACATATACTACACAGATTTGGCGATTCGAAGACTTTTCGCCTCATTCAAGAGACTTACAAGGAAATATCATTATCAGTTGCCTTGTCTGGAACAGACATTGGCAATCATGGCTCTCCACTCGGATCTGTCATCAGCCAACACCAAGAAGGAGTTGGTTGTTGTGACGATTGTTAGTTGTCCATAAATTAAGACGTGAACGTTTTACTAGGTCTACCCCTACTTTTCCTGCCTTCGATCTCCCCTGTGACTGCTGGATGTTCGAGGCTCCTGAGGCGACAGACGTGTCCTAAAAATTTCAGTTGCCTCTCTAATTAATGATCTTTTCAGATTAGAGTGTCTCAATACTGACTCATTAATTGATTTTTTTCTCCATCCATGATATTCTCAATATTCTTTTAAATAAACCACACCTCTGCTGTTTCTAGTTTCCTCTCTATTTCTTTGTTCACTGTCCAACATTCACATCCATATAAAAGCACTGACGACAAAAATATAATTATGTTTTCAAGACTCTGATTTTGGTGGTCGTTGATATACTTGTGTTCATTAACATTGGTCTCATTTTTTTGGAATTAATCTTTGGCCATTCTTCTTCTTATTATTATTTCACTTAATGCTTCTACCATCATTCTGATTTTATCAAATAGCCTAGATATTTGAATGTTGTAAATTGTTTGATTTGCTCTCCTTTTGCTGACTAGATTACATTTCGGGTTGCTTGTCTTTTTGGAGACTACCATACATTCTGTTTTTTTTCAGTTTGAGAGACAGTCAAATTTGTTCACTTTCTATAACAACTGTGTCCAGAAGCCTCTGATGTTGCTGTTCCGATTCTGCCATTAAAACTGTGTCATCTGCATATCTAAGGTTGTTAAGATTTTCTCCATTTACTTTAAGGCCAGGGATGTCTTCTAAGTTCCTGAGGATCATCTCGCTACATAGATTAAAACGATCAGGTGGCATCACACATCCCTCTCCCACGCTTTTAATTTTTTAAAATTCACTATGTTCTCCTCCTATTCTTACGGCTGCGTTTTGATCCAAGTAAAGATTTCGGATAACCCTCAGGTCTTTGCCATCGATGTCTAATTGTTCCAAAATGTTAAATAGTTCTTTATGCTTTACTTAGCCGAAAGCTTTCGAGTAGTCAATGAAGCACTTCTACGCATCTTTCCATGATCATTGATAATGTAAAAGTGGCTTTTCTGGTAGCCTACCTTATCGGGTACAAAACCAAACTGGGTTTTGGATAGTTTTGGTCTCAAGCTCTTCCGTACCCGAAGCGTCAATATCCTGAGCAATATTTTAGTAAAATGGCTCATCAAACTGATTGTTCTGTGTAACTTACATTCTGTGGCCCCTGGTGTTTTAGGTAACGGGCCGTTCACATATTATGTCATCACATAAGGGGGGGGGGCGGTATCTTGAATGATGACAAGTGATGACATGGGGGAGGGGGGTGCTGACTCCAAAGATGATGTCATCAATGTGGTTTCGTAAAATTGAAAAAGAAGAACAAAAAATATACAATATACATCAATTTCTTAAAAATATTGAAATAAAGTTGCCCCGTGTTGCATAAAAGTTATTATTTTGCAATAATTTTAAGTTTAGTATAATTTTGGTTCTTTCTTTTTTGCATAATTTCAGAGAGTCAGATCAATATTATCTTATAATTTGGGGGGGGGGGGGGCAGCGTAGCGCAGTGCATTTCACAAATATGTGTCGTGTGCAAGAAAACATCTCAAATCTGCATTCTACTTGTCTTCCTGCTCTTGAACTGTCTGTTGCTAAAATACGTTTTCAGTAGACATACTTTTTCTTTAGAATAGTTTCTATAAGTTGATTGATAAAGAAAATGTCATTTTGTTCCACAGTTACTGACTAAATCTGACCGGCTTTCGTATGAAAATGTTTGCCTTTTCTGTCAACCAGCAAATTGCTAATAGCAACTGGTTGTGACGATCCAGGCTTAGAATGATATTTCCTAACACCGCAAGATAGATGGATAGATAGATAGATAGATAAATAGGTAGATAGATAGATAGATAGATAGATAGATAGATAGATAGATAGATAGATAGATAGATAGATAGATAGATAGATAGACAGATAGACAGATAGATGGATGGATGGATGTGTTGGTGGGTGGTGGGTGGGTGGGTGTGTGGATAGATACAAGGAGCTTTTTAAGTTGGCCGGACGAGCTTGAGACCTGCCTGCTGTACGTTCGATCGGCCTGATATCGACGATCAAACAGCTGACCCAGAACGATTATCATTTGGTGCGAGTAACAGGAGGGGGGGGGGGGGGGCGAACTGTTGGTCTGTTTATTTCTCTAATTGTTTGTTTGGTTTTTATTGAAAGATTTGTTTGACTTTTGACCCAAAGAGGCCATTAACATCTTACTACCGCTCAAAAGCTCTCAATTTGGAACATTTCTCTTCCCGGCGTCAAAAGAGGAATGTGGATTGCAGTCATCAGGGTAAGAAAATTAGAATGATTTATATTATAAGGACATTCATATGGGACAACCGCGTCATTTTGATTCATGGGAAGGCAGCACCAGCCGGAAATTGCGCTCGTCATTTTTAGAGCTCAAAAGAGAAAATTCTGAACGGTGTTCAGCTATCACCTCTTGTACATTTTTTTAAAACCATGAACGGAATCATCATTGATTTTCTCGGAAACAGTCTTTTAAAATTGTCTTAAATTTTGTACAGATTCATATTTCGCACCAGACCATGTGGAACTAATTTTTAATATCGTCTATTAATAATTATAATGTGGATTTGGACTCTTACATTTGCGTCGTCGAACTTGATGTTTCAGCCATCTGTTGTCTCTAGCATTTCTTGGTTCAGCCAGAGTCGCGGAATAGTTACGGCAGATACCCTGCGTTGATGAAATGATAAAGTACAGTTCTAGTTCCTAAAGTGCTTGAATTGAAACACTTTTTTTAGTAGCTATGGATATAAATACATAAGAGTAACTAATTTTTAAAAAATGAAGTCTTATGTCGCAGCTCTGTTTTCCATATTGCCATCTATGAGAGGTTATGTGGTTTCTTACTGAACTTGCTATAGAATCTCATACAAGCAAAGAAAATGCCTCGGGTTCCACTAGCCCACCAATTTAAGGTTTCTTCTGTTCTGACCTTCATTTAGACATAATAATATACTACTGTCATTATTGTACCACCCAGCCCCCCCCCCCTCCCCCCATTCGTTTGCTGGCAAGTTGTTTTTCCTTATTAAGACTTGTCAACTACCGACATAGACAACCTACCAATGCTTCAGCCCATGTTAGACGCCCTTGTGAAAAACCATAACAGATACCGCGGCGCAATTTCCAGCCGGTGGGACATGTCGAGTGGACAGTACCTGTAAGTTAGACGGGAGGCATAATTTTATGTTTTCAGTGCTAATATTTATCACATGTGTGCATGATGTGTGTGCGAGCATGTCTGTATGAGAGAGAGAGATGAAAAGAGAGAGAGAGAGAGAGAGAGATGGTAGGTTGTGCAGATACTGTCTGGTCTGGAAAATTTCTGCAATAATGGTAATAATATAATTTAATTATTTATATTAATACAGCACGTAAAAAATTAGCGATACTTCATTTTCTAAACTGTTTTCTGTCAAACTAAGTACACTAATATGTAATCTGATGGTCTAGACTGGTTGTATGATGATCTTGACTAAGCACTGTCAGCTTAGCTGATGGTTATCAGATGATCTAGACTCGGCACCATCAGGTTATGTGATGTTCTACACTTAGCACTACCACGTTAACTTATAGTCTCAACTTGGCACTATCAGATTACCTGAGAGTCTAGACAATAAAGTCAATAATGTCTTGTGGAAAGATATACACCACAGTTATAATGCCACATTATGCTTGTGAGTGAAATTTTTCTGAATTTTATACATTATCAATGGCAAAACTACGCCTGAAGTCTACGCCTATGCTAAAAAATCCAATAATCATGGCATCTTGATTTATGTTATTCTAAGAATAAGTAACAAATATAAAACAAACTTAACAACACAGTCATCAAGAAAAAATCAAACATGACAGCCACGGCATTTTTCAATTTTGGCTGAACGCAGATGCTTACGTAAAGAAATTCATATCCATCTGAAATAACAGTGACAATCCCGTTCTTCATCAAATTGCTAGACCACCCAAAAGCAACAGAATAGTATACATAAAAGCAATCAGAGAAAGATACAGAAGATCGTTTCTGCCCTCAGCGATTCGCCTCAACATGACACTATAGCTAAACGTTTATGTAACAGTTGATGCAAATTTCAGCACGTCATGATGGGGAGAGTCAGATGAACTGATCGTCTACCCCTTAAAAACGAAACTGTCTCGAACTGTTGTAGAAATAAATAACAGGATCCGATGAACAATTAACACTAACTTTAATAACTGTAAACACGAGCTGATATCCACAAGTTACTTACACCTATCAGGGAAGGCACTACACTTCTACTACAACTGGATTACACACACCTACGATTTGCACCTTACGATTTTCACCCACGATTTGCACACCTACTGCTCGCCTGGCCCTCCTTATATATATTCTGTCCAGGAACGTTCAGGAAGCGGCTTTACCGCCCCATAAGCACGAGACAGACCTAGATCGTTCGGGACACATACAGGCCACCCAATCGTACACAGACACGTCACAGCATTACATCACTCAAGGTCGACCTAGCGTAATCTCGGACACCGCAGAATCTTCCAGACGCTCTAGATTTTCTACAGTGAGACAAACAAGCCACACGGCGACATCAAAGGGAAATACCGGCCTTGCTGGCGAGAGGGGGGGGGGGGAGGAAGGTCGCCGAGTGAGACGCGTCATGCAGGGGGAAGAAAAATATCGATCGTTCAACTAGTGGGACGCTACACAACTCCCCAATTTAAGTTGAACATTCTTCAACTATCTACATCATAAAGCGTCTACACTATCATAAAATACGTACCGTCTCCAATCTCACAATAGACATTGCTAATGCTGTACTAGGTGCCTTCCCAATATCCTAAGTACAATACAATAACCATAGTATCCTTATAACACTAATACAATCTCATTACAATATCATTGCAGTACCATTACAAAACCTGGTCAACAGTAGACCTACTATTATAAACAATACAATACCACCACTGTGGTGAAACGATGGTCAATGATACTATTACAAATCATACCATGGTGAAACGATGGCCATCGAGTACAAAATGCTTCGCGCACGAACCATAGCACATAAACGTTATGCATAACAATGATTGTCCTAAAAACCAAATGCATAAACTCATAGATATAATGGCAAAAATACCAACACATATCGACCACTGATCAGGGTCTAACTTCATCATATCAGATCAAACGAAGCAATACCAATACCGCCTAAGCTTAGGCCACTCGTAAATTACATAAATGCAACATACAAAATCACTGCTTGCTCGCAGTTCCCATTTGGGTTACATTCTTCAAGATTACATTGTCCCATTGGTGACAAATAATGAAAACATCAAAATATGACTAATACATAGTGGCTCTCTGCCGGCCAATAATTCAATACTCAGTCAGATATACATTACAGTACAATACAGTCATCCCAGAAACATATCCAACAGGCAAAACTCTGGGTTACAATACATCTCACTGAACTTGTACTATTCAAAACACTCTACTTAGGAAGTCGGCGCCGACATTTTCCTTGCCCTTGACATACCTAATCCTGAATCGATATGACTGTAAAAATAGACTCCATCGCAATAGCTTTGGGCTGTCAAATCTGGCAGAATTCAAATACTCTAATGACCTATGGTCAGTCTGGAGCACAAACTCCTTACCATACAAATACAAAGTAAACTTCTTTACCGCCCAAACGATGGCTAGGCATTCTCGCTCTGAGACTGAATATTTCGTCTCACGAGGCAATAGCTTACGACTGGCATATGCCACAGGATACAACTTTCCCTCATATTCCTGCATAAGAGCAGCACCCAACCCGCGATCTGATGCATCAGTTGCTAAGACAAATTCTTTTGAAAAATCTGGCAAACATAACACGGGTTTGGAAACAATAGCATTCTTCAAAGAAGTGTACGCTTTCTCCTGCACTTCTTCCCACTGAACTACATTGGGCTGACCCTTTCTAAGCAGATCAGACAGTGGTGCTGCAATCGCTGCAAAGTTAGGTACAAATTCTTGGTAGTATCCCACCAGTCCTAAAAATGCTTTCACCTCCTTTTTAGTGGTGGGTCTGGGTGCATCCCGCACCTTACACACATTTTCTTCTAACAAGCCAATCATACCCTTTCCCACTGAGTGTCCAACAAAGTCCACTTCAGACGTTCCAATCAGGCACTTGGATGATCTTGCAGTTAATCCAGCTTGGTCCATCCTCTGCAGCAATTCCTTGAGAGCCTTCACATGCTCGTCGAATGTCTCTGTATGGATCAGCAGGTCGTCCACATACGCTGTCACATTGTTCAGTCCCTGGATCAATGGCTTCACGATCCTGTTCAGTGTAGCTCCTGAGTTCATCATCCCGAAGGGCATCCGGGTGAATTCGTAATATTCGCCCATGGTGACGAACGCTGTCTTGGGAATGTCTTGTTCCAGGACTCGCACTTGCCAGTATCCCTTGCTCAAGTCGATCCGAGAGAATATTCTTCCTCTCGACAGACTCTGGAACACCTCCGATGGGGCTGCTGTCGGATGAGGGTCGAACACAGTGATCTTGTTCAGCCTCCTGTAGTCGATGCAGACTCGATTGGATCCATCCTTCTTCTTGACGACAACAACCGGTGAAGCATAAGCTGATGAGCTCCTGCGTATGATGCCCAACCTTTCCATGGTACTGAGCTCCTCCTTCAAGGAGTCGCGCATAGCATAGGGCACCGGATATAGTCGTTGCCGAACAGGTACCTCTGATGTCAGGTCGATGCGATGTTCGCCTAACTGGCAGCATCCGGGGAGATTGGTGAAGATGCGTTGATACTCCTTCACCACGTCGCCGAGTTGTTGACGTTGTTCCGGCGTCAGCTGCGCTCCATATTGGACATCTTCGTAGCCTTCCTTCTGGTCCCAGCTCCCTAGGTCGGCAAGGTCCTCCGTCATTCCACCGTTGTCGCCTTCCAGGTCGCGGTCCTCGATGACTGTCATGCCAGCTGACTCCACAGGTTGACTCTCGTCCATCACGTCGTCCTCTGCCAGCACAGTCCCAGCACCATCAGCGTCGTCGTCCATCATAGCGTCGACATCTCCAGGTGTGGTGTCGCTCCTGCCGTCGTTAATCTCACACATCTCGTTCACGACAGATGCCGGTCCCATTGCCGCTGCTGCTGCTTGCGTCGTCGCTGGTGTAGTCCTGGGGATATACCTCTTGAGAAGGTTAGCGTGCAATGTCTTCTCTTTCACACCCATCTTGACTTTGTAGTCGTTGACACCGACAACCGAGACTACCTTGTATGGTCCCTTCCACTGGACTAAGAGCTTGTTGGCGTTTGTCGGCAGCAGTACTAAAACTTCGTCGCCAGGGCGGAACTTCCTCTCTCGAGCCTTCCGGTCGTAGTAGGTTTTCTGTCTACCTTGTGCCTTTGAGAGCTCTTCCGTCGCTAACTTCCACGTGTCCTCCAGCCGCTCGCGTAGTTCCATGACGTACTGGTAATTGGTCTTTGTCTCCGGCTCCTCTACGTCCTTGGTCCATAACTTTCGCAAGATGTGCATCGGTCCTCTCACCGTTCTTCCATACAGTAACTCGAATGGGGCGAACTTTGTCGATTCTTGGGGAACTTCACGATACGCGAAGAGCAGCGGGTTAATGTATCGGTGCCACTGCTTAGGTTGCTCCGCGCACAGACGCCTCAAGGTCTTCTTCAGTGTGCCATTAAATCGCTCCACCAGCCCGTTGCACATAGGGTGGTAGACTGTGGTGGTCGACTGTCGAATTCCCAGTAATCTGTTCGTTTCTTTCATGACGCCCGACATGAATTGAGTCCCTTGATCAGATAAGATCTCCTCGGGCACACCCAAACGGCTGTAGATATTTACTAAGGCTTCTGCTACTGTCTCCGCGTCAATCTTCTTCAAGGGGGTAGCTTCAGGGTAACGAGTAGCGTAGTCTACGTATACCCGGATATACCGATGTCCGCCTTCACTTGGGGGATCAATAGGTCCTACCAGGTCCACGGCCACTCTCCTAAATGGGATGTCTACCACTGGCATACTCTGCAAATGCACCTTAGGAGTCGCTCCCTTGTTCACTGTTCTCTGGCAGATGTCACATGAGCGGCAGTATCTCGCGACGTCATCTTCAATACCAGGCCAGTAAAAATTGCTCATCACCCTGTCCTTTGTCTTCTTCACGCCGAGATGTCCTCCGACGATAGAATCATGGGCAACGCTCAGTACATAATCCCTCAGTTTCTCGGGTAGTACCACTTGTCTTGTAATCGTAGCCTGTCTTATGTCCCTATAAATCCGGTACAGTACACCTCCGTGTCTCTCGAAGTGTACGGACTTGTTGCCTCTGTTGGTCGGAATTTTCTTCTGCCCCAACTTCTTGAGGTCTTCGTCTTCTTCCTGGAGTCGGATGAGTTCCTTCCTATCCACTCCCGCGTGTCGTTCTGCCCTCGGCACCTTCAGCGACGTATACTGGTCCTTCCTCTTCTCCTGGGCCCTCGTGGTCACCGCTCCTACCATCACCTCAGTATCAGGGTCGTACGGGTCCTTCGCTCCGTCCACGTTCCCGACTACTAGGTCGCAGATGGTCTCCGGGAGACACAGTGCCGTCACTCTGCCCGTCAGGTAAGGCGTCTTCACGTCGATAACGGCTTCCTCCGCCGCTAGCAAGGAGTTATCGATCCTCGCGATGAGTTTCTTCCCACCGGTGAGCTGTCCGTCGTCCACCAGTGATCGCCGCACCACTACACCTTCACAGCCGGTATCTCTTAGGACGTCTACTGCTCGATTTCCAATCAAGCCCTTCATCACTGGTAACTTCAGCTTCTCCACGGTCCTTCCGTCACTGCATCCTCCGCACGTAACAGGCACCGCTAACTGGAGCTTCCCGTCCTTCATTACCGCTTGAACGTTGATGCTGGTGTCAGCCGTCGTCGCATCCTGTCTCGACGACTCGTCCGCCGCTATCACTACGGCCGCCGCCGCCTTGTTCGGCTTGCCTCGCCCCGTATCCTTCTGGGCTGGACACATTCTCCGAACGTGGCCTGGCTTTCCACAAAGGTAACATCTGAACTCACCTTTGTCTTTTGTCCTTGCACGACACTCCCTCGCCTTGTGTCCCGGCCTCTGGCACCTATGGCAGACCTGTCGGCTTCTGTCTCCGTTGGGACTCCGTCGCAATGGCCGGCTTTGCAGTCTGGCGCTCCCTCTGAGTGTCCGGTTCCTCGCTACCAGGAACGCCTCCGCTGAGTCTGCGACGTCCTGTAGCGTCTTTGGCTTCCTCTCCCTCACATGGGTCGCAAGGTCTGGTGGGCAAACATCCATGAACTGCTCTCTAACGAACAGGTCCCTCACTCCTTCGTAGGTCTTCTCCGTCTTTGATAGCTTTATCCACCTCTCTAGGTAAGTCTTGATCCTAGTAAGAAACATCCCGACATCTTCTCCATCTTCAGGCTTACCTTGTCTGAACATGAGTCTGTAACCGTCCTCTGACAGGTTATATCTCTTCTGTAAAGCTTCCTTGACTATGTCGTAGTCCTTGGCCTCATCAATCGGCAATCGACAGAAGCACTCCAGAGCTCTCCCAGTCAGCAGGGCAGACAGTGATGTCGTCCAGGTGGATCTGGGCCAGTCCGCCGTCTCGGCAAACCTCTCAAAACGAAGTAGCCAGCTATCAAGGTCGTCCTTCCCATCCTGAAATGCAGGTAGCTTGGGTCTCTTGGAACTGGCGTGGTCGCTGGTCCTCTGTGTCGACTCGCCTCCACGCTGATGGCGGATCCTCTCCATCTCCAGCTCGTGGTTCATCTTTTCTCTTTGCAGCTGAGCCTGTCGTTCCGCCTCCTTCTCCTGAGCCTGTCGTTGAGCCTCCTTCTCATGAGCCTGTCGTTGAGCCTCCTTCTCATGAGCCTGTCGTTGAGCCTCCATCTTCAGTTGCTCCATGCGCTCTTGCCTCTCTCTTTCCTCCCTTAGGCCTTCACGGATGTAGTCCTGTCTCTCCTTCCCAGTGAGCTCCAAGGCGTCTGCTTCCTGGCCAAGCCTTCCAATAGCCTCTGACATGTTGTGGATATCCTCGATGATCTTTACACAATTTACTGTACTTTAGAAACACGTCGATGGTCTGAATTGAATCTGTTCTGATCTAATCGGATCCCGGACGAGCCCCCAATATGTAACAGTTGATGCAAATTTCAGCACGTCATGATGGGGAGAGTCAGATGAACTGATCGTCTACCCCTTAAAAACGAAACTGTCTCGAACTGTTGTAGAAATAAATAACAGGATCCGATGAACAATTAACACTAACTTTAATAACTGTAAACACGAGCTGATATCCACAAGTTACTTACACCTATCAGGGAAGGCACTACACTTCTACTACAACTGGATTACACACACCTACGATTTGCACCTTACGATTTTCACCCACGATTTGCACACCTACTGCTCGCCTGGCCCTCCTTATATATATTCTGTCCAGGAACGTTCAGGAAGCGGCTTTACCGCCCCATAAGCACGAGACAGACCTAGATCGTTCGGGACACATACAGGCCACCCAATCGTACACAGACACGTCACAGCATTACATCACTCAAGGTCGACCTAGCGTAATCTCGGACACCGCAGAATCTTCCAGACGCTCTAGATTTTCTACAGTGAGACAAACAAGCCACACAGCGACATCAAAGGGAAATACCGGCCTTGCTGGCGAGAGGGGGGGGGGGGAAGGAAGGTCGCCGAGTGAGACGCGTCATGCAGGGGGAAGAAAAATATCGATCGTTCAACTAGTGGGACGCTACAGTTTGCCACATTTTACATAATTATACTAAGGTTCCCTACCAGGTCACTTCATCTATGCCTGTTATTAAGTTTCTTGAGCTGTGATATTAAGTTTATATAATGGTAGATAAAATGTATGTAACAAGTATGTGCCCTTAAACGCTCTATGAAAGAGAACTTCTCTCTTGGGATAATAAAGTGATTATTATCTTACATTATCTTATCTATACACCGTCGCCATTGCCTCACAATAGAATGCCACCAATTACCGAAACTTGAAAGCGGAAGAAGGAATTTAAAAAAAAAAAAATTATTATATACAAATAAGGAAAGCCAGGAATGTCTGACAATAAAGTGCGGCGTGGAAAAGACAGGTCTCAATCTCGAAAAGTTCTTCACTGAGCATAGTACGAATACATAACCACAATTATTTCACTTGAGCATCGCTGAAAACGTTTCTTTCCATCCCCCCCCCCCCCCCGTGAATTAAGTTGGAAACTGTTTGTAGGTTTTGTAGTGGTCTCGGTGTTCACCGTGAAAGTTCTCAACTCGATTTTATTTATGATTTATGTATATAACAGATTAGCTGGGTACCAGGCGTTGCTCGGGATAAACCAATAATTACTGGATTATGAGCATTTATTATTGCGAATTTAATTTTGATCTTAAGAAATCCACCCGCTTCTGTGGATGCGTATTGTTATTTTTCAAATTGCAATAGAGGAGTGTCGCGTTCACTCCATCATTGAAACCCTTGCATTTCTCTTAGAGGTGATGAGCGCGGGGCGCAGTTTTTTTAGTGAACACTTAGTACTGGACAAACAAATATGGACCGGAAAAGCTGCAAGTTTAGTGTTATGTAGAGAGCGTGTCCTCGCTCGTCATAAGACAATTAATGTATACCCGTACTGTTAATCGTCAACTCGCTGTTATTTACATGTACATAATTATTGTGTATAGATACTCACCAGCCAGAAGGAGACTAAATACCACCAGTGCAATCACCATCGGCCCTTTAGTCTGGATCATTTTGTCTTCACACAAACAGTTCCCACTCGATCAATTTATTGGAGACGAAAAATGTGCTGTTTTTCTCCGAGCTGATGATAAAATTGAGAATAACAAACAATCATAAATGTGGACTAAGTTAGAGAATTACGGCATTGATCTGGCTTCAGGAATGCTATTTTTTGTGATGTTCTAACTCTTTTGATAATTATTGCATACTTTTTATTTAGGTTTCTTTCTAATGTCAACTCTGCGACTTCCCCTCCTCACCCCCCCCTCTATTTTTTATTGGGGGGAGGGGGGGGGGAGGGAATTTTATCTTAATTTTGACCCCATTCTTTGTTTTTTAAAAAGATTTTGTGAGTCAGCGTTGATATCCTGACAGTATTATAACTCCTCTGTCTCAACACTGAAGTAATGTCTGGGCAGTCCGACGTTCAATGTGTTTGACCAGCGTAGAGCGCACGTATCGCGGGGCACGGAAAGTCAGAAAATCTTTCATTTCGGTACTTCATTAGAAAAGAGTTATGGTTCGTTGCATATCAAATATTTTGAAAATGACACCCCCCCCCCCCCCATCCTTTTCACTTTATCCGTTCCTTTAGGTTTTATTTTGCATTTGGTTGGTTTTTAGATAGGCTTCATTACCTTGTGCGTTAATGCCCTACGCACTCCGCCAGCCTCCAAGGTCAAGATTGTCTCGAAATGACAATAATGGACAGCGTCTTTAATATGAATGTAGCGTCCCACTAGTAGGACGATCGATATTTTCTCACCCCCCCCCCCCCCCGCTTGGCGAGTTTCACTCGGCGACCTTCCTCCCCCCTCTCGCCAGCAAGGCCGGTATTTTTCTTTGATGTGGTTTGTTTGTCTCATTGTAGAATGTCTAGAAAATCTAGAAGGTACTGCGGTGTCCGAGATTACGCTAGGTCGACCTTGAGTGATGTAATTCTGTGACGTGTCTGTGTACGATTGGGTGGCTGGTATGTGTCCCGAACGATCTAGGTCTGTCTCGTGCTTATGGGGCGGTAAAGCCGCTTCCTGAACGTTCCTAGACAGAATATATATAAGGAGGGCCAGGCGAGCAGGAGGTGTGCAAATCGTGGGTGAAAATCGTAAGGTGCAAATCGTTGGTGAAAATCGTAAGGTGCAAATCGTGGGTGAAAATCGTAAGGTGCAAATCGTGGGTGAAAATCGTAAGGTGCAAATCGTGGGTGAAAATCGTAAGGTGCAAATCGTGGGTGAAAATCGTAAGGTGCAAATCGTGGGTGAAAATCGTAAGGTGCAAATCGTAGGTGTGTAATCCAGTTGTAGTAGAAGTGTAAGTGCCTTCCCTGATAGGTGTAAGTAACTTGTGGATATCAGCTCTTGTTTACAGTTATTAAACGTTAGTATTAATTGTTCATCGGATCCTGTTATTTATTTCTACAACAGTTCGAGACAGTTTCGTTTTCAAGGGGCACACGATCAGTTCATCTGACTCTCCCCATCATAACGTGCTGAAATTTGCATCAACTGTTACAATGAACAATCATTGGCAAATGATGATGTCGTGGTTTCACGTAATCGTGGAAAAGAAAAGATGGTGGGAGTGATGGGGCGGGTTCGGATTTAACGACACACAGGAAATTTAAAAAAAATAGACCTCATCGTTCCAAGTCTCCAATTCTATAAAAAAAAAAAAAAAGAACCTTCTGCATGTCAAAAGAAGTGCCCATCTAAAATGTGATGCCAGGCAAACCCGAGTTGTAGCAGGCCTTGTTAGTATTTAATCGAGCGATTCTTTATTATTATTAATATTATTATAACTAGGCAAATCGCCAGTTCGACGAACGGCACTACGGACATATTTTGATTCTCTAAAGCCAGATGCGCTAATATTTTTCCCCAAGCCAAGGCGACATGACGAGGTTGTTACAATTTTTTCAAAAGAGAGTCCTACATTACTCTCTTGAAACAACCTGAACATATTTTATATTTAATTCAACAATCATATTTTTCATGTGCTGCACAACACACAGGCTGCTTGAGCCCAACTGTGGATCTAAATCTTGGTCAAGTTAATAACTGAATTCGATGCAAATACTAATAAAACTAATAAATTGATATTTTTCACACTACGGAACCTTTCAGAATATATGGATGTGATGTTTAAAGTTGATTTTCGACCAGCAAAATGTGTGAAGAAAGTTTTGAGTCAAGTGAAAAAGGAAAGGTGGGGGGGGGGGGGGAGGCGGGGGGGGGGGGCTAGGCAAAGAGCGGAATTTTCGAACACTCTTTTTGATTCTACCGGTATTCAACGAAAATGGGACTCTTTTTTGCAACTGAAAAATTCGTAATTAAATAACAATAAACTTTTGTCCAAAATTGATGTGTCCGTATAATTTATCGTCAAAATTGAGGCAGTAACACAAAATTGCATAATTTGTTACCGCCTAGTCGCGAAGTTTTAGTGATTACATTTCCACCCTCTAGCTTCATTACAGTAAGATGGATTTCATTGATGGACTTTATGACATCATAGCCAGTTCAGAAGTTTGTGCAGCTCTTCCGAAATCTACAGTTTTAACTGAATCTATTGAAAATTGGTATCTGGAATACTGAACTCATGACCTAAGACAAATACATTTTGCTTTTTGAAAATCATCTTATTTCGAACTTAGCTTCTTCATTGCTATGTAATAAAAATGCTTAAAGCTGTCAGGATGGATAGTTATTTAATAGTTTTATCCACCTAAAGTCACCATTTCCGTTAATATGAATAAAAACTCCAATGTAAAATTGAGAAATTGGGCCCTCCTCAAATATACGAAATTACTGTAAGAACACATAAATGGCCATGAACTATTAATATTGTATTCGTTATGAAATTGATTGTTAAAGTACATTCTTTCTAATATTTCCAAACATCAAAAAAAATTACCACTTTACAAAATCCACGTTGTCTGAGCAACTCACCGCTACTACCAGGTCTGGCACATACCGTATAGCCCAACTGTATACGGGTAACACAATGTCTGCATTATCAACATCTCTGTATCTTAAAAGGGAAGGAGCTTCCTGCCGTCAATATCTCGAAGTGTTGTCATTAATTCATTGGCTAACATATATCCAATCAAATTTGACGACTGCATCATACTATGTATGTGTTTGTGCATTAGGCATCGATGGTTCAAACTTATCAAGATACACTTTGACCGCCCTACTTAACAAATAAATGGTGTTCAACCTGAAAATTCGCCATGTCCCTCCCTTTAGATATGTATGTTTATTTTGAAAGTGTTCAGTTGGAGGAGACTCATGTGCTTCAAAATACAGAAAGTTCATGGAGCTAGCTGATTGCATGTTGCGTGTCAAATTCACCAATTTAAGATATTCAGCTGTACCTATAATGTAACAAATTACATTGTTTTAATAGACAAATGGGCCGAACACCGAAGGAGCGCTGAATCAAGTATCGAGACTGAGCTTTAATGCTCCAGTCATTACAGCTTTTTTAGCTGAATGACATCCTATGTCTTAGATTTGAGCCTACGTGCCTACCAGTGTTTACCTTTTAAGTTTATGTAACTACGTCAACAGTGACATCATAAAAGCCACCCCCATACATTGCACATTACATAAAGAATTCACCAATATCACATAGCGTTTTGGCTTGTTTCTTCCTGCACACACCGACTGTATCTTAAGAACGTGTGAGATTCGACAAATGCTGAAAATGACCTGGGTAACGGTAGACGTGTCCAGTATCAACGTTCTTGGTTGACGAGGTATACGGTAGATATTATTGCCCGCTAACCTTCTTAACACTTTCATCTTAACTTTAATTAGCTAAAAGTAAAAAGTGCAAATGAAAGACAGTACATACATGTAAATAATTCACAGGCCATAAAGACAACAATCGCTATGATAAAACATTGCAAAAGACGAACAATAGTTGTGGCCGTTGGTGCTGCAATGCAGTTTTGCTTGGCCAGATAATGGTGACAGCCACAACTATAAAAGTGAGTGTTGGTGACGTAATAAACACTTTTTCTTGGAGGTTAATGTGAGATAAAATTTTATGTTTTACACCTACGGGGTTTGTGTCATTGTTGAATTTGCTGAATCGATTATTTCTTTTTAAATAGCATACGATTCGCATGACAAATCTCCAGCTCGATCAGCTGATTGCTGTACTGTTGGTGGCTGGATGGACTTGAAGCTGTAATGCTTGTGGCTGTATGAAATGAACCTTGTATTGCTGGTGGCTGGATGGACTGGAAATTGTACTATAGGCGGCTGGATGGATTGGAAGCTATACTGTTGGTGGCTGGGAGGACTGGAAGCTGTACTACTGGTAGCTGGATGGGCTGGAAGTTGTACTGTTGGTGGCTAGATGGGCTGGAAGCTGTACTGTTGGTGGCTGGGTGGACAGGAGGCTGTACTATAGGTGGCTGGATGGAATGGAAGCTATACTGTTGATGGCTGGGAGGACTGGAAGCTGTACTACTGGTGGCTGGATGGGCTGGAAGTTAAAATGCTGGTGGCTGGAGGACTGGAAGTTACAATGCTGGTGGCCGAGAGACTGGAAGCTGTACTGCTGGTGGCTGGATGGACTGGAACCTGAAGTAAATATCTAGTTTCAAATGTTCCCTTGACACACACCTAGATCCAAAACAAGTCAACAAGTCACCTTTAAAACCTTTTACTTTCCAGTTTTATTTGATTCAACAACCTGGGAGTGCCCGTTCCCCATTCTCCTTCGTTCTTCGTCCGTTAAAAAAAACATAGCCCACAATCCCCTATTTTTTAAATCAACCAAACATGCCAGTTGGCCTTTGCAAACAATGCCAAATTCTAATTACCGGTTATGCCAAATTCTCAACATACTCCCCCAGGAATGGGCAGAGTCCATTTACAAAATAAACAAGTTCATCCTTATATTTAATCATTATTATAATTAATATTACCACAAAAATAATCCACATTGAAAATGAAATATCAATGTATATATGGCCTTTAGCGTCTGTCACAAATCCCAGACTGGGAGATGTAATAGTTTATGACAGGACGACAATCACGAACAAACAAGTTTAACACTTAACAAAACAACCCATCAGACTCACACATTTATTAAACATAATTATACATATAATAGCGCAATTACATACATTATATTATTGAAATCAACTGCCGTACAACGGCCTTATTCTCACACACACTCTCCCTCGGATCCACAATCCGGTAGTTACTCCTGAAGGCACTTCGGCCTCAGCCTCTCCCCTCAGGGTCTTAATAGCACATTAGTAATTCACTGGCACCGCAGTCTCTCAATATCGCCTTCCTATTGTCATACACCTTAGCACTCCCCTAGCTCCTCAGCAGGGCAATAGCACATTATCATTTCAATAGACATTATCATTTCAATAGTACATTCTCCCCTCAACATGGCAATAGTGCATTGTCACATTCACGCTCATATCTACGTCCCTGTCCGTGGCCTGACTGCCACGACTTTATGTGCCTCTACCGTCCTGCACTGACAGCCTCACTTCTGGCCTATGTGTGGCCTCCGGCCCTATGCTGGCCTATCCCCTGTGCTCATCGAGGTGGCTCTGCGGCCCGTCCTCGACACCTACAAGAATAACATTACATTGGTATAATACCCTACCATTTCTATTCACTCCACCTCTCCTTACAACCCATGAAGCGTACACACACTAGTTCACCTTTCACTCACCACACATCTTACGGTAACACACCTCCATCGGAGTACACACTACTCACTCGCGCTACAAATCCATGAACTCACTTTCATCTATCGCTCATGGCGCACATTGCTATATCCAATATCAAGGACTTCCACATTCCTCACATATACTTATTTACATCATGGTAATAGACGAATATAATATAATACATCAATCATAATAATCAATCAACGTTCTACGTACCAGTCATCACTGGAAAGACTCTCTCACTAGTCTTCTCGACTGCTCCCCTTATGTCCGCCCGATGGGCTCTTATTCACAGGTCCGCTCCGTAGGACCTTCTAACTTGCAGTGATAGTAATACCGCGCTTTCGCCTCATTCAGACCCTCCCACTACTCACAACAGCACGCTTAACTGACTTGCCCACCGTGAGCCCTTCTTACTCTACACCCGCTCTGTAGCAATCCCCTTAATTGCACTCACTCCACTCGTGACAGCGTCTTTACAGACGGTCTTAGCAGCTAGAATATTCACTTTCACTTTGACTGACAGCTTCTCTCGTGGCTTATTCTACCAATGTTTGACCCGAGAGTGCGATGGCAGTGATTGCAGGTCAGTCTTTTGGGTTCACTTTGGCGAGTGTTTTTATTCCGCCTCTGTCGTTTTGTCAGGTATGTTTCTTTTGCCTTGAAGTCTATTGCGAGCGTGCCACTGCGCAATTTTTGTCTCCATCTGCTTCGATCATTTGCAAGGTTCTCCCATTCATTGGGGTCGATGTTGAATGCTTTCATCGTGACCTTGCAAGTGTCCTAACTCTGGGTCGGTTGCCAGTAGCAAGTTCCCCGTAGAGAATTTGTCTGGGGATGCGATCATTTTCCATACGGTGGAGATGTCCAAGCCACCGCAGTCTTTTTTTGCCTAGGAGAGCCTGAGTTGATGGAATGTTGGTTCGGCTCAGAACTTCGATATTTGAGATCCTGTCTTGCCACTTGATCTTGAGAATTTTGCGTAGGCAGCGCAGGTGGAAGGAGTTGAGGGGTCTTTCATGTTTGGAGTAAGTGGTCCATGTCTCTGAGCCATACAGCAGGGTGCTTAGGACGCAAGTTTGGTACACGAGTACCTTTGTTTTGATGGTCAGCTTGCTATTGTTCCACACCCTTTTTGAGAGTTTGCCAAAAGCTGTGGCCGCCTTTCCTATTCTCGCATTTATTTCAGTTGTTATGTCTGTGCTACCACTGATGGTTGAGCCTAGGTAGCAGAATTTTCCCACTTGCTCCAGAGGAGAGCCATTCAGCATGATTGGGTTGAGGTTTCTCAAGCCTTGTGTCAAAACTACAGTTTTTGAGACACTGATCTTTAGCATGAATTTGTCACAGGCTTTGGCAAGGCTATTGATGAGAGCCTGGAGCGTGGTTTCATCGTGGGCCACGATTGCAGCATCATCTGCGAAGAGGAGCTCTTGTAACATAATATGCTCTGTACGAGATTTTGCTTTTAGTCTGGCAACATTAAAAATGGAGCCGTCCACTCTGGTGTTAATAAGTACTCCACCTGAACATTGACCAAAGGCATTCTTGAGTAGGGCTGCAAAATATATACCAAATAAGGTAGGAGCAAGAACACATCCCTGCTTCACACCGCTGTTTACAGCAAATGAATTGGATGTGCAGCCCTCAAAGTTGACACATGCCCTCATGTCAGTGTGGAAGGATGCAATAAGTTTTAGCAATGTTGGTGGACAGCCTATGGATTTAAGGACTGCATACAGGCCAGATCGGCTTACGGTGTCGAAAGCCTTTGTTAGGTCCACAAAGCATGTTATAAGCGGCCTGTTTTGTTCTTTACATTTTTCTTGGATTTGCCGAAGTGCAAATATCATGTCAATAGTTGATCGTTTGCTTCGAAAGCCACATTGTGTTTCTGGTAAGACTTTTTCCGCCAGTTGTTGAAGGCGGCAGAGGATGACGCGAGCAAAAGCCTTTCCAGTAATGCTGAGGAGGGATATGCCTCGATAGTTGTTGCAGTCGCCTTTGTCTCCTTTGTTCTTGTAAAGTGTGACAATTTTGGCGTCTCTCATATCATGTGGTATCACGCCTTCTTTCCAACACTGCAGTAACAGATTATACAGGTGTGGTAATAGTGGGCCTTTTAGGTCTTTTAATACCTCTGCAGGAATGTTGTCACTTCCTGTGGCTTTTCCAGCAGACAGGTGGTCGATTGCATTGGAAAGCTCGACTAAGGAAGGTTCAGCGTCAAGTTCGGCCATTATTGGCAGTTTTTGGAGGTGTTCCTCAAAATCTGGTGGAATATTCCACCAATGTATACAGTATCAAGTATACGGTGTCTTACAATAAACCAAGAGACTGACCATTCCAAGAATGTGACCTGATTCTGTGCAAAACCAACTGGATCTAACTAGCATAATGGGGTAACAAATACTAATACCAACTCTGCACATGTAAAATAAATCTGTTTGCAAACCATGCCATCAGGTAAAGTCCATACAATGCAACAATTTCTGGGAGAGCTATTTAGATGAATCCAAACAAAACAACCATTGTATGAACTCTCCATCCAGCATTGTCGTCAAAATCTTCAAAACCCAAATACATAGTAATCATCAATTTACATGTAAACAACATTAAGGATGCAGTTATCGCGCGGACATAACCAGCCTTTCACACACTCATGCAGACACACGTCTATTTATACCCCGGAAGGCTGCCGGAAACAACAAATTAACTACTAATATCAATAGTATTATTATTAGGTAACAATGTGAGAAGCCCACAGAGATTAAATATTTACAAGTAAAAAAAGGATATTTTTACAAGCTCTGATTGTGCCAACACATAAATTAGACTGTTACTGGTTTCACCAATAGACAAGCATAAATACCACAATACATGAGTACAATAATTGTAAACTATTTAGAGCCTGAAAGAACAAAATTACAAATCTAGCCTTTGTTTAGGCTTGATGGTTCTACCTCTTTTTGATACAGTGGCTTGGGTGGTCCTGGGGACCTCGGTACAGGAATTTGATTTTCCTGATTCGTTCTCTTTAGATACTATAGGGGGTTTACTCTTGGTGGGATCTAAGAGATCCTCATCAATAGGATCACCTGAGCGGTCTTCCATCAGGCAAAGATGTTGAATAGACCTGACTATTAAATGTTTTGGTTTTAAGCTGTGCAGCTCGCACCTTCCCATCTATTCCCTCATACAACTTCACAACTCTTCCCAAAGACCAGAACATCCTAGGGCTTTTCTGATCCTTAATCAAGACAAGTGAGTCAACCCTTAAACTCATATCAGTTTCACTGGCCCTACCAGTTAATGGAGGAAGATTTCTCAGATACTCATCCCTCCAAATCTGCCAAAACTGTTCTGTCATGGACTCTTCAAACTCTAATCTATTTGACAGATTCACAGTGAGCTCAAAGTTTTCCAACTCTACAGATGTCAGGGGTGTGCCCCGCCCAATGAGAAAGTGAGATGGAGTCAAAACATTACCTGTCTCAGAGATGTACAACAATGGTCTAGAATTGACGCAAGCCTCAACTTCAGTCAATAGAGTCTCCAGTTCTGCCTTGTTTACTGACTGCTTACCTAAAGACTTTTTGAGAGCCAATTTCACAGACCGCACAAGTCTCTCCCACCAGCCACCCCAGTTAGGACTAAGTGGACAAATATTCTTCCAGCACACAATCTCCTTACCGAAACGAGCCTGCAAAAGGGTGCTAGCCGCCTTAAAAGTCCTGGCATTGTCAGAGTAAATAATGCTGGGTAGGGCTCTACGGGAAAAAAACCTGCGAAAGGCCAGGACAAAGTCATCAAGAGATAATGAAGAAGTCATCTCCAAAAGTAACGCTCTTGTTACAGCACAAGTGAATAAAACAATGTAAAACTTTCTCTCACCTGTGTCTCTGCAATACAAGGGAGCAGCACAGTCAATGCCAGTAACAGAAAAGGGGGGTGCTTGTGTTACTCTGTCTTCAGGTAATGGGGCAGTTACTTGGTCCATGGGCCGGCTATCATAGCGTCTACAACGAACACATTGACTCACCACCCTTTTAGCTACACTTCTGACAGCTATGATCCAATACTGGCAGCGGAGGGAACTCATCAAGGTGCCCACGCCAGCATGCTTCAACAGTTCATGTTGAGATCTTACCAGAAGAAGAGAGACATGACAACGTGGTATAATCACTGGATGCTTTTCATCATACAAAAGGTCTGTTGCGTGTTCCAACCTGCCCTGAATTCTAATCAAACCGCTGGTGTCCACGAAGGGTGACAGCGATAACAATGAGGAACGTCTACTCACCTGTCCATGTTTGCGTAAATCTTCAAGTTCAGCACTGTAATGTCTTTTCTGCAGATCTCTCAGAACACATAATTTGGCTTGAATCAATTCTCCATCAAAGGAACGTGGCTGAACAGGGGGTCTGTTTGCTTTCAGTTTTCTAACAAACTTGAGCACTAGGGCCATCACTCTCAACAACTTACCAAAACTGCTGAATCTTTCATAATCAATGACAGCATGGGTTTCTTCAGGGGCCATAACACACACTGCATCCTGAGACTCATCTACAGTTCCATCCTGCCATTCAACATTGCGTTCTTCAGAGACAGGTTCCTCGATCAAATGTTCAGGACCATTCAACCAGCGTGTTGATTCCATCAGACTTATGGCTCATATTCCTCGTGTTAGCAGGTCTGCAGGGTTTTCGCTTCCTGGGCAATGTTTCCAACTAGCAGGATTAGTCAGGCTTTGGATTTCTTCCACCCGGTTCCTCACAAATTGCTTCCATCGACAGGAGTTGCCCTGGATCCAACACTGGGTTATTTTTGAGTCCGTCCAACAGGTGTAAGGAGTGTCATGAGGTAATTCCAAGGCATCCCTTACAAACCTGAGTAATCTGGCTCCCAACAAGGCTGCCAAAAGTTCCAATCTAGGTAACGTTACCTTCTTGAGAGGAGCCACTCGAACTCTTGAAAGGATAAGTCTCATTGTCCCATTGCCACAGTTGTCAGAACCAGCCAGATAGATGCATGCCCCGTAGGCCTTTTCACTAGCATCTACAACCACAATCAACTCTACATTTTCCATACCTTGCCAGTCCAGATTTGTGATACGACGAGGGACTTCCCAGTGTCGAATTTCTTCAAGGCCTGCAATCCAACGATTTATCTCATCCTGATATTGTGGTGGCAGAAGCTCATCCCACTCAAACCCAGTTCTCCATACCTCTTGAAACAAAATCTTTAAGGAGACAGTGAAGGGGGTAAGCAGACCCAACGGGTCAAACTGTTTGGCAATTAGGCCCAACAACAATCTCTTGGAATATGCTATACCTGGCTGAGTAGCAGTTTCAAAGAGAAAGCAATCTCTTTCAGGATTCCATGTCAAACCAAGAACCTTGTGAGACTGGAGCTCACCTTGATCAGTAAATTGTCGTAATTCTGATCTTACCTTGGGACTATTTGAAGTCCATTTTGAAAGAGGAAATCCACCCTGCTTCAAGATCCGAGTTGCCTTACCCATCATGTGAGTCAGTTCCTCTTCTGAGTCCGAACCCGTCAACCAATCATCTACATACAAATTTGTCACCAATTCCCTGACAGTGTGATCCTCAACAAATTTTGAGAGATGCAATTTTATGACAGCATTCAGCATGAAAGGGCTACTAGCATTCCCAAAGGTGACACGCTTAAAACGCATGTGTCTTACCTGATTGTTGACGTCAAACAACAAGAATCTGTGCACATCTCTGTCCTTTTCATCTAGTTCAATCTGCAAAAAAGCCTTCTGAATATCGGCAGACAAACCAAACTTCCACCTACGGAATCTCATTAAGATTTGTACAAGGTCTGGGGTCATCTTGGGTCCAATCTCCATGCAATCATTCAGGGATATACCGTTCTTACCTTTTGCACTGGCATCAAATACTGGCCGGATCTTCGTCGTTTGGCTTTCATCTCTTACTACAGGGCGATGGGGAAGGTAAAATACAGGGTTAGTAATAGTATTAGTAGCATTGGCTGTGGAAGAAACTTCTTCAATAATACCCCTATTCTCTAGGTCTACAAAAACCTCTCGGTACCCTTGCTTCAAGCTGGGATCAACAGACAATTTATTATCAAGAACTACCAATCTTTTCAGTGCCGAGCTCTCATTAGTCAATAACTGTTCCTTAAGGTTCTCACTTTTCCAGGGTAGTCCTACTTGATATCTTTCCCCTGTAAACTGAACACCCCGATTAAACTTGTCCAAAACCAAAGAGTCTTCCTGACATTTAGTACCCTCCCCCAGGATACCAATTGAGTCTAAATCCCAACATTTCCTGATAGTAGCCTCAGTAGGATAGGTAGAACCAGCAAGCAGAGATGTTTGAGCATTAGGTCTAACACTACCCAACCCCGCCAAGGAATAGCTACCAGATATCATCCAACCCAACAGGGTATGCTGTGCCACCAATCCATCCTTGATAACCCGTTCAGGACCCATGAAATCATGATAAAAGTCTAAACCTATCAGCATGTCAACAGAAAGGCTCTTCTCTTGGGATAGGTCTTCCATCATCGGGATGTCCGTAAACAGTCCGAGAATGTCAAGTGGCACAGGAGCTCGAAACAAGGGTTTGGTTATGGTCTTGAGAGATAACATTTTCATGTTAATGCCCCCCAATTGCAGGTCATACACGTTGTGAACCTGCTCTGCCAGGTAGCCACCAAATGATGAAATGACGCCTTTCACCTCACCCGATTTCTGAAGTCCAAGTTTCCTGGCAGTGTGGTCTGTGATGTAGGAGAAGTCACTGCCAGAATCAAAGAACACATTCACGAGCTGTCCCCCGACAATAGTTCTCACCAACTGCATGAGGGTAGCCCTGCCCGTTGTTGTTGATTGCGCATAGCACGCTGCCGACTCAGATGTGGAGGAGGCCCCCCTGTCAGCTAGGCTGTTGTTTCCAGTGCGTGTAGACCCAGCTGGAGCGGTATCAAAGGACGGCAGATTTTCATTACGCTGAGTGGCTGTGGGGTTGCTGCGTTTGTGCAGAACGCTGTGGTGTGAGCCTTTGCAGTGAAAGCATTTGCGTTTGCACTGCGACGCCTTATGGGTTTTTGATAAACATTTAAAGCACAAACCCATGCTGTACACCTTCTGTTTGCGCTGCTCATGGTCTAGGTCGACGATCTCAGGACACTTATCACTGAAGTGATCCTGCGAGCAGAAGTTGCACTGTCGGTGGCCGTCTGGGGAAAGTAGGGCAGCACCAGTTGGCCTGTTCTGTCTGCTGTTCGAGCGAGCACCTGTGAAAGCAGACTGTGGTTCCCGGCTGTCCAGTTGGGCCGACCGCTCTCTACGTTGGATCTCCTCATACAGGAAGTCAAGAAGATGTTCGACATTTCCTTCTTTACCTTCACTCGTGCGGGCCCATTCCAGGCGTACGGCTGGAGTCAGTCGATGCAGAATCATGGGCGTCAGGACCAGCCCATAATTTTCTCCGGTTACACCAAGATTCGCCAAGGAGCGGACATGTACTTGAACCTGATCGTAGATCTTCCACATTCTATCGCTGGCGGAGATATTTAGGAGTCTCTGAATGTGAGCTACAATCACCTTGTCCTTTTTCCCAAACCTTTTGAGCATTATCTCTTTAGCTGTTTCATAATTGGCCTGGGTGAGGGCCAAGCCCTGCAGGCACGCCCTGGCTTCACTACGCAGTAGTGACTGCAGGTATGAGAATTTATTCACGGCACACAGATCATTCCTGCTATCGATCAAGGCCACAAACTTGTCCCAAAAAGATTGGAATTCAATTATGTCGCCTGCAAACAC
Organism: Onchidella celtica; assembly: GCA_963931925.1. Lineage (NCBI taxonomy): Eukaryota > Metazoa > Mollusca > Gastropoda > Systellommatophora > Onchidiidae > Onchidella > Onchidella celtica. The sequence continues at coordinate 34,428,600 of OZ007570.1, read as the reverse complement.
CGGCAACTGCAACTTCGGGAGATGCACTGGCTTGTTGGTGGCCAAGCTGCCTTCACTCACACTGGTCACACTGGCATTAATTTCCAGAAAATTATCATCTGATACGGATGCTGTTGGCGTTGGAATAGATGATTTATTCACTATTTTGATGCGAGTGAGGCATTCCTTCGCCTTTACCAGCACCTCTGTTTGTTTGGCTCTGTAGTCACCAGCCACATCTACCTCGGCCTCGATCTCATCTTCAGTTTCTAAGTTCAGTTCGTACTCACTTTGTTTCAGATCGTATACTTTCAGTTTCTCCTCTAGATCTTTGATCGAAAACTCACACTGTTCATGTGTAATATTTGTTTCCTCCAGCTCCAACAGTTTATTAAGATTCTTCGCCGACCGGGTAAGGCAGGCCTTGGCTTGGGCCCTCGAGCCTTTTTCACGTCACTCATTTCTTTTTTCATTCAACTAACACTAAATTCTAGATCCAGGCGGTGACCCCGGGTTTCGGCACCATGAAGTAAATATCTAGTTTCAAATGTTCCCTTGACACACACCTAGATCCAAAACAAGTCAACAAGTCACCTTTAAAACCTTTTACTTTCCAGTTTTATTTGATTCAACAACCTGGGAGTGCCCGTTCCCCATTCTCCTTCGTTCTTCGTCCGTTAAAAAAAACATAGCCCACAATCCCCTATTTTTTAAATCAACCAAACATGCCAGTTGGCCTTTGCAAACAATGCCAAATTCTAATTACCGGTTATGCCAAATTCTCAACAGAACCTGAATTGCTGGTGGCTGGATGGACTGAAACCTGTATAGCTGGTGGCTGGATGGACTGAGACCTGTATTGCTGGTGGCTGAGGGACTGGAAGTTACAATGCTGCTGGCCGGATGGACTGGAAGCTACAATGCTGGTGGCCGAGGGACTGGAAGCTGTACTGCTGGTGGCCGAGGGACTGGAATCTGTACTGCTGGTGGCTGAGGGACTGGGAGTTATAATGCTGGTGGCTCGAGGACGGGGAACTGTACTACTGGTGGTTGGAGGGACTGGAAATTGTCCTGCTGGTGGCTGATGCACTAGAAGCAGTACTGCTGGTGGCTATGGGGTCTGGAAGCTATACTTAGGGTGGCTGGAGGGACTCGACTGGGCGTCGTCCTGCTGGTGGCTGAATGGAGTGGACGCTGTACTAGTGGTGGCTGGAGGGACTGGAAGCTGTGGTACTGGTGGCTGGAGGGACTGAAGCTGTGGTACTGGTGGCTGGAGGGACTGGAAGCTGTGGTACTGGTGGCTGGAGGGACTGAAGCTGTGGTACCGGTGGCTGGAGGGACTGAAGCTGTGGTACTGGTGGCTGGAGGGACTGGAAGCTGTGGTACTGGTGGCTGGAGGGACTGAAGCTGTGGTACTGGTGGCTGGAGGGAATGGGAGCTGTGGTACTGGTGGCTGGAGGGACTGAAAGCTGTGGTACTGGTGGCTGGAGGAACCGAAAGCTGTGGTACTGGTGGCTGGAGGAACCGAAAGCTGTGGTATTGGTGGCTGGTGGGACGGGAAGCTGTGATACTGGTGGCTGGAGGGACTGGAAGCTGTGGTACTGGTGGCTGGAGGAACTGGAAGCTGTACTGCTGGTGGCCTAGGAATCACGATGTGTCCAGATTGACTGAACGAAATGCAGCTCCAAAGCTGCATCAAACTAACTGGGTTAGAGAATCTCATGACCTCTCGGTTACTCGCGCCTGTAAAGCGTCCTGAGATGCTCGTGTTGACTCTGTTAATGCAGGCATTCAGGTTTGGGTTTGAGTATTACGGCGCGTCGGCGCGATAACGGCCACTTTGCACCTTTCACGACCTTTTTGAGCACCTTATATTTTTGGTATTTAGAGTTTTTAAATTTTATAAGAATAATTAAATAGCTTCTTATAAATATTATTTCACCGGTAACATTCTCAAAAATTCTTTTCTATAGATCTGGAAAGAGTTTTATAAATGAATACAAAGGTTTCTAAATCAAAATGTAGATTTTAGCTTCTTTCAGAAAGGACTGGACGTGCTGTGGGTCCATATCAGAAAATAATTCTTTCATGGATCTGCAGGCATGGTGCCTTCTTCGGAGATGCATGAAATTTACACAGACAGTCAATTTGTTTTGATGATAGTTGGCAATTGCATGCCACGCATTCTGTGATCTTCGACCCTGAGTTAAAAACGGTGTGTGAAGTGGGTATGACCCAGACGAATCAACTAAGGACAGTTTCATGGCTCAGATTTCGTTGGTAGGGATGGGGAAGATGTCCAAGTTTATCTTGGATAAAGTATTGTTTATTTTGTTGTCTGTGTATCCCATCTTTCCTGACATCTCAATTTAATCAATTCAATAATAGCGTGGCCAGGGACCCAACCAAGAACAATTTCGTACTCTCAGTTGGACAGAGTGTGAAGACGTTGTAACAGTTCCGTGAGTTTTCATATTTCGTATTTTTATAGGGAGGCACGAGAATGAATCAGAGAAGATGATAAAGCGTCCTAGTTGGGAATTTAAAGATACGCTGATTACGCGAATTTCAGGGGTAAAGATAGAATCTTTGAGATTGAGACTTAGGGGTTCGGTGTTGCCATCTGAATTTGAAATTGACGCCGCTCCAACAGAATAATAGTCTTTGGAGCCCTCTGTCACAAATCCCAGACTGGGAGATGTAATAATTATAACAAGACAACAACCACGAACGAACAAGTATAACACTTAACAAAACTACCCATCAGACTCACACATTTATTAAACATAAGATAAAGATAGAATTGCAATGACATACATTATATTACTTAATTAAACTGCCGTCCACGGCCTTCTCCAGCAAGCACACTTCCTCGGGTCCACAACCCGGTAATTACTTCTAAAGACACTTCGGCCTCAGCCCTCCACTCAGGGTCTTAATGACACACTAGTATTCTTTCACACCACAGTCTCTCAATAGCGCCTCCCTATGGCAATAACACCTTAGCCTCCTATAGCACCTCACGTGGCCCTAGCACGTTAATACTTCAATTCACATGAGTATCTCAATCGCACAATAATACATCCATGTCACAGTAGTACATCTTAATAGCACATTACAATCATATATACACCCCTGTCTGTGGCCAGACTGCCACGACTCATGTGCTGCGACTGTCCTACACCGACAGCTTCACTCCTGGCCTATGTGTGGCCTTCGGCCCTATGCTGGCCTATCCCCTGTGCTCACCGTAGGCGGCGCTTCGGCCCGACCCCGGCACCTACAAAAATAACATTACATTGGTATAATACCATACCATTTCTAATCACTTCACCCCTCATTACAACTCATGAAGCGTACACACAATAGTTCACATTTCACTCACCAAACATCTTACGGTAACACCTCCACCGTATTACACCCTACTCACTCTCGCTACAAATCCATGAAGCTAACTTCCATCTATCGCTCATGGCGCACATTGCTATATACAGTATCAAGGACTTCCACATTCCTCACATATACTATTTACATCATGGTCGTAGACGAATATAATACATCAATCATAATGATCAATCATCGTTCCACCTACCAGTCATCACTGGAAAACACTGTCACAATCTCCCGACTGTTCTCACTCACGTCCGTCCCCTGGGACCTTCTAACTTGCAGTGATAGTAGTACAGCGCTCTCGCCTCATGCAGACACCCCAACTCACAACATGCACGCTTTTCATTACCCGTGGGCCGTGGGTTAACTTTACTCTACCCCCTTCCCCCGTAACTACTGATCCCAGCTCACCCGCTCGTGACACCCTCGAACACGCCTTCGGACCACCCTTATAGTCACCACACCGCCATACATTGATAAAAAGAAAAACTATAATAATCCAGCAGTAAAGTAGGTTCCTTATGTTACATTCTCACGGGGTTAATTGATTGAATACTCTTCAGCAAAATGGAGATACAGTGGTCACCGCCTAACACTACGCCGGCTACCAGCACGATCCTTCTAACAGCACGCTCTTTAAAAAAAAAACATAATGTTTTCTATTTAAAAGGTCCCCTATAACAACACGCTTATTTAAGTACCATTTGCCCAAGAGCTCACTTTTTTTCATATCAGAGAGCTGAAACATTTTTACAAACGAAGTGTATTACATGTACTTGACCACCAGACAGGCAGGCGCTATTTGCAATGAACCTGTGAATGCCCCGCTACTTTAATCAGTTACGTATTGGTAGATCAAGCTGGCATGTGAGGGTGGGGTCGGAGCCAACATGGGGTATGGGACCGCCATAATGTCTTGCCAGACAGACACGCGCCCTTGACAATGGACACATGGCGGCGGCGCTGCTTTGGTCAGTTGCCTATGTAGATCAAACTGACTGTATGGGTGGGGGGTGGGAACAACAGAAGGTTTGTGACCGCCCTTATCAGTTGCAAAGGTTTGAGTGGGCGGATAGGAAAGAACAGAGAAAACATTCGTCCCACTTGATTGGTTTTTGCATCTGATCGGCTTTTGCATTCCATTGGTCGGATTCTTTCCAATTTTGTCATGATTAGGCCTTAATTTACCGCAAGTTGTAAGGCCTCAGCCTACATTGATGAGTTTAGTTACACTTATGAAGCGTGTAGGCGTGTTAATTACACAGTGCACATGCCTGCATGGTTCCCTCCCCTATACGCCTAACAGCACGTTCGCCTACCAGCACGCTAAACAATGTCTCCCGGGTATCATGCTGTTAGGCGGTGACCACTGTACTGTGGACGTAATTTTGTAATGCACTCCAACTAAATAAACTATGATAGTAAGTTATATTACATCCTCTTCATTTAAACATTGTTTTTCAAAACTGATGCCAAACATGGAACCACATTATGAGATTTTCTTGAATTTAAAACTGATGCGGGCCTTTCAACATCATGATTGTATAATCATGCACTGCGGGTTTTGAATTAGAAGATCGAACTGTTTTGGTCACACCTACGATACACTGTCTACAATATTATGAATGTCTTGGTCACATCTACAGGGTACACTGCCAATACACAATATGTCCTGTCTACACGTACAAATCGGATATATATCAAAAGCTATGTTCATACCCACAAGATATAAATTACTGAAGATTTTTTATGCTTGTGGATGAAGTGTATTTCTCCCAAAGTTCCTTTCATCCAGTTGTTCATTGAAGTAAACTCTTCAAACTGGTGGTAGAAATAGAGATGATGTTGCATGACAAGTGATCTTAGAAACAACGCAATAATTATCTAATTACAGAGAATTAATTTTCTGTAACAGAAATACCCTTGGTTAGGCAAGAAATAAATCAAACATTATCTGAGCTGAATGTAAAGAGTTTATAGATACACCCATCTTTCTATGGGCAAACAAAAATCTAGATGGCTTTACTGTCTTGCTTGCTAGTACAATTCCCATTCGATCATGCTATGCACATCTGACATCGTCAGTGGTCCTTCTGTTAGGCTCCGTAGTTTCATTTATCTAAGTCAGTAGCTCTGTCCAGTGAGAATGCACCATTGTGGCATATAATACAAACGTTTTCTTAGTCAATGCCTGATATAAGTACAGTGAGAAAACTCTTACTTATTATTATGTTTTTAAATGGCTGCATAATATCCGCCTTTATAGCATTTTTCACATTACTTTTGGATGTCTTTCTTACTGGTTGGTGAGAGAGAAGAGTAAAATAGTTTGAGATTGTTAGTGATGATGGGACACTGTCCTAGGTAAGCGTTAACATACACTTTTACAGCATAATCATGTCTGATCGCATGGCAAGGAGTTCATTTCTGAAGTATAAACTAGTATATGTGTGTACTTGTAGGTGAAGCATAATAAACTTTTCCTACAAAACTTAAGAGCCAACTACTCATGCAGGGAATGTTGCTTGTCTCCCCTTGTCCTCATGCTGGGCTATATGTAATGTTTCAATCATCAATTGTTTCTTTTGCTAAACAGACTGTCTATTTTTTAAATCAGTCATGTCAATCAGTGAACTGCTCAGATTTGATTAGAACAAATATTAAACTGGTTTTGCATCAATAAATCAAAGGATCAAAATCAGTAGTAGAATCAGGTAAAGAGAGAAGGAGTGCAATTACATTGTAGTTTCTAGATCTAGATCTACTAAATTCAGTTTCAGGTACAACGAAATGCTAACACGTAATTATGCTTTTTTTTTTTTAATGCACCAGTCTGCGACCTTTTATTACCATAACGTACCGTAATGTAAATAACTGTAGGCCTGTGGCCGAGTTATCTCTCCGTCACTGTGTGTGCAGTGTGTTCCAGTTTGATCTTCGGTATGCTTGAACCTAACTCTGTCCGTAATGACTGTGAGTATCGGCCGTCCGAGGGAAAGAATGTTGGGTCAAAGTGTAGTAGAGCTAGACCTATTTCATACCTGTTATGATGATGTTATGTGGATCCAAAGATCTTAAAATAGTATTAACCTAGATTCCCTGGTGAGGTCACATGGCCGTAGCTCAACGCTTTCGGCCATTGAGGTCAGAAACAACTCTTCCGGTTAGCCTGGTTTACTTTTCTCTCTCTCTCTCTCTCTCTGAGTCTTGTCCCTGTGGTTGCTTTTTTCGTCTCTCTCCCTCTCCTCTACATGTCTGTCTCCCCTATCTTCTCTCTCTCTCTCTCTCTCTCTCTCTTTCTCTTTCTCTCTCTCTCTCTCTCTCTCTCTCTCTCTCTCCCTCTCTCTCTCTCTCTCTCTGTCTTTTTTTTGGGGGGGGGGGGGGGGAGGGGGGTGTCTGTCACAGGTGGTTGGGGGCTGCTGTTGACGTAGCAAATTATGATTTTATGTAGCCATTATCATGCTTGCGCCTTATCCCCCCCCCCTCACACACTCACATGCTACTAGTGAGTGTCTGCCCATGCACTTGAGCTTCTGCTGGATCTTGATATCCGTCTGTTTATTTTATTAGAGGGGGGGGAGGTGAGGTTGTCGATTACTTTCATTTTTTCTGATTTTGTAGCTGTTATGGTGGTACGTCTTATAATACCCCTCTCTCCCTCTCTCTCTCTCTCTCTCCCTCTCTCTCTCTCTCTAACACACACGTTGAAGTAAGAATTTGCGAGTCTATCGGTCCAAGCTTCTGAGTTTCTTCTTCTAGACCTCCTTATACATGTATTAAAAACAATTGTAGGCCTACAATGTTCTCTTATTCTAGAATCTCTGACATTTTCCTGATTGAAAGTAGGAGATCAACCACTGGAAGATGTAGAGTCCTTCTGCTATCTTGGTAGTATCATTGACAATAAGGGAGGAACAGAGGCAGAAGTCAAAGCACGAATTGGAAAGGCACAGGCAGCTTTCACATCCTTAAGCAAGATTTGGAGAACCAAGGATATATCTCTAAAAACAAAGCTGAGGATATTCAACTCGAACGTGAAGTCAGTCCTGTTGTATGGATGTGAGACTTGGAATGCGTCCCAGGCCTGCATAAAGAGAATCCAAGTTTTCATCAACAGATGTTTGAGGAAGCTACTTAAGATCAGATGGACAGACAAGGTCAGCAATGAAATTGTTTGGAAAAGAACAAGACAGAGCCCAGTCAGAGAGGAAATTGGTAGGAGGCGATGGAGATGGATCGGCCACACTCTCAGGAGGCCAGGAAACAGCATCGCGAAGAAGGTATTGGATTGGAATCCCCAGGGCCAGAGATCAAGAGGAAGGCCGCGCGGAACGTGGAGAAGAGCCAGAGAAAATGATGTGCAACGAAGCGGAAAGACTTGGAATAATGTAAAGAGACTGGCCCATGATAGAGAGGGATGGAAAGTGTTTGTTGGTGGCCTATACCCTGATCCAGGGTGAGAAAGGCAATGATGATGATGATGATGTAGCACTCAAGATCTACTTTTCTCGACAACGTAAAACAACACGCTAGGCTTACTATGTACTACATCGTAGGCCTACTATCAAATTCGAGGCAAACGGTTTGTGTTTCCTATGGTAAACAGTAGCGTTGCTAGGCCGCCGCTTGGACAGCTTGACCTCAACCCGCCATTGTTTTCGCTCTCCACGCCCGGGACGCCGCGAGCTGGTTCTCGCAGCGCGACTAGGTAATCTAGGTTAATACTATTTTAACATCTTTGTGTGGATCCTTATTGTAAAATACATCTAGATCTATTCTTTGATATTGACGAAAAAGCTATATACTCGCAGCTTTTTCTCGGGAACCAAAACGAAAGATTCCACCCTGGACACAAAAATTCAGTCGTATCTTATCTTTCCTTTTCCTATCGCCTTATACAAATTTCATGGTGACAGTACAAGCTGCAGCAGGACAAAAGCACGCATCTAAAACAATAATTATTACATGTCTTTAACTTGATTGAGTTGTGACAAAAAAGCGTGGGGAACAAAATCATTGTCAGTTACTCGGCCGAAAGCATCTAGATCTAGATCCAATGCAAGCAAAAAATCCACCCATGGAGATTAAAACCGCCCCCAAACAGTTACGAATGGCTGGCGGTCCCCGATGAACCTAGCGCTGGCTGAGTCATTCTCGATCAGCTGGAATTTCGGCACGCCGTCTGCTACTTTGCGGGGAAGGTTTACAGCAAACCAGAGAGAATTAGAAATGAGTTCATGTTGAAATAATTGTTCAGGAAACTCGGCCACATTTTTAAAAAAACAATTCACTTTTGAAGCCGCCAGCGGAGAATTTGAAAACAAAAACATTGGTCGCCAAGGTGTGTTTACAACCATACTCTCAAACTTTGAATTTCGATTTCTCACAGCCTCGTTTTGGCATAGTTCTACTTTCTCAGAGCCGGCCTCGTTAGTTAAGATTAAAGCCCAAGATCTGGAATTGCTGCGAAGTCGAGGAGTTGTCATAATGATAGTATGCTTTGTAAATAGTAGTAATCGACTGAGGAAATTCAACACTAAGACACCACCCCAGATGTTAAACATAAAATTTTGTCTCCCGTTAACCTGTCAAGAAAATGTGTTTATTACATTATTTATTAAGTCCACAATTATGGTTGTAGCTGTCACCATTATCTTACAAAGCTAACGTTTATCGCGTCTCTAGCGGCTACTTTCACCACTGTCGTTCGTCTTCCTTTTGCAGTGTTCATTATAGGTTTGTAATTGCTGTCTTGAGGACTAGCACATTAAATTGTCTTCCTTTACAGTTGTATGTGTTCATTTGAGGTGTTTAGAGTAAAGATACAACTTTTGAGAAGGGTTGAGGACAACATGTCTCATCTTATGTACCTAGTAAATCAGTCAGGAAAGTCGATACTGTACACGCCAATTATAAATTAGTCATCTGAAGACAAACAAAATGTCTAGCTGTTGCAAAACTTAGCCATATTCTGGTGTGGTATAATGGATTCCAATAGCCAAAATAGAAGGCACACAGCCAAATCAGCAAATACTAACAATGCGTATTGTCACTGAAAGTAATAGTAATGCGAAATCCAAACTATGTAATACGACAAAATGTCTCAAACAAAAATCAAAGGAAATCTGTGAGGCGGTAGCGGAGCTTGGAACGAAGTCAAAATGTGGCAAAAAGAAAAGATAGTCAGACACTGGGAGTCCCAAATGAGGTATGAGGAGCAAACCATTTTAATCAATGAATGGGTTCCATTTTATCAAATGTACTAGATACTTTCTCCACTCGCTGATTTCGCCCGGAGTATGGGGGGGGATAGGGTTGGTTGGGAAGCGCCATAGATATTAACAATGCCATATTTTACAAAGCCGATAAGAGAAAATGCTGAAGTTGTTTCGACTATTCAGCCAACCACCCCCCCCCCCACCCCCCCCCCGCCCCCCATCCCCCAAGACCTCGATAGAAATTGCCTACTTTGTAATGATATCTTAATTCGCTGTTGGTAATCTCTATGCACTTTTTTTTTAAACTTTAAATTTGATAGCAGTGTGATAAAATTCTTTGTTAACGTACCATCATACCGAAGATTCATTCAGAAAGTATATTTTTATAACAACCTCTTTATTTAACTGCAGGTTTAAACTTATCTTAATAACCCTAAATTTGCAGCTGGCCCTTAAGCTATTGTGAGTAATATACAGTCTTTCATATTAAAGCACCTGGGAGTCGAAGTGGCCTAACTTGATTGGATAAATTTTAGCCAATGAATAAACGACAAGTCTTTGAGACGTTGACAGCAGGCAGGCAGTTCTTTCTTAAGGTTGAGAGAAATAGATTGTGCAGACACTGTAATACCCGTACACAACTCGTCTGTCTCGTCTTTGTGGTAACAGCGGTAAGCTACTCAGGTCGTGAGCCCATCGGTGAAATATGTTAGATCTATCTATGTTTCTTAAACAGCGACTGGACCCTGGGATTATCAGGGGGAGTAACGATGATTTTACTTACCGACGAAACACCATTTTAACAGAATTCCATGAAACGTAAGCAGAACACAAGAAGTGGAAACAAAGGAAACTGGATTAGATTTCTTGACCCTGCCTCTCAAACGGGAGGGTTAAATCAAAGTAATGTTCCCTCTTCTAGTTTTATTATTATTTTTTTTAATGATGAGAAGACGTCGAATAGAAGATTTTTGCGACTCCATTTGTCATGTGATACCTGTGCTCTGAGGCAGTCAAAATATTGAACGTCGGACGTCCCAGATATTACTTCTGTGTTGAGACAGAATGTGTCATCAAGCTATAGGTGCAGCTATTTTCGCTGGCTGACAACATTTACGAAAATAATGGGATTGCCAGAGGGGTTGGAACAAAGCTAAAATATGGCCCCTCAAAAAAATGTAAGACGCAAAGCTCCGTATTAGAAACAAAACATGAATAACTAGATCTGGACAATGATAATAAATTCAAAAAGAATTAGAACTGCACAAAGAAGCAATCTATAATCCAGATTGATGCCAAATATAACTGAGTCCATGATTATGATTGTTTCTCTTTCTCATTTTTATCATCTCAGAGCTCAGTAACAAATTCTTCATCTCTAATTGGTCGAAAGGGAACTGTTTGTCTGATGACAAAATGATCCAGACTAAAAGACAGAATTTGATTGTTCTGATTGTGAGTGGTCTCATTCTTGCTGGTGAGTATCTATGTATATGTACATAAGAAGGAGTTGAGGGTGCAGAGGGGAGCATGCTCTCACCTCATATTAAAGTTTAAATGACGTAGTTTGCGTAGCCAATAAAAAAAAATATCGTGCTATTGATCGAGTGAAAGTGGTAGGCGGGAACGAGAATGAAATGACAAGGAGAAAGGAAGTTCGGGTGGAAGAAGAGTAGAATTATAAACATAATTATTGTGAATGGTGCTTAACGACCCCCCCCCCCCTCCTCCCCCTTCCCCCCATACACCTGACCAAAATGTTAGTGTTTCGCTAAGTGTCATTAAGAGGATTATGCTGCCGTGAAACAAAAAGCTATATACATCCCAAATGTTTAATGGATTATTTGCCCTGATACTGTGTTCTAAGTTGAGAATAACAGCCCGGAGGTTCAATTTCACTATAATCACAGTGATGACCGATTATATACTCCGCCATTCTGGATTTGACACTGAGTTCCAAACATACATAATCATCTATACTTTCCTGTTGTTAAAATATCACTAAAAAACACGCATAAATCCCTGGATCTGTTTTAAAGAATTTGTCAACATGCATTGTCCATATCTTGAAGATATACATCCTATTATCACAAATAAGGGGTTAAATGCTTTTCTGGTAAAAAGAAAAATGCAAAAGAAGAAAAGAAAGTAATGACACGTTATGAAAATTGTCTTGATAGAATTGCCGAACATCCAGATCTGTGAAGAAGATTTTGAGAAATGTATTTGTTTTAAAAAGCATTCTCTGCCTTGATACCTCATTTACTAATGGTGATTTTGAACACATCATAGTTATTTCTTTGAAGTGAAACTTCTAGACCTAAAGGTTAAATGGGTAATTGACTGAGAAATGCAAAAACCACAAAATCAGTACGTTTTTGCTTAAATTGTGGTGATAACAGTCGCACATTCCATTAAATGAAAACATTCATTTGATGATTGAAAGCCTTTGAAAAACGTAATTAAAAACCCGTTATACTCTTTACACCCAGGCTAAAGTTTCAGCCTTAAACACATGGATTGTCAGCGATATATATTTAGAAACATCAAAGCTTCCCCATGACTTAGTCTGATCGAATGGGTTTCAACTAATTTTACCGACAATATATTAGCGCGAAAGGCTGTCAACCTTCATCAAAATGCTACAATATCGACATCCACTTGGTGCTACTCGATTGGTGCCATTATGTCGCCATTCACCATTGATTTTAAAACAACAAAAATGACTAAGACTGACTGCTAGCTAGGTCTCATCAATTCGCAGACATCATGATTTTGATATTACTAGATGAGGTAGCCAGCCCAGCATTTTCCAGGACAAACCTGTGAACTCACGGTTCTATCCCTCTTTCTTTTTGGTCTAGAATGCTTCCCATATTCTACAGTCTTACTACAGAGTTCATGCTCAACACAGCATAACTGACTCATTTCTGGTAGGGAAATTGCGTGCGTGGAATTGAACGCGTATTAATATCGTTTCAATTCGTTTCCGGTGCGGTGGGCTTATTACAGGGAGTCAATACAAAGATCACCCTATTTTACATTTTCACAAATTATATATATAAAATGCCTGAAACTTTAATCAACGCAATCAAGTTGATACAAAAGCGCTTGGGCTGGATTCATGGACACTTAAGAAAATTAATTTTATACGAGGTGGAGTCAAAAATTAATGCAATTTGTTTCATTACTAGACTAGAAATGAACCCAATAACAAGTTAGTCCATACTTCAAATGGAAGCCAGTAATTAGATGATCAAATCCCTACTTCTCAACATATAATCTCCACCTCTCTCGACAGCCACTGTCCACCTTTTCGTAAGGCTACCTACGCCAGCTTCTAAAACTGAAGAGGCTGATCTTTGAGGCAACTTTAACAGGGATCTTGGCTTCTTCGTAGTTTTCGTAACGATGACCTCTCAGGGCTTCTTTCATAGGACCGTAAAGGTGAAAGCCTGACGGTACAAATCATGAAAAAAATAATGTATATGGCAACACGTCCACCCAAACGAGGTGATTGCCTCCCTTGTCATGATACTCGTTTGAGGGCGGACACTGTCGTGTTGAAAAAGAACTTTGTCCATTTCCGAATTGGGCCTCACTCGTCGAATTCTTGCTTTCAGCCATTTTAGTGTCTATATCTGAGTTTATGTCTAAATTGGGAAAAAAAGAAAAAGTTGTATGCAGAAAGCCTAGCGTAAGAAATAATGCCCAAACGATACAATGCTAACAATCGAACAGATAAAACAATCGAACAATAGAAGATTTGAACAGGAAATGTATAGAATCGGCGAGTTCTTGCTTGGTCAGCAGCACAGAAGCATGCTGTTTGTATAATATGTCCTCAGAGTTTATGGTCGCTCTTTGTGGCAAACATTCAGTGAGAATTACATCTTGAATGTCCCAAGACACAGTTGCCATGAATTGTTCGCGCTGATTTTTCTGTCTTTAATTTTTTTTTTGTCTTTGGGGACGTTGGATGTCGCCATTCCATATTAGATCGTCTTTTCGATTCTGGTTCATAATAATGAACCCATGTCTCCTCTCCAGTGACGAACCTTTTAAAGAATGTGTGGTCTCTTTCGCTAAGCTGGAAAAGCTCCGTGCAGGAATTCACCCTTTCAATCCTGTGATCAGCTGTCAGTTGCCTTGGTATCCTACTGGCACAGACTTGGAAAAACCCAAGTGACCCGATGAGGTTATGGGGAATTCCGTAGTTTACTTCTAGCTTTGCTGTCAACTCATCATGTGTTATTCAACTATCAGATCTGATTAAAGCGTCTGCGTTTGTTTTGTTGGCAATGTTGACACAACTTGACGAGTGGCTGGCACGATGTTTGTCAGATAGGCATGAAGATATATGTATCAACTCTTCCTTGTCTTTAAAACTATCGCTCAGACGTTAGGCCCACTTATAAACATTACTATAGTCTAAAGTTTCAGATTTATAAACATTTTGCAGTCGCTTGTGGGTGCTGTTGTTTTTTTTTTTGTGGCTGGGTGTGGGGGGGGGGGGGGGATTCTCCTTCAATAACAAGAAATTCAATCAATGCTCTGTGTTTCTGGCGGTCTTGCAAAAGTGCAGCCATTTTGAAACTACCTGATTTACTCAAAAATGAAATGAAATAAAATTTGAACAATTTGTTTGAGAGTACATGCACAAGTACCATGATTCCAAATATCAGCTCATTTGATGATAAACTGTGTTCAGTTGGAAACTAATTTGTATTGCTTTTTGACTCCCCTTAGTCATTTTACTGTCATTTACGCTGTCATGTCGAGCAAAACAAGGGTCAAAAGTGCACCACAATGATTTACTCCGGCCATTTTTTTTGGTAAGAAGATACTTACATCTCTTTATATTATAGAACAAAACGAACCGATTTATTCATTTCAAATTGTACGCACACTCCAAGCAAAAGTGTGTATGGTGGACAAAATGAGCAGATGCAGAGATAAATGGTGGGCAGGCAGTTTGGCATTCGTGACATGCGACTGGTGTAAGTTTGTTTGTTTGTCTCCCCGCGTCATATTGTTCGTGGGAAACAATATGTCTTAAGAGGAGACACTTAAGCAAATGCGACCTTGTCCGGAAGAACAATGTGGCATGCAACAATGCTAAGTTCTACGGGCACAAACATATAGGTGGACGCACAACACGGGACACGGTTTCCGGCCTGTGCGCCATTGAATGCCCTTGTCTGCTTCGCACAGCCTACTATTCTCTCTCTCTGTCTGCCCTCTATCTCTCTCTCAGTAACACACACACACATACACACACACTTACGGACACACATTAAACACATTAAAATCTGTTCCTTGTCTGTCTCCCAGGCACGGTTCATTCTTTGTGTCCGGAAAAATATCGAAGGCTGGACAAATGTTATGGCTTTTCAAACGGAGTTCTGACATGGACTGAAGCACTGGTAGGTTATGTGTTAAGGTTTTTTGGCAAGTCTTAACAATAATTTGGAAAAACAACTTGTCAGTAAAAGAATAGGAAGAAACCACAAAGACTAATGAATGATAATTATTATAGCAAATCAAGCTTACTGATTCGAGGTCACAACGGAAGAAACTACAAATCCGTAGAATTATAAACCATGGCAATGGTATGGAAATGTGATTTTCTTTCTAAAAGATTTTATACCAAGTTCAGTAGCAATCTACGTTACCTCTTATAGAAGGAAAAAGGAAGTACAGAATTAGGACATGGATTCATTAGTTACTCTTACGCTTTTCTGTTAAAAAATATGGCCACTAAAAGCAAACTCTTTCAGTTCAAGCAATATTCATTTAAGGGTTAGATGTATCCTTGACGACTATATCAATGCAGGTTGTGTGTAAATCACATGGCGGTACTCTGGCTGAACCGAGACATCTCACGATACAAAGCTTTCTGCAAGATGAACTTGAAAGCCGCAAAAGTAAGGTTCCAATCAATCCACCTTAACAATTGTGAAGTTTTTTTTTCCAGGATTATAGCTTTATTTTAGCCATTTCCCCCTCAAAATAGAGTGTGGCAATTCATAAGTTAAAAGAACAATGATGTATTAACCTTCCAATGTATCATGATACATTGTTTTATCTCTTGGAAATGTTAAATACGATAGACCTGGATGCTACACTTTATCTGAAACATCTGGAAACGTCTTTAAGGATTTCCTAAGGTAATCTGCATAAATAAATGTGAAAGCGTGTTTTTCTGTGTGTTCGCAGAAAATATTGACTCATACAGCTTTATTTACATGAAATTTTGAAGATGTCTTCCTTTCATCATGTAGGTGGTTCTGTTTTAGGTGCTAAAGTAGTTTACTTTTTTTTTGAGGTTGCTTTATGTTGCTGACTGCTCGCTTCCGATCCATATTTTCACGAGCACATGTCTAGTGATGTCAACACTTCCACCTGGCTGATTTAAAGTATTCGCCATGCATGAGGCTAAAATTAGAAGACGGGAATACCCTGCTGCCTTGCAATGATCTCAAAGTTGTTGCGATAGTTAAATTTTATGGCTTTTATTGTTTACTCATTCATCTTTCAAAAATTATTATTCTAAACCCTAAATTAGCTAATTTCTGGTGACGGCGGTGGGCGATAAATTAGACAATTTCCTAGATGGTTTAGTGTATGATAGATTAGCTGAGGAAGACAAGGAAATGTGTGATCAGAACATTAGCGTGGAGGAAATGGGAAAAGCACTGAAAGGACTTAATAATATCTCAGCTCCCGGATCCGATGGGCTTACGGCTTGCTTTTATAAGGTGTTTTGGCGGCTCTTAAAAAAACCGTTATATGATAGTTATATAGAATCAATAGAGCAGGGAGAATTGTCAGTTAGTCAGAGACGCGGTATAATCGCTATGATACACAAAGGCAACAACAGCAATAGGGAAGATCTAAACAATTGGCGACCAATAACACTAACAAATGTTGACTATAAAATCTTTACAAAGGTTTTGGCTTTGAGGTTGCAAAAAGTTATAAAAAGTATCGTACATGAAAATCAAAGTGGATTTGTTAAAGAGAGAACAATTACGTCACATATTAGAATAATAGATGACGTCATAAATTATGTAAATAAAGAGGATGTAGGAGGCCTGGTTGTATCATTGGACTACCAAAAAGCCTTCGATACGGTGGATAAGGAAACAATATTGGTAGCCCTTGAAAGATTTAATTTTGGTCCAAAATTCATCCATAACATACAAACGATCTTAACAAACACGCAGAGCTCAGTAAAGAATGGTGGGTGGTTATCTAATTGGTTTAAGGTAGAGCGAGGTGTCCGACAGGGATGCTGTGTTAGTCATCTGCTTTTTATCTTAGTGGTAGAATTACTAGCAATAAAACTTAGAAATAATGAAGAGGTAAAGGGAATTATGAGTGAAGGAGTGGTAACAGATACGCTTAAACTTTTGCAGTACGCAGATGACATGACGCTACTGATAAAAGATAAAACAGATCTATCCAACGCATTGAAAATTATTGAGCAGTTTTCAGACATCTCGGGGCTACAGCTTAATAGAAATAAATCAGTGGGAATGTGGGTGGGAAGTAATAAACAAAGGGAGGAAAGAGGGGAAGGAATAACGTGGGTAGAAAAGGGAGGTAACATAAAAATACTTGGGATGTACTTTAATGCTACGGTCGAGGCATCTGGTATTTCACAAAATTGGATGGAAAAAATAAACAGCATTAAAAATCTGATTCGTACATGGTCCAAAAGAAATCTGTCAATATATGGAAAAACTATAATAGCAAAAACTTTTTTACTATCAAAACTAAACTATGTTATCCAGGCCCTATCCCTACCTCAGGAAACTCTGGCTGAATAGCAAGTTTCTGTGGCAAAAAAAGTATTCAAATTAAAGAGCTTTTGAAAAAATCAAACGAAATACTTTATGCAGAGAACCAAACGAAGGAGGTTTAGGAGTAATCAGTATAAAGGATCAGCAAAACGTCTTTCTCATAAAATGGTTTAAAGAGATATGCTTACAAAAGTCCCATCTAAAAACAGGACTAAAATTAGCCAGTCATTTCTGCAAAAAGCTGGTAAGCTTGCCTTACTTAACCAAGTCAGATACTAAAGCGAGAGAAGTAAAACAAGTAGATACAATAAAATCGATTTTTTGGCAGAATGTAATCAAAACTTGGTTAGATTTAGAAAAAAGGGATAAGGAAAAAGAAAACGATATTGCTCCAAATAGGCTAGGCCGGCAACCTCTATTCAACAACAATAATATTAGATATAGAAATAAGCCACTGTGGATAGAAAAATGGGTCAGAGGGGGAATTAAATATCTGTATCAAATGTTTAGTGAAAACAAATGGAAAACTCTGCAAGATATTGCTGGGATAATTGGACATTATCCTAGTATCCATTTTGATTATTGGGCCGTTACAAATGCCGTTAAAAAGAATGGAAGGAAATTTTTGTACAAACCAGAAAGGAAGACAGACTTCCTTTGCATAATATAGAAGATGAGGTAGATGAAAATGTAAAATATATTTTTAAACTAACGAATAAAGAAATTAGAGAGAAACTAATAAATAACAAAAAAGCCACGATCTGTAGCTTGGGTTTCTGGAAACGAAAATACAATGTCGATATATATCCTTATTTTGAAAGCAGGTTTAGAGCCTGCAAAGAAACCAGATTGAGGCTCTTACATTTTAAAATCCTACACAATATTTACCCAACCAATATTCTCTTACATAAAATGAAAATAAAGGAAAGTAATAAATGCGAGAACTGCAAGACGCCTGATTTTATAGAACATTTCTTTTTCTATTGCAGCAAATTGAAATACTATTGGCCTTATGTGGCCCAGTATATTTTGAATAAAACCGGTAAAAGAATTGAAATAAATGAGAAAATTGCACTTTTTGGAATAATACGGGGGGGCTTGGACTATACTGTAATCAAAATATTATCGATGATATTAACTCCGTACTATTAGTTGCTAAAATGTGTATCGGTAAAATAAAATATGGCAAATCAATGAATCTGAAATTTGCATTTGAGACAGAAATGCAGGTAAGGGAAAAATATCTGAAGGTATGTCCGAATAAATAATCAGAGAATGCAAGGAGGATTGAAAAGTGTGGAGAATGTGTAAATGAAGTAAGAGTCAAATGAAAAGCAAATAAACTTTAAAGAAAAAGAAAAAAAAAGGGCGATGACGAAAAAATGCAAATGCAAAAACTAGAACATCCATGTATTCCGAAGTGCATGAAGTAAAGTATATTTTGTATACGGCCGTATACTGCTATTATTATTCTGTTATTGGCAATATATTATTACCATCTAGTACAATAATTGATTATGTCTTGCCGCATCTGGCTGATAATAACCTATTTATTTATTTATCCTTTTTTTAAATCTCTTTTTCTTTCTTCTTTGTCTTTTATCTTACTTGCCTTTGTATCTGTTGAAATTTTTATACATTATACTGTTATTATTTAATTATAGCTGTTTTTCACGCACACGTAATAATTTGTAAATGAAGCATTCACTCAGGTTTTGTTTTGTTTTTTTAATTTTTTCAACCTTTTTTTTTTTTTTTACAAGTTGTTGAAAATGAATTGTAAAGACTGTCAGCTGACAATGAAAAGACCAAAATGGTTCGAGAACAGCCGACAACACAGAATTCAGCAACTGACAATTCTGGGATATAAAAGACTTCAATTGGGTCCGATCCTCAGAACAGTCCTTATAGACAGCCGTGTATTTATTTGCTAGACTATTATCAGGTCGTACGTACTTTCATACTTATCTATTTACTCATTTAACTAGCCACTTTGAACTAGGCTTCTCTACGTATTTATTGGGAACCCACCTATATGGATACCTTTTTGAAGAAGGTTTTTTGGTGTTTTTTTTTTAAATCTCCGTAAATTTTATAAAATACACCAGACCTATTAAGTGATCTCCAATCACTGAGT
This sequence comes from Onchidella celtica, assembly GCA_963931925.1. Classification (NCBI taxonomy): domain Eukaryota; kingdom Metazoa; phylum Mollusca; class Gastropoda; order Systellommatophora; family Onchidiidae; genus Onchidella; species Onchidella celtica. Next base: position 34,409,068 of record OZ007570.1, on the reverse strand, counting down.
CATGCACGAAATGAATGCATTGCATTTGAATCTGAGCAAAAAAAACAAAAAAGCTAAAGGCCGAAGTAGCCCACGGCATCAGCAAAACTTTAAAGACACCGCAGAGTGCGGCTGTTAAGGAAAAAAAAGCAAGACATGTTTCTGAGTTTCCTTCGGGAATTAACAAAGCAAGTTACTTCAGTCAAAGACCATTCGGTGTGTTCCACTTGATAATAATAATTATTAGAATTCTATATAAGAACAGAATTGATGTATTGCTGGCATGAAGGATTTAATTTTATAATTTTATTTTATAATTTGTTGGATGCTCCAAGGCCATAATTATGTTTCCTTCTCCCAAGACGTTCAATTTTTTTTTTTTTTGGAATGCAGCCAATCTTTGCCACGGGATAGACTCAGCAGCTGCCAATCAACCACCCCCCCCCCACCACCACCCCACCCCACCCCCAAAAAGAAAATCTTTGCGAGTGCGCTTTCTCAGCCGCCGTGTTCTCACGTCGGAGTGCCGCCTAAAGCAAGACGGTGGACATCACAAAGTACATAGCATTACTATGGCACGAACCATGCAACCATGCCTGCAGAGTGTTCAAGATAAATTATGTGAACTGTAATGTGCAGAGTATTAGTCTCGGTGTATTTCAGCAATCGTTCTCCCTTTCAAGACGAACACTGATATAATAATTATAGTTTGTGTTTCTGCATGTTCATTACGGGTTGAAATGTGACTAGAGCCTCACAAATAAAAATTAGTTCCATAAGGATTAGTGTGAAATAAAATATGGTGCAAAATATTTTCAGTCAAATTTAAATTACAATTATCCAGAAAATCTGTATTGATTCCACTCAGTGAAAAAAGAAGATGCACAACAGTGATGCCTGAACACCATTCAATATTTTGTCTTTTGAGCTTTGACGCCATTTTTATATCACTGCCCATTTGGCGGTGTGCACGTATCCGTCAAAATTCCGTGATTGTCCCATCAGATTCATATGTGACTATCTAATCACTTTCCCCTGCGTGATAGCGCTCTGCATTCTTCTCTTGACGCTGAGGCGAGAAATCTACCAAATTGAGTACTCTTGAGAGGCAGCTAAATATTAATAGCATCTCTGGGTCAAATGTCGAACAGATTCTTAAAAAAAACTATCAGGCAAACAAACGGACAACGTGGCAAATAGTCAAGATGACCCCTGCCCACGTTACTCCTGGTATTAAATAATAACTCTATGTGGACCAAATTTTAGTCTCTCAGGGTTGGCATTTGATCAGACAAAGTATGCACACCACGATGTCCTATATTTTCATAGAGCTATGGACGGGGCCAAAGAGCATTCCTATTCACAGTTCAGCAAATTGCGCGTAGCTTATTCCAGGACGCTTCAGAATTGCAAGTAGCGGACGACATACCATAATCGAATGAATATTAACAGATTGTCAGGGATAGTGTCCTGCCACCATACATTTCCCTCTTTTCCAAGGCATTTAAGTGAGTGCTTATGGGAGAGCAAACACTACATTGTAAGAGCTGCACTTGATAAACATCAATTGAAACTGACCTATATTATCTAACTAGGAAAGTAAATAGCCAGAAAAATGTTCCCATCGAAAATTCCATCAATCAAGATTGATTTCAAAGCAATTATAGAAGGATCCGTGTACTGTCCGCACAGCAGCGTGGCATGATGGGACGTGAGCAACTGAAAACGCTAACCGAGATGGCCGAAAGACTCTGCAAAATGTGAAAACAAGCAGGATGACTAAACAATAAAACAACAGAAAATTGTTGATTTAAATTGACCTGCCACATTACTATAGTGACTGTGCCCTCCGTCTCATACGAATAGAAAAACGTCAAGACGAACTGAGTGTCATCACCATCGAAATGGACTCGGACCCAGTTTGAACACCATTACCCCCCCCCGACTATTTCCCCCCGGATATAGAACGCAGTAGAACATCTGGTCAGTCAGTCTTGATGGAGACACTATCAGTAGATTATATCTCAAAATTCCCGGCGCAACTAACATGGCAGTTTCTCTAAAACGGATCCATGAAAATCGTTAAACTTTGCATGTAGTACTTTTTCTATTTGCCTTAGCAGAAAACTATTTATCAGTATACGAGATTTATGTCGAGATAAGTAAAGACATTTCATAGAAGTGTATACTTATTAAAACGGTCTATTCAAATTCTAAAGGCTTTACAATAAATTATATCGCACGCATGACTCCAGGCCTCCGGGTAAGGGGAAATACCATTTTCGCACTTTATTTACACAATCTGATATGTTGACAACTTTCAGAGTACACCCAAAATGCATAATAAGAAATAATGACAATAAAGACACAGGGACGAATAGTATATTGAGGATTTCTTTGAGAGTTCAACTTTTTGTAAACAGCAAATTTACTTCGCTAGCCTTTAAGTTACAGATAGGTCCTGCAGCACCTATTTTCTGCTTATGAACGATACACTTCCCGAAGAGTAGCAGGTTTGTTCCATTCCTTGGGGGAAATGTATCTTACTATAATAATTAAGCTAGATGGTGAACCTGTAAGCAGCTAAAACTTCGCGACTACACCGTCAAAAATTATAAAACATGGTGTACTGCATCAATTTTCGACGAAGAGTTACGTGGACAGGTTCATTTTGGACAATAATCAGTCTTTACTTTTATCTAAATTAAACTTTTTTGTGCCGCATTAACAGACATGTATTTTCGTCGGGTAGAATAAAAAAGCATGCTCGGAAATTCCGTCCTTGACCTCTCTTTACAAAATATTGGTGGTCGAAAATCAATGTAATCACATCTGTGTATTTCTGCATAAGATCTATTCCAAATGCTGCTTTTAATGTAGCCTAGATCTAGATATACGTTTGGGCTTCCTACAAAGAATCTGCAAGATTTATCTTGCGCGGGTTGGCTAGTTACTATAATTAATCGGGAAAGTCGGGATCTTCTGGTGAAACCACATATCTTGTCGCAATCTCTTTGTTTGAATATAAAACATTGACTGTTTTAAAAGCCAAACTTTAAAATGGGCTAGGAAAGAGTTAAAGTAGCTTCACGCGGTAATTGTTACCGATCCCTATGTTTGTTTAGTAGATGAATGAGAAGTGCAGCATACTGTCTCCTAGTTTATGTTTCTATTTCTTTTGTTTTTGTTTCTTTTAAGCTTTTAATATTCAAAGGCTAATAACAAAAGCACCGTAAGACCATGTGCCCGCATTCATGTTGCTAAAGTGTCTTCATTTGAATCCACCTTCCTTCCTTTCGTAATTAACACTTCTATAAAAAGTCAAGACAAAAGCCTGCGATGAAAAATTTAGAATATTTAGGTCACTAATCTCCAGTTTTGGCTTGCGACGAGGGCCAAACGTGGATGATTGCAAAATGCTGGTATTCAAAATTATTCAGTGCGTTCTTTACCACTCAGGAAATGACAGAGCATCTGGCAGATTGTTTCAAACGTCCAAGATATCATTGGGAAAGCCAAGCCGCGCACTATTCGCCACATGGCTAAAGTTATGATCCAATACCGACAAATAATGCCACTTCTTAGCGGCTCTAGTCTTACCAAGTTATCTGAACGGCTGCCATATTCGGACGCGACAGACGTTGTCCTCCCTCCTAAAGACGTGAGCCCTCTAGGTCATCAGGACCAACCAACTTCTCGTAAGTTGGAAAGACAGCTCCTGTTTCATTATCTCCTTCAAGGAGATAGTAAGGACAAATGGCAGGATTCCTGCTGCAGTATCTTCTGTCGGGCATCTATGGTCTAATGTGAAAGTGTTACCAGACGGCCCAACTTGACGGACACATGCAGATCAGCCCCCTCCTCGCCAGGTGTCGAAGTTATAATGATGGAAAAAAATTCAAGGCGGTGATATTGAACATGAAAATTACTTCACGTTGATGTTCTTTCTCGTAATTTTTTATTTAAACAGCGTTTGCGATGCTTATACTGTAATAATAGTTCGTCCATCAGGTATGATGATGACCTTAACAACACCAGAGGAATAAAGAACAGAAATTGTTGAGAATTTCAACACATGGAAAATAAAGAGAACTAAAGGACACAGAGGACAGAATGGAAAGACTGTTCTTTCATGACTTATGGCTTCTCATGTGACTGATAAGTCCTATTTTTGCCCTGCAGACCCTTCCGCATAAATGACAAGAGTGCTCCGTTGGTTCAGTACCACTGGGCCTTTTCTTGCGCCGTTCTCTTTTTTTGATAGCCTGCTGGACTCTGTCAGCTTCCCATGCTTTGCTGCCTCTGGTAAGGGCCGCCCTCCAATTTGCACGATCAAGCGAGAGCTTTTCCCACTCACTCACATCAATGGCAAAGGCCTTCAGTGATTGCTTGAGAGTGTCTTTGTAACGTCTCTTTGGGGCCCCAACATTCCTCGTTCCATTGGAGAGCTCAGAGAAGAAGATTTGCTTAGGGAGTCTGGAGTCGAGCATTCTGACAACATGTCCTGCCCAACGTAGCTGAATTTTTTTCAGGTGGCAGAAGATGCTCAATTCCTTGGCACGATTGAGGACCTCAGTGTCTGGAATTTTATCCTGCCATTTGATCCTTAGGGTCTTTCTAAGGCAGTCCAGATGAAAGTGATTTAGCTTTCTGGCATGCGATTGGTACACTGTCCAGGTTTCAGCCCCATAGAGTAGGGTGGGAAGGACCACAGCATTGTACACTTTCAGCTTAGTGTCTGTGCGAATGCCGGCAACATCCCATACTCTCTTTCGAAGCCTGCCAAATGCAGAGCTGGCTTTGCTGATTCTTGAGAGAATTTCAGTATCAACACGAGCCGCGGAAGACAGTGTACTGCCAAGATAGGTGAAGTTCTCCGACACCTTCAGAAGACTGTCATGGACTTTGATATTTGGGGTCACAGGATACTTGTCGTCTGGAGTAGGCTGATGGAGCACTTCCGTCTTCTTTGTGCTTATTGTGAGGCCAAAGTTGTCACAGGCACTAGAGAACTTATCAACACAGTTTTGCATGCTATCCTCATCGTGTGCCAGAAGTGCACAATCATCAGCAAATAGTAGGTCATAGACTTGAGTACTTTTGGTTTTGGTTTTTGCCTGAAGTCTCCTGAGGTTGAATAGACTGCCATCAGTTCGGTACTTGATGCTTACCCCTTGAGGAGGAGAGCTAAAGGCTTCTTGTAGCATTACTGTAACTCACTCCTGACCAGGCTGGCCCTCTGATGCAAGGTCCAACGAGATTATAAACAACGCTGCTCGTTTCATATTAAAAATTAAAATACGAGCATGAAAACCCAATTGAAAAGAACTCCACTGGCTGCCGTAGCAGGCTCACAGAGAGAAAAGTTAACAATTCTATGTTATAACTGTATTATTAATCCCTTACATGCCTTCCAGAAATCTGCCGTCCACACATTACAATTTAATTTGTCAACCATGATGTTCGAAAAAACAAACAAACAAGCAAACAAAAAACGGCGACCCCTCCTATTCTTATTCTGGCTTAAATGTATGGAATTCTCTCCCAAAAAGATTGAGACATATTTCTTTATTTGGAAATTTCTAAACAAGCTAAAATCAGCCCCGGAAAACATTTTGACTAACTGATAATGTCTCCTTTAAGCCTTGCATGTTTTGTATAGCGTGAAACTACATTTGAAAGTAAATGTCGAGAAGCCAAACATGGGCAGTTGTTCCAAAGCATTTAGCGCTCCGTGCCTGTGGGATGGTGGGAACATTCCGAACTGGACCTATGATAGCGACATTGATACTGTAAAGTTCTCTAAAAGTAGATTCGAACTAGATAAAGTTCACAAAGATGTTATGCGCCGCACAATTTTGATTTTTTCTCTTTTTTTATATACCTCAAGGACTTTGAAAACTAAAATTGAGCTTAAACGATGACATTAACGGTGATTTCAACGTTCATTTCGAAACAGACACGCCAGAAAACATCACGGAAATGGATTTGTCATTGTACAAAACGTATGTAAGGAAAACACAGCTTATTGTTGCAAGAACAAGCAAAGAGGCTAACATACTGAATCCACCCAACCCTCTCTTCAGTGTTACTTCTGGTGTCAAATTAGCCACCTTGGACGTATTTTAGTCTCTTCGGCTCCGCTATTTGATTATTTAGGTGATGGGCAAACATATAGACACTGACGTACTGAGGTAGATGCTGACATAAAATCTTTCAGTATGAATTTTAAACCATAAGGAAAGTGAGTGCAAGTGCAAATTTCTTGTTCATTATTGCTTTGCCTTTTAATTGTCAGTTTCTAAGGCCTGGTTTGGTGCCAGTGATGTGATGCATCCAGGACGCCTTGAGTGGTCTGGCGTGTCCAAGCATATGAATATGACCAGAAGATTTATCCGTACTTCGTTTGGACCGTCGGGTCCTGGCTCTGACATAAGTGAGTGATTTACCCTCGGTGAATGTCTCTAGTCTTATCAGTCTCATTTCTTTTGTTATCCCAAAGAAGAAATTGGTTCTGCAAGAGAGAAAATAGTAAAAAGTGGGAGCTGACCCAGACTGATGGTTCAAGATCATCAAAATAGTTTCTGCCATGGTCTAATCGGAACACTGCCTGTAATATGAGTGAGCAAACACGACTATATCAGCTGTCTGGCAAAAAGAACCGCACCTTCTAGTTTAGAAATTATGCTCTGCTGCGGGACTAGTCTTGGTGCTGCCAGGCTCCCTGGCGGCACCAAGAACTAAAGATCAAAATTCAAAAACTCTAGAGCCCTGCTAGGTCTTAATATCTTATTTCTTGTTTTAACTGGGGCTCTAGAGGAAAACAGTCAATTAGTGACATGTTTCATTGGCCATAAAGGGATCAAACTCCTGAAAGGGACAGTGTCCCAGAACTGCTTTTCTGCCTTCCCTTTTTTTTCTTGACCTGCCTTGCCCTTACCTTGGCGTAATCCAAAACTTAATAAATACTACTAGAAACCACGAAGAATGAAGAACGAAGACAACAAGAATGAAAAAAAGAAAGAACAACAACAAGAAAGACCAAAGAGAGAGAAAATCAAGAAAAACAAAATCAAGAACAGGGGGCCAACAGCACTATGCTGAGGCCCCCGAGAAACAAATGAACTCATCCGAACCGCACCTTCTTCTTTTGTTTTCTCTTTAATTAACTGACCAGGGGTTTGCCAGTTTCTTAAGTATGGGGAGATAAAACATGAAAAGCCGCCAGGGCACGTATCAAGAATTTTGTAATCGTTCTACGTTTTTATTTTGTACTTATCTAGGTCTGGATCCATCTAGCTCTGCATCTAGACCTCTAGATCTAAGTAGTTCCAAGTCTGGAAACACTAGATATCTAGATTTAGAATTTAATCCACCTTTCCATTTTAATCAAGTCTTTAGCTGCAATATAATAATATTTTGTATTCTAGATTAATTTATTTCAAGTTTCAGTAATAGTGTCATCATGTATAGAACACAAAATGTTGTGACTTGTGACATGCGAGACCATTACAATAGAATGAGCACACAATTCACAAAACTTAAGCCGCGCGAGGGACGACGTCTTTGAAGTCGTCCTTCATGGGACATGCATCACCCTTTCCTAAACCCATCTTTGTTTATTGGGTGAGGTGCCGAGCAGTCTCCTCCTTGGGACGAGGACCTGGGTAGGTTTATTATCTTCCAAAGCCATACGATAAAACAAGAAAGACCCCACCAACCCCCCCCCCCCAACCCAAAAAGGAGTTTAGAAATTGCTGAATAGGCGACACTTTTGAAGAATGTTTCAGTGGAAGGGGGGGGGTGACATTTTCATCGCTTAATATAGGCTGGGTAGTCGTAGGTCAGAAGGTTTTTCCTCTGTTCTTATAATGCAAGGTTTACAGGGCAAAAGCTCGAGCTCGTACCTACTTATCGCAGCCATTTTGCATTTTTATAACATGACCTTGGAAGCATGGGCTTTAAAATCTCGCTTCTACACATACAATTATAGGGTACATAATGTCAGTAAATCTAGTACTCCAGTGAGAAATATAACTCACTCTAATCCACCCCTTCCATTGTATTCATTCCAACCCACAGATGAGCATTGTATTGCATTAAGGCGAGTGTAAAGATTTGTCACCAAAGCAACCGAATGATTTTGTTTCGAAGTTTATCCTGATTTCAGTCACTGTAAGCAACCATCAAGTTATAGTCATTTTTGTCGATTTTAATACAACTTTTGAATCCAAAAGTTTTATATCTCGCTTAAATGCCCCAAATAGAATTAAGATAAACTCGTGGAGGAGGCGGGGAGGCGGTATCCAAAATGATATGCGAAGAGGGAATCACTAACTTTGAGATGTGGACGAGGTGGCCAATATGCGTTATGATTGTCCGGCGTCTCTCAGTTCTCCGTCCCTCAAACCACCTTTAAAACTTGGGTTGTCTCCTACTCATTTGTAGGCAATAGTTGGTGGTGTTATTAATATCAATATTATTATCAAGAGATAACTCTGCAATCAAAATAATTCATTATTGTACGTTATGACTAACATTATACCCTTTTTACAGGTAAAAACAACTGTTTGTTCCTCACTCTCAAGAAAAAACGTCAATGGAAGCGTGCCAGCTGTTTGAAAAGGCTTCATTACATTTGTGAGATGTGAGTCTTTGCATTTATTGGTACTAAACTAGAACAAATCGGTATCGAACTATTAGGGGTCTTGTCCATAGTTTGTGATCCCGATTGCTGCACATCTTTAAAAACCATAATCTGTTATATAAAAATGGAGCCATCGAGGAAAGGTTGCGACGAAAAGCACTCAACACCCAACTAAGACCTGACAATGCCCTGCAGTCGCTGTGGCAGAGGATGCCTGTCTCAGATAGGCCTCACCTGTCACCAGCGTTCCTGCACCAGATATGGCTCCATAACTCTTCCCTAAATCTTCATTTGCAAAGATAGGCCACACTCACATACAAAAATTCATGTAAACTTTTGTAATGAATAGACTCGAAAACCACCATACAGATCGTTCTGAAATTAGGCATGAAGAAATATGGAGAAAACGGAGCAATCATAGCCATAGCAGGCTGTGATTGTTCCAGTCTTGTGGCTATGTAAGAGCATACAGTGAGGGGCCACCGACTTTGGATTTAGTAAGGTACAGGCAGGGTAGCGGCCATTTTGCGCCTTTCGCGCCTGTTTTGTTTTTTTGGTATGTCACTGTAACCTGATTCTCACAGCCCAATTAACCAAATTTTCACACACAAAAAAATATAGAACGAGAGTAGTTCGGAAGTTCTGTATAAAATTGTTTAATCTGTAGATGGGATTTATATAGATCAAAAATGAAATTTCTAAATTTGTTAAAAATCTTTAAATCGACTAGTAGATTTCATGGTCCTTCCGGAAGGAGAAGATGCGACACAGATCCTCGTTAGAAAATGATTGTTTCATAGATCCACAGACATAGTGCCTTCCTCGGACATGCGTGACCCAGGAAAATGCAAAATGTGCACACAAAAAAAAAAAAATCACGAAAGGATGTCAATGATATGGCACGACGGTAAGCTCGTGTCCGTTTCGTCTTACAAAAATAATTTATCCTCTACCGCTTCTTCCCAATCATCCGGTAACGGCGGACAAAAATCTCACCAGAAAAAAAAACAAATAAACCTGCGGTGACGTACTTTTCTTAATCGAATCTTAATTGGGTGGGGCTAGCAAAATCCCTCTCCCAGTAAGAAAACGCTTAGTCTACGTCCAGGAAATATACACTGCTAAGAGTTTCATTAAACAAAACTGGGAGGAAGTGCTCTCTTGGGATTGTATGTTGTGGAAGATATGATTTATTCGTTACGAATTTAGTAATCTGATGCTGGTGAATTCTTTAACTGGTATGCAATGTGTGAGGGTGGCTTTATTAATAGCGATTTTTGCTGATTCACTTATGTGATGACTTTAAATTTAACCACTGATGAATACGTGATGGCAAATGAAGAACCTAGATTGTCGTTAAGCTACAGGAGATGTAGGTATTCATTGAAGTTTGGTCTAGTTTCTCAAGACCTGAGTCGTCACTGCGCTGCCGGCTGTAGACAGTATGCGCCAATCGACGGGTAATTGGCATTTAATAATCACTTTATAGAATAAAATATGCCTCCATCTTTGTATGTAAGCCAAACATTTGGGCGACTAGTAGATCCCGTTGGTCATCACCAAATGGAAATTGAAGAAAGAATAAAATGGGGCGCAACACTAAATGTTTTTTAAGTTTGACATTGAATTTTATTGTTGATCATGTGGTCTTTTTCATTAAGTCGGCAGAAATACACAAACATGAACCCGCATTATAAAAAGATATACTTCTAGGAAAAATGATATTTATATAATGGGTATAGTAAGGTCTGCAAAAACGTATTTATATACATTTCCGCTAGCCTTTCTTTGAAACTTCAGCTGTACTGTTCTTCTGCAGACCCATACAGTCCAAGCGAGGCTAATGTGCAAGGATATCCAGACCTCGCTGTAGAACATTTCATTGCTGACTTATGTGTCAAATGGTTATTGTTTCCAATTCAGTTTGACTCTACTTGATGCCTGAGCTACGCATTTTTAATGAGAGGCCAAATTATTTCGCTATCAGTAACACTTGATACTCTCTATACTATTTATTTCTCTGGTGATCAGTTGAAGCTCCATCGTACAGTCTCACTCTTAAACTCTTTAATACCACGCTTTTCTACCACTGTGACTGATTTTTTTCCTCAGATGGTCAAGCCATTAGAATGCATGCTACTAAAAAAAAAAAATGAAAATCAAGCAACTACATGGGTGTCATGCATATAAATTATATATCAAATTGTTCATAATTGAATATAAAATATTTTCCCTTACATAATTTATATGTTCATATTCTGTAAAAAGTTATATTGGTATTGAGAAAGATGAAAAGAAAACACTAACCAATTTAACATTAGACGCCTTTATGAAAGTTACAAGAAATTTCTCATGCTGTACACACAGACGGTGTCATTCTGTCTATTGTCCACTCTGCACAGCTCTGGAAATATTTTGTGTTGCTTTTATGGAATTGGGAGAATTTCAGCTACATTCCAGTGAACACAACCAAACAGCATTAACTGTTGGTGCCTGAATAGTGGCCGACTTCAGTGTTTTTTCATGTTTTCACCGGCTCTGGCAGCATTTCCTCTTTGCCCAGCAAAGGCAGTAGTTCTGGCAGCTTGGAGCTGGTATCCTGATACATAAATATTTCCAATTCTATCAGGCTGCTTTCTGGTGTCGCGAAAAAAAGTATGTCATTGATGGAAAGGTTCTAACTGCACATGTATGCACTTCTGAGTTAAAAAATTACCATCGAATTGCACTTTTGGCAAGAAAAGACAAAATTGGCGAGGAAATACCCTCAAATTGCCAAGCGGTGATTGAACAAATCAAATGTTTAGTTTTTAGGCTTGGCATGTTGGTCTGGAGTCGGCCGTTTCAATGGATATGCAAAAGAGAAGCCGATCGAAAGGGGGTGGTTCAGCGCTCATCCCCTTCTGGATATCTCTGTCGGATATGTTGAAATTTTGAGAAGTAATTTATGAAGTGAGGCTATCAGGAATGACGCAAAGACTCTTACATCGGTAGGAATATACTCCTGACATGCACAGAACCATACTACTGCGAAAATGTCTCCCAAATCAATAAAGATGTTAAAGACCGAAATAGTAGCATGTCAGCTCAAAAATAAATAAATAAATAAATAAATAAATACATAAATAAACTCTTGGGAGAGCGAGACTACGAGAGATGTTCAGAGGAAGAAAACCCCTGTCAAATAAATGTTTTGGCCATTGACATCCTTGCGGCCTATGAGGGGAGGGTCATATTGGGTCTTCTCCTGTGTTCTGTGAGTTTGTGTGTGTATAATGTTGCGCGGAAATGAGATTCTAGCTGGGTAACACCCATCTAGATTACGACCATACTCATCAGTCTTTGAGGTTTGAATTTGTGAGAGGCGGAGTGCACGGCGATGGGATCGCCAAGTTAATTATTTGGTTAATTTAAATCAGTTATTTTTTGGGTCATCCCACTTGTTCCATTTCCTGCTGAAAGTCTGTACAGCCACGCATGTAAACGGTTTCAGCGTTGTTAACCTTTTTCGACGCCAAATATCAGTGATTCACAGCTTTGATGTCGTAATGACCACGGGTCGGTTTAAGGGTTATTATGGAAAGATAATGGTCATCACAAAAGGACTGAGGAGCACCACTGTGCCTATATAAGTTTTAGAAACTAAAAAGATCCCATTAATTTCAGTTTTTCTATTCCGGAACTGGTGTCATTCAAAATACTAGGAAATAGAAAGGAAATCAGAGATATTTTGAGGTGTCAAGGTCATCTGCTGAGGTGGTTCTATATCCATAATCATTTGTAGACCCATCAGCAACAACAATGCAAACTTTGTTGCCTTTACCACAAACAAATGCACAGTTTTTGCCCTAAATGATCCTACTACCACACACTGAAAAAGTCCTTGATTTTTCAAAATAAATTTTGTGGGTTATGCAAAGATGTGTAAAATCATGAAAATCAGTGATGTTCTACTTGTTCACGCTGCCTAGCCGTGTGCAATTCTTGTGAGTTGTAATTAACCAGTGGCGAAAAAGATGTCCGTTGCGTTTATCTGAAATGTTTGGATTTGTTCTTAAGCAGCTAGACAGGCGTAAAAATGACATTTCTGTCCACACGGCAAAACCTGCTCCTTGCCCCAATGTGTTTCATTATCTGTTTACGAAGAAAATATTTTGTTTTTCACTTTTTGCAAGTGAATAAACAGTCTCCAGTTAAGACAAATTGAAACAGGAGTCTGTGCAGAATTTGGCACGGATTCACCAAGGCAAGTCGGAGTGTCACGAGCTGAGTTACGTCTTTGGAGATATAGCTCTCAACTGCAAGAGAGTGGGCTAACTCACACTCGGACTGGCACACCAGTAAATAACGAAATAACACAAGTTATAAGTTTAAGTCAGGCCTGGTAGTGTATTGACTATAAGGACAAATTCGACTACATAAAATATATATATTCAAGTGGATAGATTCTAAGTAACTAAGTTTACTTCTTATACTAATTACGACTGCAAACATACATATCATTTATCTGCATTTAAGTGAATGGCTTGTACAAATACGCTATCAACAGAATCTATACTGGCAAGTCACTAGACTCGCTATTAAGGACCTGTAGTAGTTATGACATCACAATTTAAATGCACAGATGGTCCCAGCACATCACTAAGCTTATAAAGCACAACCCAACTCTGAGGACATACCCATTTATGCATAGTGTCCCATTTTTGGGACGCTGATTATTTCATGCCATACACTGTATAAATGTTCTTGGACAAAAATCATTATGTACCATGTTTAGCCTAGACACGTCTGCTTCACACAAAAAAAATCCTATTAGGTCGCAGGAGTTATCTCCCTTTCCAAGGTGGCCACTGAAGCATCAACAAGTCAACGTGGGATGAAAACCAAAGTTTAGAGGTGAGTCAGCATGCAATAAGACTCTTTTTGTCGATGTGTTCCTAATAGAATCCTGTATTAGCATGTCCCCAATCTCTCTATAGCAGAAACAAATGAACTTAATCGATGTCTTTTTCTCCGCATGGCTAGGTAGGTGCGTCCCAAAAATGGGTGCGTCATTTTTGTGTGATTCAGACATTTTCCCTGTTTCTATTGAGAGTGCCGGGGGTGGAAATTTCGCTAAATATCATTTCCTAATGCTATTTTCTCAATTGACAGTTAAATATTCAATGGCATTGACCACCACTTAAGGCTGGGACTGGTAACCTACACACGTTACTGATTGTTTTGGAGATATTTCATACTCTGATAACGAACAGGGTGTAATTGTTTCTTTGGACTTTTTTTCCCCTCAGGCTGATGACGGTGAATGAAGCCTTTGGTATGCTGTAGGAGGAATGTGATGATTTTTCACATGCAGATGTCTTTCTTGAGCCTCCATCAGAGTATTCAGACATTGACATAACAGACGAAGACAGTGGAGATGGCCTGGACGCGGAGATGAATAATCTCTCCCATCGATAGTTATCATCTGGATGCTCTATTACAATATCTTCAAGGGGCCAGCAGAAAATGGTCATTGAAAGACCTATTGATAACAGTGACAGTGACGGGCTATCTTATTCAAGCAGAACCCTACCAAGGCACCGGCACAACTAAAATTATCCCTGGTCTTGGAATGACAGGGTCAGTTGTCATGGATTTGCTGTCTGAACTTAAAAGGAGACCTCACCATGTGTTCTTTGACAATCTTTTCACTTCTTTGCCTCTTCTGAATATCACAAAAGAGAGTGGCATGAATGCAACAGGAACGCCTCGTGCAAACAGACTGGAAGGGTGCCCCAGCCAGTCAGTGGAAACCCTGAAAAAATCAGAACGTGGGACATCTGATCATCTGTTGTCTCAGTTAGTTCCACAGTTCATGGAGTACGTCATGTGAAAATGGTCAGGAGATGGTCAAAGGCCCAATACTGAGAGGTCTTCATTAGGATGCCGTTTGTCCTTGATCCACACAACAGGTCAATGGGAGGCACAGACAGAATGGACCAGAATATTGCAAAGTATAGGCCAGGGATTCAGCTGAAGAAATGGTGGTGGCCACTTTTTCTGTTCTCTATATCGACTTCAGTCCATAACTCTTGGCAACCGTATCGCAGGAGTGCAGCCAGCTCAGCAAAACCCACTGGACTTCATCAGAGAAGTTGCCATGGCATACATCTATTGCTACCAATGCAGAGATGGCGATGACCTAACAAGAGGTCGTCAACGAGCAATCAACAGCCGAAGACCAGAGGGTGCGGGATTTGGGGGCAAAAGACCATTTCATAATAAGCAATCCTAAGGGAATACAGCGAAGATGTGCCTCTTGTGGAAAAAAGACAACAAAAATGTGTTCCAAGTGCCCGGAGTAACCTCTTCATAAAAGATGCATGCAGACTTTTCATCAGCGCTGGTGACCGGTGATAATGAACACTGGCAAGGTGACCACTTGTAAATGACCATTGACTCTGCTTAACTTAGTCTTTTGAATTCTTTAATCTTTCGCTCACAGTGAATTCAGTTCGACACTGTATAAAAGTTTACCCTGTAGTAATGTTTCAGGTTTCGCACTCAATGAGTACAACTCACCTGTGATCTGTGGAGTTAACGCTCACCTTTATAGTTTTTTTTTTTACTTTCTAAGGTCATTTTATTCCGTCAAAATATCACTCATTATTCTGTATTTAAATATATTTTACATATTAGCAATCATAGATTTGAATTTAAAGTTTATGGGACTTTTTGGTGACAATTTCTTACTGTGGCCTCTCGTGCCTAGCGTCCCAATTTTGGGACACATTTTTGGACAACAATTTTGGACATTAAAGTCTAAAAAATCACAAAAAGGAATGTAATTCCTTTCATTTGGTGTGAATTGCTACAACATAGTAGAATTTGGCAAAAAAATTCGACCTTAGGCATAAAAGGGTTAAGTAAAAACTACTCTAGATTGACATTCAATATATCCCTCTCATTCTCTACAACACTATTACTTAATCACAACGTTGATGCTCTGTTAATTAACTCCGCGCTGGTAACAGCTTCTCGAAAGTACAACCTAACAGTTCTGGTAAAACAGCTTCTCGAAAGTACAACCTAACAGTTCTGGTAAAACAGCTTCTCGAAAGTACAACCTAACAGTTCTGGTAAAACAGCTTCTCAAAAGTACAACCTAACAGTTCTGGTAAAACAGCTTCTCGAAAGTACAACCCAACAGTTCTGGTAAAACAGCTTCTCGAAAGTACAACCTAACAGTTCTGGTAAAACAGTTTCTCGTGACTCCGAGACAGATCTTATTATGACGGCCAGAGGTTTCTATCTCTCTGTCAGGATGGTCTCTGCCTCAGTGACTAATCTCTATGACACATACCATTGTTCGCTCATGGTGGAAGTGAGCTAGAATCAGTGTGGCGCTGTATGTACACTCAGACTGGTACAAAGAGACATGAAGCTATCTTTCCTAGCGTCAGCTCTCTTTGTCAGTACAATAGTATCTTCTTGATTGTCTGTCTACGTTCATTCCAACTCAGACCTGGAGGACTGGCCGAGATTACTTCGTCGCACGAATGCTTCTACGATCTGTATCTGGTTTCAAAACTCGTGGTGAGTTCTTTTATAGTCCCTTAGTGGTTGCCATGCCCCTTTCATTTTAATTGGCTAACTTTCCCTACTACCAAAATATCTAGTCCGGTGCAAAGCTCAGCTCACCTCCCTAATCACGCTTCACGGGCCTGCAGCCCGTGACCTCGTTAATACAATCTACAGAACACAGTCGACTCATGACACGGAGATATTACAGACATTATAAAATCTTATATTTTTTAACGCTCTATAGTATTCAATGCCAAAGGAGCATTCATTTCTCGACACAGAAACAAAACAGAAAGCACTCACTTTGCAACATTTTCTCTTCTAATTTCAACAGAGCTAAGACCGCTGACAGCCCTTGGACTAAAAACACCTCTATCGTTCCTATGGATCCCTTCAAGTGGCCAGAAATGGGGCGCGACTCAGTTGTGTCCAGAAGCCTCAGTGAGTACACTGGTCAGCGTAGTAAGCATTGGTCTCAAATTTCAACCACTGACTGGTTTCAGTACCCACCTTGTTGCAGGTTTATCAATTAATTCATAGCCTGCCTGCCCCTACAATTGTGCTTCATTCAATATTTCTCCAGATCGAACAGTGTGGGGTGTTCATTCCCTCAGAATCGTCGACATTCGGCATTGATATTGAGACACTAATTTAAACCGCTGGCTTTGCAAATTACGTTTAATATTTAGGATAGAGATTTACTCGAAAAGCTTCTTGCAATTTCATTGTTCCGAAATAGGAATTAACCTCCGATTTACCCCGGAAAAAGCTGAAATAAATCCAAGTTTTATTCCAATTTCGCAAAGATTATGTGTCAAGTGACAACAATGTCCATCTAAAGTGACGACCTTGCGAATCATTGATGAACCTTTCACAAAAGTGTTTAGAAGCGGGAGCTGTCTATGGGACACTGTATCGCTCGCCTACCACGTCGGGCAGGCGAGATTTGAAGTCCTTGGAATTTTAAGGCCCGGTGGGCCTTGGAATGGGAAAGCGAAAGTGGGTAAATTCTGTTTCTTTTCCCTTGTCCTAAACCTACCCGTGCAAGTAGGCCTTCATCTGATACGTTCTTTCCTTCTTCTACAGCGCCTAAATGTGAAACCAAAGATGGCTGCTGAACTGTTTACATTTTACCGATCAAGACCATCTGAGCAGAAATTTAACAAGGATAACCAAAGATCGAATATTGGCTTAATATTCATTATTACCTTCGCCTTTTACAGAACTATTACTTTCCCGAAAGCCACTCGATAATGTGTGTGTGGGGGGGGGGGGGGGAGGGGGAGGGGCTGCTTCCAGAGTTTGAAAAGCTTACATGGGGGAGGGGGGGGGTGGTATCTGGAGAGCCTTCGTGCGCTTTTAAATGGGGGTGGATTTGGTTTGGGTTATATTTTTTTCTCCAGATTTATGTTGTTGGATTGAATAAAAGTCACATTGCTAATGCAACAGACAAAATCCTCCACGCAAAATGTAACTTAAGTTCTTAACTATTTGGCTTTGTCATGCACATTCACCATTCTAATGGTCGGAGACACGTAGAAAGCGGCAAAGAGAAGTTGATGCCCAACATGTGTAAAGCATATTATAAGGGGAGGGGTTAAAAAATACATTAAAATGATACTTACGCAACTTATGGGTGGGCCCTATAAATTTATTAAAACGCTTCAAACTTACATAAGTTTCTGTACTGAAATTTATTCTGCCTACTTGATCACCATTGTTTAAAGATTAATGCCATTATTTGGAATTAAAGAGATTCTAAAACTCCTAATTCTCAATTCCACTACTGTACCAGCGTACTTCTCATAATAATGTAAAGCATGAATGCGTCAAAGCACTATGATTATTTCGACTTGCCATGAAATAAAG
Source organism: Onchidella celtica (assembly GCA_963931925.1). NCBI lineage: Eukaryota > Metazoa > Mollusca > Gastropoda > Systellommatophora > Onchidiidae > Onchidella > Onchidella celtica. Next base: position 34,391,007 of record OZ007570.1, on the reverse strand, counting down.
TCAGACAAAACAATTGGTATCTTTCTGTAACGGTGAGATGTTCGCTAATAAAACATAGCAAGGAAATTAAAGCATTAGAAAAAAAATATTTCGTGTTTTCCTCTTGTTTATTGTCCTGTATACAACGTTGGAGTGTGAATTGCTTATTAATCTATTCAAGGTTATCTTTTAAGCACTTGAGTTTGACAGGATTGGAAGTAGCACTTAGACAGTAAACAGTAAAGAAACGAGTAAATACAATGTAGAATAATAAAGAATAAAAATCCGAGCAAAACAAAACAACAAAATATCGCAATTGCATTGAAAGTAACCTGCAAAGAAACAAGGAGAACTTTATCATAAAAGAATAAAAACCAAAGAAAGAAATCTTCATACATATGTGAAAGTAAGCTGCAAAGAAACAAAGAAAGATAATATAACATTTATAGCAAAGAATGAAAATCTGAGAGTAACAAAAACAAAACAAAAAAGAAAACATCATTATACACGTTAACAGGTAAACTTGTGGGAGATTTACCTAAGCAAATGATTTATGTTTTGGCAGAGTCTGAAACACAACACACTTCACCTGTCTTATAACCCTAAATCTCCAGCTGGCTTTACACGTAATTTTCAAAAGAAATTTCACAGCATTAGTGATCAGTGATGTATTTTAGATGCATGTGAATGTATACTTTGTTATTTGGATTTGAGGAAAGTGTCTAACAATGTCTGGCCCATTTTCCTTGTAGATCTCTTGTCATTCGTTGCATAAGTGAATTCTGGTGACCTCCAGGCACCTTGCAATTGTGTCTATCGAAAATAACTTATGAAATTTTTGGATACTAATTTCTTCTCATCATACCGAAAATAAATTACGAAGTTTTTGGAAACCAATTTTTTCTCATCACCTCTTTTCATTTGCATTCAAAGTGTTATATCGTGTCGATAACCTTAACACAATTCTTTTCATTTTCGCGTCGGTTTCAGCACCTCCTGGACATAAAATATATTGTTATTTGTCCAGTTTCCTGATGATGGCAATTAATGTAGAAAATTAAGGCAGAAAAATAAGTTAAGAAACGGTTGATAAGATTCCTGTCCAGACAGCAGAGCCGGCCAGTGCAACAGAGGCCCAACGGAGACAGGAGCCCACAGGTCTGCCATAGGTGCCGGAGGCCGGGACACTAGGCGACGGAGTGTCGTACCAAGTTAAAAGACAAAGGTGAGTTGGAATGTTACCTTTGTGGAAAGCTAAGCCACGTTCGGAAGATGTGTCCCGCCCAGAAGGATATGGGACGACAAGCCGAACAAGGCGGCGGCGGCCCTAGTTATAGCGGCGGATGAGTCGTCAAGACAGGATGTGACAACGGCTGACACCAGCATCAACGTTCAAGAGGTAATGAAGGACAGGAAGCTCCAGTTAGCGGTGCCTGTTACGTGCGGAGGATGCAGTGACGGAAGGACCGTGGAGAAACTGAAGTTACCAATGATGAAGGGCTTGATTGGAGATCGAGCGGTAGACGTCCTAAGAGATACCGGCTGTGAAGGTGTTGTGGTACGGCGATCATTGGTGGACGACGGACAGTTCACCGTTGGGAAGAAACTTATCGCGAGGATCGACAACTCCTTGCCAGCGGCGGAGGAAGCCATTATCGACGTGAAGACGCCTTACCTGACGGGCAGAGTGACGGCGCTGTGTCTCCCAGAGACCATCTGCGACCTAGTAGTCGGGAACGTGGACGGAGCGAAGCACCCGTACGATCCTGATACTGAGGTGATGGTAGGAGCGGTGACCACGAGGGCCCAGGAGAAGAGGAAGGACCAGTCTACGACGCTGAGGGTGCCGAGGGCCGAACGGCACGCGGGAGGAGATAGAGAGGAACTTGTCCGACTCCAGGAAGAAGACGAAGGCCTTAGGAAGTTAGAACAGAAGAAGATCCCAACTAACAGGGGTAACAAGTCGGGTCATTTTTAGAAACATGGAGGAGTACTGTACCGGATCTACAAGGACCTGAGACAGGCGACGGTTATAAGGCAAGTGGTACTACCTGAGAAACTGAGAGAGTATGTACTGAGTGTTGCTCACGACTCGATCGTCGGAGGACACCTCGGCATGAAGAAAACCACAGACAAAGTTATGAGCAATTTGTATTGGCCTGGAATTGAAGGTGACGTCGCGAGATACTGCCGCTCATGCGACATCTGCCAGAGGACAGTGAACAAAGGAGCGACCCCGGAGGTGCACCTGCAGAGTATGCCAGTTGTGGACGTACCGTTTAGGCGAGTGGCCGTGGACTTGGTAGGACCTATCGACTCCCCAAGTGAAGGCGGACATCGGTATATCCTGGTGTACATAGACTATGCTACTCGTTACCCTGAAGCCACACCCTTGGAGAAGATCGACGCAGAAACGGTAGCAGAAGCCTTAGTGAACATCTACAGCCGTTTGGGTGTGCCCGAAGAGATCTGGTCGGACCAAGGGACCCAGTTCATGTCAGATGTCATGAAGGAAGCGAACAGACTGCTGGGAATTCGACAGACGACCACTACAGTCTACCACCCTATGTGCAACGGGCTGGTGGGGCGATTCAACGGCACGCTGAAGAAAAACAATGAGACGACTGTGCGCAGAGCAACCCAAGCAGTGGCACGGGTACATCAGCCCGCTGCTCTTCGCATATCGTGAAGTTCCCCAAGAGTCGACCAAGTTTGCCCTATTCGAGTTGCTGTATGGGAGAACTGTGAGAGGACCAATGCACATCTTACGAGAACTATGGACCAAGGACATAGAAGAGCCGGAGACGAAGATCAGTTACCAGTACGTCATGGAACTACGTGAGAGGCTGGAGGACACATGGAAGCTAGCGACGGAAGAACTCTCCAAGGCCCAAGGAAGACAGAAGACCTACTACGACCGGAAGGCGAGAGAGCTGATGGACGACCGTCAACCTGTGGAGTGAGCTGGCATGACAGTCATCGAGGACTCCGACCTGGAAGGCGACAACGATGGAACGACGGAGGACCTTGCCGACATAGGAAGCTGGGACCAGAAGGAAGGTTACGGAGGTTTCCAGTATGGAACGCAACTGACGTCGGAACAACGTCAACAACTCGGCGATGTGGTGAAGGATTACCAACACATTTTCACCAATCTCCCTGGATGCTCCAGTTGGGTGAACATCGCATCGACCTGACGACAGAAGTACCGGTTCGTCAACGACCATACCCGGTGCCCTATGCTATGCGCGACTCCTTGAAGGAGAAGCTTAGCACCATGGAAAGGTTGGGCATCATTCGAAGGAGCTCATCAGCTTATGCTTTACCGATTGTTGTCGTCAAGAAGAAGGGCGGATCCAACCGAGTCTGCATCGACTACAGGAGGTTAAACAAGATCACAGTATTCGACCCTCATCCGACAGCAGCGCCATCGGAAGTGTTTCAGAGTCTCTCGAGAAAAAAAATATTCTCCCGGATTGACCTGAGCAAGGGATACTGGCAAGTGAAAGTCAGAGAGCACGACATTCCCAAGACGGCGTTCGTCACCATGGGCGAACGCTATGAATTCACCCGGATGCCTTTTGGGATGATGAACTCAGGAGCCACACTGAACCGGATCGTGAAGCCATTGATCCAAAGAATGAACAATGTGACAGCGTATATAGATGACTTGCTGATCCATACAGAGACATTCATCGAGCATGTGAAGGTTCTCAAGGACTTACTGCAGAGGATGGACCAAGCTGGATTAACTGCAAGACCATCCAAGTGCCAGATTGGAACGTCTGAAGTCGACTTTGTTGGACACTCAGTGGAACAAGGTATGATTGGCCTATTGGAAGAGAATGTATATAAGGTGCGAGACGCATCCAGGCCCACAACTAAGAAGGAAGTGAAAGCATTCTTAGGATTAGTAGGATATTACCATAAATTTGTTCCCAACTTTGCAGCAATTGTAGCACCATTGTCTGATTTACTTAGAAAGGGTCAGCCTAATGTAGTTTAGTGGGAAGAAACGCAGGAGAAAGCGTACATTTCTTTGAAGAATGCCATCATCTCCAAACCCATGTTATGTCTGCCAGATTTTTCCAAAGAGTTTGTCTTAGCAACTGATGCATCAGATCGAGGGTTAGGCGCTACTCTTATGCAGGAACACGAGGGAAAGTTGTATCCTGTGTCATATATGCTAGTCGTAAGCTATTGCCTCGTGAGACAAAATATTCGGTCTCAGAGCGCGAATGTTTAGCTATTGTTTGGGCTGTAAAAAAGTTTACTTTGTATTTGTATGGAAAGGAGTCTGTGCTCCAAACTGACCATCAATCATTAGAGTTTTTGAACTCTGCCAAATTTGATAGTCCAAAGTTATTACGATGGAGTTTATTTTTACAGTCTTATCGACTCAACATTTACTACGTAAAAAGCATGGAAAATGCATGTGCCGATTTCCTGAGCAGAGTATTTTAAAGTAGTACACTATCGGTGAAATGCATTGTAACCCATAGTTTTGCATACTAGGTGAATTTCTAGGAGGGCAATTGTACTGTAATTGGGGACATAATTCATCTGTGACTGAATATTGAATTGATGGCTGACAGAGAGTCATGATGTATTAGTCACATTTTGATTTTATGCTATGTCACATTATTTGTTACCAATGGAACGTGGTGTAATTTTTGGAAAATGTAACCCAAATGGAAACTGCGAGGGAGCAGTGTTTGTATTATGTTGCAATGAATTAATTTACTAGAGGTCCAAGCCTGGGCAATGTTATATTGCATTATTGTAACTTTTTTTGACCTAATATGATGAAGATAGACCCTGATCAGTGGTCGATATGTATTGGCATTTTGCCATTGTACCTATGAGTTACACATTTTGGGGATAGCCATGTTGTGTACAACGAGTTATATGCTATGGTTCGTACACGAAGCATTTTGTAAACGATGGACCATCGTTTCACCATATTATATTATTTGTATTAATACTGTTGACCATTGTTTTATCACAAAGATAGTACAATGTATTAGTTTGGTAATACTACTGCAGTGGTATTGTATTAGTCATTGTATTGGTAATGCAAAGGATAATGCATTGTATTGTATTTATGATGATATTTGGGAAGGCACTAATATTATTATTAATGGTAATATGATTAGCAACTACCTTTGGGAGATTGGGAGTGCTGTAAGATTGTTATTTCATGATATTGCACACGCTGTATAATATTTTTGGAGTTGAAAGATATTCAACTTAAATTGGGGAGTTGTGTAGCACCTGCGGGCTACCCTTTTCCCTCCCCCGTTGCTTGTGACTGAGCATGTGTTCACTTCTTTTTTCCTTTTTATTGTTAACGTTCGCCAGAGTGTACTCCGTGACCCTCCTCTCCCTTTTTATGAGTAGTTTTTTTTCCTCGCTCGGTCGTTGTTGGGTGGCCGTAAATATTAGTATATTCCTGAACATTCGATAAGGTCGTAGAACTAGATGTTCACGCCAGATTTGTCCTTGAGTGATGTAACCTGGTGACGTATTGATACGTGATTGGTTTGTGTGTTTCGGACGAGAGCAAAGGTTAGATTAATTTCTGGAATTTTCTACAGAGATGTATATATATAGACTCGCGTAAGTGGTAAGGGTTGATGGGTAAGTGAGTAATTCTTCTCGTGTGGACAGTGAACAAAGGAGCGACCCCGAAGGTGCACCTGGAGAGTATGCCAGTAGTGGACGTACCGTTTAGGCGAGTGGCTGCAACAGCTGAGGTTGTTCTAGCACGTTAAAGTAGGGGGGGGGGGGATTAGTGGATCTAACTACAACCCTTTAGAAAACGAAACTATTACAGCTGTAGAATAAATAAACACGAGATCCGACGATCGATTAAATAATACTAAAGCTTAATAACTGTATACTGAACAATAAAATACTAGGAAGGCACCAGCGAACAACTAAATATCATATGCCACACGAGAAGGAAAACTCACTTACTCACCAAACCTTACCACTTACACGGGTCTATATATGTATATATTTCTGCAGAAAATTCCCGAAATTAATCTAACTTTTGCCCTCGCCCGAAACACACAAACTAACCAATACTTATCAATACGTCACCAGGTTACATCACTCAAGGCCAAATCTGGCGTAAACATCTATATCTACAACGTTATCGAATGTTCGGGAACATAACTAATATTTACGGCCACCCAACAATGACCGAGCGAGGTAAAAAAAACAACTACTCACAAGAAAAGGAGTGTAGGGTCAAGGACTACACTCTGGCGAACGTTAACAATAAAAGGAAAAAAGAAGTGAACACACGCTCAGTCACCAGTATAACCAGCAGTTGGGGAGGGCAGGGTGTAGCTTGCAGATGCTACACTGTTATTATCATTATTATTTATAGATTGAAGACGTCGGCCTGAAAGCAGTGCAGAATGGACGTTACTTTGTCACTGAAAAGAAAATATCCTTCTAAAACAATATGGGCTGCATGCTTGTTTTGTCAAGTATGAGATGAGACTCTTATGTCTGGAACTACAGAAGGTATTGCACGGGTGCAATCAGCTTTTCACCAGCTTTATAAGGACACACATCATGGAGAAACCCTCGAAAGACTTGAACACGACATACACGACTTGCCAACACAACAATCAATGTGGCATTCGAAATAGTGCTATCGATGGTGTTGTACTCTAACCGTGTAACTGTTTTGGGGATTGTTTTCCAGGAGACGAAAAAGACATCTTTTTGCGAGTATTTTTTTTTTATACAGGACTATATCTTTTTGGTCGTATTAATCAAACAAAACGTGTCTTTCTGTCGTAATAAATATATTTTTTTTTAAATGCAGGTCTTTAAACCGGTTAATCCAGTTACGTGGTTATCACACAAAGTATAGAGATACGTACGACTAGATATTACTAGGGGGGCCAAGCATTATTCTAAGACATCTGTGGTAAAAAACATTTATATAGCACCATATTAGTCACTATAAACATGGATCCGAAATGATTTATTCGAAGTGTTCAGATTTTTTACTGTGTACAGTTCTGGACCCATGATAATGCAGAATAATGATGTCAGGAACGAGGTGAGCCAGGATATGGGCCCGAGACAAAATAACACGACAATAATTTTTGCTCAGGCCTGAAGGGCCATATACATGTAATTATAAATTCGACTGCATAATATAAAGATGAGATATGAGTAGGAAATTCAGATGGCAATTGCAAAATCAAGTATTCCTAATGATATATAATATATGCAAATTTCAAGTCATCCAGTCACAATCATATACAATTAACACTAGGAGTAATCAAAATTATCTGATGGAATGGCAGTTTCACTCCGATACCATTAACGCTAGCAATATCAAATTCAACTGATAGAATGGACTAGGTTATACACTCGCGCTAACAACAATATCTCTACTGGCATCACAATGCACAGTGTTACGAGGCTTCTATCCTAAATGTTACGGATTTGGGGGGAATCCGTCTACTTAAGGTTTCGACTGCATTTAAAACGAGAGGTACTTAATATCTAATCTTTCGTACCATGCCACACAGTAAGAACAATCTGAATAAATTTCATAAACAGACCTGCAGGGCCACAAATTTAATTACATTAATTACCCTAACAATTTTGTCTAGATCTATTATATAGTAAAGACAACATCAGCAGCATCAAATCAAAATTCAATAATACCTCACTAGAATTCTACTCTAGATTCCTATAATATTATTATACTTCTGACTCATTAACAATCTAAGTACTAATTATATATATCTCAGATCTGGTCTGCCTACTATATATCAATCAATACACTAATATGGTCTCTGGCAACAATGTCATCTCAGCCATTTGTGCCTAACGCTTATAATAATCGAGCCCGTCAATACAAACTGACGTAGTTAAGTCTAGAGATCTACTCTAGGATGGGCTGGCAATGCCCAGCCTCATCCAGACAAATCAATCACAATTCACAGATGTGTATGCCATACATTCATACTAGTTGCAAGTCTATATATATCTTTATCTTGCATTCTTGGGTAGCACTCCTAGTATATGCGACAATCCTGTCCTACTGGATAACTTATGTTCAGCTCCTCGTTCATGGTTGAGTCATCAATAGACAAACACTTACGATTATTCCCTGGTGTTAGAGACCAGGGAACGATGGACAATAGCGGTGGGCATATCTCATTCAGGCATATGGATTCATCTCAAATGTCTATAGTGGACTAGACATGAGTCGTACAAACTTTATGATTCTTCAGGCAGAATCGTGCCGACGCATGCACAGATTGGAGTTTTCTGTATGGAGTGCAGGATATATGTCTGGGCTGACTTTTATACTGTCTAGCCACCTGCAACTACCGTCCAAATCCCTAGATTTCATTGGTGCATCCATGCGAGCTCATCTCGCAGTATTAATATATTCTATGTGGGAGTCGGTCACGGCCTCCCATTAAAACAGACAAGGTCAATTTAAAATGTCAAAACAACTACTGAAATCTTTAAACCCTCGTGCTTTCTACATTTTATGCACGAATTTCTGAACGCGACTAAGCGTCTTAAAATATCTATCCTTATTCGCCCCTTCTCTTCCCTTCTAAGTGTTCATCAAAATCACGGGGTCGAGAACGGCTCTGTCACTCCTAGCTATACATTCATTCTATCTCGCCCCACTTTCTTTCCATCTCTAAAACAAAAGTGTTTCAAATAAACTGTTCACGAGAACAGCTTAAGGACAACTTACGCTGGTTAGAATTAACCAATCGTGAAAATTTACTCACTGAACTCGTGACCTAGCACGGCATTTATGGACTTAATCTGTTCTTGACACACAGGAATACAACTATAAACAATTCGATATAATGACTCAACTTTAGTTGGTAACACAATTTCACTCTACGAACTCCAAATGTGAATATTGAACACAGCTCAGCTTAAGAGCACAAATTAACAGCTACTAAACATCAAATATTTCTATATTCTACTTTCAGTTCCAATAATTTGTAACACAGGTCTCCACAGGTGACAGCTCCTGGGATCACAATGCATAGTTCAGATCTCAGCGTGGGTAACTCTTAGGCAGACTTATGGACATACCCTGCTCGCTCACAAAACTGAGCGAAGTATCCAAAAGATCGCTGTGTACACACTGTAGTCTGGTGTACCGAGACTAGAGCTTCCTCTCTATACTATCAGTTCTCAATAGTACTAGATCGCTGTCTACATCTTCTCCGCTCAGGTGGGAGGCCGCACCGGAAACCGTCATTTGGCCAATGCTCTCAAATATGAATCCGACTCACAATGGTGTGTCTCTGCTTTTTGGCCGCTTGTGGTTGCCATGGGTCTATCATCTGATTGGTGGACCCGGCCCTAGCTACACATAACAAGTTTGTTTTACTGTTTAACCCTCAATGCTCTCTTCGTTAAAGTTCTACCCACAAACCAAAACCTATATTCACAAATTCTACCTTCCCAGCTGCTAAATTAGGAAAATCTCAAACGCTAGCCAAAGTTAAAGGGTTAACTTATATTCACAAAATCGTGCCCCCACATATACACTACTTAACCCCCCGAAAAACACCTCACTCATCCAAGTTCCACGGACTCGGAGTTCGTGAACCCGCCAACACTTACCCAGTTAAATGAAGACCATGCTCGCCAAAAATAATCAGCTCACGGACTGACAAAAAAAAAAAAAAGAACTCACCCCACGGCTCGTGACATATCTCCCACCCCAGTTAAAATTTACAATTTTGACGACACAAAGTCTGAAAGTAAAGGCACGAACCGACAGTGCTCCGAAAGTGCCATGTAGGGTAAAACTAGAACTACTAACGCTAGAAAATTTATATAATCAAGAACGTGCACTCACGATGGACAATTCTGTATAAAAGCTTTACACGCACCGTTCAGTGATGATGTAATTCTGGAACAGCAATCAAATACAAGTCATTTCACATGAATATATTGCAATCAATACTTCCAGAAGGTCAAAGTGACCCGTTGCGTATGAACGCCAAAGCAATGGCTATATATATATATATATACAACATCAACACACAATTGAGATATTTTTGAAATAAAGTTGCACTGGCTGGCAGCAGTAGCTCTGGTTGTTTGGTTTGCCATACTTCATCTCGCTGACCCGTAGACAAGGGCGTCAGGGTTGTCTGTAATTCGGGTCACTGTGTGGAAGTTGACGCTGCGGGGAGAGGAAATCACGGGAATGAATGAGACAAGTATCCGCAAGTGGTGGGACAATAATTATGGTGTGATTCCACCCCCGGTCTCTAAATGAGGTGGTAAAATACTATCCCCCTCAATATGAGACAGACTATTTAAGTACTTAAACCAAACGAGACAAAACATCAGCTTGTAAGTTTTCACCCCCCGGGGATGGCTCGAATGACAAACCGGTATTTTGCCTCAATGGCATCATTCACTATGTATATCAAATGAAGAACGGTGATGCATGCGCAGAACTCACTTGGTGTCGCGCGCCTCACAGAACGACCGCATTTCAGATCTCGGATATAAAATTATTGTGTTTTTTCTTGGATTTCAAGTGTTTTGGGGTAGTTTCCGGAAAATTTCTGGTGGCAACGACAAATTTGGAACCGGAGGTGAAAGACGCCGACCCTTTTGATGCCATGGAGGCCGAAATTCAGGAAGAGGAACAGGAGGGCCCGCCTGTAGCAGACAAACTTGCGAAAGTAGCAAACAAGAGATTTCGGTTGAAACTGGGTGATGAAGATTTGAAAAACAGGCTGGAGCGCATTCAAATCCCGGGAAATTGCAAGGACATTGCAACTCCGGTGATGAACGAAGAGCTGTTGGCGAGACATATCGGACTGGATAGGTATGTCAGAAAGAATGATAAAAGATTGGCTGATGTCCAAAAAATTATAACGAAAGCAACGGCAGCTATTTTACGATCTAGTACCGAACTGCACAAATTCGCCACTGCTTTGGCAAAAAATAACAAAGAGGTCAAACCTGCGAAGCAGGTGGAAATGACAAATAAAACCTTGAAAGTAAATGGGGATGTCATAGCGTTGCTAGGAACGGCACACCAGGAACTTTCAATACGGAGACGGTACCAGCTGCAGCCGGCGTTGCCGAAAGACATAGCTGCAGCTATTTGCAACCAGAAAGTACCTATCACAGATAAGCTGTTCGGGGAGGATTTGGAGCGAACGCTCAAAGGTGCACGGGAGGAACACAGGCTACTCAGTCTGAAGCAGTACGGAGCTGGCAGTCAGCGGTATACGCCTTACAGGAAAAATTATGTAAGCAGCACAGCGCGTCCTTTTTTAGGCCAGGCAATACGGTCCAGTCAATACACCAGAGGTCGGGGGTCAGCGAAGTCAGGTTATCAGGGCAAGGTGAAGGGTCAGCGCCATTAGGTCAAACTGAGGTCATGGGGGTCAGCAGGAGTAATAAAAGTGGCTGTTGTGATAACAGTCCATGGATAGGGAGATTAAAAGAGGAAATAACTTTCTTAGCATCAAAGCTGGGCAAATAAAACATCATCTGCGAGAATGAAGAGAAGTCACTAATGATGTAGAGATTTTGGAGATTGACACAGGAGTGAATATTGACCTAGAGAAAATGCCTTCTCAGACTGTACAGTGGAAAGAATTGAAATTTACTGAAGATCAAACTAAGGCTATAGAAGTGGAGATCCAAGAAATGGAAAAACTAGGATTGATTGTTCCTTGTGAGCATTCAGGAAATGAGTTCATTTCACCTATATTTGTTAGACCAAAGAGGGATGGTACCCTAAGGGTTATTCTTAACTTGAAAAAACTTATCGCATGTATAACTTATAAACATTTTAAGATGCAAACCCTGAAGACAGCATTATCATTAATTAAAAGGGGGGCTTTTTTCTGTAGCGTGGATTTACGCCATGCCTATTATTCTGTCTTTGTTGCCCACAGGTCACAAGACCTTCTTAAATTTATTTGGAAAGGGAAATTGTTCAAATACACTGTCTTGCCTAATGGCTTGGCCTGTTGCCCCAGATTATTTACAAAACTCTTAAAACCAGTTACGGCATATCTCCACTCCATGGGACATGTCTCAACAATTTTTATTGATGACGTGTTATTAATAGGGGATTCACGGGAAGAATGCCTTGAAAATCTTAAGGCCACAGTGGAATTGTTTCAACGTCTGGGATTTATCTTGCACCCCGATAAAAGCATGCTTGTCCCAGCAACCAAGACAACCTATCTAGGATTTGATATTGATTCAGTTAATATGACTGTCAAATTAACTGAGTCTAGAAGGAACAAGTTGAAAGACACATGTTGTACATTGTTAGCAGAAGGCAAATCGAGCATTAGGGAGTTAGCACCGTTCATCGGGCAATGTGTGGCTAGCTTCCATCGAGTTCAGTTTGGACCCTTATGGTATAGACACATGGAAGGAGACAAAACTAGAGCACTGAAAGAAAATAGGGGGGATTACGAAGCACTTGTAAAATTTTCAGCGGATGCTTTGTGTGAAATGTCTTGGTGGAAGGAAAACATTGATACAGCATTCAATGTAGTGGAAACGGATCGTGGAGAGCCTGACGTTATTATTTGCACAGATGCCTCATTATCAGGCTGGGGTTGCTCCTCAAAATTATGCAGGTCTGGAGGGTTTTGGTCTGCCGAGGAAACACAGGACAGTATCAATGTTTTGGAACTTAAAGCAGGATATTTTGTTCTTAGATCCTTTGTAAATGATAAAAAGAGCATTCATGTTCGTCTTCTCAAGGACAATACAACTGCAGTCGCAAGTGTCAATAAAATGGGGACTAGTCATTCAGTTGATTGTAATCGGGTATCCAGAGAAATCTGGTTGTTTTGTATTTCACGTCAAATATGGGTTTCAGCGGCTTATATACCAGGCAGAGAGAATGTTGAAGCAGATGAAGAATCGAGGGCTAGTAATATTGACACGGAGTGGAAGTTAGACAGTGACATCCTTCACTTTGCTCTAAGCCTACTTGAGGTCAAACTAGAAATAGATTTATTCGCATCTAGAATAAACAAACAGTTTGATTCATATGTGGCTTATAGGCCGGATCCTAATGCAGTGGCTATTAATAGTTTCTCAATTTGTTGGAGAGGTCTAAACTTTTATGCTTTTCCTCCAATTTCTCTTATCAGCAGAATCTTGAGGAAGATAGAGAGAGATCAAGCCCGGGGGGTGTTCGTTGTACCGGACTGGACCAGTCAGCCCTGGTACCCCCAGCTGGGGAAACTTCTGGTGGAACGACCGGTGTTAGTCTCAGCGCGAGACACACTACTGATATTGCCTCAGGATCTGGGGCTGAAACACCGACTGAGGAAATCTTTGAGGCTAATTATTTGTGTAGTGTCAGGAGTCGCCTCCGAAGCAGAGGATTTTCTGCACAAGCATCAGCAGTTATCACTTCCTCCTGGCGATCGGGAACCCAGAAGCAATATGCGGGATACATCAAGAAATGGAAAAAGCATGCTGATTGGAAACAAATCGATCTCATTTCACCTCATATAACTTCTATCATTAATTTTCTAGCCTGGTTGTTTCAAACAGGGCTTGGCTATAGTGCCATATGTTCAGCCCGATCAGCATTGTCAGGATATTTTGAAATTACAACAGGAGATCGAATTGGCGATCATCCCTTAATCAAACGTTTTATAAAGGGAGTCTTTGAGATGCGACCAGCTCTACCCAAATATTCTGCCACTTGGGGTGTAGATGTGGTGCTTCTGTACTTGGAACTGTTACATCCTCACGACCTGTTGGCATTGAAAGAATTATCGTACAAACTGACCATGTTATTGGCACTGCTGACCGGACAGAGATGTCAAACAGTACAAAAATTGTCTATAGCCTCAATGACCCCAATGCCTAATAAGTATATATTTGAAATTCACGCTTTGTTGAAGCAATCTAGGAAGGGCAAACACCAAGAGCCCATCACGCTATTAGCCTTTCCTCAAAATTCACATTTGCGCAGTGTATCTATTTTGAATGAGTACATTGGTAGGACCAAGAGTTTACGGGGTGAGGAAAAGCAGCTGATAATTAGCTACCAAAAACCCTTTAGAGCTATCAGCAAGGACACACTGGCACGTTGGGTTAAAGAAGTTCTCACTAGGGCTGGAGTGGATACTGAAATATTTGGTCCCCATAGTCCTCGTGCAGCGAATACATCCACTGCAGCAGTGAGAGGTGTCCCGATTGATGCTATTTTGAAGGCTGCAGGGTGGCAACAGGAGTCTACATTCACTAAATACTATAAAAAGAAACCCACGGAGAATTTTGGGAAAATGGTCCTTGAGTCGTTCATGAAACATTAGAAGGTGAGATTGTTGACAGCTGTTGTGCTAGATCTGTCCACTAATTGCTCTGAAAGCTTCGTTTGACATACATAGTGAATGATGCCATTGAGGCAAAATTACGTAAAATAAGCGAGACTTACCAGTAAGTTGAAGATTGTTCTTGATTTTGCGGAGATGGTATCAGGAACATTATGTCAAATCCCACCCTTATATTATTCGGGACCGTTATACCCACCCGAATTTGACATAATGTTTTCATTAGTGGACAGCTTGATCTGAAGTGTGAGTTCTGCCCATGCGTCACCGTTCTTCATTTGACATAATGTTCCTGATACCATCTCGGCAAAATCAAGAACAGTCTTCAACTTACGGGTAAGTCTCGCTTGTTCTATGTAATTCTTGGAGCGCAAGGCTCCATCTAGTCAGTCGAGCGTTTTTTTTTTTTGCTCTGTTTGATCTAAGAAACAACAATGGCCGGTGGTCGGTTTCAATTATGAACTCGGACATCAACAAAAAGCGGGAGAACGCGTCCACGGCATAAATAATGGCCAGGCATTCTCGCTCGATAATTGCGTAACGCCGCTCTCTGTCAAGTAGCTTGCGTACATGCATGGCTGCAAGGAGCCTTCTCGCTCTTGGAGCAACACAGCCAATAACCCCTGATCCGATGCATCAATACGGACAACAAACGTTTTCTGTAAATCCGGTAATATGAGAAGGGGGGATGTGGAAAACAGGCGCTGAACAGTTCGAAGGGCATCCTCGCACTGTGCCGTCCAGACTACCCTGTTTGGACAGTCCTTTCTCGTAAGGTCAGACAGTGGAGCCGTAAGGGACGAGAAGTTCGGTATAAACTTCCTATAGTAATTAATGAGCCCCAACAGACCTGTTTTTTCGTTTGAGGAGCTTGAAGTTTTAAGATAGAAGTCATCTTACGGTTGTCTGGGGTCTGGACTCCACGGGAAATTGTATGGCTGAGAAAATTTATTTGGTTATATCCCAGAAATACTTTGCTGTGTTTCGCGGTAAGTCCGGCCTCATGGAGCGCGGTAAAAACTTTACGGAGGGCCGTCAAGTGGCCCGCCCAATCAGCCTGGAAGATGCAGATGTCGTCGAAATACGACAAAACATGACGCATTTGTTGCAATAAGACGTTCATCATTCGCGCGGATGTGGCCGGCGCTGTGACAAGCTGGAAAGGCATATCGTCGTTTGGCTGTTGGAACCTCGTTAATGCCGCAGTCTCACCAAGAAAACTCGTGTGTGAACGTGTCAAATTAAGTCGTGTACCTACGTGTCCACACGCACACGAGCAAAATTCGCACAAGAGCTGACATGTTCGTGCATGAGCCCACGCGTGCCCACACGACTCGCACACGAATAACCTTCGCCCCCTCCCGCCAGGACTGATTTGAGGCCCAAATTGCACAATTCGCACACGAGTTGTGCTATACTCGCACGAATTGTGGAGGAGGAGGACAAGTATAAAAGCGGGAGCCAAGCGCAATAACACAAGCAGGCCCTATATATAGGGTAGTCTCACTGTACTCGTGCGCGAGTCGACACGAACGTGTGGGCTTGTGTCAACACGCATGAGTAGGCTGCCACGTACGCGTGAGCTCGTGTGCGAATTTTTCACATTCCTGAGTGGATGCGCGCGCATCAGTTTGGTGCGTGCTGACACGAACCCAGGCGAACGCCTCCGCTCGCATGTCAAGAAATCGCACACGACTTGCCGAAAAAATAAGGCTGGAGCTATTTTTCTGCAGCTAGGCACGAGTTTGACACGAGTTGGTGTGTGAGGGCCAAAAACACGTGTCAACACAAGCCTCAGCACGCCTCAGCACGCACGAGCTTCATAATTATCAAAATCGCGTGCGAGTTTTCTTGGTGAGACTGCGGCATAAGGACCATGTGAACGAAAATTTTTCAAATCTCGTTTTATTCGCTCATAACACACTTCAACACTTATTAATCACGTCGAGACTGATATTTTTCACAACACCTTTATTTATGTATGTTTATTTTGTAAAAGAAACAAGAGCGTGTAAACATCCGGTGATTTTCCGGGGATTTTTCTGTGATTTGTGCACTACGTCATCTTTACCCGAGCGCCGCACAACTCCCCCGGCGAACGGTAAACAAAAACAGTAGGCTAGCCCCCCCCCCCCCCCCCTAGGCTACTCGAAACGCGACAAACAATGAAACATGCCCAGAGGAACATCGGCCTACGGCCTCGATGATACAAACTGACTAGACCCTCACGTCGTTACATATTAATCTGACAATGCCTATGCACTTGTCGAGTTATGGTACGCATTCGGAAGTCCTCCCAAAGATCATCATCAGAGCCTGAGATAAAGATGTCATTTTTGTCAACAGTGGAGATTAAACTGAATCAGTGAATGTGGACATGGAGATGGGCTGGTGAGTTTTAGCAAAAGATAAACTTATGAAGACATAGGCTAGACTCTAGATCTAGATCTAGCCCTACCCCAGATCTAGATCTATCATCTCATCTAGACACGAGTCAAAATCAACCTAGAAATTAGATCTAGATCTAGATGTAGATGATCTATGATTGTCTGTTAAACATCATTACATTGTAACTTCATTACTTGTTTGGTAAATCCAGATTTACTTAGCTTGTAGTGTACTGGTCAGTTAAGTGTAAATTTTCTAGAACAGCACATTGTTGTTCAAAGTGCTTACTCGTAGTCATAGACGTCTAGGAATAAGATCCCGATCTTATTCGCAGATGGGGGTTTCTTGGTTTCGTGGTGACTAATATGGAAGAGTTCCTCCAGCCTATCGTGGTCTGCGTGGTGCAATGACTATTGTCAGTGGTTATCAGTCGGAGCCTATAGGTTCAAGCCTTCGTGGGTTCAATCCCACGCCAGAGCTTTTTTTTTTTTTTAAACCTAGTGCTGCACATTATTAGGAATCTTTTTTTTTTTTTTTTTTGCAAAGGATTTTGCAAAATTGATGTCATGGGGAAACTGATCATTACTAGTAGGCCTAATTAGTATGAGGATGATTTCTTTTATTTCTACATGTTCATTTTATTTATTCCCTTTCATTGAACGGGACAGTTGCTAATTAGAAATGAAAATGTTACATAATGTAAATCAAATTTTTAAAAATGGAAATGATTTCTTTTAGTCAGTGCGAACTGAAAATTTTGTAACTCTCTGTCGTGACTTAGATCCTAGATCTATCCTGTATTTACTGAAAATATATTTTATGATTTATTTTTAAAAAAAAATTAAAAAAAATTATTTTCTTTTCAGGTGCACCTGTGAAAATTGTGCAGTAATGCCAACTGCAGCAGAAAATGTTTGCTGCCAGGATTTTGTGGAAATTCTGGCAAAACTCGCAAGAGTATGAAGAACAGCAAAACCTGCGAGAGCCTCCTGATTGCATTACGCAACATCTGGGTTTCGAGCGGAACTGTCTTTCTGTGTATGTGTTGGAGCGAGAATTGGCTCGAATGAGACAAGATGATGAAGAGGAACTTATTCACCAGTATGTAGGAAATCACACCAAAAATGTTAATAAAATGATTTTTTGCATTTATAACATAGGCAAAAGGGCCAGAAATACTGAGTGTCCCTGCCAAAATCAAATTTTTTTTAGCATTACAATACATGCTGTTTTTGAATTATTCACTTTATATTCTCAATAGTAGTTTTGAGAGATTCCACGTATTTTGCAAAACAAGAAAACGTCTTATCTTTATGGCAGGTTAAAAGAGGACATTAGATTTTCTCGCAACTTCCTTTGATGGAGATTTACAAGCCTTTGTGTCACTAAATATTAAGTAGAGGACCGAAGTCCCATAAAATATCCACTTACTGAATGTTTTTATGTATATTTGTATACTGCTTTCTGATATCAAAAGACAACAACGCAACAATTTTGAATAAAATAGGACAGAGCACCGGCATTTTTCACGCATTCATGATCAAAGCAGTTTAAGTTTCATGTCATCTGATCCCAAATATCCATTACATGTTCTAAATGTTAACACAGTGTACATCTGGCTGTCGGGAATTTCACGTTGACAATCCCATAAAAAAAAAAAAAAAGCCGCGAAGTCAGTGGGCTTGGAATGGCAGAAACGGCTTCAATACTGGTATCAGATTTTTTCGTAGCAGCTGAGCTCGTTACATTACAAATTTATTCTTTTTTGGAAGGTGATTTTTTGTTTAAAAATAACATTAAGAATGTTAACATGGAAGTGTTATTGTTCTTTTTTTTTCTTCAGAACATATCGTCACATTGCCTACCGGAATTTCGTCACATGGATTTGGCATGTGGTGGGCAAGAAGAGGCGCATCATTTTACCAGCCTGTGTTGTTACCAAAATCAGACAGGCATTTCCTGCTGAGAATCGTGAACACTGCGGCTTCAAGTATCCCCAACCAGTAAGTTTGAAAAAACTATGTGACAGAATTACTTCTCAAATCTCAGCTTGTTTTTTGTGAACAGTTTTCACTGTTCTGTGACTGCAGTAATGCTGGCACACCATTCGGTCCTTTACTCACAGTAATGGTCCCACTTAGAGTTTAGATCTAGATCTAAGTCCAAATGACTTTTCTTTATCCACTAATTCCCAAATTTGATTTTTTTGTTTTGGTGCTCAAATTCTCCAAAATAGGTCAAGTGTATTCATCGACATTTAAACCCAACTCAATTCTGCATGTAAATGTTGGTCAGTCAGACAAGTACACACCCAAAAAAATTTCACCACTTTCTCTCTCTCTTTTGTCACTTATTCAGGGCAAATAAATTTATAACACACATTGTGAGTGGTAAATTATGTTCCTTTTATTACTTTTAATTAATTTGGGAAATGGGATTGCTTGCAAAGGTTGTTTTCTCTTGAGGAGGATAAGTGCTCATGCGAATTGGTGGCATTTCCCTTTGTCCAGGTGCTATGGCTGCCCTTTCATAGCTCGGGTAACGAAGCCGGTATTTGACCACCTCTTTCCACAAATCATTCACATATTCTGAAATACAAATATTAGTTTCAGATGATTTGGGGACAGATAAAATGTCATTTTCATATTAGTAACAGGTTAAAATGGTAACAGGCTACCAAGAGACTGTGCTTACCTCCAACCCCCATTCTACATTTTTTTTAAACTCATGGAACTGTCTGCTGCCTGAAAGTAGAGTGAATCAATTATCTTCAATGCAAGGTTTTCTGAACACAGTAGCCAAGTATTTTAAAAAAATGCCTACAACAATAATTGGATTCTTTGCTTAACTGTTCTGCATTAGTCTTCATATGCTTGCACAGTGTTCATGCTTGAACACTCTCCTTTAAAGAGGTTGTGGTTAAACATACATGTATTATTACATAATAAAACTTTTAATCCCCAGTGATTACCTGGCATGAACCACTTCCGGTCATCCACGCCCGTCTCCTCATGTTCACATCTTGGAAACAGGTCTCAGCTCCATGGCCCTAGTGAATGTTGCAGACAAGTCGCAAGACAGATAGCCAGTTTTGAAGAACCAGCTCCCCGTTCCCATCGCTGCTGCTGGCAACCCAGTAGATGTGATTAGAAATGCTCCTGGTCCTTAGTTAGATCATGATGAGCTCTTTTTTCTTTTTTGAAAGAGCCCCTAGTTTTTTTCTGAATGCCTGTTTGATTTGCAAAATTAATAAGTTGTTTAAGTACATTTAAATTGCTCTTGGCATATCTTCTTGCACCATGTAATCAGAGATATTATTATTGTCTTGTTCATTCTTATTGTCAGTATACATTGCATCGATTCCTTAATCAGTTAATTAATGTATTACGTGTAAATGATACTTTTAGTTTTCATGACTGTAATAAATGTTATCCTGTTATTGCATCCCATGGCTTCCTCTTGACTGTTTTACAGTGCGCTTTTGGACTGCATTGAGTGTTTGCCAAAGAAATCAATATATATATTTAACTTCAAGCCCCTGATTTATGGCTGCCAAGTTTTTTACTCTTGGGCTTTATCCAATAATTATTTATCTCTTGCAACATGCCATTCATCAAACCAGTGTTTTGTCTGGTCTGGCCTTCATAAACTTCTTCACACTGCTATGGATCCGTACACAGGTCTGAGATTTTTATTTTCTCATTTTCCAGTTTTAGTAATCCTCGCTGCAGCTCCTCCAACTCCTTGGCATATGAATTTGGTGTCTCTGTCACCTTGTAAAGGTGTGAAGAAATTAAAGACCATGAAAAAACATCTCTAGAGATGTCAGAATCAAATATGGTCCAAGGGAAATAACTTAATTAATACAACCTAGAGTGGGATATCCAGATTAAATACGTTGGCCTCAGAGTAAAAGCCACTTTTGTGAAAAACCAAAATATCTATTAGAGTGGCCTTAAAGAGTGGGATATCCAGATTAAATACGTTGGCCTCAGAGTAAAAGCCACTTTTGTGAAAAACCAAAATATCTATTAGAGTGGCCTTAAAGATTTGTCGTCTGCTATGTCAATTTTTAACTTTTAACAAATTAGCATAATATAGTAAGTTAACAACCAAGTACACCAATCTTCGTATATTGATAATAATAAGAAAACATGTATATTGGTAGCTAGTAAAGAGTTAAATAAAAGCCGTTAAAGTTTAGTGGAAAGATTAGCGCCCCAGTTTTACTTTTCTAAGGGGATTATATTTTTCGCTTACGTCATTGACCGTTAGAGGGCTAAGGGTTAGCGCAATAATCCACGCGGTGCAAACCGTGCGGGCAGTACTTCTCATTCATTCTAGGCAGCCTGGTCGCTGTGAAAGGATCAGTGAAATTCCACTAGAGAGAATTATTCCTATAAAGTACAACATGTCTAGATGTTGATCTATTCATTGATCGATCCATATGCCTGATTTGAGATCCAATGCTGTTGTCCAATGTTCCCTGGCCTAGCGCCAGGGCAAATCGTGGGTAATTTGTCTGTTGATGACATCGGCAATGAATGAGGCGAAGAGCATGACCTTTATCCAGTAGGAGAGTCTTGATGAATATACCAGGAGTGCTTGCCGGAGAATGCAAGATGCAAAATATATAGATCTAGCTGTGATTCCTAGAACTGCAACTAGTATTAATGTGTGAATCATAAAATTGTAATTGAATTGTCTGGGTGAGGCTGGGAGTTGCCAGCCCATCCTTGAATTACATTTAACTGTGCCGACGTCACTTCGACGGGCAAGACCTAGACCTATAAACTTGGATCTAAATATCTGAGATGACCTTATGTCTCCAGAGACTATATTAGTATATTGATTGCCATACAGTAAGCAGACCAGATCTTAGATATATAATTATTATTTAGATAATTAGCGAGAACAGAAGTTAAATGATTTTATAGGAAACCTAGAGCTAGACTTGTAATGACGTATTATTGATTATGAAATTGATGCTGCTGATATTTATCATTACCACATAATTAGATCTCTAGTCGAAATTGTTAGTGAACTTAACGTAATAAAATGTGGCCCTGCAGGCCCTATTGTTGAATTTAATTCAGTTTGTTGCTTAGTAATTGGCATGGGTCTGGAAGTTAAGAGTTAAAGTTAATATTACTATTAGAAATATGCAGTCGAACAAACATACCAACACAACATTATAATACCATCTATAATAACAAGTAAATGGAATTATAACAAGAGACAGATGTATTATAATAATGACAAAGAAATAACCATGGTGCCTTATGTCAATATTTATGATGTAGTCAGATTTGGCAACTTTACCATTTATATCTGGTGAACGAACACAAGACTGAACAGAGCACAGACAGATGTTGTCAGTAAATTACTAGTTTTCCTTCCTCACCATTTTATTCAATTCTGTTTTAATTTATCAAACCCTGCAAAGTAAAAAGTACAGGTCCTCATTTTGAGATGTCGCCACTTCACGGCTAAAAATTGAAACTACCAACTTACAACCATCTTCGGCTTACAATTTTAAATGACAAAGATTGTTAGCTTGCACACAGACATTAATTTCTTTTTCATTTATGACAAAGATTTAAATGCTTACCTTGGCTTCAGCCCCACACACTCTGCAGTATTCCAAAAGCTCCAACAGGTTGCTCTCAAATACCATGTACATGTATTTTCGTTCACTTCTGGGGTCTTGTGTGTAACCTGAATCGGTGTTATCGTACTCTGTGTTTCCGTCATCCTCACACTCCTCCGTTGCAAATTCGTCAACTGCAGCTGCCATGGCTGTCTGGCTTCTAACAAATGAGCTGTAGATTGAAAAATGTCAATACAATTCAATCTTGCATGAATATTATCCATAAAATGATGCAACACCTACACATACATTTCAGTATTTGAGCTTTTTTAGACCGTCAACTGTCTATGATACAAAACAAATCCCTTGCTCTCAGAAAGTGTACAGTATGTGATTACTTTGCATAAGATGACTGCTTCTTTTATATGAGGCATATCTTACACTACAGCTAAAAAAAAAGGGCTATGACAGAAAAAAAATAATAAAAGAACGGTCACCAGCAATTAAATTAATTAAACAAAAGTCTGCAAATGATTCATTAATTCAGTTCATAATTTTTGTCACATCACAGGCACAATGACAATTGACAGCTGTTTCGTCTGGACTTATTCAAACATATCACAAGAAAAAATCTAAAACATTCGTGGGGAGAGAGTGGAGATAGGAGAAAGAACAACAAACTCTTCTCTCTCTTGTATTTCTAACAACCAGATTTGATAGAGAATATAGGATATTCATTTAATCTAGGCTTAGAAGCTTCACTGGATTTTCACGTAAATTGATGATCTGCATCTCTACACTGACTAGATCTAGATCTAGATCTAGCCTGTTTGTCATGGACTCACCTCTTTTCTTTCTTTCCTTTCAACATATCGTTTCCCTCGTACTGTTGAAACTTCTGTGCTTGTGGTCTGCTTTGTGCCATAGTCAAAGACTGTAGGATTAGGAATGGCACCTGGCTTCAGCCTCATCTGGGTAATGTTATAGCCAACCGACCGAGCCACCACAGGACTGATCGTGAACTGATCAAGCTCGAAATGCAGTACGCATAGCACCGCTGCCTGCTCAGAACGACGGTCTATGGACCAGTTCTTGCGGCTAACTTTCCGTTCCCATATCTTTCTGAGTTCTTTGGCCTTGGGGAAGTGATGAAAGCTTACTTTTTCCCCATTTGCTGTCTGCTTGTTTTTCCGATCGGCAATTAATGGCCACACAGTAACCATTGTTTTCGCAGTGCTGCAGTAACCTTTACGTCACTTCCGTTTACGGGCACCGACGGGGAAAGACTTGCTACATGGCATCGGCGAATTTGACGACCCGACAATCGAGCTCAATCCTTATTCCATGGGAGCAATATCTCATCCATAAATGTTTCAATAGCTCTGGGGTGAACCAACGGGCACCTTCATTATTATTATAAGGCAATCGAACATGGTCATGGTACAACGATCAATTGCACTTTAAGCCCCTTTTTGGGCAAATTCACTTTTTAAAAAAAATGGAATCTATAGCACGAGACGCATCGGATGCACTTGAAAAAACGAAAAAATTATTCTGCTTAGTAGTGGAGAAAAGCGATGTTGTAATTCCGTGTT